>CM048751.1:285706646-286906646 GCA_026315105.1 Locusta migratoria
TCTCTCTATCTCTCTCTCTATCTCTCTCTCTCTCTCTCTCTCTCTCTATCTCTCTCTCTTTCTCTATCTCTCTCTCTTTCTCTATCTATCTCTCTCTTTCTCTCTCTATCTCTCTCTTTCTCTCTCTATCTCTCTCTCTCCTTTCCCGAGAGGGGCATGAGGAGGTCCTCCACGCAGTCGGGATCGGTTTTACAGTTCTCAATTTATTGTCGTGGAGTGAGAAACACGCACTGTGCCAGGACGATACAATACTCCGGCGAAGAGCCCGTTGAACATCGTCTGATGGGACGCAAAAAGTAGCCAAACGAGGTAAAAGAGCTGCTGCCTTGGCTGCTATGTCAGCAGTCTCATTTTCCCGGGCACACCCACATGGCGAGGGACCCACAGAAAAGAAATGTGACAGCTGTTATCCGCTAGCAACTGGAGGGAGCATTGGATTCGAAATACGAGAGGATGGTTCGAGAAAGGGTGCTTAAGACTCTGCAGGGCACTAAGGGAGTCAGAGCAGATGGCATAAAAAGGGTGACGGTGGCAGCGACAGATGTATAAAATGGCCTGGTGGAGGGCAAGAAGCTCAGCCGTGAAATTCGAGCACCGGTCAGGGAACTTGTATTGGAACAGGTTGTCCCCGCCGACGAAGGCAGATCCGACACCGTCAGTTCTCTTGGAACCATCAGTGTAGATATATATGGCAGTATCAAACCGCGAGCTGTATACCAAGTCCGGAGTGCTCTCCTTGGGGAACAAACTAAGTTCAAGGTAGGTGTGAAACCAGGCCTGATGCCACGGAGGCAATGGGCTGTCGCTCAACCGAAAGGTGGAAGGAAGGGTAAAATCGAGCCGCTGAAGCAGGTGGCGAAACCGAACTCCAGGTGGAAGCAAGGCTATCCCAGTCAACCGATATTGGCTATCAAGTGAGTCATCAAAGAATAGTGGGTAAGATGGATGGTTGGGTATTGACAGCAGTCGGCATGCGTACCGACACAGGAGTATGTCACGCCATGAGGTCAAGGGTAATACAGCAGCTTCGGCATAAAGGCTTTCAACAGGACTGGTATAAAATGTAGCAGTTGATAGGCGTAATCCCTGATGGTGAATGGAGTTAAGACGGCGGAGAATGGATGGCTGTGCAGAGGAATATACAAAGCTTCCATAGTCGAGCTTCGACTGAACAATGGCCTGGTAAAGGCGAAGCAGGACGGTACAATCCGCTCCCCATGATGTGCCACTAAGGACAAGAACAACATTAACGGATCGGGTACAACGGGCAGCCATGTAGGACACGTGTGGGGACCAGAAACGTTTCTGATCCTACATTAGCCCCAAGAATTTTGTTCTCTCCACGAATGGCAGGGCAATGGGGCCGAGACGGAGAGATGGTGGAAGAAATTCCTTGTATCTCCAAAAGTTTATACACACAGTTTTCTCAGTGGAGAATCTGAAGCCATTTGCAATGCTCCAGGAATATAGGCGGTCAAGACAGCGTTGAAGATGACGTTCCAGGAGACACGTCCGCTGGGTGCTGCAATAGATTGCGAAATCGTCTACAAAAAGGGATCCGGAAACTTTGGCTGAAAGGAAATCTACGATCAGATTGATTGTGTGACAAAGAGAGCCATGCTCAAGATGGAGCCCTGTGGCACCGCATTCTCCAGGTGAAAGGTGTCTGACAAAACAGAGCCCACCCGGACCGGGAACTTGCGATCCGCCAAAAGCGCTTGAATGAAAAGAGGGAGGCGGCCCCGAAGGCCCCATGTGTGCAATGTGCGGAGAATGCCCGCTCTCCAACAGGTATCGTACGCCTTCTCGAGAACACTGCTACTGTTTGACGCTTCTTTAGAAAGTTATTCATAATGAAGGTCAACAAGGTAACGAGGTGATCAGCAGCAGAGCGGTGTCGATGAAAACCACATTGAACATTAGTCAGGAGGCGTCGAGATTCGAGGAGCCAGACCAACCGAGCGTTAACCATGCGATCCATCACCTAACAGACACAGCTCGTCAGGGAAATGGGGCGATAACTGGAAGGATGATGTTTGTCCTTCCCTGGTTTGGGGATGGGGACAACAATGACTTCACACCAACTTGTGGGAACATGACCTTCAGTCCATATGCGATTGTAGGTACTAAGAAGAAAACACTTGCTTGCAGGAGAGAGGTTCTTCAGCATCTCAATATGGATGGAATCGGGCCCAGGAGTAGAAGATCTGGACAGGGTGAGAGCACGGTCTAGCTTCTGCTTGGTGAAGGCGACATTATAATTTTCACTATTAAAAGAGTGGAAAGAAGGCGGCCGTGACTCCTCTACCTGTTTGCGAGGTAGAAAGGCAGGGTGGTAATGGGCAGAGCTCGAAACCTCTGCAAAGAAACGACCCAATGCATTGGAAACATCAGCGGGGTCCACGAGGACTGCGTTCTCGACGGTCAGACCAGGAATTGGGAAGTGGACCTTGATGCCGGATAAACGGCGTAGGCCACCCGAAACAACCGTGGAGGGAGTAAAGCGGTTAAAAGAACTAGTAAAAGCAATCCAGCAAGCTTTTTTGCTGTCGTTTATGATACGACGGCACTGCGCTCTCCTTCGTTTATAATTTATACAATTCTCGAAAGTTGGGTGGCGGCAGAAGGTGCATAAAGCACGGCGCCGGGCTCTAAGCACGTCGCAGCAGCCTGCAGTCCACCAAGGGACCGGGACACGACGTGGAGAAGAGGATGTACGAGGTATGGAATGTTCGGCAGCGGTGAAACTAACCTCTGTGAGGTATTTGACCTGACTGTCACAGCTGGGAAAATTCTGATTGTGAAAAACAGCCATGGAAGAATAAAGCCCCCAGTCGGCTTTAGAGATTTTCCAACTGGTGGGACGAGGAGATGGGGAATGATGCAGAAAGTGGATGATACAAGGGAAATGGTCACTTGAGTACGTGTCAGAAAGTGCATACCACTCGAACAGATGTGCAAGCTGAGGAGTGCATATTGCAAGGTCTATGTGGGAGTAAGTATGTGTTGTGTCAGAAAGGAAGGCCGGTGCACCGGTGTTGAGGCAAACAAGATTGGGGTGGTGGAAAAGGTCCTCTAAGAGGGAGCCTCTCGGACAAGGCGCTGGAGAGCCCCATAGGGGGTGGTGCGCATTAAAGTCACCTACCAACACGAAAGATGAAGTGAGCTGGTCAACGAGGTGTAGCACACATATTACGATGGCAAATAGATATTACAGAGGGGAAAAGGAAAAGGTGGATAGAGTGATGCGGACAGCAACTGCCTGTAGGTGAGTATGCAATGAAATGGGATGGTAATAGACATCTCGAATGAGTATCAGAACCCCTCCATGGGCTGGGGTACCTTCCACAGGTGGCAGGTCGGAACGCACAGAGGTGTAGTGGGGAAGTCTGCACGATCACTTGGATGCAACTTAGTTTCTTGGAGACAGACTAGAATCGGGCAGTGCAATCGAAGGAGTAGTTTTAACTCCTCCTGATTGGAGCGAAAGCAGTGAATATTCCATTGAAGGAGTGCCATGTTAAAAAAATGAGAAGAAAAGAAGATAAAAAGGAACAAGCAAGCGGGGTCACCTCAACAGCCGCTGAGGACCGGATTTTGAGGGAGCACTGCTATTGCTGTCTAGGGGCAAAGGGTCGTGTTCCATAGGTTCGACCGACGCGTCTGCCACCTCCCTGAGTTGATCAGGAGGGGCAGCTTCCACCGCCAGTAAAAGGCCAGGTGACGGAGCGTCCCGGTGAAACAGAAGACGGCCGAGGCCGGCAACTGTTGGACGGCGTGACTGAAGAGTCACGCCGCGGCAGGGAAGGAGGGGGGTATTCTTTTTGTGAGCCTTTTTAGAGGCATGACGAGTAGAAGAAGTGGCTGACGGTTGATAAGACTGAGTTTTCAGGAAATCATCACGACAGGTTCTTTTTTTTAACTTCGGGCAGCGAATTTAGGTGCCCGGGATGTGTGGGAACTGGCCGACGAATGTACTGTAGAACGGGCAGAAGGGATCGGAAAGTTTGAACGAGCAATTTTCGGGCTAGCCGACCTGGCAACAATGTAACAGAAGGTTAAATCGCAGGTCTGAATGCCTACCTCCTTAGTTGGTCGAGGTAAGGTGAGATGAGGACTTGGCTGTAAGTACCTGATGGGAGTACAGCGGGCTCTCTACTCGCTAATAACTTCCGAGCGGCATAGGTTGAGACCTTCTCCTTGACGTGAATCTCTTGGATGACCCGCTCTTCTTTATAAACAGGGCAGTCCTGTGAAGAAGCAGCATGGTCACCCATGCAATTAATGCAGCGAGGGGATGGAGGTAGACATTCACCCTCATGGGGTCACTGCCACAGGTGGCGCAGTTGGCTGCATTAGGACAAGATGTACTGGTATGTTTATATCTCCGGCAGTGGAAGCAGCGCGTAGGGTTGGGTATATACAGGTGAACGGAGATGACATCTTAGTCCGCTTTCACCTTAGATGGTAGGTCAACCCTGTTGAAAGTCAAGAAGACAGTACGAGTCGGCGCGAGGTTGTTGTTAACCTTTTTCATTACGCAATTAACAGCCGTAACTCCCTGATCAGACATACAGTTGAGTAGTTCCTCATCAGATAACCCATCCAGGGATCTCGTGAAGACTACCCCCTGCGAAGAGTTGAGGGTGCGGTGAGCCTCCACTTTTACTGGGAAAGTATGCACAAGTGTAACCCAAAGTAATTTTTGTGCCTGGAACGCATTCTCAATCTCAAGCAACAAGGTCCCATTGCGCTGCCTGGAGCAGGTCTTCAAGGGACCAGCGATCACATCAACACCCTTCTGAATGATAAACGGATTTACAGCAGAAAAATCCTGATCATCAGTACGCGATACCACCAGGAACTTAGGAATGGTAGGCAAGACTTTTTGTGGCTGAGAATCCGCTTATGGGTCAAGGTTAGAGAAGATTTGGAAGGTTTCATAGCGGAGGTGTCCCCCATGATTACCGGCGTCTCTGATGGCACAATCCTTCCTTGTGGGGGCCCTCTCTGAGGGCACAGGGAGGAAAAAAGAGAGGAAGGGGAGAAAGGGATCAAGGAGGGAGAATCTCGAATGCCGAGGCAGAGATTAAAAGGGCGGGTCGAGGACAAGGAGAAAGGAGGGAAGGTTAAAGAACAGGAAAGGAAGAGGACCAAGAAAAGAGGAAGTAAGAGGAAACGAAAAAAGAAACCTTGGACTGACTAAAATACCCATCTCAGGGCGAAGGCACAAACCGAGGGGAAAGAGGAAAGCGGCCTGGGACAGAAGAAAGGTCGCTTCAGCTCGGGGCCCCGTGCGTGCCACACACGTACCCACAAAAGAGCTGTGGGCTCCCTGGGGGACCTTGATTCTGAAAGTTGGTGCTCCAGTAATGCTGCTCAGAAATATTGATGCACCCACTATCATAGATAAATCGAAACGTATAGCAATTCTATGCACACGACAGACCTTACCATAAGTAAAAACAACTTCCAAGAAAACACAGAAATTAGCTTTTTTTTTTTTTTTTTCAGGAATTCCTTGGCTGAACAGACAGAGTGGTTTCTCTACTGAGTACTTTAATCTGGTAGATTGCACCTTGTAGTTACGAATTTTCTACAAGTATGAACATAGTGACTTTCTCTAAAGTAAAGGAAAAGTTTAAATATTATACGGAGCAAGGATCTGTCTCGTTAATTAAATGAGAAACTGCCATTGCACCGGAACTGAAACAGCTGTTTCCAGATGTCATAATTGACTGTGCCAGCAAATCCGCTTGAGGCCTTAACACTAAGATACTCGGTTTTCGTCTTTCGGAAGAAGTGTCGCATGTAAAAGTAGTGACCAGCTAACCCTGAACGTCGCTGCCTGTCCTATAAGTGACCTTCCCCCTCCTTTCCATTGTGTAGCTAGTGATCACTTATGGGCCGCCAGTACTAACTGAGCGGTCTGCCGCTTCAGAGCTGCATGCCAAAACCGTGGCACCACTATGCTTCTTACAGCTGTGGTCGGGTTCTATATTTTGGATCAACAGACCGTCACACCCTGCTCACAGAAACCTTCTGAGCGTTTTAAGGAACCCACTGTCTCCTGTTGTTTCAAATGTTTGTTAAGGTTATGGGACTTAACTACGGGGTCATCAGTCCCTATACTTACAAACTACTTACGAACTAGGACGGCACAAATATCCATGCCCGAGGGGGGATTCGAACCCCCGACCGTGGTGGCCGTGCAGACCTTCACTGGAGCGCCTCAGTCCCCTCGGCCACCGCGGCCGGCACCGTCTCCTGCAATCATTACAGAGTAACAATGTCCATATGATTTAATCGGTTTTTAGAACATTTGTCCTTTCTTCTGTGAAAACAGAAAATAACGACATATGACTTGAGCCAGTCTGTAATATTCAATAACTACACTACTGGCCATTAAAATTGCTACACCAAGAAGAAATGCTGATGATAAACAGGTATTCATTGGATAATTATATTATACTAGAACTGACATGTGATTACATTTTCATGCAATTTGGGTGCATAGATCCTGAGAAATCAGTACCAAGAACAACCACCTCTGACCGTAATAACGGCCTTGGTACGCCTGCGCATTGAGTCAAACAGGGCTTGGATGGCGTATACAGGTACAGATGCCCATACAGCTTCAATACAATACCACAGTTCATCAAGAGTAGTGACTGGCGTATTGTGACGAGCCAGTTGCTCGGCCACCATTGACCAGACGTTTTCAATTGGTGAGAGATATGGGGAATGTGCTGGCCAGAGCAGTAGTCGAACATTTACCACATCCAGAAAGGCCCGTACAGGACCTGCAACATGCGGTCATGCATTAACCTGCTGAAATGTAGGGTTTCGCAGGGATTGAATTAAGGGAACATCCATAGGTCGTAATACATCCGAAATGCAATGGCCAATGTTCAATGCGCCGTCGATGCGAACAAGAGGTGACTGACACGTGTAACCAATGGCACCCCATACCATCACTCCATGTGATACGCCAGTATGGCACAAGATTAATTGTGAAAGAGCTGATGCAACATGTAATTCAAGGCACAGCACTCAAAAGGAGTGCTAAGGGTGAGGATGTCTTAAATCCAAAAATACTTATCATTCTCTCAGACGACACCATACAATTCAAGGGAATACAGTTCCCTTTGAAACTGTGCTTTGCCATGACAATCAACAAGTCACAGGACCCGTCTCTTGGGACTGCTGGTATAGAATTGCAGACACCAAGCTTCTTTCATGGGCAGTTGTATTTGGCCTGCTCCAAAGTGAACTTTTGTGGAAGTTATAACTTCTGTGTTAATATCTGTAGCTGGAATTTCATTTCTCATCAAGCACTGTAATATTACAGCAATTAGCAACAATTAACATTCCACAAGATTGTATTTTGTATTTTATTGTAAACTAGCATTATAAGTACAAAAAGGAAGGAAGATTAGAATTTAACATCTGAACTGTCACACATCAATATCTCACATGCCGCTTCCCTCTGCACTTTCTTTGGCGGAACCGGGAGGAGTACTGCAGACTGGTGACATTGGGATACGTTGGTGGAGTTGAAAGTTGGTCATAAAACAGCTAGCTAGATGGAAGGTGTCAACACCTGCCGCACACAGTGCATATCACTGACAGTGCGGTGGCAGAAGCATTTGATTACAAGACTACGAGTTCAGTATACTGCTATCACATGGTGTGATGTGAGCTCAGTGGGCCCTATGCTGGAGTTTTATGTAGACTTAGCTGCTTCTGCACCATTCTGGAGACCTGCTACTTGAGACATTTTGAAACCATGGTGAGCATCTCTGCCTGTCTGTCTGTCTCTTGTGGTGCCTCGCCTCTATTATCGACAGTCCTGCTTGTTTTAGAATGAATCTTCCTGTCCTGGCTTGTGGAACACGTGCAGTTCTGTGTGTGGTTCCACCACAGTTTCTGCCTTTGTGGCTTATGCATCTGGCAACAGTGCCTGTAATGTATTAATGTACAACTGATTGCTCTGATGCTTTTAATCCTACATGGTTCTAAATTGTGATTCTTAAAGCAAATATAATGGAAGAATCTTTGTATTATATTTGATAACGTTATTGCATCATTAACCATTGTCAAGTGGCCATGGATGATAGTGTGGCAGATTGTTTAAGGCAGTGGTCGTAATTTGCTGTGCCTGGCCTGCAGAATGTTTGTGTATTTGCACCTACATCAGGTTTAGTCCAGTCAATGAATGCATTGTAGAGTGCATGGAATATGCGAGAATTTTTGACTTTAGGACTTCGTTAGGGATAGTTAGGAGGTGAACATACTAAAAGTCCCCGCCCCTGGAGGGTGAGCTAAAGTGGAGAGGGGGGTGGAAAGGTACCATTTTTTGGCTCATCGCTTATATCTCGGAGACGGTCGGCTTTAGGAAAAAGTTGTTCCAAATAAAAATGAAAGACAATTGAATTTGCTATAAAATTGTTTTGATACATATATGTCGAATTCCCAACGGTTTTCGAGATATAAGTTATTGAAAATCGACAATTTCGGAAAAAAATCATCTTTACCTCACTAATTTTGTCAAACATTTACTTCTAGTGACTCACTCGACCCTTTCACAGAAAATTTGTCAGAAAGAAAGTTGTAGAGCATTAAATTTACTTCAATTTGATATGCACATTTGCTACGTTATCTTCAGCCAATCAGAAGTTACATCATTTATAAGATGTGCGCTCAGTTTCGATGTCCTTCCAGACCTGAGTGTTTTGAGGGTCTGTGACGTTTTTATATTATGAAACGTGCTAGCATAGTAAATAACAATACTTAAACACTGTTAATAAGGTAATTCCAACTGAAACAGATCACCTTTTTATAATTGTAGCTTTTATGATAATAATATGAATCATACAATTAAAGTATTTACAAGCACTGAAAGTGATTCAGAGTGAAAAAAAGCATTCAACGCAACATCTTCGTTTTTCTGAAGAGGAATGGTCAAGGTTCATTCATCTTCATCAGTAGTGGAGACGTCGTCCAACGAGTTTGGTAGAGTCTCTATGTCACTGTCGTCATCTTCATATTTTGAATCCGTTGTTGCAGTGTCCCTTGCAGTTCAGGCCTGTAACAAAGCAGTGTAACAATGCTTTTCTGCAACCACATCTGCTACAGTCGTGTCCTTTCATGCATCGACAAAAAAATTATCCTCTAGATTTCGTCAGGGGCAGCATCTGACTGTGAGAGTTTCGGAACTATTTGGACATTACAACCCCAATCTGGCACTCCACCTTTAGGTACTTCTCCTAACCAAAGGCGTACTTGGTGATACGTTCAAAATTCATGTTGCTTAAACAGCTCCTTCAGCTGGAGGAAGAGTTGATACTAGGGTTCATGTTCCCAGCTGCTTTATAAGTGATTTGTAGCGGAACTCGTTGAGGGATTCTGTGGTGGCTGGAGCTCCATACCATTATGATTCCCGCTGTCTCAGCAGCATGTTGTATGATTTTGGAATTCTGATGCACTTTGACAAACACCATTTTAGAATTGCAATACGCTACGGATGCTGTGTCGCTGCCTGTAAATGCATGTGAGAGTAACAAATGGGCATTGTCCTTCATTTTCAATTCCTGCTGCAGCTATTGTGAAGAATATAAAAACGTCTTAACCTTTCCTCTTCCTGGTTCTACAAGAAGAATTTTACGATCAGTTGCAAATTTTGGTATTAAGAGAACAGTAAGTCGAAATCCTCTCCAATAATGGTAATCGAGGAATTATGTTATCTGTTGATAGCTGTCTCCACAATATCGACGTCATAATCACCTAAAGCTTGAATGCCATTTATCCCATTTTTCTGTAGTTGCACCAACAGGTTTAACAGCTGATTCTTATTGTTAAATTTGGAAAGGAAATCCTCTTGTTTCACTGTAATTTCTAGACTGACATTAATTTCTCAACACCTCCTGAGCCAATATCATCGACTTTGTTCAGCTCCTCTTATCCTCTCCGATATGTTAGAGTACCCATTAAAAACCACTGTACAACCTCTCCGAAGCCAATTGATCTTCAAAAGTCTAACATAAACTGATGTAATTTTTTGGACGTTCAGTATGAATCAGAATGATGTACAGACCTTCTAAAGATGAGCCATTGCTATCTTCGCTTTCTATACTACTTTGATGAGTGATAGTATTCCTTTTTTGTCACTGTGTAAACACCTGGTCCATCTATTGTTTCATTACGTACAAAACACAGTAGCCATTGCGCGCACTACACAGTCAACATTTTCATACATAAATAAAAAAATATCTCGAAAAGCTGACACACAATACCGACACACAAACTTTCTCTTTGGTTGGCGAACTTTTGAAGTGAACTGAAGTAAAAAGTGAGTGAGAACACTCCATTCCACCCCGCAGCAAGTGATAGGACTTGGATGTTCATCATGGGGCTTCCCCATCATTAACCCTCTCCCGAGCGTTAGGTACTGACGACCTTGACAACATGTCCACTGCAGACGACAATAAATGAGCCTCAACTCCCCCGCCTCAGAAAAACCAAGATGTTGCGTTGAATGCACTTTTTTTTGTCACTCTGAATCACTTTCAGTGCTTGTAAATACTTTAATTGTATGATTCATAATATTATCATACATGTTACAATTATAAAAAGGTGATCTGTTTAAATTGGAAGTACCTTATTAACTGTAGGGCAGCGGCTAATCTTGGTCGTGTCCTACACACTGTTTTAGCTGACGACGAGGCGAGTGTGACGAACGTTTTACAATTTTGTGAACAATCTCGACGCTGGCCTAAGCTCTTAGGCTGGAGGTTTTAGTGTGTTACAGGAGGGCTCGCTGAGGCCTTTAACATCAGCGATCAGCATACCTCTATACTCAGACATTTTCTTTTAAGGACTTCTAAGGTTGTATACTTCAGTCTGACACCTTACATTGCTGATTTGAAATATGTGTGTGTTGTTGCCCAGACGTACATTCTACTATTGCCTGTTCTTATTTATTTACTGTTGTCCAATTCATTTGTCAGGGCCTAAAAACATTGCTGTTGTGTGACCAAAACATCCTATCCTATCCTTATTAACAGTGTTAAAGTATTGTTATTTACTATGCTAGCATGTATCATAAGATAAAAATGTCACAGACCCTCAAAACACTCAGGTCTGGAGGGACATCGAAACTGAGCGCACATCTTATAAATGATGTAACTTCTGATTGGCTGAAGATAAAGTAGCAAATGTGCATATCAAATTGAAGGAAATTTAACACACTAAAACTTTCTTTCTGACAAATTTTCTGTGAAACGATCGAGTGAGTCACTAGAAGTAAATGTTTGACAAAATTAGTGAGGTAAAGATGATTTTTTCCCGAAATTGTCGATTTTCAATAACGTATATCTCGAAAACCGTTGGGAATTCGACGTATATGTATAGAAAGAATTTTATAGCAAATTCAATTGGCTGTCATATTTATTTGGAACAACTTTTTCCTAAAGCCGACCATTTCCGAGATATAAGCGAAAACCCAAAAATGGTATTTTTCCACCCCCCTCCCCGCTTTAGCTCACCTCCCAGGGGCGGGGACTTTTAGTATGTTCACCTCCTAACTATCCCTAAAAAAGTCCTGAAGTAAAAAATTCTCGCATATTCCATGCACTCTACACCCCTCTTTTGAGCACTCATTGACTCGACTAGTTATGTGTGTTATTAGGTTGTTGAGGCATCAAGTGGCCACTCTGTAATTGGTTCCTTTAGTGCTGGGTGGCCGTTTCTTTTGTGTCATCTCTCATTGCCCGAGGTCGAAACGGCAGTGTCACTTGTTTGGTTCCCGTTTGGCTGTGACACTGAGCAGGCGTGTTGGGTATACTTTGAATACAACCACCAGGAGACACTGAGGCACCCATTGACCTTATGCCACTATTGTTGAGGTGGTGATAACCAATTTGATTTTTTGGTTAATTTATTATTGTTCTTGTTTCTATGTCTAAGAAATGTTTTCATTGATCTTCATTGGGACCTATGTATGTTTGTAAAGCCTGAACATTCTAAAGGGTTTCATTACTTGATTCAAGCACTTGTTATTGTCAGTTTCTTAATTGTTCAAATTGTTAGTGTTACCTGAGCAGTATTTTGTACTATAAGGAATTTTTCTAGTTAAGGTTTTTATCATTTTAGAGTTAGTTTTGTTGTGGTGTTTTAATATTTTATTAACCCGAGGTTTATGATATCAGCTAATGTTATGCTTTTTTTTCTGTTTGATTATCTGAATATATCATGTTGCAATATGAATGCTGTTTGATTCCTTTCATGGGCACACCTTCTTAGATTTGATTCTGCTTGGTAAACTACCAGTAATATCACTACAAAATCCTATCAAATAGATTATAAATTAAATATAATTTTGGGAATTTGATACTTCGTATTTCAGTGTTTAATACACTTATGTTCCTTCACATATAATGGAACAGTGTATTAACATTACAACTGGCATAATATAAGACGGTGCTTCCGCACATAGAGGCAGAGCAATAGGGAAAGTATGTAGGGGAGGAGCTACAGTCGAGCGCCAACAGTTGAGCCTGTGGGAGAAACATTGCGTAACTCGCGGCCAGCCATGCACCTGCAGAATGAACATTATAGGCTGTCATTGCACTAAAGGAGGGGGACATGTAGAATGGCAGAAAACTAGGCTGCCTTCCTAGGTGACGCCAACTATAATTGAAACGGAGTAAGGTATTTCAGAATGTTTCCCTGGGGTTATTCCATTTCACTCAAGTCATTCTCGTAGATGCGCACATTTTGCACCAGTGAATTTAACGCAGTAATTTTGTTTAAAAAATGTAAACTTTGTATACTAAGAACATCACTCCTTATACTTAGCTGCATAACTGATATGCACTTTTACACAAGGAATTTAAAAATTATATGTACGAGATGAGTTTTGAGAAACCTGCACATTGTTTGATGGTAAAAAACCACACTAATTTCAGCAGAATATATTGTCTCTTGAACTTACCTCCCGTATACGCTTCTTTTGGAAAAAGTTCCAGCAAGATGTGAGGCACACTAATATCTTTGCGATTAGAATCCAGCTAAAAAGCAAAGGGAATAGCAAGTAGTTAGTAAGACTTACAGTGTCACCTTTTCAGTAAATACAAAATAACAGAATGAAATATTGAAATTTCCATTTCTAATACAATATTGAATCAATAAACTACACTTTTTAATAATTGAAAACCTAAGAAGTATGAAACAAAGTATAGAATTTAAATTTTGTTATCAGTTGCCATCTTGTTAGACCTATAGTAATGATTATTTTTCCTAGTCCATTGTTGGGTATACATGTAATTGTTGCTAGCTTATCTTCAGACCAAAATTAAATTCATTACATTCAGTACACTTTCAGTTAGATTTTTTTTTTAAATCTTAACAGAGGCTAGGCATTTAGCTTTCAACCTATGGCCCATCAACTAAAGATCATAACCAGCAGACCATAGGTACCATTTCACTTAGTTGTTAGAATATTTTGCACTATCTAGTTGTTTGAAAATTAAATGTTTCAAGCTTCCTGAAATACCTCCTACAGTAATAATAATAATAATAATAATAATAATATTTTCTTAAGTTACCCTGATTTTAGTGTAGTCAAATAGAGCCTGGATAGCAACAAAACCAGAATAATAGTACTGGTTGACAGGGCAGCTATCACCAGTCTCTATGGGAAATACACCACCCCAAGAATTCCCACTATCTCTGCATGATGCAGGTGATGAATACAGCTCTGTAGTGGATGGAGTCACCACAAATGATGGGTTGGTTCTTATCTGATACCTAGAACAAGAAACAGCTGTGAACAATCAGAGACATAATACAACTATTTTCTAAAACAAAAAGCAAATACAAATATGATGGAGAATAAATAGCACATAGTAAAAGATTTCTAATTAACAATCAGAATGTATTTAGCAAGTTTGGATGGAGTAACAGTGAAATAAAAATAAACTTATTAGCTAATCTCAAAGTTTTTGAGGTGTAAGTCCCACAGAAAATGTTAGAAAGTAATTCATGTGTGTGTCCAGTTTTGAAGCATCACACTACATACAGGTTTGTCAGCTGCTGACAACACCTTTTTGTATCTTTTTCTAAACATACATATCTTAGATGTTGTAATTTTGTACAAAGACAGGCTGTAACAACTGGGTGTTATGTAATTTCCATATTTTTTGGGCACACACAATTTTGGCATAACATGTGAGGAACTGTTACATTAGTATTTTTGTATATTAGTAATTTAAGTTAAACAACACTTTTTGATACATTTATCAAATATTTTTGTTCTCACTGTTGCAAGTGCCTTTGTCTTTATACAAACAATACTGATATTTGAAATATGGCAGATAGTGGTTGTATGTGCTTGACTTGTGTTTGCATGATAGTATTGTGTGTGTGTGTGTGTGTGTGTGTATTTTTTTTGGCTACATTAAAACTGTTGAAAACTACTTCAGGCACTTAGCAACAAATGAAGTCATACGTTAGGCTGCCTTTTATTGGATCTTCCGAATCAAATATAACAGCCACTGGTATTGATGTTGGCTCCAACCAATAGGCTGTTAGCAGATCTTCCATTGTTTCAAACAGCATGAAATTGATGGGATGCAAACCTCTATCAAGATGCATGTTAAGCCAAAGTTGGTTGACAGCATCCACAAATGCCTATAAAATAAAAGAATTTTATTAGGTACTACTAAAAAAAAATCATAACAGCACTGAGTGAGTTCAAGTTAACTAATGTATATTGAATTTTAATTACACAGAAAAGACAAACACATATTACAGTTGCAACATATCAGGTATGCCACAGAAATAAAGATATAGCACTACTATGTATAGAAGACACTGAATGTATTCATAAGGAGGGTTACAATCAGTGCAACTGTATATAAATTCAATCTTCATTGGAATACAATAACAGTATAAGTAATACAACCACTCACTGTGTAAAAGAAAAGGTGAACTGTTGGTAGAATGGTTTTTTGTTTACATGTGCAGTCACTGGTTGATATTTGCTCTCGATTGAAAAATGAGTTACTGAGTTAATAGTCTGAAAAACTGTAGGTGATATTTCAGATTAATGAAACATGTTCCGGGACAACTTGGCATGAAAATGACTGCAAGAAAGAAGTATTTGAGAAGCTAATGATTGAAAATAGGTAGTTAGAAAGTGAGGGAGAAGCTGATGCCAAGGAAAAGATAGTAAGGTCAAATTAAATGGAGTAGGCCTACATTAAAAGAGATGGAAGTAGGAAGGCAGATATTTGACCTGCAGATTAATGACATGGGTCATTGTCTAGTTCAATACCTGGTTGGTACCAAAGTCCTGCATCAGCTATACAATTTACCAACATTTAGAAAATTTTTTACCACTTTCACATTTATTACGCCATAAACAGACAATTGGGGTACACACATTTCCTCCCAGGGGAGTTAATGGTGTGGCTAAAAGAGGGGCAACTGGCCAATCCTTAACATGCTAAATCTGAAATAACCAGTCAACTTTGTACATACAGGTCACAGTCAAAGAAAAGAAGAAGTCTTGATTAACTCCAGTTTCCATTCCAACCATCGCATTCTCTTTCTTCACATTTCTTTCCTAGCCATTTTAGTCTTGTTTCTGTGAAATCTGAATGATACAAGGAGTATTGCAAAACTAAAACTGACTAGCCACTAAAAACTTCTCACGAGAAAGGTTTCTATGACAGTAATATTCTACACATATCTACTTTAGTTTTACACATAATCATAGTACAAATGTATACACTGTCTATAATGTTGCACAGTTTCTGTAACTCCTCTACATAGACGTGTGTCACCTGGGAATGGCAGAGGCAGTCTTCAGTTCATCACTGATTTGAAATAATTGTACACCTATCCACTATTTCAAGTGCAATAAAAATAGATGCTTGGTGCACGGACAGGACTTTTATGAGGGGTATTAACGACATTCCAAATAAAAACCTTGAATCTTCTCTACTCGACTTTGGCAATGGAGTTGAGGGGTTTTTTTTTTTTTTTTTTCTTGTGGTTTTAGGGCGCACAACTTCTATGGTCATTAGCGCCCAGCCAAGAACATAGATTCGCTATGATCTCAAAAAAATGGTGACTGTCAGAACATCCACAAGATGCTAAAAACGAAAGATAAAAGACAATGAAAAGGGTTAAATATCCTTGTATAGGTTGGCCAAGTTGATAAAACGCAAAACTCGAGCAGCTGCTCGTGTGTCATCAGCTAAAATTTCCTCCAGAGTAGACGGAAAGTGAAGGGCTACACGGAGATGATTAAAATTAACACAAGTCAGTAAAATATGTCGCACTGTCAGCAGTTCACCGCAGGAGCATAGCGGTTCAGGTTCGGCGGATAGCAAGTGACGGTGGCTGCGACGGCAGTGACCGATCCGCAACTGGGCCAGGATGACCTCCTCCCGCCGAGAGGGGCGTGAGGAGGTCCTCCAAGTGATCGGGATCGGTTTGACAGTTTACAATTTATTGTTGTACAGTGAAAGCCACACACTGTGCCATTGCGACACGATACTCCGGCGAAGAGCCCGTTGAACATCGTCCAATGGGACGCAAAAAGTAGCCATGCGAGGCAAAAGAGCTGCTGCCTTGGCTGCTATGTCCGCGGCCTCATTCCCGGGCACACCCACATGGCCAAGGACCCACAGGAAGGAAACATGACAGCTGTCATCTGCTAACAACCAGAGGGAGCGTTGGATCTGATATACGAGAGGATGGTTCGAGAGACGGTCCTTAAGACTCTGCAGGGCACTAAGGGAGTCCGAACATATGACATAGAAAAGTTGGCGGTGGCGGCAGGTATACAAAACGGCCTGGTGGAGGGCGAAAAGCTCAGCCATGAAGTTCGAGCACAGGTCAGGGAGCTTGTATTGGAAACGGTTGTCACCGACGACGAAGGCAGATCCGACACCGGCAGTGCTCTTCGAACCATCAGTGTAAATAAATATGGCATTATCGAACCGCGAACGGAGTTCGACAAGCCTCGAGCGGTATACCAAATCCGGAGTGCTCTCCTTGGGGAGCGAACTAAGTTCGAGGTGTGTGTGAACCTGGGCCACGGTGGCAATGGGCTTTCGCTCAACCGAAAGGTGGAAGGAAGGGTAAAATCGAGCCGCTGCAGCAGGTGGCAAAACCGAACTCAAGGTGGAAACAAGGCAATCGCAGACAACTGATATTGGCGATCAAGCGAGTCGTCAAAAAATAATCTGTAAGATGGACGGTTGGGCATCGACCGTAGGTGGCATGCGTACCGAGACAAAAGTATGTCTCGCCGAGTGGTCAAGGGTAATACAGCAGCCTCGGCATACAGACTTTCAACAGGGCTGGTATAAAATGCACCGGTCGCCAGACGTAATCCCCGATGGTGAATAGAGTTGAGACGGAGGAGAAACGATGGCCGTGCTGAAGAGTATAACAAGGCTTCTGTAGTCGAGCTTCGACTGATCAATGGCCTGGTAAAGGTGAAGCAGGACGGTACGATCCGCTCCCCATGACGTGCCACTGAGGACACGAAGAACGTTAAGGGATCGGGCACAACAGGCAGCCGTTTGCGATGCTCCAGGAATATAGACGGTCAAGACAGCGTTGGAGAGAACGCTCCAAGAGACACGTCCGCTGGGCGCTACAATAAATTGCTAAATCGTCAACAAAAAGAGATCCGGAGACGTCGGCTGAAAGGCAATCCACGATTGGATTGATTGCAATGGCAAAGAGCGCCACACTCAAGACGGAGCCCTGTGGTACCCCATTCTCCTGGCAAAAGGTATCTGACAAAACAAAGCCCACCCGTACCTGGAACTTGCGATCCGCCAAAAACGCTTCAATGAAAAGAGGAAGGCGGCCCCGAAGGCCCCATGTGTGCAATGTGCGGACAATGCCCGCTCTCCAACAGGTATTGTATGCCTTCTCCAAGTCGAGGAACACTGCTACTGTTTGACGCTTCTTTAGAAAGTTGTTCATTATGAAGGTCGACAATGTAACGAGGTGATCAGCAGCAGAGCGGTGTCGACGAAAACCGCATTGGATATTAGTCAGGAGGCGGCGAGATTCGAGGAGCCAGACCAACCGAGCGTTACCCATGCGTTCCATCACCTTACAGACGCAGCTCGTCAGAGAAATGGGGCGATAACTGGAAGGAAGATGTTTGTCCTTCCCTGGTTTGGGGATGGGGAAAACAATGGCTTCACGCCAACTTGTGGGAACATGACCTTCAGTCCATATGCGATTGTAGGTACTAAGAAGAAAGCGCTTGCCCGCAGGAGAGAGGTTCTTCAGCATCTCAATATGAATGGAATCGGGCCCGGGAGCATAAGACCAGGACAGGGCGAGGGCACAGCCTAGCTCCTGCATGGTGAAGGCGACGTTATAATTTTCACGATTAAAAGTGCGGAAAGAAGGCGGCCGTGCCTCCTCTACCTATTTGCGAGGGAGAAAGGCAGGGTGGTAATAGGCAGAACTCGAAACCTCCGCAAAGAAACGACCCAACGGGTTTGAAACATCAGCGGGGTCCACGAGGACTGCATTCTCCACGGTCAGGCCAGGAATCGGGAAGTGGACCTTGATGCCGGACAAACGGCGTAGGCCACCCCAGACAACCGTGGAGGGAGTAAAACGGTTAAAAGAACTGCAGCAGCCTGCAGTCCACCAAGGGACCTGCACACAACATGGAGAAGAGGATGTACGAGGTATGGAACGTTCAGCAGCGGTGAGAATAACCTCTGTGAGGTAGTCGACCTGACTTTCACAGTTGGGAAAATTCTGATCATGAAAAACAGCCACGGAAGAATAAAGCCCCCAGTTGGCTTTGGAAATGTTCCAACTGGTGGGACGAGGAGATGGGGAATGATGCAGGAAGTGGATGATACAAGGGAAATGGTCACTTGAGTACGTGTCAGAAAGTGCATACCACTCAAAACGACCGGCAAGCTGAGGAGTGCATATCGCGAGGTCTATATTGGAGTAAGTGTGTGTTGTGTCAGAAAGGAAGGTCGGTGCACCGGTGTTGAGGCAGACAAGATCGAGGTGTTGGAGAAGGTCCACCAAAAGGGAGCCTCCCGGACAAGGTGCCGGAGAGCCCCATAGGGGGTGGTGGGCATTAAAGTCGCCTACCAACACAAAAGGTGAAGGGAGCTGGTCAACAAGGTGTAGCACATCAGCCCTAGTAAGGCCAGATGACGATGGCGAATAGATATTACAGAGGGAGAAGGTAAATGTGGATAAAGTGATGCGGACGGCAACTGCCTGTAGGTGAGTGTGCAAGGAAATGGAATGGAAATAGACATCGTCTCAAAGGAGTATCAAAACCCCTCCATGGGCTGGGACACCTTCCACGGGTGGCAGGTCGAACCGCACGGAGGTGTAGTGTGGAAAGTCTGCACGATCACGTGGACGCAACTTTGTTTCCTGGAGGCAGACTAGAAGCGGGCAGTGCAATCGAAGGAGTAGTTTTAACTCCTCCCGATTAGAACGAATGCCATGAATATTCCATTGAAGGAGCGCCATGATAAAAATGAGAGAAGAAATAAGGATAAAAACCAACTAGCAAGTGGGGTCACCTCGACGGCCGCTGAGGACCCGATTTCGAGGGAGCACTGCTATCGCTGTCCAGGGGCAAAGGGTCGTGGTCCATGGGTTCGACCGACGCGCCTGCCACCTCCCTGAGTTGATCAGGAGGGGCAGTTTCCACCGCCGGTAGAGGGCCGGGTGACCGGCAGACGGAGCGACCCCGTGAAACAGAAGACGGCCGAGGCCGGCAACTGTTGCACGGCGTGACGGATGGGTCACGCCTCGGCGGGGAAGGAGAGGAACTCTTCTTCTTGTCAGCTCTTCTGGAAGATTGACGGCGGGAAGAGGCAGTTGACGGTTGGGAAGCCTGAGAACGCAGAAAGTCCTCATGGTCGGGTTCCTTTTTCAAGGTCCGGGCATCTTGTTTAGGTGCCCGCGGTTTACTAGATGTTGATGAAGACAGTACCTTAGAAGCAGCAGGAGGAAGCGGGGACGTGGAACGGGCAATCTTCGGGCTGGCGGATCGCACAACTGTGTCAGCGAAAGTGAAGTCACAAGTCTGGGTACTGGAATCCTTGGTAGGTCGAGTTGACGTGATGACCTTACTGTATGTACCCGCTGGGAGGACAGTGGGCTTTCGACTCGCCAACAACTTTCGAGCGGCAGATGTCGATACTCTCTCCGTAACCCGAATTTGCTGGATTACCTTCTCATCCTTGTATACAGGGCAGTCGCGAGAGGAAGCCGCATGGTCACCGTTGCACTTTACGCAGTGAGGGGACGGAGGTGGGCAATCCCCCTCATGGGCGTCCCTACCACAAGTGACACACTTTGCTGCATTTGGTCAATGTTCACGGGTATGGTTGTACCTGTGGCATTGAAAACCTCGTCACCTGCTACGCATGATAATGCATGGGTCGGCCTTCAGACACGCACAGGGTTAGGCACATAAGGGTGGACGGAGATGACTTCATACCCTGTTTTGACCTTCGACGGGAGGTCAACTCTGTCGAATGTCAAAAACACAGTACGAGTCGGTGTCAACTGGTTATCTATCTTCTTCATCACCCTGTGGACGGCTGTCACACCCTGATCGGACATATAGGACTGGATGTCTTCATCTCGTAAAAACTACCCTCCGTGACGAGTTGAGTGTGCGGTGCGCTTCTACCTTGACAGGAAACGTGTGTAATAACGTAGTCCGGATAAGTTTCTGGGCTTGGAAAGCACTGTCCACTTCCAGCAACAATGTGCCATTGCGCTGACGCGAACAGGTTTTAACAGGGCCAGCAATTGCATCAACACCTTTCTGTATAACGACAGGATTGAAATCTTTTCCGTTGGTGCGAGACACAACAAGAAATTTCGGTACAGTAGGCAGTCTTTTTGTGCTGAGGCGAATCTAACTTATGTTTCTGAGTCAACGTCGCTAAATAAGAGAAGGAAGTCATCGCGGAAGTGTCCCCAGTGATTACCGGCGTCTCCGATGACGCGCTCCTTCCTAGTGGGGGCCCTCACCGAGGGCTTACCCGCCTTAGGTGATTGTTCACACCTCCCGAGAACTGATGGAGGAACCAATCGGCACGTTCGGAAGGTACCAGCTCGGGTAATCACCCCTCCCTGGGCCTGGCCTTTACCAGGGGGTACGTACGTGCCCTACTTGTCTACCCGAGGCGGGGAATTACGCGTTACCCCCGTCACCTGCTACGCATGATAATGCGTGGGTCGGCCTTCAGACAGGCACAGGGAGGAAAGAAGAAGAATAGAGGAAGCGAAGAGAAAGAAGGAAAAAAGTGTCTCAGACGCCAAGGCGGAGACTAATGAGAAGGCTAGGAGAGTACAAGGAGAGAAAGACAGAAACAAAGGGTAAGAAAGAAAGGAAGGAAGGAACGAAGGAAGAAAAACGACAACAAGAACCACCGTAGCTCACGAAATATGCCCGTCTCCGGGCAAAGGCGTAAACCGGGAGGGAAAGTGAAGCAGCCTGGGGCAGAAGTAAAGCTGCTCCGGCTCGGGGCCCAGTGCGCACCACACACGTACCCACAAAAGAACTGTGGGCCCCCTGGGGCGGGGGGGGGGGGGGGAGTTGAGGGTGTGCATTGTCATGAAGAGCATTTAAATCAGATGACAGTTTCCTGTGGTGACAGGCTTGGATCAAGTTTCAGTTTGGTTAGCTTTTCACAGTACACATCAGCTGAAATTGTAGACCCCAGGTCCATGAAATGAATCAAAATAACACCCTTGTCACCCCAAAGAAAGGTAACCATCATTTCACCCATTTGAGAATGGTGACTGCTTGAGCTTTTTAAATGACCTTTTACCACTGTTGTTTCAATTCTGCATTTTTTGCATGATACCCATGTCTCTTCACTTGCAAAAATGCTTTAGGGCAAATCATGTCCATCTTATCTCTAGTATTACAAGAATACCGCCATTCATTATGTATTATTTGCACTTTGTGCTGATTATCCATCAGTTTTAATTAGGCACAATCTAACAAATAAAACTGTTTGGTGACACATACTAAAAAAAATATTTTATATGTTTTGAAAATACTTTTTACAGATAGTTACAAAATATTCTATACATCTTCAGTTGACATTTGATACATATTTAGGAAACTTTCAGACATATTTACAAAATATTTCACTAATAAAGACATCTACTCGTGCAACAAATCAATAACTTACAAAAAGTTCTCAAGGAATGAAAACTTCCCATTTTGTTCTTCTGAAGTCGGCAACATTACATTTTGTCATTTTCCCCTTTGTCCACATTTATCAAGATACTTTTCACTACATACGTAACATCATCAGAGCTAAAAGGAAAGCCCCAAAGTGCAACCTTTAAAATACCACCACAAGTGTGTTCTTTTCAATTGTATGATAAAACAGAAGGCCTTCCAACCTCTAGAGGGTTTGTATCATTAACTTTATTTTCTAATGTTGAGAGTGATACATTAAATCTGTTTGATGACTTTCTGCATGATTTTTTTCCGATCTTACAGAAACAATCATCTTTTCAAGATCATAATTGCACCTTGGAAGTGCACCAAGCCTATTGTTAGTATGAGGCATTTTACGATATTACCCCAATGTGTGTAATTATCTGTAAATAGTTCACTAAACATTAGTAAAAGTGACAACTCAAGACAAACTGTATTCACATTTTCTTCTTAACATTTAAGTAACTAAACTATAAGCAACTTAAGCTTTCCTATTTTTTCTCTTTTTGTACAATGGGGACAGTATTCACATAAAGATAACTAGCAACAATTTTACACTGCACTGTAGCCAACTATACACCACTGTTTCAACTTGCAACTGTAACAATGTGTTTTCATATAGGCTTGACAATACATAAAGTGTAAACAATAAATGTGTGTATGACACGAGAGCTTTCATTCAGTGATACCAATGTAAGAACAGAAATATGCTATTCCCATCCAAAATCACGTGTGTGTCTTATTGTACATTCCATTACCCTTGGTTTCCTTTTGATAATATTATTATTATTATACCCCCCCTTTCAAATCCCTGTACATTCAACTCAATTGCTATTCCAGGTCCTTTGCTGTCTCCGATAGAATTACAATGTCATTGAAAAAGGTTTGTACTTCTTCACCTAGAACTATAATACATTATCCAAATTTCTCCCTGCTTTCCTTCACAGCCAGCACAATGTATAAACTCAATTCTGACTTACTCCCTTCCCTACCACCTCAAACCTTACATGCCCTCCGACTCTTGCAACTCCTATGTGGTTTTTGCACAAGTTCAATAAAACTTTCATTCCCTATATTTTACCCTAGCTACCTTCACAATTTAAAGACTTTATTAAGTCAACATTCTCAAAAGCTTTCTCTGAATCTACAAGAGCCGTGAGCATAGGTTTGCTTTTCTTTAATATATATTCTAAGATAATTTGTAATGTGATTATTGCCTCACTTGTTCCTATATTTGAACTAAATTCAAACTGAACTTTGCCAAGGTCAGATTCTACCAGTTTTTCATTTATCTGTAAATAATTCATGTTTGTATTTTACAACCATGAGTTATAAAGCTAATAGTTCTGTAATTTTAACACTTTTTGCACTTACTTTATTTATAATTGGAATACCATAATTATATTCTTCTTTAAGTCTGAAGGAATTTCCCCCATCTCATACATATTGCACACAAGGTGGAACAGTTTTTCCATGACTGGTTCTCGCAATGATATCATCAATTCCAGGGATCTCGTTTTGGCTTACATCTCTCAGTGCTATGTCAAATTACTCTTGCAGCAATGTATTATCTCATTTATATCTACTACTTCTTCCCTTTCTACAATAGTTTCTTTAAGTTCATTTCCTTTGAATAGCCCATCTATGCATTTTCTTCACCTTTCAGCTTTCCCTTCTATACTATGTACTGGTTTTCCATCTGAGCTATTGAAATTCATGCATCTGCTTTTTTGCCTCTAAGTGTTTCTTTTGTTTCCCTGTAGGTGGTATCTACCTTTCTCCTAGTTATACATTCTTCTACATACTTGCATTTTCCTGTAGCCACTGCTGTTTAGCCAATCTATGTTTCCTGTCAGCCTTAATTTTTAGCTGTCTGCTTTACTTGCTGTATTTTTATATTTTCTCCTTTAATCAATGAAGTTCAATATCTCCTGTGTTATCCAAGGATTTCTGCTTAGCCTCTTCCTTCTACCTATAAAATCCTCTGTGGCCTTCACTATTTTCTCTCTCAAAGCTAACTATTTCTTCACAGTTGCTTACTTTCCATGGTTTCATCAGTTCTTATCTAATACTCCCTCTGAAACTATCAAGTTACAGCCAGAATCTATATCTGTCCATGACTATGTCTTGCAGTTTAAAGCCTGGTTTCAAAACCTATGTCTTACCATTATAAAATCAATCTGGTACTTCTGGTGTCTCATGGTTTCTTGTTCCATGATTCTTACACAAAGTTTTTGTGATGATTAAATTGTACTTTGTGCAAAACACAGCTTCCTCTTTCATTCCTTTTCCCCAGTCAATCTTCACAAGTTATTTTTCCTCCCTTACTTTTTCTGTATTCCAGTCTTCCATCACAATCAAGTTTGCCCCCCCCCCCCCCTAACTGTCTGAATATTTTCCTTTACCACCTCAAACATTTCTTCAATCTCCTCATAATTGGCAGTGTTATCTATCATATAAATATGTACTGCTCAGGTGCAGTTGGCTTTGTATTTATTTTGGGTGTATAGTAATGTCATCATTGTGCTGTTCATGGTAGTTTACCAGCATTTGTATTTTCCTATTCCTCATTAGTCCCACTTCTGCACCCCCCCCCCCCTCTTAGATTTTGTATTTGTAACTCTGTTCTCACCTGACTAGAAATCCTGGTTGTCCTACCATTGAACTTCATTAATCATCACCATATCTAGCTTCAAGCTATCCATTTCTCAAATTTCCTAACTTACCTACTCGATTAAGGAATAGAACATTGCACATTCCAATCTGTAGGTTGCCAGTTCTGTTTTTCTGAGTAGTTTCTGCCTCAAGAACCAATTGAAGGACTATTTTATCTTCAGAATATTTTAACCAAGAGGACACCATCACTGTATATTCATAAAGCAGAGCTGGCCATCCTGGAGAAAAGTAACAACAGTTTTCCCTTGCTTTCAGTGGTTAGCAATAACTGTATGGCAAAGCCATGTTATTCGATATTTCAAGGCCAACTCAGTCCCTCATCCAGACTGTTTACCCTATGTCTATAAATGGAAAATTTGTCACTATGAAGTTTACTCAATAGCAATAGCTGAATTAAGTCTATATATTCACTGAACTACAACTTTGTCAGAGTTCTGAAGTCTGAGCTTAAATTTCAGAGTTTACAACTGGTTAATCCATTTCCATTAAGGCTGAACAAGGGAAACCAATATAATTCTACCTCAAAACTTAATAAGATAATTTATAATTTAAATGAAGTGTGGTGTCTCACTTGAAATGCATAGTTGGGACCCTACAAACATTATCAAATAAAAGTAGTCTGGAAGTTGCTGTCTAGAAACTACAGGGACAGGGTAGATAATACAGGTAAGAACTGAACAATTTGCAGTGTGACAACTTAGCCTAATCATGCACCTATTCTACGTATCTCCAACAAAACTGCTGAGTAAATAGAGAAAAATTTCCTTGTTTGTGTACCTTAGAAACCTCATTGTTTTCTTCAATCAGTGAACAATGACAACAATGAACATTTCATTTCAAAAGTTATAGGTATTTTAATTAAATGCACACTTTTATCACATGAATGATGCTGTACTTATAATTGTAGTGACAATGCTACCTTTAAATGCCAATAACCCTTACCTGAGTTTCTGATGTATTTGGAACAATGGCCACTGAATGATTCTTGGAAAGCTGAAAATGTTCGAAGAGCGTTGCATCACCTCGAGGTGTGTTCATTATGGGGAAGTTGGGATTTGGTATCATTATCTTGATGATTATTAATATCCCAAGTGAATAAAGTGGCAGAAATACTTCCTGAAATAGTTGCAACATTATTTGTAAAGACTAAAGTACAATTTGATATTTTTTTCTTTAAGAATGATAAATTCAATTACATACTGCTATTGTCTTTCGTTTTTCTCTTTTCTTGAGCAAAAGATTCCTTATTATCATCGCCTTCAGCTGTGAAAAATAAGTGGAAGTTCTTTCCCCCATTGTTTCTTTTTCCAGGAAAAAATTCTTTGTTGGAGAGAATTGATGTCACCCTGAATGTGAAATGAGAAATGCATAGAAATTTCACATTAATTTGGACATTAATTATTGCTACACATGTAAGTCACATCATATTAGGAACTGTTAAACATTCTAGATTATTAACTATTAGTGACTATTGCTCAGTTGTAATCACTGAAAAGTACAGATTACATGAGTCTAGCTTGTGTTGCTGGAGTGGCCAGACATGATAGTAATGTGTGTAAAGTTGTCCGAGTGATTGCGTGAATGTATGTGTTTCTTTTTCTGACATGGGCCATGTCTGAAAATTTAAGTTGTGTGAATGTGATTATCTGTTTTTGTGTCTGTTAGCAGCTCTGTGAGCCTCTTTACAGTAAGTTGTTACCTATCCTCCATTATTGATATTCCTATCAGATTTTCCGTTGTTTAGATTAGATGATATGTACTTTTCATTCCAGTATATCCAAACTAAGAAAATCCTATTGGATGTAAAACATGTCATAATACAAGATACACAATAAACAATTACAAAATAAGAGGAGATGTGTTAATGTACCTTCCACAGATCCCATATGTTAATTGCCCTAATGGATGTGAAGTTAGTAAGAAAAAACAATATCTTAGAATATTTACATTCTGAAGGACAGAACACTTATTACAACATACTAAATATTGAATATACTAGATGCAAATGTTAATTCTTATGCTATTTTTTTCTTTTTACAATACTTATTTACAATGATCACATTACTACACAAGATTAGTACTGAAGTCAGACTGAACCCAATATTCACATTTGTGATTATTATATACAATAACATACACCAATTGATTCTGCTAAGAAATACATCAATGGAGCAGGAGGAATTGCCACAAAAAAACTTTAGACTCTTTTCACACAAAATGTTACTGAGAGTTAAACTTTGTGGCTGCTGGAATGTTGTTAAAAATGTATATTCCTGAATAATACACACCTTTCTCAGCCAAAGTAAGTGACTTTAAATCTTTGTAAAACGGATTCTTGTTTTAGTATTGATCCCATGAATTGAGCTATTGGTTTGAGAAATTTTTTTTTCTTTTTTTGTGGTTTTAGGGTGCACAACTTCTATGGTCATTAGCGCCCAGACAAGAACTTAGATTCACTAGATCTCAAAAAATTTGGTGACTGTCAGAAAATCAAGAAAAGGCTAAAAACGAAAGATAAAAGACAATTAAAAGAGTTAAATATCCTTGGATAAGTTGGCCAAGTTGATAAAACGCAAAACTCGAGCAGCTGCTCGTGTGTCATCAGCTAAAATTTCCTCCAGAGTAGACGGAAAGTGAAGGGCTACACGGAGATGATTAAAATTAACACAAGTCAGTAAAACATGTCGCACTGTCAGCAGTTCACCGCAGGAGCATAGCGGTGCAGGTTTGGCGGATAGCAAGTGACGGTGGCTGAAACGGCAATGACCGATCCGCAACCGAGCCAGGATGACCTCCTCCCGCCGAGAGGGGCGTGAGGATGTCCTCCAAGCGGTCGGGATCGGTTTGACAGTTCGCAATTTATTGTTGTACAGTGAAAGCCACACACTGTGCCATTGCGACACGATACTCCGGCGAAGAGCCCGTTGAACATCGTCCGATGGGACGCAAAAGGTAGCCATGCGAGGCAAAAGAGCTGCTGCCTTGGCTGCTGTGTCGGCGGCCTCATTCCCGGGCACACCCACATGGCCAGGGACCCACAGGAAAGAAACGTGACAGCTGTCATCCGCCAGCAACTGGAGGGAGCGTTGGATCCGATACACGAGAGGATGGTTCGAGAAAGGGTCCTTAAGACTCTGCAGGGCACTAAGGGAGTCCGAACATATGGCATAGAAAGGTTGGCGGTGGCGGCAGGTGTACAAAACGGCCTGGTGGAGGTCAAAAAGCTCAGCCGTGAAACTCAAACACCGGTCAGGGAGCTTGTATTGGAACCGGTTGTCCCCGACGACGAAGGCAGATCCGACACCGGCAGTGCTCTTGGAACCATCAGTGTAAATAAATATGGCATTATCGAACCGCGAACGGAGTTCGACAAGCCTCGAGCTGTATACCAAATCCGGAGTGCTCTCCTTGGGGAGCGAACTAAGTTCGAGGTGAGTGTGAACCTGGGCCTGATGCCACAGTGTCAATGGGCTTTCGCTCAACCGAAAGGTGGAAGGAAGGGTAAAATCAAGCCGCTGTAGTAGGCGGCGAAACCGAACTCCAGGTGGAAGCAAGGCAATCGCAGACAACTGATATTGGCGATCAAGCGAGTCGTCAAAAAATAATCTGTAAGATGGATGGTTGGGCATCGATCGGTGGCGGCATGCGTACCGAGACAAAAGTATGTCACGCCGAGTGGTCAAGGGTAATACAGCAGCCTCGGCATACAGACTTTCAACAGGGCTAGTATAAAATGCACCAGTCGCAAGACGTAAACCCCGATGGTGGATAGAGTTGAGACGGCGGAGAATCGACGGCCGTGCTGAAGAGTATACGAGGCTTCCATAGTCGAGCTTCGACTGAACAATGGCCTGGTAAATGTGAAGCAGGACGGTACGATCCGCTCCCCATGACGTGCCACTGAGGACACGAAGAACGTTAAGGGATCGGGCACAACGGGCAGCCAGGTAGGACACGTGTGTGGACCAGCAAGGTTAACGATCCAACACGAGTCCCAAGAATTTCGTAGTCTCCACGAAAGGGAGAGCAACAGGGCCCAGATGTAGAGAAGGTGGAAGAAATTCCTTATATCTCCAGAAATTGATACACACCGTTTTCTCAGTGGAGAATCGGAAGCCATTTGTGATGCTCCAGGAATATAAACGGTCAAGACAGCGTTGAAGAGAACGCTCCAAGAGACACGTCCGCTGGGCGCTACAATAAATTGCTAAATCGTCAACAAAAAGAGATCCGGAGACGTCGGCTGAAAGGCAATCCACGATCGGATTGATTAAATGGCAAAGAGCGCCACACTCAAGACGGAGCCCTGTGGTACCCCATTCTCCTGGCAAAAGGTATCTGACAAAACAGAGCCCACCCGTACCCGGAACTTGCGATCCGCCAAAAACGCTTCAATGAAAAGAGCAAGGCGGCCCCGAAGGCCCCATGTGTGCAATGTGCGGAGAATGCCTGCTCTCCAACAGGTATCGTGTGCCTTCAAGTCGAAGAACACTGCTACTGTTTGACGCTTCTTTATAAAGTTGTTCATTATGAATGTCGACAACGTAACGAGGTGATCAGCAGCAGAGCGGTGTCGACGAAAACCGCATTGGATATTAGTCAGGGGGCGGCGAGATTCGAGGAGCCAGACCAACCGAGCGTTAACCATGCGTTCCATCACCTTACAGACGCAGCTCGTCAGAGAATTGGGGCGATAACTGGAAGGAAGGTGTTTGTCCTTCCCTGGCTTGGGGATGGGGACAACAATGGCTTCACGCCAACTTGTGGGAACATGACCTTCAGTCCATATGCGATTATAGGTACTAAGAAGAAAGCACTTGCCCGCAGGAGAGAGGTTCTTCAGCATCTCAATATGAATGGAATCGGGCCCGGGAGCAGAAGAGCGGGACAGGGCGAGAGCACGGTCTAGCTCCTGCATGGTGAAGGCGACGTTATAATTTTCACGATTAAAAGAGTGGAAAGAAGGCGGCCGTGCCTCCTCTACCTGTTTGCGAGGGAGAAAGGCAGGGTGGTAATGGGCAGAGCTCGAAACCTCCGCAAAGAAACGGCCCAATGCGTTGGAAACAGCAAGGGGTCCACGAGGACTGCGTTCTCCACGGTCAGGCCAGGAATCGGGGAGTGGACCTTGATGCCGGATAAACGGCGTAGGCCACCCCAGACAACCGTGGAGGGAGTAAAACGGTTAAAAGAACTAGTAAAAGCTGTCCAGCAAGCATTCTTGCTGTCGTTTATGATACGACGGCACTGCGCTCTCATACGTTTGTAATTGATGCAAGTCGCCAAAGTTGGGTGGCGGCGGAAGGTACGTAAAGCACGGCGCCGGGCTCGAAGCGCGTCGCGGCAGGCTGCAGTCCACCAAGGGACCTGCACACGACGTGGAGAAGAGGATGTACGAGGTATGGAACGTTCAGCAGCGGTGAGAACAACCTCTGTGAGGTAATCGACCTGACTGTCACAGGTGGGAAAATTCCGATCATGAAAAACAGCCATGGAAGAATAAAGCCCCCAGTCGGCTTTAGAAATGTTCCAACTGGTGGGACGAGGAGATGGGGAATGATGCAGAAAGTGGATGATACAGGGGAAATGGTCACTCGAGTACGTGTCAGAAAGTGCATACCACTCAAACCGACCGGCAAGCTGAGGAGTGCATATTGCGAGGTCTATATGGGAGTAAGTGTGTGTTGTGTCAGAAAGGAAGGTCGGTGCACCGGTGTTGAGGCAGACAAGATCGAGGTGATGGAGTAGGTCCACCAAAAGGGAGCCTCTCGGACAAGATGCCGGAGAGCCCCATAGGGGGTGGTGGGCATTAAAGTCGCCAACCAACACGAAAGGTGAAGGGAGCTGGTCAACAAGGTGTAGCACATCTGCCCTAGTAAGGGCAGAATAGATATTACAGAGGGAGAAGGTAAATGTGGATAAAGTGATGCGGATGGCAACTGCCTGTAGGTGAGTGTGCAAGGTAAATGGGATGGAAATAGACAGCGTCTCGAAGGAGCATCAGAACCCCTCCATGGGCCGGGACACCTTCCACGAGTGGCAGGTCGAACCGCACAGAGGTGTAGTGTGGAAAGTCTGCACGATCACGTGGACGCAACTTACTTTTTGGAGGCAGACTAGAAGCAGGCAGTGCAATCGAAGGAGTAGTTTTAACTCCTCCCGATTAGAATGAATGCTGTGAATATTCCATTGAAGGAGCGCCATGATAAAAATGAGAGAAGAAATAAGGATAAAAACCAACTAGCAAGCAGGGTCACCTCGACGGCCACTGAGGACCGGATTTCGAGGGAGCACTGCTATCGCTGTCCAGGGGCAAAGGGTCGTGGTCCATAGGTTCGACCGACGCGCCTGCCACCTCCCTGAGTTGATCAGGAGGGGCAGTTTCCACCGCCGGTAGAGGGCCGGGTGCCCGGCAGACGGATCGACCCGGTGAAACAGAAGATGGCCGAGGCCGGCAACTGTTGGACGGCGTGACAGATGGGTCACGTCTCGGCGGGGAAGGAGAGGAACTCTTTTTCTTGTCAGCTCTTCTGGAAGAGTGACTGCGGGAAGTGGCAGTTGACGGTTGGGAAGCCTGAGAACGCAGAAAGTCCTCACGGACGGGTTCCTTTTTCAAGGTCCGGGGATCTTGTTTTGGTGCCCGCAGTTTTCTAAAGGTTGACGAAGACTGTACCTTAGAAGCAGCAGGAGGAAGCGGGGACGTGGAACGGGCAATCTTCGGGCTGGCGGATCGCACAACTGTGTCAGCGAAAGTGAAATCACAAGTCTGGGTACTGGAATCCTTGGTAGGTCGAGTTGAGGTTAGGACCTTACTGTATGTACCCGCTGGGAGGACAGTGGGCTTTCGACTCGACAACAACTTTCGAGCGGCAGATGTCGATACCTTCTCCGTAACCCGAATTTGCTGGATTACCTTCTCATCCTTGTATACAGGGCAGTCGCGAGAGGAAGCCGCATGGTCACCGTTGCAGTTTAGGCAGTGAGGGGACAAGTGACACACTTTGCTGCATTTGGGCAATGTTCACGTGTATGGTTGTACCTGTGGCACTGAAAACAGCGCGTTGGGTTAGGTACATAAGGGCGGACGGAGATGACTTCATACCCTGTTTTGACCTTCGACGGGAGGTCAACTCTGTCGAACGTCAAAAACACAGTACGAGTCGGTGTCAGTTGGTTATTGACCTTTTTCATTACCATATGGACGGCTGTCACACCCTGATCGGACATATAGGATTGGATGTCTTCATCAGACAACCTGTCATGGGATCTCGTGAAGACTACCCCCCGTGACGAGTTGAGTGTGCGATGTGCTTCCATCTTGACAGGAAACGTGTGTAACAGTGTAGCCCGGATTAGTTTCTGAGTTTGGAAGGCACTGCACACTTCCAGCAACAATGTGCCATTGCGCTGACGTGAACAGGTTTTAACAGGGCCAGCAATTGCATCTACACCTTTCTGTATAACGAAAGGATTGAGAGAATTGAAATCCTTTCCGTCGGTGCGAGAGACAACAAGAAATTTAGGTACATTAGGCAGAGTCTTTTTTTGCTGAGGCGAATCTAACTTACGTTTCTGGGTCAACGTCACTAAAGAAGAGAAGGAAGTCATCGCTGAAGTGTCCCCCGTGATTACCGGCGTCTCCGATGGCGCGCTCCTTCCTAGTGGGGACCCTCTCCGAGGGCTTACCCGCCTTAGGTGATTGTTCACACCTCAGGTCACACCTCCCGAGAACTGACGGAGGGACCAATAGGCATGTTCGGAAGGTACCAGCTCGGGTAATCACCCCTCCCTGGGCCTGGCCTTTACCAGGGGGTACGTACGTGCCCCACTTGTCTACCCGGGGCGGGAAATTACGCGTTACCCCGTCACCTGCTACGCATGATAATGCATGGGTCGGCCTTCAGACATGCACAGGGGGGAAAGAAGAAGAATAGAGGAAGTAAAGAGAAAGAAGGAAAGAAGTGTCTCAAACGACGAGGTGCAGACTAATGAGGAGGAGAAGAAGGCTAGGAGAGTACAAGGAGAGAAAGACAGAAACAAAGGGTAAGAAAGGAAGGAACGAAGGAAAAAAAAACGACAACAAGAACCACCGTAGCTCACGAAATATGCCCGTTTCCGTGCGAAGGCATAAACCGGGAGGGAAAGTGAAGCAGCCTGGGGCAGAAGAAAGGCTGCTCCGGCTCGGGGCCCCGTGCGCCACACACGTATCCACAAAAGAACTGTGGGCCCCCTGGGGGGTGGTATGAGAAAAGAAAATATATATTATGACAAATTTAAATACAGAATAAATGTAATGGCAAGCAGTTGTTTGTATACCCAGTTCCTTAAATAGCCTTTTGCAAAATGTTCTTGAGTTGGCACCACAAACTATTCATATTGTACAGTTCTGGGCTCCAAAAACTTTAGCTTGGCCTGATTAGTCAGACCAGAAAATACCTATGACATTATGAAATGAATGTGCATAATAAGCCAGCTTTTTTATTTTTGTATCTTCTATATCTGATAACATTCACATAGCAAACAGGGACCTTTTTAGGCACTTCAGCAGTTCTGTGGTATGCTCCTCCCAGTTAAATTTATTATCAACCTATAATCTCAAGAATTTCAAATTGCCAACTACTTCTACCTGCTTGTTGTAATATTTTAGGCATAGCCTATATTGGTAGGAAACCTTTTTCCAAGTCCTAAACTGCAATAGTGCATTTTTTAGAGGTTTAGTGACAGTACTGCCTAGGAACCATGATTAATGTTCATGAAAATTTCATTAGCTGACCTTTCTAAGGCTACACTTCATTTATCATTTATTGCAATGTTTGTATCATTTGCAAATAAAGCAGACTTGGCATCCGATAATGTTGCTGATGAAAGGTTATATATATATTAGTATAAAATAAAGATTTTTGACTTACCTAAAGTACAGGCTGGTCGATAGGAACACTAAACACACACAAAAACACACAACCATTCGAGCTTTCGCCACCAGTGGTGGTTTCTACGAATGTCTGCCTAAGTGTGTTTGGATGTGGATATGTGTGAGTGTGTGTGTATTTGTTTACCTTCCTTTTTGTCCCCTAAGGTAAGTCCTTCCACTCCTGGGATTGGAATGGCTCCTTTTCCACTTCCTTAAAACCCGTATCCTTCCCTTTCTCCTCTCCTTCCTCCCTCTTTTTCCCGAAGAAGCCACCACTGGTGGCGAAAGCTCGAATGGTTGTGTGTTTTTGTGTGTGTTTAGTGTTCCTATCGACCAGCCTGTACTTTAGGTAAGTCAAAAATCTTTATTTTATACCATTATCCTACCTGGAAGGTCTCCTTCTATTATATATATATATATATATAAAAGAAAATGCAAAGTCCCCTAAGACGAAACCTTGGGGGATTCCTCATGTTATTAGTTTTCAATTGGATGAGGAGGCCTGGTAGTTCAGTTTACGTCTCTTTCCTATTGTATTTCCTGTTGTTGTTGTTGTTGTTGTTGTTGTGGTCTTCAGTCCGGAGACTGGTTTGATGCAGCTCTCCACAATACCCTATCCTGAGCAAGCCTCTTCAACTCCACATAAGAACGGCAACCTACATCAGTCTGAATCTGCTTGCTGTATCCATCTCTTGGTCTTCCTCTGCGGTTGTTACCCAACACACTTCCCTCCAATGCTAAATTCACGATCCTTGATGTCTAAGAATTTTAGAGCCCAAGTAACAAAACTCATTTACCTCCTTTATTGTTTCGTTACTGTAGTAAATAAAAAATTCGTATTGTCCGCTACGTCAGTTGGCGCTGTCAGAGATCAGGTGATCTCGCCAGCGCCACCTGCCGCGGTGTTGCGGCAGTGCGCGGCAGCACGCAGGCTGGCAGAGTTTATTTTGCTTTCATATGGTGCGCCTCGGCGCCTTAATTACATTATACGAAGTGTCTTGTTATCAGTGACGCATGTCACGTGTGTGTACTTTACCGTGTATATGTTCAATTATGAAATACAAGATTCTTTAAGCATATTCTACTAGTGTCATAAAAGTTACATTCCTTCAGCATCACCTGATTTTCTTAGACTGCACTCTCTTACCCTTGTTTTACTCTTGTTAATGTTCATCTTATATGCACCTTTCAGCACACTGTCCATTCCGTTCAATTGCTCTTACAGGTCCTTTGCTGTATCTGACAGAATTACTATGTCGTCGGCAAAACGCAAAGTTTTTAATTCTTCACCCTGAACTTTTATTCCTTCACCAAATTTCTCCTTGCTTTCCTTTATAGCTTGTTCAATGTACAAATTGAATAACATTGGAGAAAGGCTACAACCCTGTCTTACTCCCTTCCCAACCACTGCATCCCTTTCATGCCCTTCAACTCTGACAACCGCTGTCTGGTTTTTGTACAAGTTGTAAATAACCTTACGCTCCCTATAATTTACTCCTGCTTTTTTCAGAACTTTAAAGAGTTTATTCCAATCAACATTGTCAAAAGCCTTCTCCAAATCTACAAAAGCTAGAAATGTAGATTTGCCTTTCCTTAATCTATTTTCTAGGATAAGCCGTAAAGTGAGTATTGCCTCCCGTGTTCCTACATTTCTCCTGAACCCAAACTGATCTTCCCCGAGGTCGGCTTCTACCAGCTTTTCCATCCTTCTGTATATAATTTGTGTTAATATTTTGCAACCATGACTTATTAAACTGATGGTTCTGTAGTTTTCACACCTGTCTGCACCTGCTTTCTTTGGAATGGGGATTCTAACATTTTTCTTATAGTCTGAGGGTACTTCACCTGTCTCATACATCTTACACACCAGGTGAAACGATTTTGTCATGGCTGGTTTTCCCAGAGACTTCAGTAGCTCTGAGGGAATGTCATCTACTGCAGGGGCCTTGATTCGACTTAGGTCTTTCAGGGCTCTGTCAAATTCTTCTCTCAGTACAGTATCTCCTATTTCATCTTCATCTACATCCTCTTCCCTTCCTACAATATTGTCTCGAAGTTCATTTCCTTCATAGAGCCCCTCTATATACTCTTTCCACCTTTCAGCTTTCCCTTCTTTGCTGAGAACTGGTTTTCCATCAGTGTCCTTGATATTCATAGAGCTGTTTTTCTTATCTCCAAATGTTTCTTTTATTTTCCTGTAGGCTGTATCTATTTTTCCCCTATTTACACATTCTTCTACATCCTTGCATTTGCCTTCTAGCCATTCCTGCTTAGCCATTTTGCACTTCCTGTCAATCTCATTTCTTAGTCGTCTGTACTCCATTTTGCCTGTTTCATTTACCGCATTTTTATATTTTCTCCTTTCATCGATTAAATTTAGTATCTCCTGTGACATCCAAGGATTTTTTTGCAGGTCTTTCCTTCCTACCTATTTTTTCCTCTGCTGCCTTCACTATTTCATCTCTCAATTTTATCCATGCCTCCTCTACTGTTTTATTTTCCACTATTTCTGTCAATTGTTGCCTAAAGCTCCCTCTGAAATTCTTAAGAACCTCAGGTTCCTTCAATTTGTCCAGGTCCCATCTGCTTATTTTCCTACCTTTTTGTAGTTTCTTCAGTTTTAGCCTACAGTTCATACCAACAAGTTATAGTCAGTCTATATCTGCCCCTGGGTATGTCCTACACTTCAAAACCTGGTTCCGAAATCTATGTCTTACCATTATAAAATCTATCTGGTATCTCCCGGTGTCTCCTGGTCTCTTCCACGTATACAATCTTCTTTTGTGATTCTTAAACCAGGTGTTTGTTATACCTAAATTATGTTCCGTGCAAAATTCTACCAGGCGGCTTCCTCTTTCATTCCTTTTGCCCAGACCATATTCACCTACTATCCTCCCTTCCCTTCCTTGTCCTACTACTGAATTCCAGTCTCCCATCACAATTAAGTTTTCCTCTCCCTTAATTGTCTGAATAATTTCCCTTAACTCCTCATACATTTCTTCAATCTCCTCTTCATTGGCAGAGATAGTTGGGATATAAACCTGTGCTACTGTTGTCAGTGTTGGCTTCGTATCTATCTTGACAATGATAATGCGATCATTGTGCTACTCATAGTAGTTTACTCGCATTCCTATTTTCTTATACATTATCAATCCTACTCCAGTGATACCCGCAACAGATTTTGTATTTATAATCCTGTACTCACCTGACCAGAAATCCTGTTCATCCTGCCACCGAACTTCACTAATCCCCACTATATCTAATTTCAACCTATCCATTTCCCTTTTTAAATTTTCTAATTTTCCTACTCGATTAAGGGATCTAACATTCCACTCTCCGACCCATAGAATGCCAGTATTGTCTTTCCTGATGATCACATCCTTCTGAGCAGTCCCCGCCCGGAGATCCGAATGGGGGACTATTTTACCTCCGGAATATTTTACCCGAGAGGAATTGCATTTGCTATGATGTCCATATTACCATTGTCAATATTTTGCAGTATCTTTTGAAATGATCGAAATCATTTACATCTGAACTGTTTCTGATTTACTTATTTTCCTTTTTGTCTTACAGAAGACCTTTATTCCACGAGTAATCCACATTTACATTATGGGCCTAATCTGGGTTAGTTTTGGGGGAAAGCAGTTTTCAGATAAGGACATTATTTATGAAAGTGTTGTATTTCTCATTTGTGTTACGAGCACTGTAAACATCACTAATTCATGTCTCTGAGCAGTTTTCTAAAACTGATTAATTTGTTCCTTACTGACTGCCCTCAAACTCAGATTTGATAGATTATTTTATTTTTATTTATTGTATTTTTTTTTTGCATGGAGCCACCATCTGGCGACTTTTGCAAATGTCATAATATTTTTACATACAGAAAAATCACAAAATATGCATGATTACAAGTAGATGATACAAGTATCAGTATTCTCAGTAGGTGAATACAACAGAAATGACATCATCAGTATTAACATCTAGCAAAAGGAACTGCATATCATGGTTTGAATGGCTACTTATTAGTAGTTTTATAACATAATTTTAATCGTTAGACATTTCTATTAAGATATTATCAATGGCTGTCTTTGAGACCTTAGCTATCCTAGCGGAAAGTTAACAATATGAAGTAAGTTGAATGACTATGCTATGGAATGTAATAATTTCTTACTGGGAGATTTTCAAGAAAGTCTACATTAAAATCACTAGCTGACCCTAATTCTTTCTTTTTTGTTATCACATAGGTGATAGAGCTTCAAACTGATTTATGAACAGAGTAAAGTTAACATTTGGTACTCTGTGCATACTATTATAAATGATTAATTATGAAATACTACTACCGGTACTGTTGCACAGGCTTCCACATGCTGCTCTGGACAGAATTTACAAACGTCTATATTATTACATTTATAACAATTTCTAATAAATGTGACAACTCCTCCAGCCTCCATTTCAGCTCTACAAAAGTGATAAGCCAACCTAAATCCTGCAATACTTACCAAATCTATACCAGTGTTCACATGATTCTCAGAGAGGCAGATTATGTCAATGGGTCAGATGACAAATTCATCAATGCAGGTAAGTAGTTCACTGATTTTACTTCTTAGCCCTATAATATTCTGATGCACTAAAGCTAGTTGGCATTTTACAATGACTGTTATAAAACTGGGTGGAAATAAAATTTATGATAATTGGTTTTAATTTTTAACCAATTGCTGCGTTTGCTGATCTAATGTGTCAGAATTATGCTGTTTAGTTGCTATATTAAACTGAAGTTTTCCGTCAATATTGACCTCTCTCAGAAACTGACTTTGTCCTGCCTACCCTAAAAAAGGAACCACTGTGACAGTTGTAGCCGATATTTTACCACCCATATTAATGTCTCCAACCTTTATGTTTTCTGCCATTAGTCCAGCCAGTTAAATCTACCCTTTCATGTTGAGGTGTAGACCATGCCTAGTATAATCCCACCTACTGAGTGAATCAACAGGGACCACACCAATGTGAGACCCTACACCTGATCCAAGCAGTCATTCCAAATACAAAGTAACTCTCCTGAAAAGTTCAGATGATGTCGGTCATGGTGCTCCAGAACAAACACAAACTCAACACTGGTATTGTATGCATGAATGCTGATGCAATCTTTGCCAGGTCACACTATGTAGTACCCTGGATGAAGCCTCCACATAGTGAACCTAAATCCTCTGTCACCTGTCCCAGACCAGAACTAAGCTTGAAGAAATTTTGACCTGGTTTTCTGTTCCTAATTCGTCCTGCAGGAGTTGGCACACACTTCTAGCATAATAACTACCTAACTACAAATTTACTTTCTTTTTGCTGAATTACCTACAATCCTATTCAATTTTCTACTGAGAGTTAGTTTGGCCTTGTCTACATCTAATTCTGTCTGAGGTTCATCAGTTTCTAATTGAAGCAACAGGTCAAACTTATTTTGGACATTCACCACAAAGCAGTCTGAATGAATTCTGACCCTTTTCTTTCCACGTATTGCTACATCCCACCTCTCTTCACTCTTCTCCCTTCTTAACCTGTTTAGATCCCTCTTAGTCTGATCTAATTTAGCCTGAAGGGTAGTAATTTTCCTCTCCTGATGCACTAACTTCCTAACTTTACTGAATAATCCTACAAAACCACTGATGAGTCTCAGTCACTTGCCTAATTCCCATGCTGCTGGAGTCATCCTAATGGAAAAAAATTGCTACACCCATCACACTATACTCCGGAACTAACAAGTCTACGGCAAGTAGTACGATTTGGACTCATGGTAAAAACATTACTTTAGTGAGAAGATGTCAAATACTGTAAATAAATGTATAAGAAATTAAGCTTACTCAGAAATGTTTTGAAAGTAGGAGGCAAGGTACTTGCAGAAGTAAAGTTGGGAGGGCGGGCCGTCAGTCATGTCAGGATAGCTCAGTGGTAGAGTGACAGCGTGCAAAAGGCTAAGGTCCCAGGTTCAAGACCCAGTTCCAGCACACACTTTTAATCTGCCAGGAAGTTTCAAATTAAAACTTACTTTGATTTTTGCAAATAATAAAGCAATGAGGGGATATGTTTTACTTAATATGCTAGAAGGTAAAACTCAAACAATGAGATGTTCTAAAATTACTGTGCAAAATGGCCAAACAAAAATACGACTGTAAATATACTTTATGAGTTTTCTCACAAAGCAAAGAGAAACCTTCAGTTGTAGGCTTCAAGAGGGCACTAATACACATTATTAATTACTTATCACTTAAGATAAGTATTATTACTGTTTAAATTATGTAACTTTGCGGAAGAACAAAAGTCACAAGGTGTCATCTTGCACAGGGCTACGAACAGATTACATCTTTCAAGTAAAAAGCAATTTCTTCGGGTTGTTTTTCTGTTCATTTGCACAATATTTGGAGTTCTAAACACTAATGACAACTCGGTTGAAAAATAATTATATTGTTTCCCCTTCAAAGGGACGAAATAGCAAAGAGTAAGTACTAGATTAGTGTCTAACAAGGAAAATCAAATTTGCACACAGCCAAATTGTTGTTGTTGTTGTTGTTGTTGTTGTTGTTGTTGTTGTTGCTGCTGTCTTCAGTCTGCAGACTGGTTTGATGCAGCTCTCGATGTTACTCTGTGCTGTGCAAGTCTCTTCATCTGGGAATACATTCGGCAACCTACATCATTTTGAATCTGCTTACTGTATTCGTCCCTTTGTCTCCCTCTATGATTTTTACCCCACACACTTCCTTCTAATGCTGAGTTGACAATTCCTTGATGTCTCAGAATGTGTCCTACCGACCTATCCCTTCTCTTAGGATGTGCCAGAAACTCCTTTTCTCCCCAATTCGGTTAAGAACCTCTTTAGCTATGTGATCTACTCATCTAATTTTCATCATTTTTCTGTAGAACCACATTTCAAAAGCTTCTATCACTCCCATAAAATGTTACACTCCAAGCAAATGCTTTCAAAAAGGACTTCCTAACATTTAAATTAATATTGGATGTTGACAAGTTTCGCTTCTTTAGAAATGCTTTTCTTCCCATAGCCATTCTGCATTTTGTATCTTCTCTACTTCGGCCATCAGAAGTTATTTTGCTACTAACAAAACTCTTCTGCTACTCTTATTATCTCATTACCTAGTCTAATTCCTTCAACATCGCTTGATTTTCTGACATTACATTCCATTACCCTCGTTTTACTCTAGTTAATGTTCAACTTATCTCTTTCTTTGAGACACTGTCCATTCAATTCAGTTGCATTTCCAGATCCTTTGCGGTGTCTGACAGAATTACTAAGTCATTGGCAAACCGCTAACTTTTTATTTCTTCTCCCTGTACTTTAATTCCTTCTCCAAATTTCTCCTTGCATTCCTTCACTGCTTGCTCAATGTACACATCAAATAACATTGGGGAAAGGCTACAACCCTGTTCTTACTCCCTTCCCAATTTCGTCCCTTTCTTGCCCTTCGACTGCTGCCTTGTTTTTGCATAGGTAATATAGCTCATCGCTCCCTGTATTTTACCCCTACCATCAGAATTTGAAGGAGTGTATTCCAGTTGACATTGTCAAAGGCTTTCTCCAGATCCACAAATACTAAAAACGTAGGTTTGCCTTTCCTTAGCCTATCTTCTAAGATAAGTTGTAATGTGAGTATTGCCTCCCGTGTTCCTACATTTATCCTAAATCCAAACTGATCCAAACTTTCACAAGTTTTTCCATTTATCTGTAAATAATTCGTGTTAGTATTTTGCAACCATGACTTAATAATCTGATAATTCTGTAATTTTCATATTTGTCTGCAGTTGCTTTCTGTAGAATTGGAATTAGGATATTCTTCTTGAAGTCAGAGGGTATCTCCCCTGTCTCATACATTTTGCATACCAGGTGCAACAATTTTTCCTAATGATATCAGCAGTTCAGACGGAATATCATCTGCTTCAGGGGCCTTGTTTCGATTCAAGTCCTTCAGCGCTCTGTCAAATTCTTCTCGCAGTATCATATCTCCTATCGCATCATCCTCCACTTCGTCTTCCATTTCTAAAATACTGCCTTCAAGTTTATTTCCTTTGTATAGGCCCTCTAGGTATTCCTTCCATGTTTCAGCTTTCCCCTCTGTACTTAGTACTGGCTTTCTGTCAGAGTTCTTGATACTTATATAGCTGCTTTTCTTGTCTCCAAATATCTCTTATTTTCCTGTAGGCGGTATCTATTTTTCCCCTGGTTATACATTCTTCTACGGTTCTGCATTTGTCCTCTAGCCACTCCTGCTTAGCCAGTCTGCACTTCCTGTCAATCTCATTTTTCAGACGTTTATAGTCCCTTTTGCCTGCTTCAGTTGCTGAATTTTTATATTTTCCTCTCATCAAATAAGTTCAGTATATCCTGCATTATCCACAGATTTCTATTAGGCCTTGTCCTTCTGCCTATATGATCCTCTGCAGCTTTTACTACCTTATCTCTCAGAGCTACCCATTCTTTTTCTACTGTATTATTTTCCCCAGTTTCAGCCAATCCTCACCTAAGGCTCCCTCTGAAACTCTCAACCACCTCTGGTTCCTTCAATTTTACCAGGTTCCATCTCCTAACATTTATGCAGTCTCTAAGTTTTAATCTGCAGTTCATAACCAATAAGTTATGGTCAGTCTATATCTGACCCTGGATATGCCTTTCAGTTTAGAACCTGGTCTCTAAATCTTTTCCTTACCATTATGAAGTCAATCTGGTACCTTCCAGTGTCTCCTGGTTTCTTCCACATATACAGCCTTCTTTCATTATGTTTAAACCAAGTGTTGGTGATAATTAAAAATTGTGCTCTCCTCTTTCATTCCTTTTTCCCAGTCCATATTCACCTACTACATTTCCTTCTCTTCCCTTTCCTACTACCAAGTTCCAGTCCCCCGTTATAATCAAGTTTTCTTTTCCCTTAATTTCTGAATGATTTCTCTTATCTCCTCATACATTTCTTCGATATCCTCATCAGCTGAGCTAGTTGGCACTGCTGTGATCGGCATTGGTTTTGTGTCTATTTTTGCTACGATAATGTGTTCACTATGCTGTTCATAGTAACTTACCTGCATTCACATTTTGTTATTCATTATCAGACCTACTCCTGCATTACCACTGACTGATTTTGTCTTTATAATCCTGTACTCACCTGACCAGAAAGCCTGTTCCTCTTTCCATTGAACTTCACTAATCCCCACTATATCAAACTTCAACCTATCCATTTCTCTTTTTAAATTTTCTAGCTTCCCTACCCATTAAGGGATCTAACATTCCATGCTCCGATCCGTAGAATGCCAGTGTTGTCTTTCCTGATGATCACATCCTGCTGAGTAGTCCACAACCGGAGATCCGAATGGGGGACTATTTTACCTCTGGAATATTTTACCCGAGAGGATGCCATCATCATATGTTCATACAGTAGAGCTGTATGTCCTCTGGAAAAGTAACGGCTGTAGTTTTCCCTTGCTTTCTGCCGTTCGCAGTAACTGTGTAGCAAAGCCACATTAGCTGATGTTACAAGGCCAGCTCAGTCAATGATCCAGACTGTTGCCCCTGTAACTACTGAAAAGGCTGCTGCCCCTCTTCAGGAACCACATGTTTGTCTGGCCTCTCCACAGATACCCCTCTGCTGTGGTTGCACCTACAGTACGGCTATCTGTATCGTTGAGGCACATTAATCCACAAGGGTTATTCCTCTGTAATTATCTGTGTTGGTTTCATTAAATAATGGATAGATTATTCCTGAGGCCCACTGCACTGGAATTTTCTACGTAACCCAAATTTTGACTACATGTTGGTGGAGATTACGATTGCAGGCTTCCCAGCATTTTTCCATAAAAACTAGATCTTCGCCACATGTCTTGAAATTTTTTAGTTCCTTAACTGCAAATTCTACCTCTTTGATGGTCGGAGGATCTAATAGATTTGGTGTGGTTAAAATTGGTGTGTCAGTGTTTAAATGGAAAGTTTCCAGTGGGTCATCACAATTTAAAAGTTTATTGAATGTCTCTGCAAGGACTTTTTTTACTGTGGGCCAGCTTTCTTGATTTATCTGTCAGCAATAATGTTACGGGTTCATATTTTTTAAGGTATCTGCCAACAGTTTTTGTAATAATCTCATGACTTTTTTTTTTAATTCTCTTCTATCTTTTCTAGAGTACTTGTAAGGTGTTCACATTTTGTTGGTCTGATGGTTTTATGAGTAAACGTTCTTTGTTTAATGATTTCTAAGTTTGATTCTTCTGACTTTTCAGCATTATGATTTAGCCGATCTTGGTGTCTTCTTTCTACTACCTGATAGCGTTCATCATTCCACCATTCATGTTTTTCTGAATTAATACACATATGGTGTGTGCGTGTGTTTACCTATCCTTCTTCCCGAAAGGTAAGTCTTTCCTCTCCCGGGAATGGAATGACTCCTCACCCACTCCTTTGAACCCACATCCTTTCCTTTTCCCCTCTCCTTTCCTACTCTTTGCCTGAGAAAGCAACAAATGGTTATGAAAGCTTTCTTGTGTGTGTGTGTGTGTGTGTGTGTGTGTGTGTTGTGTACCATATTTTGTATATCAGGAATTTTAACAGTTCTGTGTTATGATCATGCAGCTAGTATGTATGATAGATTTGTTGGTTTTCTTTATGTCAACACAGATGAAACTGCTAAAGGTATGTTTGCTCACCTCAGTTAATGAATTTGCCATTGCAGAGAATCAAGGAACTTATTTATCAATATTTCCACAACTGTCCCCCCTCTGAAATTGGCAATCAAGCAAACAGAATGCGCAACAAATTCATTCACGAGATTCCACACGAGTCCATGCTCGACCAGTTGCGAACTAAGGCTGTTGGAGGACCCCCAGTCCACTTGGAAATACATGTATTACAATAAAAAAGTAACTTTTCAGATTCAGAGGCCCCTCCAAGATGAGGGACATGGGACAGTCTTAAAAAAATTTGCTTGCGAGATTCGCAAGCCCCATAACGAGAGGCCGAGGGAGCTAACAACAATAAAAATAAAATACATTAAAAAATGAATATTCTTTTGAGGTATATTTGGAGGCCCCCCCACCAAGACGAGAAGCCCAGTGTGGTGTACACTCAATATCTTGTGTAAGTTCTGTTTACTGTGTGTGTGTGTGTGTGTGTGTGTGTGTGTGTGTGTGTGTGTGTGTGTGTGTGTGTGTGCGCCCCCCCCCCCCCCACACACACACACACACACCTCAGAAATATTGTAGTATGGAATACCCACGGTTTCTTTAAGTAGTCACTTGTAGACTGAAAGCACTCGTATCCTCCAAATAATTCGAATAATACCACTTACTTTAGTTACAAAAGAGTTCATGTAATCATTCTATTCCATAGACCCAGAAGTTTGTAACCACAATTATGTGTATTAATTGACTGATTCCTTTCATAAATCATAGATTTGTAGTCCTAAGGTACTATTTTTGTAGTGAAGTGCATTTTTTACCTGGCCAAAAATAGCAAAAGGAGACAAAGAGACGAACACAGTAAGTAGGTTCAAATTGATCAGGGTTGTCTTTTTTACTCGGGGCAGAGTAAGGCTCGACTAATGTGGGGAGCTGCACCAAGCTAATTTACACTTTTACACATAGCGTATCAAATTTCACAGTTACCAGAGTGTGAAGTATCATGATTATTCTGAGTATTGAAAATGGCAAGGGATTCTAGACATTACAGGCTATGTTAAACATAGCCTCGTCTTACATTTTTCAGTGATCCTTTAAGATTGTTGTTTGGTACCTACACACATTTGTAGGCTAACTGTACCTGCTATCTACTGAGACAGCGTGGTTAAAGAAGCTGTCGAAATCTACTGCTCGGCTAAACAGGTGAACAGAGACACGGGCTTTCAGCTTATCAGGGCCTGAGCCCCAGCGCTGACGATGTTAACGTCGAGGACAGGGCCGGCGCAATCCGAAGTGCCGCCCCGTGCGAGCTGCTAGTCGAAATATATTAATTTACTGCACTGCAGTTATTCATTTCAAAGAACTGACACTCGCCATCTGTCGTAATTTGCATGTGTCAGTTCTGCCGTGTCTGATTATGGAGTAAGGGGTAACAAATTAGTCATCGCCGTATCACGTCACTTATCTGCGCTTTATTTTCATTCTAGCTGTTGGGGGTGACGCGTGCTTATTTGCCGAGTTGCCAATTTTATAAGTAACAGATCATAAGAAAAATAAATTTTCCTATTCTGCATTCTTGGTGGAGAAAAATTCTAACTTATGAGTAACGTGCATGCACATTACTAAATGTAGGTTATATGAAAAGCACGTACTTATTACATCCCAAGTTGCAAGAAATTCAAACGCACCAATTCTTCTGTTCTTGTGAAACGCAACGAAAGTGCTTCTGACCAATCTTGACTCTCTCGGCCAACTATCTAAACGATTTCTGTAGTTTTCGTTGTAGAGAACGCAACAATACCTATTGTGTGGAAAAGCGAAGTGGTAACTTGCCAGTGCCAGGAACTAGGTCACGTGACGAGGTACAACGAGGCTACGGTTAAACTAGCGCCCAAGATGATGAAGCAAGAAGCTCACAATAAGTATGTGACCAATGATATGGATAAATGTATTATCAGGCAGTAATTTTTATAGCATTACGAACAATATAAAGAAATACGAACTTTGCGAAAACTGCACAACTTTTGTCAAACAGAAATGAGCTTCAAAACTAGCAAGGAAACCCTTAGAAGCAACGTTCTGTCTATGGATTTTCGTTTTACAAAGTGTCAAAATTAACGTTTTGTTTCGCTTGGACGAGAAGGCATTGTTGCTAAAAGACCATACTTTCTCAGGTTTTCATCAGAATCAAAGCGACCAGTAGTTTACTTAGACGAAACATGGATTCATACGCATTATTCAGTAAATAAATGTTGGCAAAGTGATAGTGTGTGAGTAGTATTGTCATACAGAAGTGCCAGTCAGAGTGTTCATGCAGGCAGAGACAGGTGTTTCAGGGCTCAAAAACCAAAACGTTCGACTATCACTCAGGAACGGATACAAACATTTTCAAAAATACGTCGAAACCCAACTGATGCCAGGCTTATTATCAATGTCTTTATCTCTTGTAATTACAGCGTATTTACCCATTCGGAATACTTATAGCCATTGTAGGTGTTGAACATGTTTGACTGTAGTATTGTTCAACAATTTTTTTCCAAGCGCGGGAAGAATAAAATACTCAACTGCCATTGTAGGGCTTAGCAAAATTGCTTCAGGCTTAACATGTAACTGCAGTATCGAACATTGCATTCGAATTTCCAAATTAGATTTAGTTCAAATGTTCAAATGTTTGTAGAGCTTATGGGGCTTGACTACAGGGTCATCAGTCACTAAACTTACAAACTACTTATGAACTAGCTAACACTAAGGACAGCACAAATATCCATGCCCGATAGGGGGATTCGAACCCCTCGACCGTAGTGGTCGTGCAGACCGTAACTGGCGCGCCTCAATCCCCTCGGCCACCGCGGCCGGCTTAGATTTAGTCTCCTGCAAAGTTGTGAGTAAAAGCAAGGCGCGTAACAGGCTGGCAGAACTCCACTCATAAGAATACTGGCGTGTGCGCCAGACTGCTTCCCTTCCGACGTAAACACGACGGCGCTGCCACTGTGGCGAGCAAGAAATTAGCCCTCCTCCCTCCCCTTGTTCAACAGGGGCGGCCGGCAGGTAGTCGAGACGCCATGCCACATTTTCCGAAGCCGCTCCCTCCGAGATTTGGTTTCGAATCCCCTCTTGGGAATGAATGTTGAGTTTGTACTATAGAAAGAAAAAAGGGGGGGGGGGGAGGGAGCGGCAGATTTGCCGCCCCCAGAAAGTGCCGCCCCGTGCGGCCGCACGTTTCGCACGTGCCTTGCGCCGGCCCTGGTCGAGGAGATCGAGTAGTGTGACAATAACTAAGAACATGAACGATTGCTGGCCACCGATTCATATGGGAACGCACATTACGGCGCTAGTTTCCGATCTGCCGCTAGGTGGGGCGACATCAGAGGAACGGCCGGTGTCGCCGCGTACGCGCCGGAAACTTTGTTGTTCGATGGATGGCGTGAGACCTTCACCAGTACTGTAAGGAAGGCTCGCGACTGCTCGCCGATTGGTTGGTTGGTTGGTTGTGTGTTTTAGGGACACAAAACTGCGGAGGTCACCAGTACCCCGTTCCATCACAGGGTGGCACAAGGAAAGTATCAATGCGGAAAAAAGCACCCACAGTTAAAAATAGCAATGGGAGGAAAATCACACTCAATCAGTGAAATGTCAGTAGACAAGGGAAAGCACGAAATGAGAATCACACATTGAAAGGAATAAAAACAACGAAGCCGATGTCTATGGTTGACGACTACGAGATTAAAAAAACGCACTGATGTGTTTTACGGCCCACTTCAGATTTCTAGTTTTATAAGTTTTTGTAAACATTTTGGACCAAAATAATAATCTAAATAATAAAAAATTAATATGAGTGTCAAATCCTTTTAGGAAAAAAAGAAAATTACGTAGTGGCGGGTTCTGAACCATTGACCTTCAGCGTCACAGTGCAACGCGTTGCCCACTACGCTATGACTAACACTTGGGAGTTGTGTTCTTTAATCATACTATTGAAGGCCGTTGTTAACTGATGCTAAGATGGCATTTGTAGACACTAGATTATCATTTATCGTACGAAGAACGATGTGTTTTTGTTAATTCTTCAGTGCGCCATTGTTTTGAAATGACAACGTGTAAGTTATTATAAGAAAATCATCAAATACGCAACGAAAGATAGCGTATGCCGCAGTGTGTTCTGAGCGAGGAATGTCACGTGACGTCAGCGAACGGCTGGTTTTCGTTAATTGAACTGAGGGTGTGAAAACTCCGTTATTTTCGAAAATATCTCTCAAACGATACGAGATATGAAAAAAAACATAATGGAACAAAGTTGTAGAGAATTTTCTCGTCCAAATTTATTCAATTTTCGCGTCAGATGAACGGTTTATTTGCAATTAAAACTACATCACAAACGGCTTTTTTGTATTAGTAACGTATTTTTGTCCGAAATATTTCAATAAGCTAGGTTCTGTTCTCTGGTAGCCAAAAATTACGTCTGTAAAATTTGGTGCCAATCGGTTGAACGGTTCGACCTAAAAAGTGGGAACACGTTACAGCCACACAGACATCGTCAAATCGCCGCCAGACATACATACATCCCGAAATCGCCGTTATTTTTGCAAATATCTCTGAAACGATACGAGATATGAAAAAATAAATAAAAAACAATAAAAGAAAAAAATCCAAGAGAGCAAAGTTGTAAAGAATTTTCTCATCTACGGTTATTCAATTTTCGTGTCAGATTAATCATTAAGCCGTTATTTTCATTTAAATTTCGACCTGTCAAAAAACGATCGCACAGGTCCACTTTTAGTGTTACTACCGTAACCTAAAGTGGGCCAAAATAGGAAGGGTCAACCACGAGGCAACACAAGGAAATCTCCAATCTCAGGACAGAAGAGGGTCGCAGACGCTGGACTGGAGCAAAGCTTTAAAAAGAAAGATAAAGAAAAAAACGGCAGGAATAAAAGTTAAAACTGAATCAGCCATTGTGGCATCGTCCATAAAACATCTGATAAAACTGCCAGAGAAGTCCGCCGCAAGGCGACTAATATAGGGCAGTCCAGCTACATGTGGGCTACCGTCAACTGGGAGCCACAGCTATGCTGGGGCGGGTGCTCACCACGGAGCAGACGGCAATGTGTGATCACAGAGTAACATATACAGAGAAGCAGCCCCCCCTAAAGCACTGTCCTACGCTCCCCTCGTAGTTCCGTAAGATGCCAGCAGATGTCAGTCGTTTCCCTGGCTTAGTACCAGTAGACCACACTAGAGTCACTTCTTAGGGTGCCTCACACACGTCAGAGGGAAGCGTGGAGGGGAGGCTGAGGGGAGAGCTCGTGCCGCCTGCCACGAGGCCACGGCTGTGTCCGGCTTGCTGGTGTTTGAGGGGAGGTGGTGGTGGGGACAGCCGCTACCTGCCTCCTGCTCTGGCCAGTTTAAAGGGCTGCTTCTGACCGCAGCGCCATCATGGGACATCTTACGGAACTGCTTCAGCACCCCCCGCCCCGCCCCGCACCCCTGATCGTGGGACTGGGCCCTTACGGAAACCTCCGTCTGTCTATATTTGTCTGTGGTGTGAGCCAAGTATGGCCAATGCGTAGCCGGCACAGGACTACGGACTCCCAGCGAGAGGCTCGCATGGACGAACACCACAGAGCTGTGGTCTCCTTTACAGCCCGAAGTTTGTTGGGCACAGTCAGGGTACGCCACTCAGTATTCCAAAGCTGATGAACCCAACGGCGCAAAACCGACCGGCGATCAGAAGTCTGAAGGCCGATCTCCAGAACGGATTCGTCGACAGTTGGTTTCGTAAGCCTGTCAGCACGTTCTTTGCCCTAGATAACATCATGACCCGGAGACCAGACGAACACCACTTAAGAATCGAACCGGTAAAGGACAGAAATGTCCTGGATACCTAAAACCAGAGGAGAACACGGGTAGCACTGGTCCAGAGCTCTAAGGCTGCTCAGGGAATCGCTGCAGATAAGGAAAATATCACCTGAGCAGGACCGGACATTCTCGAGAGCTCGGCAAATGGCCACCAGCTCCGTGCGCCGACTTTCGCGCCTTGCGCATGCGCGTTTGCTGCTTTGACCAGTATATATAGACGACCGCACTCACAGCTCAACAGCGTATTAATCACCTGAAGACGTCGGCCAGTTGCGCTGATGAAATATCGTGGAGTTTGCTCAACAATACCTGACACTTATCCCGAGAACCATGTCTACAAATATGACAGTTTGTGAGTCAAGAAAGAGAAAAGTGTGTGTGTGTGTGGGGGGGGGGGGGGGATACAACTACAGGAAGAGGTGGTAAACCACAGAAAGTTGGAAATATGCAGAAGGGAAACAGATTTTGAGAAAAAAAAAATAGGAAGGCTGCGTTTCCAAATGTGTGTGCAAGCAACGAAGGTACATTTCGCCATTTGCACAGGTATAGTCTGAAGAATTGTTTTCACAATCTCTGTTAGTGAAATATGTAACGATACAAGCAATGACAGTAATTTCAATGAAATGTTACGTAAATTATAACTGTCACCCCCCAGTCCCACGCCTACCTTTCTGAATACAGGGGTGCTTCGACTACCGCTTCGGAGAGGAAATACCAACAGTCTAATCAGGCTCCAGGTTCTATATGTTAGAAATTACTCTACATCCTTCTTGCTTTTCTCAATATTAAATTAATACTTGCTTCTTGGAAAAAATTTCTGACTTCAGTCTAAAAATAAATCTATTTTCTGCATGGCGTATTTAAAGGTCGAATAGTCAGAGGGATTTATTTATTTTTATTAGTATGCGAAACTTCTCGTGTTCGATACTCACTAGTGACAAACATTTTCTCGCGCCAAACAACTCCCGTAATCCTTGACAAACGCCTAGACCGATTTTGTGTGTTCTCGTATTCGAACAACCGACTGCAGTGAAATTGGATTATATCAGACTACAACGGATTTGGATGTCACCGCGATTAACGTTCTTAATGTTGCTTTCGTGTCTCTGTTGAAAGAAACGCAATAAAAACATTCTCATGGCGAAAGGTGTCCGACGAAACAGAGCCCACTCTTTACCCTGAACATTCGATCTTTTAAAAAGGCACGAATTAAGAGAGGGAGACGGTCGCGAAGACCCCATGTATGCACGGTGCGGAGAATGCCCGCCTGCCAACAAGTGTCGTAAGCTTTCTCCAAATCGAAGAAGACAGCCACCGTCTGACGCTTTCGCAAAAAGTTATTCATAAAGAAAATCGACAAGGTAACGAGGTGATCAACAGAAGAGCGATGCTTTCGAAACCCACATTGGACATTAGTGAGGAGTTGTCGAGATTCTTGTATCCAAACCAGCCGAGCATTGGCCATGCGCTCCATTACCTTACAGACACAGCTGGTCAGGGAAATGGGGCGATAACTGGAAGGAAGATGTTTGTCCTTTCCTGGTTTGGTTATGGGGACAACAATTAATTCACGCCAATGAGTGGGAACTTCACCTTCAGTCCAGACGCGATAATAAGTGAGAAGACGAAGACATTTACCTGCAGGGAAGAGTGTCTTCAGCATCTGAATATGAATGGCATCGGGCCCCGGGGCAGAGGATCGGGAGACGGCAAGTGCACGTTCTAGCTCCTGCATGGTGAAGGTGGCATTGTAACGTCCACGATTGTGAGACGTAAAACAAGGCGTTCTGGTCTCCTCAGTCTGTTTCCGGGGGAGGAAGGCAGGGTCATAATTAGCTGAGCTTGAGATCTCTGCGAAAGAGCGGCCTAAAGCATTGCAGATATCAACAGGTTCCACGAGAACTTTATTTGCTATGTTCAGGCCGGGGATTGGGAAATGGACCTTAGTTCCAGATAACCGGCGTAGATTACCCCAGACGACCGACGAAGGAGTAAACCTGTTTAAAAAACTCGTGAAAGAAGTCCTGCAAGCTTTTTTGCTTTCTTTAATGACACGACGGCATTTCGCTCGTAGTCTCTTGTAATTCATACACGTAGATCACGTCGCCAGGCTCGAATAGCATCGCTACATGCTGCATTCCATCAGGGAACTGGGACCCTACGTGGAGATGTTGAAGTTCGGGGTATGGAATGTTCGGCAGCGGTGAGGATGACGTTAGTCAGGTAGTTGACCTGACTGTCACAGCTGGGGAACTTCTGATCATGGAAAACCGCCATGGAAGAATAGAGTTCCCAGTCGGCTTTGGAGATGTTCCAACTAGTGGAACATGGAGAAGTGATATGATGTAGTAGAGAAATTCTACAGGGGAAATGGTCGCTAGAGTACCTATCAGACAGAACATACCATTTGAAGCGATGCACAAGTGGAGTAGTGCATATTGCGAGGTCCAAATGGGAATAGGTATGCGTCGTGTCGGACAGGAAAGTTGGTTCGCCGGTATTTAGGCAGACAAGGTTAAGGTGGTTGAAGAGGTCAGCCAAAAGAGAGCCCCTCTGGCAGAAAGTAGAAGAGCCCTATAGAGGGCGGTGGGCGTTAAAGTCACCAATCAACAAAAACGGCATAGGAAGCTGAGCAACAACGTGCAGTAAGTCTGCCCTAAGAACGGCAGACGCCGACTGGGTGTAGATATTACAAAGAGAGAAGTTGAATGTGGAGATGGTGACACGGACGGACGGCAACCGCCTGTAGGGGAGTTTGCAGTGGGATGGGATGATAATATATGTCTTCCCGAATGAGCAGCATAGCACCTCCATGGGCAGGAATACCTTCCACAGGAGGTAAATCAAAACGCACTGCAGTATAGTGCGGGAAATCGATACAATCGGTTGAACGGAGCTTTGTTTCTTGCAGACGGACTATAAGCGGGCAGTGCAGTCGGAGTGGTCTCAATTCATCGCGGTTGGAGCGAATGCCTCTGATGTTCCACTGTAGGAGTGTAATGAAGAAAGCAAGAAAAGAAAAAAAACGAAGGCGGCAAGAGGGGATAACCTCGACGGCCGCTGAGGGCTTGGCTGCGAGGCGGCACTACTACTGCGATCGACAGATGGACAATCGTGCTCCATGGGAGTGATCGGAAGGGGCAGCTTTCTCCGCCGGTGAAATGCCGACAGATCGGCAAGTAGTAGAGCGTCCTAGCGAGACAGAGGATGGCCGGGTCTGTCTACTGCTGGATGGCGTGACCGAAGAATCACGCTGTGGCGGGGAAGGAGAGGAACTTCTCTTTTTGTGTGCCTTTTTGGAGACAGTTCTGTTTGAAAAATGGGCGGCTGATGGTTGGGAAGATGACTTTTTAGAAAATCTTCGCGATTAGCATCTTTTTTCGAAGTACGGATTTCCGACTTAGTGGCCCATGATTTCTGTGAAGCTGATGTGGACTGGGATTTAGAGTGAGCAGAAGACATTGGGGCTGTCGAGCGGGAAATCTTTGGGCTGGCTGATCGGATAACTGTGTCACTGGAGGTAAAGTCACATGTTTGCGTACCCGTCTCCTTTGTTGGTCGCAGAGAGGAAAGGAAATTGCTGTAGGTACCCGCCGGGAGCACAGCACGCTTTCTACTTGCTAGTAATTTCCGGGCAGCAGAGGTGGAACTTTTTTCCTTGACTCGGGTTTTTCTGGATGACCCGCTCATCTTTATACACAGGGCATTCTCTAGAATTAGCAGCACGGTCGCCCATGCAGTTGATGCAGTGGGGCCAGTCACCCTCATGCGTGTCCCTAGCACAAGTAACGCATTTGGCTGCATTGGGGCGTGACTGACAGGTGTGGTTGAACCGCTGACACTTTTAACATACGGTAGGGTTAACAACATATGGCCGAATGGAGATAATTTCATAGCCTGCTTTTATCTTTGAAGGAAGGTCAACTTTGTCAAAGGTCAAGAACACTGTTTGGGTCGGTATTAGGTTGTTGTTTACTCTTTTCATCACACGTTGTACAGCTGATACACCCTGGTAGGAAAGGTACTCCTGTAGTTCCTCATCGGACAGGCCGTCAAGGGATTGTGAGAACACTACCCCCCCCCCCCCCCCGCAACGAGTTTAGGGTACGATGAGGTTCGACCTTAACAGGAAAGGTGTGCAACAGTGTAGTGAGAAGCAACTTCTGGACTTGGAAGGCACTTTCAGTTTCCAGCAACAGTGTCCCATTACGTTAGCAGGAACAAGTTTTGACAGGACCTGCAATCGCATCGACCCCCGTTGTATTACAAAGACTAAAATATCTGGAAAAAATTTCATGATATGTGGAGTAGTTGTCGGGATATATAGATATTGCAAATTACGACGTTACTTTATGTTTCTAAAATAAACTACTTACAAGTAGACTATCATTATTGGGAGATAAGTAATTTACATTTAATTTCTATGTTGCCACTTTTATTTGGTACTGGCTTAATGCACGTACTTCACAACGGTAGGTAGTTAAAAGAAGGACCTGTATGTATCATGGCTTCTTAGGCTTCCGCACCTGTCAGAGAAAATAGTAACCGAAATCACAAAACGAACTACGTACACTGGATTGTCCTCCAAAGAATTCTTATGTAAATTAATACAATTAACAGACACGAAGGAATGTCGTTATGTTTTAAACATAAATGAAACGTGCCGAAAGAAGCAAAGAAATGTCGTTAAATATGTATTACACAAAGTGAAGTTAGTAACACTATGTTCAATGTTTGGTGATTTCTAGAGATAAAAATGCGTCGCTTAATTCTCTCACAGACGTACGCTTCCTTGCTGTACTACGCCATACTTATTACGCTGCAGCGTCGTCGTCTGTTAGTTCTTTGGTGCACTACGGCGCATCTATCGCTTGTTTGCTGAACTACGCCATCCATACTTCAAGCATAGCCAACGTCAAAAAATTTTTCCTTGACGCCACTTTTATGAAACGAAGTTGCTCCATGCAAATCCTTGAAGTACTTTATGAGATTAGGGATTTCTAATAGATGAACAGAAAGTTACTGAATACACTTTACGATACCGTATACCTTCTTTCGGTGATCTGATTCTGATGAAATCAGCCTATATGTTGCCCCCTATATTTGCTCGAGTTTCCTGTGAAAACCGCATAAAAATATGTCAGTAGTTTTTTGTTTTGTTTTTGTAAGTTTGAGAAACATGTTAGGCACATCTTCATGAATAAGATATAGCTTACTCCATAAATCAGTGATATTCGTCATTTTAAACATTTATTTCATGATCATTCATATCTCTTGACAATATACTGAGGCATGGGAAGCTGAAATATAATAAGTACTAATGAAGTAGAAATATAACTGAAAACAATCATTCTTACGTTAGCTCTCATATTTATTGCGTTGAGTAACATGTCGTAGAAAGTAGCAACCACGAAAAAGATTTTCAGGAGTATTGTAAATTTGAAAAGTAAAAGAGTAAATAGCATTTTCAAAGGGTAATAATCCGATCGCTACCAAACTTCACATTAACACCCACAGCACTATCTATTAGTTTCTTTGAGTACTACGAAACTAACGGCGCCTCTATTGATTCTTTGCTGCTGTACGCCGTTCTTTCCAAGTATGAAATACACCTAAAAGTTCAAATTACGATATTATTTTCTTCCCCTGATTTTTATGGAAAGACGCCTATGTTATGCTCCAGGCTATTCTAAAATTACGTTTGAAGCCCCACGAATGTTCGTGTAGTACTTTTGGAGATTAGTCCCTACAAATAGACACATTCGATTGCTTTCATAGAAATGTTTAATTTGTGAAATCCACTGTGTCCTTACTTTCTCTGGTCCGCTTTTGTGAAATGATGCGTTTATATAACTACACGATACTCTCATGTTACCTGTGAAGAACCCCTTGAAAATTCGTATATTAGTTTCGGAGATTAACGTGATTAAAGAGAAAGATATACATAACGGTGTAGATAAAAATGTTAAATTGTGATTTTTTTTCCGTGATCCGATTTTTATAAAAACGAAGTTTGTATGTTGCCCCAAGATAAGTTCAAGCTACCTGTTAAAATCTCATGCGGATGCGTGAAGTAGTTCTGGAGATGAGTGGTTTCTAATAGATGAACAGACACGACGGTTACTGAAAACATTTAAAATTACAATATCTCTTTTATCGTGATTACATTTTGATGAAATACCTAGAACCTGAGCCAATCTTAGCTCATGTTTCCTGTGAAAACCGCATGAAAATTCGTCCTGTAGTTTCGAAGATTGAAGCGAACAGCGACAGGCCTACATTTACAGATTTTTTATTATTAGTGTAGATTTGGCGTACTACATAACTAACAGGGCCTCTTTTTGTTCTTTACTGTACTAAACCGTTTTCTAGACATTTCTAAACAGAAGGGACTGAAGTTGTAAGTACGCACCGAAAGCAGAAACTACGTAAATTCCATTTTCATGCAAAGAATTCTTATTAAATGAAAGCATCGAGAGACGCGAAGAAACGTTGTTTCTTCTTAAATTCAAATTATTCCCATCGAAAGATACACTTCTTTTCTTTCCCTGACATTGCAAAACATATGGGATGCAGTTGGGGAAAAAATTGTGTCCTACCTGGGTTAAATTTTACCTGCAGTGGCAGCGGTTTAGGTTCTATTCGCTTTAGGAGGATGATTAATTTACTGACTAGAACAGGATAAATTATTTTATCGTGAACAAAAAGAATTATTTCCCCTCATTCTACATGACTGATTTTTGAAAAAGGATTCTGCGGCCGTTGCCAACATTAGCACATATAGCCGCCGCGTGAGTAAAATTGTACCCTTTCTTGTAGTGTATTACACCATAGTTATGAGAACGAACCAAAGAAAAAAAAAACGCAGCAACGCTATAATTAGTTATTTGGTGTACTATGTAATTAACGTCGCCTCACTTTGTCCTTGCCTGTACTATGGCATTTTCGAAGCATTCCTAAACAGAAAGCACTCAAAATTTAATGAGGATACACAGAAATCAGAAAGAAAACTACATAAATCCGATTTTCCTTGCAAAGAATTCTTATGTAAATTAGAACATCGATAGACGCAAAGCAATGTCGTTATGCTTTAAATTCAAGTTCCCCGTCAGACGAATCAAAGAAATGTCGTTAAGCTATGAATATACGAAGTATAATCAGCAACTCGCTGTTCAATGTTACTTTGAATTTGTAGAGAAGATTGCGGCTCTTAATTCAAAATACTTCTGTTGAGAGAATACGCACAACACGATCATGTATTGTTTCTTTACAACACTACAAAACCAAATGCACCTTTAGTGGTTCGTTGCTGTTCTACGGCATAGCCATCGAAAAGAAAATAAATAAATGCAGCAGCACCAACTATTAGTTCTTTGGTGCACTACGTAACTAACAGGGCCTCTATTTGTTCTGTACTGTACTACAGCGTTTTATAGGCATTTCTAAACAGAATGGACTCAAGATTTAATAAGTAAGCATCGAAATTAGAAAGGAAACTACATAAATTTGTGTTTCCTTGCAGAGAATTCTTAGTAAATGAAAACATCGATAGAACGCGAATGAACGTTGTGTTTTAAATTCAAATGATACCCACGGAAAGAAGCACTTTTTTTTCTTTCGATGGCATTGCAAGGCATGCGGGATACAGCTAGAAAAAAAAAATTATTTTTGTGTCGTACCTGGGTTAATTTTTAATTGCAGTGGCAGCGGTTTAGTACGTCAACGTTGGCAACGAAATATTCGCTTTAGGGAGATCATTAATTTATGATCGGAACAACATTAACTATTTATTTCATTATCAACACACAGAATTACTCCCCTCATTGTACCTGACTAATTTTTCAAAAGGGATTCAACGGCCGTTGCCAACATCATTACACTACACCGCTGCCATAAAGAAAATCGTAGTCATTGTTTCAGTGTATTATACTCAAAGACCTTGTAAAATATTGCACCTTAATGTTCAAATGTTTGTAGAGGTTATGGGACTCAACTACGGGGTCATCAGTCCCTAAACTTACAAATTACTTCTGAACTAGCTAATACTAAGGTCGGCACAAATATCCATGCCCGAGGGGGGATTCGATTCCCTGACCGTAATGGCTGTGCAGAGTGTGACTGGCGCGCCGCAGAACGCTCGGTCACCGCGGCCGGATATTGCACCTTAGTTATGAGAATAAAAAACCCAGCATCCTCATCTATTAGTTATTTGGTGTATATACACTAAGTAACAGCGCCTCTGTCAGATCTTTGCTATACTACGCTGCAACTCAAGCATAGTACACACATAAAACTTCAAATTACGATGTCTTCCCTTCCTTTGACCCGATCTGACTATTCTCAATTTAACTGTGGAAACCCATTAAAGTTCATGTTGTACTTTTGGAGATTATCCTCAACGAACACACATACACGATGGATTTTAAACAAATGATTGAATTATTATATCTTTATTTTCTCTGATTAGATTTTAATTATTGAAGCCTTTATATTATCGCATGATATGCTCAAGTTACGTGTGAAAACTCCATGAAAATTCGTCAACTAGTTTTGGAGATAAGAGGTTTTAATTGTTGAACAAATAGACACGACGGTTACTGTAAACACTTAAAATTACGATACCGTTTTTCCGTGATCCGATTTTGATAAAATTATGCTTATATGTTGACCCAAACTTTTCTCATTTTTTCTGTGAAAACCGCATGAAGATTCGTCCAGTAGTTCTGAAGGTTGAAGTGAACAGCGACATGCCTACATTTACAGATTTATTATCGGATTTAAAGAGTCCACCAATTTGCATCCTACGGCACATTAAAACTGTTTGCATGAAAGTCCAGTCGGATCATTTATTCGGTCGTTATCAAGTCTGTCCGTTAGCCAAGTGATCAAAGAGACGTACATTTTCTTTTTAAATTTGTGTTCCTTTTGATTTCATTAAAAATTGTGCCAAATTTTGTCTTTTGGCAAGTCCTTGTGTTTCGTAAGTATTTTGTTGCACTTGACAATGAAGCAAATAAGTGTGCATGGTTAATTCACTTTATTGTTTCTTACATTACTACAGGGCCGGCGACAGGAATTACAACACTCGTGTAAAGTGTTATTAGACCCCCATGCAAAATTTTCTATTGTTACACTTTGGTTAAATTCAGCAACTTTTAATACAAAAGAAAATCAAACCAATCCCTTTTTAAGAAACTGGTTATAATGCTCTCAGTTCACGTAAGTTCAGTACTTTACCAAATTACACCTTTCTTATAACATTCCTAGAAACTAAAAAGGTAAAGCAGTCAACAATCCGAAGATTGGTTTGAACACCACAGTGCTTTACTAGGCATGGTCCTGTTTGGAGATGGTAGGGTGATTCTATTTACACTTAGGTAAAATCAGACGTGACGTCATTATGACGTATCCACACTATCGATGTCCAGAAGAGTGGCGCATCGACTTTTGCGATCGTTCGAGACGCTGGTTTTCGGTGGGATAACATGCTTAATTCGACATTCTTTCTGAACTGCATACTTTTTTTCCTTCGTAGTTCAGTGACAAAACTAGGCCTTACTTAATATTGGTATCATGTTTTGGAAAGCACTGACGGAAATTTCAGTAAATGTAAATTGAAAATTATGTCAGAAATAACGCAGACCGAGCCTTAAGAGAACTTCACACATTTTCAAAGAAAAGAACTAGCATGTTGCAGCAACTTGGCGGTAGATGACTACCCAGTTTTACGAAATGTTTTACCTGATGTTCGCAGAGCCTCTGTAACAAATGCCTGTATTAATATCCAGCTCATTTGATTTATAGTTTCGGCGAAAACATACATATACCTACGGCGACTATATGTTGTTTTTGTATGTCGCATATTTTGACACGTCCAAGTACACATTGTCGCTTCATAGCCTGGTAACTGTATTTTGTCCTTTTAAGTTTAACGTAGACTCCGTACTACAATGCAACTCGGTAGCATTTTTCGCTTAGAGAAAAAGTTTCCATTAGTTTTAAACACAACCTTCACAAATGGGCCACGATGACAACATCAGATTTGACTGAATAACGTTTCAGAGCTCACAGTGTAGGTCCTTTTTCGGAAAGTTTATAGCTTCTTACTTTTTAAAAAAGAAAGCAAAGTTATACCTTCCGAAACTGTAATGAATATACCATTACCAACTGAAGATATTATCAGCTACTCCTTTAATTCGTCTGCTACAATTGCAACCGCAGTTTTGCGTCTAGAACGTCCACACAAGTCGATCATGGCTCCAGTCGTCTTCGATAGTGTGGTTACGTCATAATGACGTCACATCTGATTTTACCGAAGTGTAAATAGAATCACCCGAGATGGTATGCCGTTGCCTTCCTCCGACCTTCGAACTGACTTACCCAGCCAGTTATAGGGGGACCTACAGTTTAACGTGGGTTCCGAACCAAGGTGCTATTCGGTATTTTTCACATGAGCAATACTGCCAGAGGTGAAAGAATTGGAAAGTGACAGATAAAAAACCTAGGACCAGGCGGGGATCGAACCCGCGACCTTTGGATTTGTAGTCTGGCACTCTACCACTATGCAACCGAGGCGCACTAACTCTTATAATCCGGGTATAATCTAATGAGCGATCATGAGTGCTCCAACAAGACGCTCTTGTCCCACTGTAGTTCTCAAACACTCTTAAGCTCTCGAAGTAACGTTGAATGCCCAAACGTTATTTGGGCGACAGTGACAATGTTCAAATGTTTGTAAAATTATGGGACCTAACTGCAGTGTTCATCGGTCCATAAACTTACAAACTACTTAAAGTAACTTATCCTAAGAACACACACACACACACACACACACACACACACACACACACACACACACATGCCTGAGGGAGGACTCGAACCTTCGACGTGGAACGGCCGCGCGCACCACAGGAAGGCGCCTTACTGGTGCGCACCGCTATTCCGCCACGGCGACAGTAACAGGAGGTACACAAAATACGTAAGGCTATCATTATATACAGTTATGCCATGTTTTCTACACACTCTGATAGTGTGGAATTATCTGGGCTTACATAGTTCCGGAAGAAGCCAAATATTTCCATGTTGTTTATAGCAGCATACCTCACAGATAAGTTTCCTACAGCGGCATCTAGAATATAATTGAAAATTGTATTATTTCTCAGTTTATTCAATCCTCCGTTACAAATAACCGCGGATTGAGAGACCACAGTTTTAATATTTCCGTCAAAAATGAATTATAAATTCAAGGTTTCCATTAGCAGCTTTAACTACATTCCCCACCTTATGTAACGAATTACTGGCAACAATTGGAGTTAGTATTGCCTGAATAAGCGAACTCAAAGTGCGGAGTGTCCAGTCAGCGTGCGTGTATTCTTGTGGCGCAGTTCTATCATCAGTTCGTTATGAAAAATATATACACACACGTGGAATTTCTCGATTTACGACAATAGCAAACAATCATCCTGTGGAATCCAGCATTTTTGCATTCAGTAAGAATATGACACTTGTTTCATATAAAGCTTTAGACGAGGGTGTTCTGGCATGGACTGCCTTACATGGAGACAGTATCGACAGTGCTTCGGAAAAGTGCAAGCCAGAAATTATAACATTTTACAACGAAACTAAATCTGCTCGATGAGATTAAATGTACACACTCTGACAAGCGTTACTAGAAGATAGTCATTTATAATTTTTTCCTCTGTTCTAAGTATTGCCGGAATCTATGGATATGGAATTTACAAGATGAATTCTGATTCAACAATTCCCAGAAAAGACTTTGTAAAAGCTCTTGCCAAAGAAATGTTGCATGATTATAGGGCAATGAAGGTTGATCATCTGAATACTCCAGCGAACAGCAAGAATCTTATCAGAGAAATTTTGTGATCATCAATAGCTGAAGTTATTCCTACAGTTCCATAGACAACTCTAGGAAGATGTAACTTCAGTTACAGGAAGAGAAACGGCCCGATGAGATTTTCCTGCAGTAGTCTGTACAATGAATTTGTAAGCCAGCAACGTGTCTGTGCATATCAGTGCACCATGAGAGCAGTGGAAAGAGCAACCAAGCACGAATAATTTGTCTGAAATGATTTACTGAAGATAACTGTTGGTTATTATAATTTGTAAAAACAGTGAAGGAACCGAATGGACATGAGTTTCAGCGAGTACAGTAATGTTCTATTGGTTTAAGGGTAAATCATTAATTACGAGTTTAAATATTTTATGTGCTCTATCGATGCTGATACACATTATTTTTACGAATTCAGACTCGAATTTATTATATTCCCAAACCATAACGTCACAATTGTTCACGAAAATGGTTTAAAACGCAATGTGGACTCAAACCCGCAAGTTCAACCGCATTTTTGTAGTCGTCTAATCTCTCATTTCGTTCCCGATAGCAAGTGAAAGGATCCACTATTTTCTTTTGAAACTTTCAATCTTTGGAAACTGGAATGGAAAATCTTTTTTTGAAATATTTCCGAAGAAAGTTACTGCATCCGCGCAATTCTCCGCAGCATGGACACCACAAAAATCTAATGAAAGCACTGCAAGGATAAACAACTGCCAACGGATTTCCTTTTAATACAAGCGCTTCAGTTCCCTGATAACGCTACTCGCATTGATCCCGACGTCTAATTCTGCAAACGACAGTCAAAGCTGTAAGCCATAATGTTTAGGTTCATGGCATATCATTAGAGATATTTCCTAATTTGTTTTCTGGAAACAGTCAACAAAATCGAAAAAACGCTCTACTTTTGTATTTATTTTATTTATCAAGAGCAACGTAACGCAATATAAAATGTGTCTCTCTTTTGGGCAACCTCAGGAGTCTCAATTACAATAAAAGAAACGTATTTATAACGTTTTGACTCTGTTAAACTAGTTTGGCCTTGACCAGGAGGAGGTCATAGCAGAATATAGCGGAAAAGACAACGAAAATTTAAGTAAAAACTTCGTCCCCATAGTCTCGCTAAAACTCGAGAACGGCTGAACCGATTTGGCCAATTTTAGTCTTGAAATATTCGCGTAAGTCCAGGGAAGGTTTAAACGGTGATAAAATATGGAAAAGTTGTCCGGAAAAGAGGAAAACCGGGAAAAACTGAAACAGCTTTTTGCAGTGAGCTGTCAATACCGTTCGTCCAATTGCGATAAAATTTTGTGCATTTCATGTTGAACGTATTCATCAAATAAAAATTTGGAAAAGTCGCCCGGAAAGTAGGAAAATGTAGGAAAAACCGAAAACGATTTTTTTCTATGAATGAAAATCAATTGCCGCATGGTTGTAAGAGCATCACTTGAGTACGGCTCGTCAGGAAAAGGTTTGTATGAAATAAATTTCTTGGAAAATCTGCCGGAAAATTGGAGAATTTGAGAAAAACTGAAAGTGCGTTTTTCAATGTGTTTTTGATTGAATTCAGCACTATAACTGACTATTCGCACGACTTAGAAGGATAGTTATTTTTTTATTTTTTTATTTTTTTTTATTATGGTCTTGGAACAGTTCTCAGTAAAAAAAAATAGGGACAGTTAAAAAGGAAAGTCGCAAAATTTGAATCAAGGTCCTTTTTCAATGTGTTTCTAAATGTACTCAACACTATAAATTGAGAGCCGTTCATCTGATTGCGATAAAATTTTGCACATTCGACGTTCAAGGCGAGAGGAAAGTTTGCTTGAAGTAAAAGTTTGGAATAGTTAGCCAGAAAATAGGAAAATTTGTGGAAAACTGAAAGAGCTCTTTTCTTTGGGATATCAATATCATTTGTACGACTGCGATAAAATTTTGCACATTTCACGTTCAAAGCACGAGTACATACATATTAGCAATTGCGAAGCATTGCCGGGTCGACAAGTGTAAAGAAAAAAAACCTGAACTGTTTATAATCTGTAAACAATACATCTCACATAAACACTGTACTTGTAGATCCCACTGAAGATGCCTTTAAAATAAAAGGTGAAACGCGTCTGGGAGAAAAAATCAATTGCAGCAAACAAGGTGTTTTTTCACCTTCATAATCCAAGAAAGTTTTCCTATATTTCAATAATTCCTTCTGAACATTGGGTGACAGAAAATGAACCATGCACTTTGTTCCTTGTTGGGATGCTTTCTTAAATGCCCTTTCACAACTTTAACAAACCTTGGACAAAAGTCTACTACGCTCAAGAACTTGTCATTTCGACGATCTCCGACTAAGTTGCGATCATTTGTCAAAGGAGAACCTCTTTTCGCGATGCAGTGCTTCAGTCCAATACTGCTCTTATCTTCAAATTTTTCGCTCTGAAGGATTTTCTATGGCTGAACTACTTTAGTGTATTTTCTAATTTGCGCCATTCTAACTGACGTTACACAGCGCTTCTTTCGTTTTAGCTTTTTCAAGTCTCTTGATAGTCCCCAGGCACTGCCTAAATCCAAATCAGACATAGAGCTAGACATCCGTGCGTCACAAAATAATTAGTGAGCAAAGCAGTACAGTAGCTTCAGGGGTAAGAAGGCTGTGAAGTGCCACCACTTGTTCATACTATTTATGGACCATGTTTGAAAACAATAGGAAGAGACTAAAACAGGTAAAACAAAATATGCAGTCTTGCATATGCAGACGACTTGCTTGTGATGGCAGATTATGATATGAAGATCAGCGTCTCTAAAACGAAAACAATGTCTGTGTGAAAGAGATTTAAACAGATTGAGTGCCAAATAGGAGGAACAAAGAACAGATGAACAGTTTCAAGTTAAATTCTCAGGGGATGGCAATCTTTTTTTGTGGTTTTAGGGCGCACAACTTCTACGGTCATTAGCGCCCAGACAAGAACAGAGATTCGCTAGATCTAAGAACAAAAAAAAAAAAAAAATTGGTAACTGCCAGTTAGAACATCAAGAAGAGGCTAAAAACAAAAGGTAAAAGACAAATAAAGGGGTTAAATATCCTTTGATAAGTTGGCCAAGTTGATAAAACGCAAAACTCGAGCAGCTGCTCGTGTGTCATCAGCTAAAATTTCCTCCAGAGTAGACGAAAAAGTGAAGGGCTACACGGAGATGATTAAAATTAACACAAGTCAGTAAAACATGTCGCACTGTCAGCAGTTCACCGCAGGAGCACAGCGGTGCAGGGTCGGCAGATAGCAAGTGACGGTGGCTGAAACGGCAGTGTCCGATCCGCAACCGGGCCAGTTCTTCGTTACTTTATTTCACCTTTGTGAACCGTTACTTTCTGTGATGATATTTTGTGGTCAACAGTGTCTGAGGTACTGATCACTCCTTACATGCAAAACCGTAGTAATTCTACACAGTTTAATCACCAATTACGTATATTGGCCCACTTTAGGTTACGGTAGTAACACTAAAAGTGGGCCTTTGCGATCGTCTTTTAACAGCTCGAAATTTAAATGAAAATAACGGCTTAACCATTCATCTGACACGAAAATGGAATAACCGATTTTGTAGAGGAGAAAATTCTCTACAACTTAGCTCCCTTATGTTTTTCCATATCTCGTATCGTTTGAGACATATTTGCAAAAATAACGGAGATTTGACACCCTCCATTGAATTAACGAAAACCAGCCGTTCGGAGATGTCACTTAACATTCCTCGCCCAGAACTCTGACATACGCCATCTTGCGTTGCATATTTGATGATTTTCTTACTGTAACTTACACGTTGTCATTTCAAAGCAGTGGCGCATTGTAGAATTAACAAAAACACATCTTTCTTCGTACGATAAATGATAATCTAGTGTCTACAAATGCTAAATTAGTATCAGTTGACAACGGCCAAAAATAGTATGAGATTAAGGGACTCAATTTTCGATGAGTAGCCGTAGCGTAGTGGTCAAGGCGTTGAACAATGACGTTACAGTTCGGGGGTTCGGAACCCGCCACTATGTAATTTTTTCCCTAAAAGGGTTTAAGACAATCTTATTAATTTTTTATTATTTAGATTATTATTTTGGTCCAAAATGTTTGCAAAAACTTATAAAACTACTAATCTAAAGTGGGCCGTAAAACACGTCAGTGCGATTTTTTTGTTTTGTTTTTAAAAGCAATCTCACTGGTTCACTGAGAGCCCCACACCCCTCCGACTTTGGCTCAAAATGATGGTGTAGGTTTGAAAACTTAGGTTTCACATGCATTTACTTAAGCACCGTGGTCTTCGTGAGCATGTGCGCGGGGTTTTTTGGCCTCTCTTTAACCCCGCCTCTCCCCCCCCCCCTCTCCCCGAGCGCCAGGCCTGTGACGTGCCGCTATTGCAGAAGTCTGGAAGCAACTTTTCTCAGTAATCGTGATGGATATTTCACCATCACGCACGCACGGCTCTGCTGTCGGCACAGAAACTTTCTGTAAGAGACTTCATATAAATATTTCAATGTGCTTACTACTTTATAGCTTTTTATTATGACTAGTATTACCCTTCGACTTTAAGAAAAATATCGTAATTCCAATTCCAAAGAAAAAAATGCAGACAAGTGTGAAAATTACAGAGCTATCAGTTTAATAAGTCATGGTTACAAAATACAAACACGAATTATTTACAGACAAATGGAAAAACTTGTGGAATCCGACCTCGAGACAGATCAGTTTGGATTTAGGAGAAATGTAGGAACGCGGGAGGCAATATTCACATTACGACTTATCTCAGAAGATAGGCTAAGGAAATGGAAACCTACGTTTTTATCGTTTGTCGATTTGGAGAAAGCATTTGACAATGTCGACTGGAATACACTCTTCCAAATTCTGAAGGCAGCAGGGATGAAATATAGGGAGCGAAGAGTTATATTCAACCTATACAAAAACCAGACGGCGGTTATTAGAGTCAAAGGGCAAGAAAGGAACGCAGAGGTTGGGAAGGGAGTAAGACAGGGTTGTAGCCTTTCCCCAATGTTGTTCAATCGGTACATTGAACAGGCAGTGAATGAATGGAAGGAGCAATTTGGAGAGGGCATTAAAGTGCAGGGAGAAGAAATAAAAACATTGCGGTTTGCCGATGACGTAGTAATTCTGTTAGAGACTGCAAAAGATCTGGAAGAGCAATTGAATGGAATGGTCAGTGTCTTGAAAAGAAGATATAAGATGAACATTAAAAAGAGTAAAACGAAGGTAATGGAATGCCATGTCAGAAAATCAGGCGATGCTGAAGGAATTAGATTAGGTAATGATACAATAAAAGTAGTAGATGAATTTTGTTATTTGGATAGCAAGATAACTTCTGATGGCCGAAGTAAATAAGATATAAAAGGCAGAATGGCTATGGGAAGAAAAGCGTTTCTGAAGAAGCGAAACTTGTTAGCATCCAATATTAATTGAAATGTTAGGAAGTCCTTTCTGAAAGCATTTGTCTGGAGTGTAGCATTGTATGGCAGTGAAACGTGGACAATAAGGAGTTCAGATAAAAAGATGATAGAAGCTTTTGAAATGTGGTGATACAGACGAATGATGAAAATTAGATGGGTAGATCACGTGACTAATGAAAGGGGGTGCTTAACCGAATCGGGAAGGAGTTTGTGGCATATCCTGACCAAGAGAAGGTATAGATCGGTTGGACACATTTTGAGACATCAAGGAATTATCAACTTAGTATTAGAAGGAAGCGTGTGGGGTAAAATTCGTAGAGGGAGACCGAGGGACGATTATAGTAAGCAGATTCAAAACGATGTAGGTTGCCGAACGTATTCTCAGATGAAGAGACTTGCAGAGGACAGGGTAGCGTGGAGAGCTGCATCAAACCAGTTTGCGGACTGAAGACCACAACAACAACAGTATTGCCTGTGGTCGAAAATCGACCAATTGTGTTCACAATGGTCACTGGGGGTAAACTTTTACGTATCATGTCGGCGGCCTGGAGTGATTATGTTGGCAACATCAACAAAACGATAGAAAATCTGTTGGCCATTTGTTCGAACCACATAGAATAACTCGATTAGTGTATCGTGCAGACCATGAAGTAAACAAATAATGCTGTTCCTGCTTTATGGTTGACAGGTTCTTGTATGTACCCTCGTCTGCTCAGTAAAAATAATTGCCCTCATAAAGCGAAGATTCCAAGAGAAAACATCAGCGTTGTCAAGCGATTGACTAAAATGAAAACTCACAGGATTCTCACTATTCAGCATCTGTTTCCAACTTTATCATAGGAGGCCGCTGGGATATTTGGTAAAATTTAATCGGCACTGGGAGGTAGGACACGGTATATTTTACGTGTTAAGGAAAATGCCTGACACAATAACAACAAATAAAAACTGAAGTATATACTTCTCATGCCATTTTCGAATTATATAACTTTCATTAGCCTAATATTTGAAATGGAACTACAATTTCGGTGTACGTATATTTATACAACGCCAAGAAATAATGTTATTTCGATACTGCGATATTCAGAATTCCAGAGCTGACAACATGTCGACTTCGTAGTTCCACCCGTGCACCGCTACATGCCTCTCCCGGCGCATCATTTATATCGGCATTCATATGAAAACATCCATTTCCTTTAACCACTCTTAATCACTACGAAAATGAAGCATTTGAACGGCACAAGACAGTGAGTTGGGAGCACTCCATGTTTCGATATTCACTTATTTTTAATACTGTAGATGCGCTGCATTACCGTGAGTTCGTTCAAAGAGCTGCAGGGCTGCAACCGCGCATGCGCAGTACGGAAATTCGTGTTCAAAGAGCAATCCTGCAGCAATGCACAGCCAGCCGGCTGTTCAAAGAAGCTCCCGGCTGCAGCGTCCTGCAGCTTCCTGGCTGCATGAGCTGCAGCCCGACTGACGTCATCGGTATCGCGCATGCGCGGTAGTGCCTGCTTTGCTGCTGCAGGAGCTGCAGCCCTGCAGCTCCTTGAACGAACCCGGTGTCTTTGGTCAAGGCTGATTATTGGAGAATGTAGAACTTGATCCTAACTGTAGATAGGAAAATTTCTACTTCCTTTTACCACTTTTAATGGCTAAATGCACACACAATATTTATATTCTTGAAATCTACGACAAACAATGTTTCGAATTATGTAACTTTCATTGGCCTTCTTGTACGAATAAATTGGTAATCTGTACCACAATTTTCGTGTTAGCGTATTTATACAATGATAAATTAATAACATTCAGCAACCAGTTGCTTGTAATTATTTATTTTAGACGACCTGAACAGTTGCTGAAATGGATAAAGTACTTCAACTTTATATAATGATGTTATGGATCCATTTAGGCTAAATAGCCATCATCAGACGATGTCCAATAGACATCCTTGGCACTGTCACGCTGCTTATACGACAATACGGTGGTGTCACAGTTATCAGGTGTAATTAAATAACGTAATATTTTGTCAATATTTCGCAGCTTTTTTTGACAGCCAAAAATAACTAACTTTGGCTGTCAAAACAACAAGCTGCGAAATATTGGCAAATTTATTACGATATTTTATTACACCAGGTAAGTGTGGCACCATCTTATTGGTATATAAGCAGCGTGACAGTGCCACGGATGTCATATGGACATTGTCTGATGATGGCTATTTAACCTAAATGGATCCATAACATAAAAACCTATAAATTAGTAGCACACTGAAATATTTATATGAAGTCTCTTACAGAAATTTTCTGTGCCCACAGTTGAGCCTCTCGTGCGTGCGTAATATCCATCACGATTACTGAGAAAAGTTGCTTCTAGACTTCTGCAATAGCGGCACGCTACAGGCCTACGTCATAAAACTTTCGCTGGGCATCGTTTCAATTACTTGTGTTCCAGAGTACTGTCTCTCGAAACTATAGTTGACTTTCTCTACTTCACATTTAGACCACTCCGTGAGGAAACGAACACAAGCAATCCCGAACACATGAACGTAATATTTCAACCCGCATACAAGTGAGCACATTTGAGATTACACGTACTCACAGGGTATGGACTGCGGTAACAGGCTATACAGGGTGGTCCTATGATAGTGACCGGGACAAATATCTCACGAAATGAGCATCAAACGAAAAAATTACAAAGAACCAAACTTTTCTAGCTTGAAGGGGAAAAGAGGTGGCGGTATGGTTGGCCCGCTAGATGGCGCTGCCGTAGGTCAATCGCATATCAACTGCATTTTTTAAAAATAGGTACCCCATTTATATTACATATTCGTCTAGTACGTAAAGAAATGTGAATGTTTTATTTGTAACACTTTTTCGCTTTGTGATAGATGGCGCTGTAATAGTCACAAATGTGTAAGTACTTGGTATTCGCGTAACATTTAGCTAGTGCGAACGGTATTTGCTTCGTGATACATTAATCGTGTTAAACTGGACCGTTTACCAATTGCAGAAAAGGTCGATATGGTATTTATGTATGATTATTGTCATCAAAATGCCCAATGACCCTGTGCTATGTTATCGTTATCCTAGAAAACATCATCCAAGTATCCGGACTAGGGATGGGAGATCAGACAGCGATATATCAAAATATCGATATATCGGTTTCGGTTGCGCGATATTCACCTAGCCGATATATTGGTAATATCGATATTTCGTGGGGATATAATCGGAAATTTTACTATCATCATCATCATCATCATCATCATCATCATCATCATCATCATCATCATCATTTTCTAACTCAAAATAGAGAAATCTCAACACTAATTTTGTTTTAATGTTCAAGCGTTTACAACATTACAACACAACCTACTACTTTTTAATTTAGAGTCTTAGCAAATTTTGATTGTTGTCTGCTGTGTATTTTCTTAATTTCCTCTAATTGGTAGATTTGTTTCACATTTAATTGTCAGATAACTTTTAATTCTTGAAACCTCTTTTGTTGGTATTTTACTGTTGTTCTTCGCTCGTTCTGTATTTTATCGAGTTGTTGGTACCTCTTAAAAGTCATGTGTGGAAGCATTTTATATCACATGATAGTAAAAGTGCTAAGTGCAATTATTGTAGGAAGGTACTCTACACCACAAACTTAAAAGCACATTTAAAGTCCCAACATCCAAATACTTTAAGACCATGGACGCGTGGCTACCGAATCAACGAAGAAAACAGTATTAAAATCACCCCCTGATAGTGCCGATGCAGAAAGCAAACCTATCACTTCTACTCCATCAGTTGCAACCACTTCGTCAGCTTGTATGCAAGGAGGTATTGCTACTGCTCTGAAGCATGTTGCTTCATTTGCAGGAGGAGGAGAACAACACAAAAATAATTTAAACTATTTTGTTTCATATTTGCAAAGTTTGTGTGCCATTTAATACTGTGGAGAAAGAAGGTTTCGTCAAACCCTTTAAAAACTTTAGCTCATTTGTACAAAATACCAACCAGAAAAACATTTGTACAATTAATGAATGAGACATATGAAATACTTCGTTTGCAGTTTCAGCAAGAATTAAATAGGGTAACAACAGTGACATTAACCTCTGACATGTGGACTGAGACATACCAAACAAAAAGTTTTATGGGTGTTACTGTCCATTATGTGCTTCCGGAGAGAGATGAAATAAGTTCAGTTTTTGAGGACTTTTTAGCTTGCAGAACGGCATAATTTTTTTTCACGCGTTGTGTTTAGTGAAGAAGCGTCATTCACAAATCTAGGTAACGTAAACCAGCATAATATGCACTATTGGGGGCAACGGAAAATCGACGACGGCTGCAACAAGCAGAACATCAGCGACCTTGGCATGTTAATGTATGGTGCGGCATTATGGGAGGAAGGATATTTGGCCCCTATTTTATCGATTGCAATGTAAATGGTGCAATGTATGCTGATTTCTTACGTAATGTGCTACCCATTTTACTACAAGATGTTTCACTGCATGACAGAATGGTGATGTACTTTCAACTCGATGGATGTCCGGCACATGGCTCGCGTGCAGTTGAAGCGGTCTTGAATGGAATGTTTAATGACAGGTGGATTGCTTGTAGAAGCACCATACCATGGCCCGAACGTTCACCGTATCTTACATCCCCGAAATTCTTTCTGTGAGGAAAATTGACGGGTACTTGCTATCGTGATTCGCCGACAACGCCTGAAAAACATGCGTCAGAGCATTGCCAATGCATGTAAGAACATTACTGAAGGCGAACTACTCGCATTCAGAGGATTTCGTTACGCGTATTGCCAAATGCATTGAAGTTGGACACCATTTTGAGCATTTATTGAAGTAATGAGCTAATTACAGGTAATCACGCAATAACAGCATGCGTTCTCATAATATATGATAATTTCACAAAAATACGTGTATCACATTGGAACAACCGAAATAAAACTTCCTGGGAGATTAATATTGTGTGCCGGAACCGGGACTCGAACCTGGGACCTTTGCCTTTCGCGGGCAAGCGCACTACCGACTGTGCTATCCCGACACGACTCACGATGTCCCATGTTCCCAGATTCGAGTCCCGGTTCCGGCACACAATTTTAATCTGCCAGGAAGTTTCATATCAGCGCACACTCCGCTGCAGAGTGAAGTTTCATTCTGGAACCGAAATAAAGTTCAAAAGTACCTACGTTCTGAGTTTTAATTTAAAAAAGCTACCTGTTAATGTTCGTCTAAAATTGTGAGCAATATGTTTGTGACAGAGCGCCATCTATCAGAAAGCGACAAAAGTGTTCCAAATAAAACATTCATATTTATTTATTTACTAGACGAGTATGTAATAAATAATCGGGGTACGCATTTAAAAAAAAAAAAAAAAAAAAAAAAAAAAAAAAAAAAAAAAAAAAAGGCTGTTTATATCCGTTTGACCTATGGCAGCGCCATCCAGCGGGCCAACCATAGCGCTATCTGTTTTTCCCCTTCAAGCTAGAGAAGTTTTGTTCTTTGTAGTTTTTTCGTTTGATGCTTGTTTCGTGAGATATTTGACACGCTCACTATCAATGGACTACCTGCATAAGCGCACGCCAAAGTCCTGCGGGACATGCACGCCTGTTTATTTCCGTGCATGTTGCGGCACATTCTGACAGTCACTTGGGACCATGGGCGAATCCAGGAGGAGGAGGGCAGGCTATGGATCTGCAAAGAAAAGGTGTCTTTAATAGTTATGCGAAATACGTTTATTTATTTATTTATTTTTTAGAAAAGAGGAAACAAAAACAAGCGCAGTTCTGTGGTTTTCCTTTTAGAGTAGAAAATTTGTAGGCGTCAAGGTGGCACAAAATTTCTTTGAGCTCAGCCCGTTCCATCCCTCCCCTCCTCCCTCCCGCCATGTTCCTTCGCAACTGCTTGGGATATTTTTGTCCTTCACACTTGTGCCGCAACTTGCTACAGACCGTGTCCGTTTCAGCAAATTTTCAGGCACATGTGCCAGTACATGACACACAAGATGATGAGATACATTTGTAGTAATGGAAATGGATCTTAACTCTTCTTCACAAATTTATACTTGATTTGGAGGCTAATTATGTGAAAATGAATAAAAGAAATGTATTAAGGGGACAGTTAATTGAACTGGAGAAGAATACAAATTACGGTATGAGCTTAAGTCAACTTTCAGAAAACTTTAACAGAAACGGTTACAGAGGTTGGCAAAAAAAGGGGAAATGTTGAGAAATTCACGCTTAAATATAAAAGCAGATTTTATGCAACTTGCAGATGGCACTGTTGCATTGATCATGAATGGAGCCTTTGCTATCCCTTTAACAGAGTGAGATGTATACAACCTGGACGAATCTTAAACTCTGCTCTCTGAGCATAAAACAGCAACGTACCTAACATTCATACGTTTTGCACATAATTTTCAGTTTCCGTTATGTTGTAATCTGGAAAAAATTTCCATCAGTTTGTACGTGACAAAGAACTATTGCTTCCTCACATCTTGTTTGGAAAATTATCTGATTGTGCGATACAACACACTGGTAAAGGAGCGTAATCGAAAACAACTCTGGTCGGGGGTTCGAATCCCCCCAATCCCCCCTCGGGCATGGATATTTGTGCCGTCCTAGTTCGTAAGTAGTTCATAAGTAGTTTGTAAGTTTAGGGACTGATGACCCCGTAGTTAAGTCCCATAGACTATACAAACGTTTGAACGTTTCGCGGTCTAGTAACATTTCGTAGCAGTAAAATTGTAATTAGGCAAGAAAACATCTATGGCTGGCACGCCCACTCAACCGAAGTTCAACATCCAGATACTGTAAAATCAAGAAATTGTATTCTTTCTATTATTTCGTGGCGCTTAGTTCCAGTTGCACGAGATAGTTTTGCGTGCGTCTAAATTGGCACTCAGTGCCTTACGCAGCAGAAAATGTTCAAATGTTTGTATAGTCTATGGGACTTAACTACGGGGTCATCAGTCCCTAAACTTACGAACTACTTATGAACTACTTACGAACTATGACGGCACAAATATCCATGCCCGAGGGGGGATTCGTACCCCCCGACCGTAGTGGCCGTGCAGACCGTGACTGGAGCGCTTTAGTCTCCTCGGCAACCGCGGCCGGCATCAAAAAATAGTCGCTCGACAGAGTACTTAGATAGTTACAACATACAAATAGACTGGGCGCACCGTAGAGCATCTGTACACATGGCGAGACTGAAACATAGAACCAAGTGACTGTTGGCAAACAGTTCGTCATTTTTAAGAGATGCCGGTATTTAAACTAAAAATACTTATACGTGGAATACATATATTGTTTAATACATCTTTTTCAGTTGTGGAACGTCACTACGCAAATACACAGGAGCTACGAATGAAAACGCTTTCAGTCACAAATAATGTTACTTTCCTTTTTAACAAGTTCTGTGTAATCATAAGCGCACAATATGTACCCGACTTTGATTTTGCTTTAGTCGCGTGCTACAGCTAGTATAAACTTTGGTGCAAAGAAATTAATGCCATGCCCAGTCTACCATTATCTACGCTGGAAGGTTGCGTGTTGAAAGTGTAAGGCGTGGGCAAAACAGTCAGTTGTCAGTAGTTGTAACTGCACCATGTTGCACCATATCCCGCTAGTGTGCTGTAACAGCCTCGGCGCTTCCAGATAGCCAATTGGGTTGAGCGTGAAGGTAGAAGTTGCTACTTTTAACGCGCCTGGCGCCACGCATTGCCTGTTGCCTCGGCTACTAACAAACTAAAGGGCTCCACACACGAGCGATCGATTGCAGTGATCCGTCGCATGCGATATCGCTGCAATCGGTCGTTCGTTCGTTTCGACCCCTCCACACACGCGCGATTTGCCTTGCGATCTGTGTCATGTTGTGGTTAAACTTGAGCAATGGAATGTGAACTGCAATGTTTAGCTGCTGCTGTTCTTGTGTATCGTCAGTATAATACTAAAAAACGAAAAATAAGAACAACATTGACAAGACAACGGATATTAAATAAAAAAAGAATCCAAGTGCCAAATTATTCGGCACAATCAGTAAAATCCTGCTCTATGCCATCTTTAATAACCAAGCTCTCGACGAGACATTAGCTTCCTCTTCCCTCCCCCCCCCCCCTGCTCTATGATTGACAGGTTCTTGTAAGTACCCCTGAAAGCACAGTAAATTATTGTTGTAAAACCACCATTAGCAAAAACTTTACTGCCGCAGTGAGTAAATTTTAACATATAACTACTTTTTTTGTATTTTCCTAAGGCATTTCGAATACGGTAAATTTTCCCTTAAGAGTATACCATAAAGCAGATTTGGATGAAAGAATGCTTACGGACTAAAGCAGTAATTTTTTATGCCATTATAGTGTATATACACTGAATTAGCAATACCTACATTGCTGCCATAAGTAAAAAAAATGTTCAAATGTTTGTAATTCTATCGGACCAAACTCCGTGGTCATCAGTCCGTAGCTTACAAATTACTTAAACCTAGGTAAACTAACCTAAGGACAAACACACATCCATGCCCCAGGGAGGACTCGAACCTCCACGGCGAGCAACCGCGCGCTCCGCAGCGACACGCTTTAGACCGCTCGGCTACTCCACCGCGGCTGTAAGTAAAAGTGAAGCTCAACTGACATCAACTCCATTATAAACACACTGATAAATAAACATCTAATTTTTTTTCAAATAACAATTAAGTTGTTATTTAAGGCCAATTCACACTGTTCATCACGTCAGTTTCGCTTTGCCCATGAACGAAAAATGAAACTGAGGAAACAATAGTTACCAACCATGACGTGAATAGTCGTTCCAAAAGGTAAATATACAATACATTTGCAGTTTATTAGACGTCATTCATAACAGCTGTGTTTATTTTGTGTAATCCTCTGCTATACCAGGAGTGAGCGTGACGAAAATAAACTACTTATGGTAACAGACGACCGTTCCGTCAAAATTTTCTTCCTAACACGTGATGGACAATGTCTACTGGCCTTTACTCATCCCACTCTTAGAAGAGGTGGTTGATGCATACGGTTCTGCATCATATTTCAAAAACAAGAGGTGGTGATAATACTACAGCTGTGGCTTTCCAGAGGAAAATGAATCAATTACTTTGCGATGTTCTTTCTTAAAAACTGTTCTTAAATTATGTATCTTTCGTTTAATTACGCCCTTGGTTGCACTTGTCTTACTTTTGTAAACAGAACCTGTAGACATCGTGGTAAGCCTTACTAGTCACTTGCCACAAACATTCCTGCTCCCTAAATAGTCCAATGAACTGAATTGTAAAGTCTTTGCTCCATGTGACCATTCTTTCGGATCAATTAATACACATACACGTGGGAGCCGATGAGAATACACAGAGGCAGAATATAAACAAAAAGAAGCCATATTGAAATAGCATGTGCAATGCTCACAGATCGCATGGTATTTCCATGCGACGTGCGATCGATCGCTGCGATTTCCTCACACACTTGCGATTTATGAAGCAATCGATCGCACATGCGATGGATCGCTGCGATCGATCGCTCGAGTGTGGGGCCCTTTAAAGGCATTCGAAATATCTAAACATTTCGACCGTTTCGGGGCGTTGAAATAAACGGCTAAGTTAAAAATTTATGCTGTACAGGGATTCGAACCCGGTTTTCCCGCCCCCCAGCGCCCGCCTTAACCAATTATGCTATCCAGGCACGCTTCCCTTCCAACCCAAATTCTCAACTTCTAGCCCCCTGACCAATGAATCTTCTTGCTCCCAGCCTCTACTGAAATCCCGCAAGGGATAGTGCGTTTGAATGCGCCCGCATTAAAATTGTCAATTGCCTATTGCCTATTGGTGGCATATAACACAAGTATTGATGAGGTGTCTGTTCTTTCGGACAAGTCCGAATATTTCAAATTCGTAAGATTACGGCAGTTAATGTCAACAAATAGTGTATTATTTCAGACATGTCCGAAAGAACAGTCACTAAATCAATAATTATAATATTAAAGTCTAGCGGGCTACGTCCAGGTTATCCCTAAGTGTGAAATTGTTAAAATCATACGTCCTCGTGTGATAAATAGCGAAGAAGTAAGACGTGATCTGCTGCATTTGAAGATTATCGTCCAACTGCAGCTTTCTTCTAAGGACAGTAAACCATACAGGTGGCGAATAATAATGAAAAAGTTGCTATAATAATTTCATTCGAACTTTGGCGCAAGTCACTGCTAGTTCTTAATATTTGAGATAAAAGTACGTTGATACTACGCTTCGGCGACCACACCTCCCAATAACCTGCAATACTCTCAAACAAACCTTTACGCCAAAGACACAGTGAAATTCAACTGCGGTTTGGAGTGAACATTCTAGCGCTGCAGATTGTAAATCTCATTCCAAAAGAAATATTCTCAAAGTAGGTAATATTCCCAGATTTCCTAATTATCCTCTCCATACATACATATCATGTATTCTAATATTACGAATTTTCTCGAACGGAATGATCTATTGACCCAAGGTCAACACGGATTTAGAACATATCGTTCATGCGAAACACATCTACCTCTTTTACTCACACGAAGTGATGAGTGCTATTGACAAGGGTTCGCAAATCGATTCCGTATTTCTTGATTTCCAGAAGGCTTTTGACACCGTACCCCACAAAGAGCTTTTAATCAAATTGCGTGGTTATGGTATATCGCCCCAAATTTGCGACTGGATAGGGGGATTTCCTGTCAGAGAGACACAATTCGTAGTAATCGATGGTAAGGCATCGACTAAAACAGAGGTGATATCCGGCGTTCCACAGGGTAGTGTTATTGGTCCTCTGCTGTTCCAAGTTTACATAAACGATTTGGGAGAAAATCTAAGCAGATCTCTTAGGTTGTTTGCAGATGACGCCGTCATTTATCGTCTAGTAAAATCACCTGAATATCAAAACCAACTGCAGAATGATCTAAATAGAATACCACTATGGTGTAAAAATTGGCAATTGACTCTTAAATAACGATAAGTGTGAAACCGTCCACATGAGTACGAAAAGATATCCGTTAAACTTTGTTTACAAGATAAATCAATCAAAAGTGAAGGCTGTAAACTCCACAAAATACCTAGGAATTACTATTACTTCAGACTTAAACTGGAAAGAACACGAAGATAATGTCGTGGGAAAGGCGAACCAGAGACTGCGTTTCAATGGCAGCACCCTTAAAAGATGCAACAGAACTACTAAAGAAACTGCATACATTACACTTGTCCGTCCTTGTATGGAGTATTGCTGCCCAGTGTGGGATCCTTATCAGGTGGGTTTGACGGAGGACATCGAAAGAGTCCAAAGAAGGGCAGCTCATTTCGTATTGTCACGATACAGGGGAGACAGCGTTACGGAAATGATACAGGATCTGGGATGGGAATCATTACAACAACGGCGCTTATCGCTGCGGCGTGGGCTACTTGCGAAACTCCAGTCGCCAACATCCTACTCCGAATGCGAGAACATATTGTTGGCTCCCACTTACATAGGTAGAAAAGATCATCAGAATAAAATACGAGAAATCAGAGCTCGAACGGAGAGATTCAGGTGTTCTTTCTTCCCGCGCGCTATTCGAGAATGGAAGGAGAAATAGTATAAAGGTGGTTCGATGAACCCTCTGCCAGGCACTTAAATGTGATTTGCAGAATATTCCATGTAAATCTGGTGCTTCAGAAGAAACCGCAGCTAAGACTTTGTGATGAACTCAAGATTGGGAACGAAAACTACCTGTCTAAAACTGGCAGAATTGCTACGTAATTGATGAGAGATCAATTAAGCCATACCTGTAGTATTTTCCCCATTAAACGCTGTGGGCAAAAGCAACGAATATTCGTTAGGGCTCTTGTGTGTAAACATTTCTTAGCATTTCTCAAGCAGATACTTTCCTTTGCTTAAAAAACTTACAAATAACCGAAGTTGTTGAACTCTAAGCAGCTGAATCGAAAGGAGCTGGTATTTGACGCTATAAGCATACATTATGACGATAAGAGTTCCACTCAGTTACCACCGATTGACTCTGAAAACCGGATTTCGTAAATCGATTCGCCAATTCCGCATTAGGTTGGTTATGTAAAGGCTCCAAAACCGATTCTGAAAAATACACTTCTCTAAAGCGGTTTTCCGATTCCACAATCGATTTTCGTGCTCATGTAAAGGAAACTGTTTTTGAAACGTTCTTGGCTTGTCAGTTTGTGTCTTCTTGATAAGAATTTTTGTCTCATATGGACAGACTGAAATCTGTTTGCCTTGAAAGAGAAGCGTAAATTTGAGTATGAATATTTGTATTTAAATGAAGAAAGACAGCGATTGTGATGACTAAATCAGGAACTAAATCAGCTGTTTTTCAGTTGCCGTATTGAGTGGAAATACGCTTCAGGCTATAACATGTAAACACGTTAGCAAAGTGCGGTTTTCGTCTTCCGGAAGATGTAATGCATGTAAACGTTGAGAATATAAGAGCTCGCAACAGTCGGCGGACAGCATTTTTCGGCGTCCGGCTGAACTACATGAAGAAACAAACGACGGCGAGCGCCGAGATGTATACTACCGGGCTATCAGTGGCTGAGTGTTCACTGGTTCAGTGGTAAAGCTATCCGTGGAAAAAAGTAAATAAAGTGTTTTTAAACTATCATTCTTCTCCTGTTCTTCTATCACATTTCATATGAACTTTCAAAGTAGTTTTATCGCATGACAAATGTTTCATGTCGCGGAGACAGCACGGATACGAGTCGTAGCGCGGCCACGTAATATAGGCGGTAGAGACCACGGCGTTACAGTGTCCATACGCAGCTGAGGTTCAAATTCTCTTCTGAACTCCCTGGAGGCAGCATATTGGCGCTCCCGCGGCAGGAAAGGGCGAGGGGAAACGCCGCTTTTAACATTGGCGTTGGAGCTGGTAGAGGCGCCAGCTCTTTGCTACTCGAGCTCTGACGGTTACGCACGAATGATCCCGAAACAAGACAATGGAGCTACTGCGCACCTCGCCTTGCTCATCGGCAAATCCTCCATTACCATTACATCCGCTCTTCATATTTGTTCTTGGCGCATTGAAGAGGAATCAAAAACACGTCATATTTGGTTAAAACTATAAACACCCATCAACTGTAAAAACATTCAGAAGCGCCTCTATCAATAAAAATTAAGTCACTAGTCTAAGTGACATAAATAGCCGTGTCGTTAGCGGCTTGGCGTTGGGCCGTCGAAGGTAGTGGGTTCGAGACCGATGCAAGCAATTCTTTTTAACAGATACGGGAACAAAAATGACTTTCGTATTGTTGCTTGGCACATATCTTTGCACATTTTAGCAAATGTGTCGCGAATTTGAGGGTAAATGACATTCATACTCTTCGTTGTAACAAATATTTAACTGTTTGAGAAGATGTGGGGGAGAGCAGTCTTTGCGCATACGTAAGGGTAGGAGGGTGTGCTGTTTACAGTGTCACGTGACCCGAAGGCAGCTTGTCTCATCATCGTAACAGATTAATTTTGTTACAGTCACTTAACACTGTAATCAGTTACTGTGTTTTAGTGTACATGTGCATATTCATATGTTCTCGATGTTTATTACCAAGGAGAAATGACAACTTTCAGTATCTTTTAGAAACAAATTTCTCATGTTTAAGCTTTGAAGCGCCACTATCAAGATCCGGCACTGAAAGAAGTGAACCCCCGGTCATCTGAAACACCAGACGTCACTGCGGGCGATGGTTGGACTGTGAACAGTTTACATTGCACAAATCGTATTTGTTGGTGCCTCGTTTCAGTTGAAGATTGACAGCAATTAGAGACTCGTGTAGTTTCTACTGCTTAGATTAGTCTCCACAAATGAACTCTGGAGTAGGGTCTGAGCGCTATCCGCCTTTGGACTGAAACCGGTCAGCAATAAATATGATTTGAAGAACCTGCGCGGTTTTTACAGTTGTCAAATAGATCTCCATTTTTCCAAAATATATTAAAATACATAATGTTGAAGTTGGTTCCAACTTTGACAAAGATTCTTTTTTGCTGGGTGCATCTGTATCCTAGGTAATAGTAATGTGTCGTTCGCGAACGAACGGTTCCAAAAGGAACGGCTCACAGAAGTGAACGGAAGGACCAAGGAACGGCATTTCGCCGTTCAGACAGATGTTCTTATGTCCTATTCGGCGGTTCCAGTCCCGAAGATCGGAACGGTTACGGCTACTTAGTTCCAAGAACTGCCGTTCCAGTTCCAGACAAGCCGCGCGGCCGGTCCCGTTTCGGTCACACTGTTTCAGTTCCAGCTTACTCTCACAAGGAAAGTACTTGGGCTCGAACAAATATAAATACACGAAAATCGTGTTAGAGATAACGTGAAGGTCCCTTATTGCACTAGCGATACTCTCGCATCTGCAAAACTCTGCAGTCGCCCGTTAGAGGCCTCTGCGAGTGCCATGTCGTATTGCACACTGAGCTGCCGGTACACCAATAGTGACGGTGCAGTGTGCCTCTGAAGTTGCGTTTTGTGACGTTATTTGTGTAGTCGGGTCGGCGATTGGTAATCAATACTAATATAGTGTGACGGTTGAGATGAAGTTACGAAGAAAGCTTCTTCGTGAAGATGGTACTGGGGTAGACGATGAATCATTCGCATGTTACCTGGTATGTATTATAGTGTTTCTAATGTATGCTCTTATTTCTGCGCTATAATAGGTACCAAAAAACATGCGAATGATTTATCGTCTACACCATTTTCACGAAGAAGGGCTCTTCGGAATTTCATCTCAACCAATTGCCATACATTATCAGGACTGATTACCAATCGACCACCCATCTGACGCTTCACTACACAAATAATGTCACAAAGCGCAACTTCAGAGGCTCACCGCACTGTCCCTACTGGTCCCGACTGGCGTGCCGGAAAGTCAAAGTGCAATGTTGCATGGCACACGCAGATGCCTCTAATGGGCGACTGCAGAGTTTCGCAGATGCGGGAGTATCACTAGTAAAATAAGGGACGTGTATATGATCTCTCTCACGATTTTGGTATATTTGTGTTTGTTCGAGCCCAAGTGCTTTCCCTGTCAGTATAGACCTGGTGTCCGTTTCGCTCATTGCAGTCACGCCGAACGATACACATCTCTGATACAGGGCATGGCAAATAAACATTCAGTAGCTTATCGAGACGAGATATAAAATCATACGATCTCTAAATAAAATTCCTCTCACAATAGTGTTATTCAAATAGAATGATGAATATTTCCCATTAGACAGAGGCGAGAAAGCCACGACGGTTAGTCCGTCATACATCAAACCACCAATACCTCCAAATTGTAATGCGATATTAATGCGATATTATAGTGCTCTCAATTTGAAATAAAATTTTGGAATCTCCTTGGAATTAGATACGCTCGTATGTATATGCTAAAAGAAAAGTCTAAGCATTGTCTCTTTTTAACCTATGCAAACGCATTAAAAATATTTCAATTTAATGCTGCGAAGTAACAGTGACGAATAACGAAAATTAAATAAAGCCTTCGCCGAAGGAAGATATAGAATAGTTGTGCAATTTTTTTTTATTTTTTGTTTACGGAGAAGAGACTTAAATCGGATAAAAAGTTCCACCGCGACCTGGAAGGCGTCTCTTAACGCGATACTTTTGCTCTGAAAGCATAACAGTGTTCCGGGAATATGTATCAGAAACATGCATTTGAAGATGGTAACGACAGCCTTAAAATGCATTATTATACCTCTTTGACGAAACGCTCACAGTTGTGACAGTATTTTTCGTTTCCTCGAATAGTAATGCCATTTGTAATCATTTTTGAACTATGGTACGTTTACAAGAATATATATGCCGAAGCAGAAAGCAATCTTCAGCAGTTTTAATGGAGATATTACAAATGATTTGCGACTGGCAGGACATTGTTCATCATTTTTTCAGTCATGGTAGGATTTTTCGATTCGTGGAATGTAAGGGAGGTGCCAATGTTCACTTTTTTCTGTAGAAACAAATCATGGATACAAACGTATAACAGGGAGAGTTGTCGATGACTAATGGTACTTAGCTGCCCCAAGAGTGAAGCTTCAGATGACGTATCCTGAAATTCCTTTGAAGTACACACCATTAAAAAAAAAGATCACTTTTCTACCTAGTGTTGGTGTGTTCTTGAGAAATTTCTTCTGCCGCTCCTGTGGTTAATGAAACAACACTTTTGAGTGTTTACACGTTCAATAAAAATATTTTCACTTATTGTCGACAATACTTGATCAAGCATGTTTGACATGCAACCAGTGCAAAATGTGAAAGCAGTAGTGACAGGCAGAATTTTTTCACTTGTATATGTCTGTGTTCTTTGCAACAAATATGTACTTATTTCAGCGTAGCAACAACGAAAGTTATTAATGATACGTTATTTCGGTGAGGAATGTTTTCGTGACAGCTGACCCAGGCGCATTTTTATTGCAATATTCTGTTGTCTTTGTATTCAATTTTCACGTACCAAACGTACTTGTTTCAGTATAGCAACAAGGAAAGTTATTAACGACACCTTAATTCGACGTGGATTGTTTTAGTGGCAGATGACCTACACACATTTCTAACTAAAGCATTTTGTTGTAACTTTCGTCTTTGTACTGAAATTTCGTCCACCGAAGTTTACAACCAAACCCTTTAACAGCAATTTTGCAAGTTTGTAGAGTTAACAGGTTTAGTAAACACAAGATAAATGAATACTAGACTTTATGAAAGCAGTTGTTGTAACACATTAACAGCGAATACAAATCCATGGTCATGATTGTTCGCCATAACGATTACTGCTCACTGTATGTTTCGCAGCTCGTTTAGACCATGTACTTACAATAAAACCAACACAAATATTTTCGTAACGGCACCTTCGTTGTTATTGCAAACCTCAACTAACTGGTATACTTAGAAGTGGAACTGTATTACTGACAGGTTCGCGATAAATTTATTACCGCATTTTTAGGAAATTTACTACCAGGCTCGTCATTCCACAGCTTCGATAAAGCTTGACGGAACTTTATGTACATCAGTATTCAATAGTCAATATTTATTTAAAACATGGGACTGTAATTAGGTGTAATTCCAGAGTGGGTGTGTCGTACCAGCTATGAGCGGATACCCCAAAAACATGGCGGATGCCAGTTCAATTTGCCTCAAACATCTATGAAATTCAAGCTCTTTGTTCTAGTCCAAGCGGCACATCGATACCACTGCTCAGTCGTGAGTCGTGCTGTAATACGTTACCACATGTTTGTGTCCCTCGTCACGGAAATGGAACCGCATAATATTACGCAATGGTATGTCGTTTCTTTTTGCGTTAAATTGGGTGAAAACACAACTCACTGTAAGCTTCAGAAGGCTTTTGGAGAAGAGGTTATGTCAAGAGTTCAAGGTTTTCGTTGGTATAAAACATTTAGGTAATTGTGAACGACGCTTGCACGGGCGTCCGTTTCGATAAATCTCTAACGCGCGACCATACTTCGATATGTGTTGTATTTCGATATGTTCCAAGATAGCGCGAATTATTAACAGTTCAAATTGTGTTCCGAAGGTAGCAAATGTGACTGAGTTATATTATTTTGAACGTAATATGAATGCGAGTGGTGCTGTTTCCCTGACATGGAAGAACTTAATTCCGCGTCTAGCAACGGTGGAAGATAGCTGGAAGTTTTGCACAGGCTTTAATTTATTGCCAGGAGATGAGGAAAGGGACTGTGTTGATTGCAAGTATGTGAATAGTGTAATTTTGGGGAAGAAAAGTGCAGACGCTGAATATCCCTATCAGTTGTACTGTAAAAATTGTAAAATACGCACGTCTGCAAGAAAGAACACGTGGTTTGATAATACTAAAATATCAATAGACAAGAGTGTTATTTTGGTTGCGTGCTGGATTCGACAGTATACACAAGAAGCCGCAGCATCCGAAAGTGGGTTATCTCGGAGAACTGTTTGTGATTATTATGGCTTTTGTAGGGAAGTTTGTTATGTCATAGTAACTCATGATAGCGTTCCCATCGGTGGCCTAAATAAAGTTGTAGAGGTTGATGAGTCCCATATCTGCACCAGGAAATTTCAACGTGGCAGATCTCTGAAGAACGAGGTGGAACAATTGTGGGTGTTTGGCGGGATCGAACGAGATTCCCGAAAGTGTTTTATCGTGCGTGTCCTATCGAGGGAGAAAAAGACACTCGTAGGATTGATAAAACATTTTATATTACCGGGTACTAAAATCATCACCGACGGATTTTCGTCTTACAAGTCCCTGAAGGCGGAAGGGTTCGATCACGAGTTCGTGAACCACTCGGTTGAGTTTGTGTCCTCAGATGACCCTTCCGTCCATACTCAAAATATTGAGAGACTATGGAAGTCCCTAAAAACATCTATTAAGAGATAAGGTCGTCCGGGGGACAGGGACGAATTATATGTTTCAATATATACGTTTTCACTAACTGCGGCTGCAAGGGAAGACTGACGCCTGTGACACTCTTCCAGTTTTCCTTCATGATATTAGCAGGGTGTACCCAGGATACGCAAAGGAAGGACTCGTACCTGCTGCATACACCAGTGACCAATAATGTAAGTACTCTTACTACTACTACTACTACTACTTACTACTCTTTAAAAAAAAAAAAAAAAAAAGAAAACTCAAGGGATGCAGATCTGTATTTTACTGTAGTCGCAGTATTGCCCAGAATAATGTAAGATAAACCACTTCCAAAAATGTTACGCACGCACTTTCGCGCATGCGTTTAAGTACGATATCAATCTTTTTGTTTCAGTTTATTAAATAAAATCTCACGGGATGCAGACAGATCTATCTATTACTGCAAGGTATGTCGAGGTAAAGTACCTTGAAGTCACATTTACATACAGTAACTTTAACCCTCCCCCCATCTTGGAACATATCGAAATGCACCACATATCGAAGTGTGGTCGCGCGTTCAAGATTTATCGAGACGGATGTCCGTGCAAGCGTCCTTCACAATTACCAACATTTAGTGAAGGCAGAACGAATGTTGAAGCTGAAGACCACAGGCCAGGCCAGGCCAGGCCAGGGTACGTGAACTCGTATGATCTTATTGAAGATCATCCATGAAAATACTGCAAAAGAACTAAACATCAATCGAGAAACGGTTCGCCTAATTATAACAAGTTCTTGGTATGAAAGATTTGTGCAAAAAAGGTCCCAAAAAATCAGACACCACAACAGCGAGAAACGGAAAAATGTGACAACCGATCTCAGTTAGAGCAAACGGAAAGCAATCCATAAGTGTTGAGCCGTGTTATCACTGGTGATGAAAGTTGGTTTTCTCAGCAAGATCCAGAGACAAAACGCCAAATTCGCAATGGTGCTCAAAGGGATCATCCAAACCAAAATAAGTTCGCCTGTCAAATGTCAAAAGTGAAATGCACGCTTGTGTGCTTCTTTGATTCCAAGGTAATTGTTCATAAAGAATGGGTGCCTCCTGGACAAACAGTTAACCAATCAGAAAGACTTCATAAAAAAGTTCTTCGTGTCCGTGCCAACATTGCTGGTAATTGGATTCTGCATCACGATAATGCGCCATCCCATACTGCTCCGTTAGTAGTACAGCAATTTTTAACCTCAAAACAAATTTCTGTACTACCACAGCCGCATTATTCACCAGATATCGCTCCGTGCGACTTTTTTCTATTTCCGAGAATCAAACCATTTCTAACAAGACATCCAAAGAGATTTACGGGGCCTTGGAGGATATTACAGAAGACGAGTTTCAGAAATGTTACAATCAACGGCAGAAGCGCTGGAAGAGTGTGTGCAATCAGAAGGGAACTACTTTGAAGGAGACAACACTAAACACTATAACGGTAAGTAACGTTTAGTTTTTCACATCAGTCTCATTACTTTGTCTCACTTCGTATATGTTGATTGATAGTGATAGTTATTAAAGAGAGTTGTGATAAATACGACGACACAGCTTCAAAGTGACTGCAGAAGTGAAACATATACTCGCAGAACATCTCAAAATTCAAGAACACGAAGGGATGATAGCGTAGGCTTCCGCAGTCGTTGGCATTGTCTATAAACGTATTCACGGTGAGAGACCACACTGTCAATAAACTGACAACACGAATAGAGTTCCATAAGCTGAAATTGCAGGGAGAAATTAGATTTCAGTCTCACAGCAATAGTGCAAAAACTAGCAAGAGAAAAATGTTGTCAAAGCCACGAAACTCGTGATATGGACGTTTCCAGTTTCTGGTCGAGTTTAGCCATAACAAAGCTATTTCGCCTTGTGTGTGAGATGTATGAGACTTCAAGAAAAATGTAATAATCTCTATTCCAAAGAAAGCAGGCGCAGACGGGCATGAAAATTTACAGAACCTTCAGTTTAATTAGTCATGGTTGCAAAATAACTCTTATTACTCATAGATGCTGACCTCGGGGAAGATTAGTTTAGATTTATGAGAAATGAAGGGACACTGGAGGCAATATCGTGATCTTAGAAGATAAATCAAGGAAAAGAAAATCTACATTCTAGCTTTTGTAGATTTGGAGAAAGCATTTGATAACGTTGACTGGAATACATTGTTACAAATTCTGAAGGGAAGTGAATGTTATTTACAATTAAAAAGAGACAGACAGCCGTTATTAGAATCTAAGGGCATGAAAGGGAAGCATTGGTTGGAAATGGAATAAGACAGGGTTGCAACCATTCCCTGGTTTATTTAATATGTATATTGAACAGGCTGTAAAGGTAACCACGGAGAAATGTGGAAAAGGAATTACAATTCAGGGTGAAATAATAAAAACATTGAGTTTCACTGATAATTCTGTCAGAGACAGCTAAGGATATGGAAGAGCATTTGAATGAATGTACACTGTGTTGAAAGGAGCGTGTAAGATGATCGTTGACAAGAGTAATTGAATGAAGCCTAAGAAAAATGAGGCGATGCTGAAGGAATTAGTTTAGGTAACGAAACAAAATAGGTGGTATACGAGTTGTGTGTAAAATAACATATGATGGCCACAGTACAGAGGATATAAAATGCTGAATGGCAATGGGAAGAAGAGCACTTTTTAAAAAGAGAAATTTGTTAACATTGATTATTAATTTAAGCGTAACGAAGGCATTTGTGTGGAGTGTTGCCTTGTACTGGAGTGAAACATGGACGGTAAACAGTTCGAACACGAATAGGATAGAGGCTTTTAAAATATGGTGCAACAGAAGAATGCTGAATATTAGGTGGGTGGATCGCGTAACTACTGTCGAAGTACTGGACAAAACTGTGGAGAAAAGGAATTTCTGGCATACCTTGACAAAAAGAAGGGATTGCTTGGTAGGACACATTCCTGGACATTAAGTAATGGTAACTATCATTGGAGGGAAGTGTATGGGGTAAAAATCGCAGAGACTGGGAGACGAATTCAGTAAGCAGATTCAAATGAATGGGGGGTTGCCGTTTCTATAAGGAGATGAAGAGGCTTCCTCAGGATAGAGTAGGTTGGAGAGCTGCATCAAACTAGTCTCTGGACTGAAAACAACAACAAAATAGTACTCAATGGGCACCGTGAACACTATATCACTATCCGGAAAGATCACTATTACCTAAACTTGCAAACTAATTTGCAAGAAGAACGAAATTAAGATTCCTTGAAAAGCGTACAGGACGTGGATTTTCGCACTTCGACACAAATGGAAGTTGTTTTGAACGCCGACTGGTTTTCCTACGTCGAAATTAACGGTATTATGTTATTAATTCTGTGTATCTCCAAAGCTATTGTTTTGAGAGCACAGTGTTCCTATATGGGCACCAGAAATTACTAGTTACGATAACTACTTATCTTGGTCTCGTTTAACGGACCAGTCTACGTGTACCATCATACTTAAACACACAATGAAGATTAACGGTTGATTGATTGCACTGTCGTACCTGGTGAAGTTATCAATTACATAAACTGAACCACAGTTATAGCCTTGTTTAACAAAACGTTATTTTTATTTTGCACGACCTACATTTTGGGTAATAAGTACTAGTACTTTACTGATTTTTAAAGTACACAATTAAAGACAAACCATTAGCTACATTACTACAGTTCTCTGTTTTTCGACATCAACACTGGAAGGTATTACTGTTTAACAATTAATTTAGAAACAAATTTTCATTTTACATTCACTGGTGTACCTGTTGTATATACTGATGTTAGTAACTTATTTTGAAATGTCTTATGTCTCACACTTTGTACATGTAGCCAACTCTAATGACAAACAGTCCGCTATCACGAACAGTGGAGTGTATAAAATCATTTGTAAAGAGTGTCAGTCCTATATAGGAAAGAGAAAGACAGGTCGGTGAATCTGTTCTAGGGTCAGAGACCACCGCAGGAGCTGGAAATTAAAGAAGCCAGATTTCGCCAATGCAGAATATTGCTCGGACAAAATGCACAAAAACGCAACACATGTAGATGTCTTGCATGAAGAAGGTGAAGGTATAGAACTAACAGCCCAAAATTTGCTCCTGAACGAACAGACGAAATTCAGTTATTTCCCCTCTTTCAAATTACTAGTAACTTCTACAAAAAAAAAAAAAAAAAAAAAAAAAAAAAAAAAAAAAAAAAAAAAAAAAAAAAAAAGGTAATAACCGTATTTGGAACGCGAGGCATTCATCGAAAAAGAAGCAATGACATAAATTATCGAGGTACAATAAGTAGTTACCTGTTACTTGACAATTTCAGTAAGTCATCAGTCACTAAAGAAATGTATAATATGGATATTACAGTAAGTTAGTTACCAACATCAATATTTATAAATTTATAAAAGATATTCCTATCGATGTAACACGCAAAAGTGTTTCTACTAAATCAGTTATTGAACAGTAATACCTTTCAGTTCAAATCAAATGTTCAAATGTTTGTTGAGCTTATGGGACTTAACTACGGGGTCATCAGTCCCTAAACTTACAAACTACTTACGAACTAGCTAATACTAAGGACGGCACAAATATCTATGCCCGTGGGGGGATTCGAACCCCCGACCGTAGTGGCCGTGCAGACCGTGACTGGAGCGCCTCAGTCCCCTCGGCCACCGCGGCCGGCTACCTTTCAGTGTCGAAGTCGATGCAACGGTACGTTTTTACTCGCGTACTTTGGAATTCATGAGAAACTAGAAAATGAACGCATAACCTGACACCTTGGGTCGTGCAAAACATAGATAAACCAAAGTTTTTTGAAACAAGACAATAAACGTCGTTCAGTTTATTGAAGATTAACGGTCTTACACATTGGAACGACTACGAGGAAGTGTTGTGGTTTCTGGCTGAAACTAGAAAGCCAGCAGTTTGTGTTGTGTCTGCCCGTCTCGATGACCTCACCAGTTTGGTCCCTTAGAATTATAAACATTCAAACACTGACTTATCGAATGTTGTGACACTGTCGCCAGATATCGTGTAGGGGCCTCGTCTGGATCTGCAAACTGCAGCGAGAGGCCGTGGTAGTGGGTCTACAGTATCCTGGCATTCATCTGGTCGCAAATCACACAGGATAGTATGCAGAGCAGCAGCCAATCCCGGTGTGTTCGTGGGTACAGTACCCATGGCATGGAGCCTGCGGCCCAAGACATCCCAGATATGAACTATTTAGGAGACGACCTAAGCAGCTGTCAGACTACTGCCGTAGATGCTGCTGCTGCTGCTGAGGTTAGTTAAGTCACCAGATGACCAAAAGCAGCTACAAAACAATTTAGATATCTACAACCTCCAAAAATTGGATATTTAGCCTACACAATAAACAGAGGTGATGTCGGGCGTTCCACAGGGTAGTGTTGTCGGTCCTCTGCTGTTCCTGATTTACATAAACGATTTAGGGCAAAAGCTAAGTAGCTCTCTTAGGTTGTTTGCAGATGACGCCGTCATTTACCGTCTAGTAAAATCATCTGAAGATCAAAACCAACTGCAGAACGATCTGAATAAGATATCAGTATGGTGTAAAAATTGGCCATTGACTCTAAATAATGAGGTGTGAAGTCGTCCACATGAGTATGAAAAAATATCCGTTAAACTTTGTTTACAAGATAAATCAATCAAAAGTGAAGGCCGTAAACTCCACTAAATACCTAGGAATGACTATTACTTCAGAATTAAATAGGAAAGGACACGTAGATAATATCGTGGGAAAGGCGGACCAGAGACTGCATTTTATTGGCAGATCCCTTAAAAGATGCAACAGAACTACGAAAGAAACTGCATACACTTCGCTTGTCCGTCCATTTTTGGAGTATTGCAGCCCAGTGCACAGACTTGCAGAGTATCCCATGTATATGTAGATAATGATAAGTGTGAAGTCATCCATGTGAGCTCTAAAAGAAATCCGTTAAAGTATTTACGCTACAAAACAGTCAAGTCTACAGGCCGTAAATTCAACTAAATACAATACCAAGAAATAACAATCGCGAACTATTGTAATTGGAGACAAGACGCATAAATATCGAGGGGAAGGGAAACCAAAGCCTACGTTTCACTGACAAAACACTCAGAAGACAACAGTCTTACTGTAAGAAACTGCTCTACATTTGTCCGTCCTATTTTGAAATACTGTTACGCATTGTGGAATTCCCACCACGTGGGATTGACGGGAGATATAGACAAAGTTCTGAGGACAGCTCTTTTTGTATTGTCATGAGACAGAGGAGAGAGAGTGTCAAGAAAATGATGTTCGAACTGGGGTGGAAGTCACTAAAAGAAAGGCGTTACTCCTTGTGGCAACATCGATTTTCTAAATTACTTTAATCAACTTTTTCCGCAAAATGCGAACTTATTTTTGCTATCATCCACCTGAATAGGAAATGCTAATCATAATATAAGAGAAATCATTATATAAATACGCTAACACGAAATTAAGGGTACAGATTGTTAATATCTCTATACTTACAAGACGCATTTGCTGTCTGTCTGTCCTCTGACAACTCAAGACCCATACAACCAAATAACGTGAAATTTGGTATACAAACACACACACACACACACACACACACACACACACACACACACACACACACACACACACAAAATTACATGGGGAAGGTCCTAAACAAGTTTCGTGCCTTTTTTTCCCCTTTTGATTTTGAAAACCAACCGGAAAATTTGAGAAAAAGTGAAAGTACGTTTTCAATGTGTCCGTGTAAATCTATATCTTCGCATTGATCGTGATGAAATGTTGCACAATTGACCTTCAAAACAAGAGGAAGGGCACTGTCAACATAAAATTTCGTTCAGTGCATGGTGGAGGGTACTTACGGATTTCGCCAAAATCCACAGTTTTGCTCCGATCTTTATGAAATTTTGTACACTTGACCTTGAAAACATGATGAAGGTTACTGTCTACATAAAATTTCGTTTGGTGTATGGGGGAGAGTACTTTACTTACAGACTTCTATTGCAATCTCTATACATATAAGACGCATTTGTTGTCTGTTTGTGAAAAGCTTTTTGTACATACTCCAAATGGAACTGCCAAAAATGTTAATCACATTGCTTTAAGATAAAATTATGCTTTTATTACATGCAAATAAACGGTTTTCGTACGCTTTTACAGAAAACTTTATTTTAAACCCGGGCAACTTGCAGCTAGTTCGTCAATATTGTGCAGCTTGTTGTTATGACAGCCAAAGATGCTATATGTTTGCAATTGCTAAGGTATTTGTTACTTTCGTCTGTGGTTGACGTGTCAGTAATCTGTGGGTGGTTACGTTTATAAGATATCTGTCATAACAAGAAGCTGCAAAATATTGACGAATTTGTCACGATTTTTTACTACACCAGATAAGTGTAATACCATCTTATTGTTATATAAGCAGCATGACATTGCCAAGAATGACATATGGACGTAAGTAAAAGAACGTTATATTGAAAAAGCTGACGTAGCGTATGTACATAAAAACAAAACGGTGAATAGTATAATTTCGTCATGCAACCTCGATCTTGCACTAGAATGAATATGTCTTCTAGAAAATTATGCACAGCAATATTCACTCTGCAATATGCTCCTCATAAGGGGCAAAGTTGTGGTATGCAGTTAGCATACTCAGTATAATTTTGTCAAATGCGCACGTGTTTTGCACAGTGATCATCCGTTAACCGATTTTCGCAGGGGGGGGGGGGGGTCGCAAGAAGCGACAAGGTCATCATATGACATGATGGCACATATTTGCCTCGTTTTTTGGCTGTCCTCTGATTGATCGGTATTAGTTTTTTTTGTGAGACCACGCAAATCATCTTTCTTAATGAGAAAATCCAATGGAGATTCTTCCGGTCCGTTGGAAGTATCGTCCAATATGTTGATCATCGATGTACCATTTTCTTCTTCTTGTTTTTGTTTTACGTGGTGTTCATCTCATTTTCATTATCAAGCTCCTGTTCCAGGTGACTTTTACACTTTTGATTTTGTCCTGCCTCGACTTTTATTGGAAGTTTCTGGTGTTCCTAATTAAATAGGCTTTCAATTCTGCAATCAAGAAACTGAGCAGCCGAATCATCTGACAGCTCCTCAACCAGGGTAGCTGCTCGAGGCGTTGAATGAACAACTTTGGATTTTTTAAATTCAGCATTCTACAGAATAATAGTGCCTCAAAGTTCCTCAAATGAATGACTAGAAATCTGTCGATCTTTATCGACTTTTTTTTTTTTAAAGACAAGACTTTTAAGCTCTCGGAAATATTCTTCGCCAAGAGCTGAGCTTGAAATTAGACGTATATTATCGTCAGTTGTTAGTTCTATAAGAAATGTTCAAATGTTTGTAAATCTATCGGACCAAACTGCGTGGTCATCAGTCCGTAGCTTACAAACTACTTAAACCTAGGTAAACTAACCTAAGGACAAACAAACACAAACACACACACACACACACACACACACACACACACACACACACACACGCCCCAGGGAGGACTCAAACCTGCACGGCGAGCAACCGCGCGCTCCGCAGCGAGTCGCTTTAGACCGCTCGGCTACTCGACCGCGGCGTTCTATAAGAGGTGAGCTTTTCGGATCATCGAGAACCAAAACAGAAGTCCACAAGAAAAACTGTCTTGCCAATTTCAGCAGCTAAGTACCGAAAGCAGAGCACTCATATAGGTTCAGTCGTCCATGTTTGAGCTCGCTCCTACTATCACATTTAATTTTTTTTTTCAAAATAACTTCTATTGCAGCACTCTTAGTTCCGTCCTCCTTCAACATAACTGAAACGTTCCAACAAACTTTCCTCATCGTTCTGATTACCGTCGAGTTTGTCAATACTTTCGCCAGGAAGACTGTAGTCTTCAATCGGTCTAACACCCGTTTCCGTACTGCGAAACAATGACTGACTGTCGTCAATATCTTCAAACGTTGCAAAATCAATCGTTAGCACATCGGTACACAACCAAATAAAATCATTTATTTTCGTGTATTTATTTAGCAGACCTGCTCCTGCGTTACCACCAACTGATTTTATATTTATAACCCTGTACTCGCCTAATCAGAAATCCTGTTCATCCTGCCACCGAACATCACTACTCCACACAATTTGTAACTTTAACCTATCCATTTCTCTCTTCAAATTTTCAGACTTACCTACGCGATTAAGGAATAGAACATTCCACGTTCCGATCCGTAGAATGATTTTTTCTTGATGACATCCTCCTGTGTAGTCCCCGCTCGGAGATCCGAATGAATGGCGAACTATTTAACTTCCGAAAACTTTACCCCCCCCCCCCCCCAAAAAAAAAACAACCACTCATATAGTAGAGCTAGCTGCATGTCTTCGGGAAAATTAATGACTGTAGTTTCCCCTTGCCCTCAGCCGTTCTTAGCAACTGCATGGCGAGCCGTTTACCAAGGCGCGGCTCCTGGTCGGCGACTCCGGAAATTCATGAACAAAATAAAATTTCCGATTTTTTAAGGAAGCCAAGCTACATCAGTTCCCATATTTAGTTTTTCGTTACAGATTCTCTTTTTCCTTTAAAAAAATTAAAAAGGCACTACTTTCGGTTGTGCGTGTTTTTTCACTTTTTATTTTACATCTGTCGAGTTTGAGGAAACTAACACGCAAAAAAAAAAAAGTGTTTGTATATCTTGTAGTTTCATACCCCAGCTTGATAACGAAGTGTATTTTCTCAAAATTCTTCACAGTTATTCAGATACTTAATTTTTAAGTAACCTATTGCATTAAACTTGAAGTGTTTACATCGAAAAATGTAGTAGCTTGTTACTTTGCGTATGGTTCATTTTAGGTCATACTTTGTTGCGAATGAAATGAAGCCAATAATTAGAAAGTTTTAAGAGCAGGACGATACCTGTCTCAGTTTTCGAGATTTTGGCTCGTGTATCTATTATCTACGGTATGGGAGCGTCGTGACTAGCGCGCCATTTCTCTCCATGTGCAACCTGAATTGTGCGGAGGTAACAATCATCACATATTATAAACTGTTGAAGATATTGAACCCTTTTTTTTAATGATAGCCTGGGAAGGAATTCATGTTTTACACAATCATTAATACTCAAAGCTTTTTTTATCTACAGGTATACAGAAATAACTATAGTTTTTTACGATGAAACGAGGTATTAATTAAACAGTATTTAGCATTTATGGAGGTTTATTTCCGTCTATTGCAACTAAATGAAAGGCGTTTCGCTTCTTTATTTGTGAACCATTATCAATGGCAGTTTTTTACTGTTAATTCTATGTGCAACTTCATGGAGCTTTGTGTGTATTCTCCAGAGGGATGGAAGTTTTGGTTCTTTATTTCATGACTTTGCCGTGTACTTCACTGTGTCATTGCAGATTTCAACTGTTAGGGTTTTCTATATATTGATCCTATTTTTGTGACACATGACCATGAACGCTGTTAAAACATTTTTATTAACAGGCACCTTTTAAATGACGACACGAAATTCATACCTGAGTTTAGATTAAATGTTAGCCAGTTTGCACATGAATTGGAACTTGCATAGTGATATACAGAGAAAATCCTATAACCGAATCAACAAGTCTATCAATGCAACTGAAAACATAAATAAAAATAAAACGCAATGACGCTAAGGTAATTGTTCTTTTATTTTCTTATTTACGATTGCGGCGCTGTTTATAACACCAGGAGTGTGTTTATCTGAAACTCCTGATGCAGCTTGCATCTCTCGTCTCAGGCTTTTTTTCATTTTAACTGATTGGATTCACATTCTGCGTTGCCTTTGAAACAAGTCCCAGTGTTCGAAAACAGTTGAAATTTTTTCCAACGGAGATCAAAATATAGCAAACACATACCAAACAAAAGATGTTTCTGTAGTTCGTTAAATGTATCAACAACAGTTGTAAGACTGTTTGCTGTATTGTTATAATTTATTTCATTCTGACCGGTTTCTGTCCTAAACCATCTTCCAGGGAATATGGAAAACAAAAAGATTTCAAAATATCGAAGATGTCATGCATACCGTACACGAGACATTTGAATCTAAATGGTACACCACAACATTTATCTTTGTTCATATAAACTTAAGATAATTTTTACGGCGCGCCACAAAACGGACTGTATTGGTATGAATGAAATTAATGAAACTATAACATTACCGTTGTAATGCATTCCCTTACACATGTGGGATCACCTAAACAAACAAAAAATTAGTTTCCACCGGTCACATTTTTTTATTTCCAACCTTTATTTCTCTTATTTCTCCAAATATTTTCAGTCTACTCTTATATATGTCACTAGATTGCCATGAAATCTAAATTGTTCAACTTACAAAGGCAGTAGCTTAATGGCGAGATGAGCTCATCTTATGAGTGGTTCATACCCGTTTTTCTTCGGTCCGCTTGGCTCGACACCTTTCTGCCGCTGCCTTGAGTCGTCGCGACTCCCATCGCTACACTGCTCACTGGTGCAGACCTGCGATTGTCTCTGCATCAGCCGCGCGCCGCACTCCAAACTCAAAGTGCGCATGCGCGAGCAGCCAGCCTCTGACGTCACGAGCCGATCCATCGCAGTCGCAGGCAGCATCGCGCCTTGGACAACCCGCCTTTTTTAGAGTGCACAGCCATTCACGCGCGGCGAAGGAGGTTTGAACACGGACTTCCAGCGTCGCACTCCATCACCACGGAACAACTACGCCACGGCTCTAGCACTATGCTCGATGATTTGTAGTAGCACTTCGAACAATGTTTTTATTTATTTATTCTATACAACTTCTTCCTGTTTTCGTGCTTGATCATTGTTCAGTTTTTTATGGGCAATTCGCTGTATTATTTTACCCCAAAACCTGAGGGAGGGAGGGAGGGAGGGAGGGGGGCGGGGCGATGGAGAGTTTCCCCTTGTCAGAAGGTCTCCTATTCCAACTGCAGTGTGCTGTGCAACGAACTCACCTGTGTCCACTAGTACATTACATTTCCTAAGTTAGGGTATTCATGCATTTTAAATTACGTCATCTTACCCTCTTTATGATTCGCCCCGTCACGCAAGAAAAACGTACAGTAGATCCCACAAAAAAAAAAAAAAAAAAAATTATAACAAGGAGCTGGAAGAAATCGTATGTAACACCCGTAACTCTGACGTTAGAAGAATTGATCCACAACACTAGCCTCCAACATCCTTGATACCCATCTGGCATATAATCGTACAACGTATTCTGAGCTCAACTATAATGACAGTCCCCTTAGTCATCCGGTTGGATTTTCCAAAATAATGTTCATGCGAAGCTCTACGAGGTCTACAATGCATTTGAATCTGCACTTCCGCACTATGACTACGTTTCTTATCTAAGGTACGCAGGTTGGGGTATTGGTTTGAATTTCAGACAGGACTCAAGATTTGGAGGGCTCAGCGTCTGATTTTGGATTCAGTCATCGACAGAAGCAGAAGTAACTCCGGCGTCTCACATGTATGTGTACTGGTTCTCTTTTTTCTGCTCATTGTGTATTTCAACAAGTTCGCAGGCAATATTCATACACTTTTCTCAGATGATGCAGTTATATACGAGGGTAGTTCAGAAAGTAAGTTATGCTTCTATTTTTCCCGATGGAACTGCTACGATCGCAGTTTCTCTCGTTTACATTAGCATATTTATTTCACACAGACGAAATGTGCCATTTCGAACTCGCTCTGTGTTGAGTGGTGTTCGTAGTGATTGTATACAATGACGTCGCTGAGTGTAATCCCGCTGTGCGTGTTCCTTTTTATTTTTTAATGCGAGTTGAAACAATTTGGAAAAGATGTTTATTGCGAGACGCTTAACTACGCCGCGCAATTCTGCACAATGTGTGGTTTGTCATTCGAGACATTGCCCGACCATACACACTGCGAGTGTGACAAAAAGACTACTTCAGAGCTTTGGATGGGACGTTTATGACCATCTTCCGTTCGGTCACCACCTCGCTCCTAGCGATTTTCATCTCTTTCGGAATCTGAAGTCTGGTCTCACTATAATCACATTTACTTGCGACGGTAATACATACTTATCACATGACTTAAGTATAATATGGCAATTTCCAAGGCTACAAAAAGAGAATGGTGATGTCAGTGACCGAACGAAAAGTAGACAATTTTGTGAAAAAAAGATAAAAAAATACATCGACTGAAGGAGGTCTGAGCATGTTGGGCCCCTACCATGAAGGTATCACTGCGTGTCATCGCCTTTATTATGTACGTGGTGTCTGTTCTTTCGGTCATTTTCGATATTTTTGTATCCCATCCTCGTCGCCACTTTTGTGTCTCGTTTCTGCCGGTTGTCCTGGGTGTCGGTGGCACAGGAGAGAGACCGACACAGGAAAATAGGATGCACGCGTGTGCAGGTACGGAGGTGACCAGCCAGTGGGACAGCAGAAACTATAAACACTAAGCTAGATTAGTATAAGAGATATATTTCATAGAAATAATACAATACTGAACTTGGAGAGCAGCAGACTAGTAGAACGTTGATACATAGTTTAGATAGAGGCCTGCCTACTGATGATTCCTAGTGCCTATCCGATAGCCAAGTCTTAACTGGTGCCTATGTGATACCCAAGTGGCCGATGCAGCAGTCGTGGCCACGAGCGGAGTTGCAGCAGAGGGCGCTCGTGGCTGACGTAAGAACGCCGCGCCGTGCGTGCATGGCCGCGCGCGGCGAAAGTACGTGGCGCGCACTTTATACTTGTGCGACACCACAGATATGATTTGGGGTTTTTAAGGACGAAACAGCACCGTCAATAGTCCCCTGTTCCTAGGTAAGATGTAACAGCAAACAGTAAAACCCAATGCTCAGCACCCAGAGGAGATAACCACACTGTGTTAAGACCGGCAAATTAACGCTACACTGACAACACGTAAGAAGGACGACACAGGAGTAGACCAGACGCTTAACTGAACTAAAACATTACAGCAGGATGATCTCAAGGCTAGTAAGGGATGAGCTAGCCACTCTGCACACAATAAAATCCTCCAGCCGGAAGCATTACAAATGACACAAAAATGAGGGACAGATTAAAATTACTGGAGGGGCGAGAACCTGAGAGATCAGGCTAAGATACCCACTACTGGATTAAATGATTGAAACCACCTGAGCGAATAAAAGTAAAACACAGTCATAGACGCATCGTCACCAGGAATTAAACTAAGTACGGCAGGTACATTGAAGGACTGCCGCAAAAGGGCTAAAAGGGGACACCCAACAGGATGTGGACTACTCTCAAGAAAGCGACACAGCGGTACTTTGTCGGGTCCTCTCGAGGAAGAATGTGGCCATGCGTTAACCAGGTATGGGCACCTACATCTACATACATACTCCGCAATTCACCGTAAGGTGCGTGGCGGAGGGTACACTGTACCACCACTAGGCGTTTCCTTTCCTATTCCACTCCCAAATAGAACGAGGAAAAAAAGAATGCCTATATGCCTCCGTACGAGCCCTAATTTCTCTTATCTTGTCTTTGTGATCACTACGCGAAATGTTAAGTAGGCGGCAGCAAGATCGTACTACGCTCAGCTTCAAATTTCGGCCCTCTAAATTTCCTCAAGAGAAATTCACGAAAACGTCGTCGTCTTTCCTCCAGCGATCCCCAATTGAGTTGTCGGAGCATTTCCGTGACACTCGCGCATTGGTCGAACCTACCGGTAACAAACCTAGCTGCTCGCCTCTGAACTACTTCTAGGTCTTCCTTTAAACTGATCTGCTACGGGTCCCAAACACTTGAGCAATACTTAAGACGTGGTCGTACAAGTGTTTTATACGCGGTCTCCTTTACAGGTGAAGTACATATTCCCAAAATTCTCCCAATAAACCGAAGTCGGCTGTCCGCCTTACTCACAACTGTTCTTACATGTTCGTTCCATTTCATATCGCTCTGCAATGTTACGCCTAAATATTTGAACGACGCGACAGCATCAAGAAGCTCACTACTAATGCTGTATTCGAACATTATAGGATTGTTTTTTCTACTCATACGCATCACCTTACATTTTTCTACATTGAGAGCTAGCTGCCATTCTTCGCACCAACTAAAAATTTTGTCTAAGTCATCCTGTATGCTATTACAGTCAGTTACAGACGACACCCTCCCATACACCACAGCATCATCAGCAAACAGGCGCAAATTACATCTTACTCTGTCCATCAGATCATTTATATAGATAGAAAATAATAGCGGTCCTATCACACTCCCCTGGGGCACGCCTGACGATACACTCGTCTCTGATGAACACTCGCCGTCGAGAACAACGTACTGCGTTCTATTACTTAGGAAGTCTTCCAGCCAGTCACAAATCTGTGAACCTATCCCATAAGCTCGTTTCTTCGTTAGCAGTCTGCAGTGTGGCACCGCGTCGAATGCCTTTGTGAAGTCGAGGAAAACACAATCCGCCTGTTGCCCTTCATCCATGGCTCGCAAGATGTCATGTGAGAAAAGGGCAAGCTAAGTTTCACATGAACGATGTTTCCTAAACCCGTGCTGATTTATGGAAAGAAGCTTTTCCGTTTCAAGGAAATTTACTATATTCGAACTGAGAATATGCTCTAAAATTCTACATGAAACTGATGTCAACGATACTGGCCTGTAATTGTGTGGGTCAGTTCTTTCCTTTCTTATAAACGGGAGTCATTTGCGCTTTTGCCCAATCACTAGAAACTTTGCGCTGAATTAAAGATTCGCGATAAATGCAAGCTAAGTAGGGGGGGGGGGGCAATGCCGCAGAATAGTCTTTGTAAAACCGAACTGGTATTCCGTCCGGACCAGCAGACTTTTTCGTATTTAGCTCTCTCAGATGCTTCTCTACACCGGAAATACCTATTGCTATGTCCCCCATTTCGGAATTAGTACGTTGATCAAATGATGGTACATTTGTGCGGTCCTCGTGCGTGAAAGATACGTAGGGATCAGGCGAGTCCCTACGAGAGACCCTCAGTCAGGACTTCCATGCGGCCGAACAGAACACGACCCCACGTAGCTTCTTCCGCGCGTTCGAGTCAGACCATTCAGAACTCCAAATCCTGATGACCTTGAAGTTCACCTTTTTATCGGTGACTACGGGACGTCCATCTCCAGGGGCCGGGGGGGTGGTGGCCTCTTGGCCAGCCGATCTTCTCGTTTGTTCTCCGAGATGCCAATGTGACACAGGGTCCAAACGAAGGTCGGTGAACGGCCAGACTTTCCAGGCGTGAAGACGGTGACTTGGATAGACCGCAGTAAAGGATATTGGTGTAAACACTGATCGAGGGCATTGTGCTGTTAGCAGGAATGGAGTGTTGGGATATCAGAACAGTAAGAAGCGAATTTCTATTTTAATTTCATTTTCTATTATTAAAAAAAAGAAAAAAGATAATAATAATAAAGACAATTATTAATTAATGTTGAGAACCAAAAAAAAAAAAAATAATAATTCATCTGTGGAACTAAAAGAAAAAAGTGGAAGAGCAGTATCTTTGCTTGTTAATTAGCAGTCAGTCTTGTCTTCTCGAGCAGTTAGAAGTGATGAGCTGTCTGTTTTTTTTAACTTTCAGTTGTGATGTAAATGTTTTTAGAAAAATTCAAATCTTTCTCAAGAGTGAAAAGTGTCGTCTTAGTTTATTACTTAGACCTTAAAGTGAACCACATAATGACCCTGATATGTGATGAAGCAATCAACAATAAACATTCAGAAAACTGTCGGCATATATATATATATATATATATATATATATATATATATATATATATATATATATATATATTTACATGAGTTAATTCTACAGTTTCTCTGAGGTTTATTAATATTGACTGCAGTTCTTCTTTGCTAATTTTCATTAACAATCTTTTAATATATGATGTTTCACAGCTGGCCGCAGTGGCCGAGGGGACTGAGGCGCTTCAGTCACGGTCTGCACGGCCACTACAGTCGGGGGTTCGAATCCCTCCTTGGGCATGGATATTTGTGTCGTCCTAGTTCGTAAGTAGTTCGTAAGTAGTTCGTAAGTAGTTCGTAAGTAGTTCGTAAGTAGTTCGTAAGTAGTTCGTAAGTAGTTCGTAAGTAGTTCGTAAGTAGTTCGTAAGTAGTTCGTAAGTAGTTCGTAAGTAGTTCGTAAGTAGTTCGTAAGTAGTTCGTAAGTAGTTCGTAAGTAGTTCGTAAGTAGTTCGTAAGTAGTTCGTAAGTAGTTCGTAAGTAGTTCGTAAGTAGTTCGTAAGTAGTTCGTAAGTAGTTCGTAAGTAGTTCGTAAGTAGTTCGTAAGTAGTTCGTAAGTAGTTCGTAAGTAGTTCGTAAGTAGTTCGTAAGTAGTTCGTAAGTAGTTCGTAAGTAGTTCGTAAGTAGTTCGTAAGTAGTTCGTAAGTAGTTCGTAAGTAGTTCGTAAGTAGTTCGTAAGTAGTTCGTAAGTAGTTCGTAAGTAGTTCGTAAGTAGTTCGTAAGTAGTTCGTAAGTAGTTCGTAAGTAGTTCGTAAGTAGTTCGTAAGTAGTTCGTAAGTAGTTCGTAAGTAGTTCGTAAGTAGTTCGTAAGTAGTTCGTAAGTAGTTCGTAAGTAGTTCGTAAGTAGTTCGTAAGTAGTTCGTAAGTAGTTCGTAAGTAGTTCGTAAGTAGTTCGTAAGTAGTTCGTAAGTAGTTCGTAAGTAGTTCGTAAGTAGTTCGTAAGTAGTTCGTAAGTAGTTCGTAAGTAGTTCGTAAGTAGTTCGTAAGTAGTTCGTAAGTAGTTCGTAAGTTTAGGGACTGATGACCCCGTAGTTAAGACCCATAAGATTTACAAACATTTGATTTTTTGATGTTTCACAGCTTCCAAGTTACTCATGGAGGCACTACAGATAATAAATAATTTCCCGGTGGCAGGCTTAGAGATGTTCGAGAGTACGAGAATTTGAGACCAGCTCCGTGATAAAAACACTACTCCCGCGAGGGAAGGAACGCTGTTAGAGGGATGTAGGTAATGGTCAGGGGCAACACATAGTCATTGTGTGGATAAGTTGAAAATTTCTGGCTGAGAGAAAGCGTGCTAGGATAGTTCATGCAGTTGTGGTGATCCCAATGCTCAAATCGCATAGCGACTAATAAGCAGAGGACAAGGGTTCGAATCCCGTGACGTGTACAAATGTTGAATTCATTTTTGTCTTGATACTTCGCTCCATTGGCGGGACACAAGGGTAATTTCTTTAATCTACAAAGGAAGGAAACTTAAGATTTTAACGCCCCGTCGCGTCGGCAGCATGCTCATTACAAGAGGAGCTCACGCTCGATTCTTTGGGTAAGGTTCCCTTTCAAAGGAACCATCCCGGCATTTTGTTGGAATGGGTTCCTTTTCAAAGGAACTATCCCGGCATTTTGTTGGAATGATTGCCCTGGATCACCGAAAAACCTGGATCTGAATGGCCGGAGGTGGATTTGAATCGCCGTTCTGCCGAATACGAGTCCAGTTTGTTACCACTGCGCCATCTCGCTCGGTAAATCTACAAAGGAGACTGCTTGCGGAACACTTGCGTGCTCCACCGTACAATATTGTGAAACTGTGTGGGACCCGTGCCAGGGAGAACTAACAGGAAATATTGAACTTCTATGAGGACTAGAAGCACGAAAGGTCAAAAGTTCGTCTTATCTATGGACGAACGTCACGGATATGATACAAAACTGAAGTAGCAGGTACTTGAAGACAGAACCGGACGACCCGTGAAAAGTTTCTTAATAACAAGGAACACCTTCGACCTCTTATAATCGGAATCGCCCGAAACCATGTTTCATCATAAAAGGCCCACACACATTGGTCTGTCGGGAGAAACGTTTCTTTCTACCCTAAATGACATTTTATGAAAAACTAGCTTATATGCCTGTGCTTCGCAACGGTTGTTGAAGAAGGACCTATGTGTATCATGTCTTTTTCTGGTTCCGGAGCTCAGTCAGTAAAAATAGAAGCCTTGTTGGATAGCTCTGTCAAACTCAGTTGTCCTAGCCAATAAGTAAAAGTCATTGTCCGAAACGATGTATCTTCATAAAGTTTTTTATACAGAAAGTGAAACGTGCCAAAATAAGCAAACAAAAGTCGTTAAGTATTTAATACACAAAGCGAAATCAGTAACACTATGTTCAATGTTTGTTGGTATTCGCAGAGATAAGATTGCTTAATTCTGTCACAGACGTTCGCTTCCTTGTTCTACTACCACATACTTATTATGCAGGAGCGGTGTTTATTAGTTCTTTGGTGCACTACAGCGCCTCTATCGCTTGTTTGCTGTACAACGCCATCCATACTTCAAGCATAACCTACATCTAAAACAATTTCCCTGGTCCCACTTTTATGAAACGAAGTTTCTCCATGTAAATCCGTGAAGTAGTTTAGAAGAGTAGGTACTTCTAATAGATGGACAGGCAGTTACTGAAAACACTTAAGATTGCGATTTATCTTATTTTCCGTGATTTGATTTTGATGAAATCATGCCTATACGTTGCCCCAATCTCAGCTCAAATTTCCGGTGAATACCGCATAAAAATGTGTTAGTAGTCTTTTTTCTTTTAATACGTTTGCGAAACGTGTTAGAAATAAGCATATCTTCATGAATATGATGTAGCTTACATCATACATCAGTTATATTCGCCATTTAAAATATTTCATGATCTTTCATATCTCTGGACAATGGGCTGAGGCATGGAAAACTGAAATATAATAAGTAATAAGTATGTCCTTAATGAAGTATAGATCACTGAAAACTATTATTCTTGCGGTTGGCGCTCTGTTAGATGCGCTATTGTCGCTCCAAGCGTGAGACAAACTTCGATAGCAGTTGTACATATACGTTAGACTGTGATACCGGTATGTAAATATATGGATTAAACACGACGAGGATTGTATCAGTTTTATATCATTTCGTTGAATCATATTTCAACGAACATAGCAACCAACAAAACGACTTTCAGAAATATGGTACATTTGAAAAGTCAAAGAGTAAGTAGTATTTTGAAAGGGTAATAGTCCGATCGCTGCCCCGAACTTCACACGAACACCCGCAGCGCTATCTATTACTTCTTTGCTGCATTGCGCCGTTCTTTCCAAGCATGAAATACGCCCAAAACTTTAAATTACGATATATTTTGCTTTCCTCATCTGATTTTGATGAAATGAAGCCTATATGTTGCACCAGGATATTCTCTATTTATCTGTGATGCCCCCATGAATGTTCATTTTTAGTACTTTTGGAGATTTCTCTCTACAAGTAGATACATGCGATTGCTTTGAGAGAAATGTTTAAATTGTGATATCTTACTTTTTCTGATCTGATTTTGTGAAATGAAGCGTTTCTGTAACCGAAAGACACCCTCACGTTTCCTGCGAAAAACCCCTGAAAATTCGTCTATTAGTTTGGGAGATGAAAGAGAAAGATAGACATGACGGTTGTAGATGAAAAACGTTAAATTGTGGTGTTCTTTCTGTGATCCGATTTTTATGAAACTAAGTCTATATGTTGTCCCAAGTTAGGCTGAAGTTACCCCATGTGAATTCGTAAATAGTTTTGGAGAAGTGGTTTCTAATAGATGAACAGACATGACGGTCTATGAAAACATTTCGCGATTCTATTTTGATGAAATCATGCCTAGATCCTGAACCAATCTTCGGTCATATTACCTGTGAAAACCGCATCAAAATTCATCCAGTACAATTGTAAAATTCTGCAAGAATATATTTATTTGTATATGTGCTGTATGTCGGTAAAATCAGTTGCGAATATGGTTAGTAGTAAAGAAGTAATAGATTAAAACGTGATGGTTGGTGGGGCGGTTTTCCATGAAAGTTATTCTTTACGTCCTCGTATCTCATGAACTACATGTTTTACAGTGATACATTTTCGAACGTACATTCAGCTTTAAGTGTGTATTCTGTCTGCAAAATTTCCTGCGAGTACAATTGGTAGCGAAGAAATTATAAATTGTAACGTTATATCAAAAGCCATAGTTTTGCTCCATGAACAGCAGAAAAGTAGTAAGCGAGAAACATTTTTTCCTTTTATTATTTTGATGTGGTTGTCTGCGAGAAAAAGTTTAATAAAGGTTTGAAATTATGATTAAAGTTTGTTGCAAGTCGCCAGTACATACAGTGTATTTATAAAGTCTCAGCGCATTGTGTAGTAGTTTTTATTTTTTATTTTTGGCGTCTCCTACTCTCATGACGTTATACCTCCTGAACCATGTGTCGTACGTCGTTCGTACTCCCACAGCAGCTGTTACCTCACGTATGAAATATGTGTACCAAATGTGGTTTAAATCGGTCCAGTAGTTTAGGCGAAAATGTGCAGCATTGTCGTTTGACGCAGCAGTTTTTCGCGCATCTAATTGTTTCTGACGTCATATCTCCTTACGTATATGTCGTAGGTGATTAATACCCCGACAGCGATTGTACCTCCGTGAACCTGGCACCCCACTTAACGAAATCGCTTTTTACTTTACGCAATCTTAAAGAGCTTCGTTTGTAGTGGATTGTAGTACAGTAACAAAATTTTTGTTTGTAGTTTTTCGAAGAAAAAAAATATGAGTAACTCAAAAAATAGACAGCACCTCACTTTTACGAAATAAAATTCTAATGGATGATATGTGTGGGGAATCGTTTGTAGCGGTTTGTAGTGAACGAATTTTCGTTTGTAATAACTTGTATATCCCACAAAACGTGTTCAAAATGGAAGGCGCGAGGCCCATACTGCTGTGCACTGCACGCACTGGCAGCACCCCACATTCAAGAAATTTAATTCTAATGCTTGATATGTGTAGGAAATAGTATGTAGAGGTTTGTAGTGAACTAATTTTCGTTTGTAGTAACTTGTATATCCCACAAAACGTGTTCAAAATGGAAGGCGCGAGGCCCATACTGCGCCTTCCATTTTGAACACGTTTTGTGGGATATACAAGTTACTACAAACGAAAATTCGTTCACTACAAACCACTACAAACGATTTACGACACATATCATCCATTAGAATTTAATTTCTTAAAAGTGGGGTGCTGACTATTTTTTGAGCGACTCATAATTTTTTTTTTCGAAGAACTACAAACAAAAATTTTGGAACTACAATCCACTACAAACGAAGCTCTTTGAGATTGTATAAAGAAGAAAAAAACAATTTCTTTAAGTCGGCTGCCAGGTTCACGGAGGTAGCGATTGTTGCCAGATATTAAAGAACATGTGTACCAAGTTTGGTTGAAATCGGTCCAGTAGTTTAGGAGGAGATGTGGAACATACATACATACATACAGCCTATTTTACAAGATTTAAGATTAACAACACAGCAGTAACATAAGAAGGAATGTATTTATCCATATCCTGTTCCTGCTGCTGCCGGGTCTGGGTGCCTCTGAGTCCTATCCACTTCGCTCTGTCCTCCCACCACTTTTCTTCCTCCACTTGTTGCCAGCTCTCGGCTTTTCTTTCCACACATGTTCTCACTCCTGTTTTACACCCTGTCCATGGGCGCCATCTAGGTCTTTTCCATCTATCTTTAAGTTCCTTCATAATTTTGGGTGGTCTCTGCCCACACATCCTCTTAACATGCCCATGCCGTCTTATTCTCTTTTTATTCGATTTCCTTTTGCATACTTTCCTGTGTAAGGTCTTCCTTATATCTATATTCCTTACTGAATATTCTTGTTTTTTCTTTTACTGCTCTGTGAAATTTCATGTTCCCTACCTGCAGTCTGCCATTGTGTTACTCTTCCTTAGGTGAAAATATGAAAGTAATGACTCTTGTATATAAAGAGTTTTGCTTTTTCTGGAACTTCCTTCTTTCAAATGAGATGTTTTATTGTGTGATAAAAATCGCCTCCCTTCTGTAACCTATTAATTCCATGCGTTATCCTTCCATCGCTGGATATTTTACTTCCTAAATAAGTGACAATGCTTACATTTTGAGCTGTTCTCCATTTAAAGTAACATTCCCGTTGATACCTTTGCCTTTTACAAATACCATTACTTCATTATTATCTTTATTTATTTTTAATCCATAATTTTTCATGGTTTCCTTCCATGTCTCAAGTTGTAACTGCACATCTACCCATTTACCACCCTATATTACCATATCAATCACAAAAATTATCTTCCTGTCTTTCACTTTTACTATACCTTTAACTGTCTCCATCACAACATTAAAAATGCAGGAGATAGAATACTTCCTTCTTTAAGACATTGTGTTATTTTTGAAGTATCGTAATTTCCCCCGTGGTGTGCTAATTTTTCAATTGTGTCCTCTACAAATAGTCTTTGTTACATTAATATATCCATCCTCTATACATATTTTCATTTCTTCCCAGCCTTTCCATGTTAATAAATAATTCAATGACATCACTTTATCACTACGTTTTCAGTTAAAAATGCCAAACATTCTCTGCTTCAAAACAGGCGAAAACATAGGTATCCTACACATCTGATAGTGCTCACGTTATTCCTCAAAGCGCAGACGTGGGACTTTGATGACGCGCTTAAAACAAATTGAAAGAGAACACTGCACACCTCACTAAAGCTACATATTTAAAGTCAGTATATGATGAAGCAGTACAGTATCAAAACCCACACTAATTACATTTTGAAATGATGACATGGATGTGTGATTGCCATAAGATGCCCTTCACCTGGCGTCTTGCAACGTGGACTTAAATGCAAATTACAACATCAAGTTTGATGATAATTAACAACCATGAATCCTTTCCACTTTGTTTTAATCGGGAAATGCTTTGCACTTTGAGGACTAATATAAGGTTCCTCTGAAAAGTTTGATGAATGGTCGCATATTTTACAAACTGCTCTGGCAAGGGGGAGTCGCCCGCACTCACACATTGACGGACATGTCAACAAGCGCCCCCTATCGTGCAAAGCACTACAGTGAAGCGGTGGTACATGCTGCGATCCAGCTAACAGGGCTAGTGTGAGAACTCGTGTCATTGCAACATGGAACGCAAAATGAAGCAAACCGTTAACAAAGTTTTGTTACACATTAGGCAGATGTGAGATGGAGACCCATGGGATGTTAGTGAAAGTGGGTGGTGTTGAAGCAGTGAGTAAAGTGTGTGTGTGTGTGTGTGTGTGTGTGTGTGTGTGTGTGTGTGTGTGTGTGTGGAAATCCAATAACGCATGACCTCAGTGCCCCGAGCGATTCCACACGAAGCGTTTGTTGCCAATTTCCAGTAGCTGGATAACAGCCTTTCAGTGTTCAGTCTGGAGCATAGTACCTCTAATAAAATTCCTCCATGATCCCCTATTCAATGCTAACATTGAAGCTTCGTCTGATAAGCTTTTTACTTCAAAATCATTCTGCCCCGAATCTAAGTACTTTCTTCTTGGTCTACTTCGACTACTCTTACCCTCCGCTGCCGAGCTCATGAGTCTCTTAGTTAACCTTGCTTCTCCCATGCGTGTAACATCACCCCACCATCTCAGTCTGTTCGCTCTAACTGCTTCATCTATGGTGTTCATTCCAAGTTTTTCTTTGATTTCCTCATTATGGACACCCTCCTACCATTGTTCCTATCTATTAGTACCTGCAATCATTCTTGCCACTTTCATATCTGTAACCTCTACCTTATTCATAAGGTTACCTGTATCCACCCAACTTTCACTCCCATACAACAAAGGTGGTCGAAAGATAGGGCGGTGCACTGCTAACTTAGTCTTGGTACTTACTTCCTTCTTGCAGGAGAGAGTAGATCTTAGCTGAGCACTCACTGCATTAGTTTTGCTGACTTCGATTCCAGTTCTTTCACTATGTTGCCATCCTGTGAGAAAATACATCCCAGCTACTTGAAACTGTTTACCTGTTCTAACTTTGTTCCTCCTATTTGGCACTCAATCTGTTTAAATCTCTTTCCCACAGACATTGATTTCGTTTTGGGGATGCTGATATTCATATCATAATCCTTGCACCTCTGATCGAACTCTGAAGTATTAGTTTGCAACCTTTCAATCGAATCGGCCATTACATTTAAGTCATCCGCATATGCGAGACTGCTTATTTTGTTTTGACCTATTTTAATCCCGCCCTGCCAGTCTACTGTTTTTAACATATGATCCATGAATAGTATGAACAACAGTGGTGAGAGGTTACAGCCTTGTCTCACCCCTGAAACTACCCTGAACCATGAGTTTAATTTGCCATCTACTCTAACTGCTGCCTGACAGTCTTGCGCAAAGACCTTTAATTGCCTGCATAAGTTTGCCTTTTACACCATAATCTTGAACTGACAGTAGCTTCTTCCTAGGAACACCGTCATAAGCCTTTTCTTGGTCTATGAAACCTAGATACAATTCCCTGTTCTACCCAGGTAATTGACAGAACAGATCAGAGAAGTATTTCGTAGTTAATGGAGATTACTTTGAAGGGCAGTAAAGTTATTTTGTTTATAACTTTTGTTTCATATGTTTCCTGACACCATTAACTGAACTTTTCAGAGGCACCTTGTATAATCACTATCTGGTGCGTAAGATGTGTGTTGTACGCTGTTATAATTACTGTTAGCAGAGCGTTTTCGTCATTGTTGATTAATTATACACTTACGTCATTGAATTGCGTGTCTACATCAACATCTTTACGCTTCAAATCGTACAGAAGTGCCTAACATGGTTCATCCCCCCCCCCCACTTCCATACTATTTACTATTCCATTCTTGGACAACACGTGCGAAGAAAGAACACCTAAGTCTCTCCGTTCCAGGTCTGATCTCTCTCATTTTATTTCGATGACCATTTCTTCCTATGTAGATGGGAGTGAAAAATATATTTTCGCATTTGAAGAAGGAAGTTAGAGATGGAAATTTCGTAAGTAGATCTCGCCGCAACGAACGTTTTTGTAGCGATTCCTACGCCAACTATCATCATTTCTGTGACACTCTCCCGTTATTGTCGTCGTCATCGTCGGAGCCGTTGTCTCCAGTCCGGAGACTGGTTTGATGCGGCTCTACACCCTACTCTACCTGAGAAAGCCCCTGTATGTCCTCATAAGAACAGAAATCCATATATATTTGAACCTGCGTACTGTATTCGTCTCTTGATCTCCCTCTGCGATATTTACCCCACACACTTCCCTCCATAGTTAAATTCACGATTCCTTGACGTCTAAGAATGTGTTTAGTCAAGGTCTGGCAGGAATTACTTTCCTCCCAGATTCCATATAGTACCTCATTAGTTCCGCGATCTACCCACCTAAATTTCAGCATTCGTCTGTAACACAACATTTAGACAGCTTTTATCCTTTTCGTGTCTGAACTATTTTTATCGTAAATGTTTCACTACTGTACAAGACCAACACTCTACACAAATACCTTCAAAAAAGACTTCCTAACAATTTGGTATTCGATGATAAGAAAGAGTGTATTCCAATTAACATTGTCAAAAGCTGTCTCAAAATACACAAAAGCTATAAACGTAAGTTTGCCTTTCCTTTATCTATTAAGGTGATGGCGATCGTGTGGCATTTACGCCCGTTAGACTCCAACTGGGGTCGAGTTCGGCCTGCGTGGACCAAGTCTTAACTGACGACATTTTCGTGTAAATGATGATGATTTTGAGTACGACACAACACAGTCCCCGAGGGGAGAAAATCTGCGAACCCGGGCCCACTGCGTGGAAGCCTATCACGCTGTCTACTATACTACGGAGACGGACATCTTCTGCGGTCTTAGACTATTGCGTCACGTGTTCCTGCATTTCGCTTCTAACGATTTTTTCATTTTTCTATAACTCATTAGAAATTCAAATGTTTGTATAGCTTATGGGACTTAACTATGGGGTCATAAGTCCCTAAACTTACAAACTACTTATGAACTAAGGACGGCACAAATATCCATGCCTGAGGGGGGGGGATTCGAACAATTCATTAGAAATTTACAACAATGACGTGATGTGTGTAATTTTCACACCTATCTACGCCTGCTTTCCCTAGAATTGGGATCATTAAATTTCTCATGAAGTCTAAGAATATGTCGTCTGTCTCATACATCTTGGACGCCAGGTGAAATAGTTTTATCGTGGCTGGCTCTCCCAGAGACTTCAGTAGTTACGAGGGAATGTCTACTTCAGGAGCCTTGTTTTAAGTCTTCAGTGCACTGTCAAATTCTCCTATTTCCTCTACTTCCTCTTCGCTTCCTAAAATATTGTCCTGAAGTTCAATTCCTCTGTAGAGCGCGTCTATGTAGTGATAATATCAAACAAGCTGCTAAGTCGGTCGTAATTGTACTCTTAGATATTTCGTTGAATTTAAGGCCTTCATATTTCACTGATTATCTCGTAAACGATATTTAGCCGATTCATTTTAGCATTCATTTGGAGAACTTTGCACATTTCATTATTTAGAGTCAATTGCCAATACTCGCACCATACAAAGGTCCAAGTCGTTCTGCAGTTGGTTTTGATCTGATGATGACTTTACTCGACGATAAACGACAACATAATCTGCAAACAACTAATAGGACTGCTCAGATTTTCTCTTAAACCGAACAACAGAGGGCCAATAGCACTGCTCTGGAGAACGCCAGATTCACCCTTGATTTTGTCGAAGACTTTCCCTCAATTACTACGAAGTGTCCTCTCTGACAGGAAATCCCAAATCCAATCACATATCTGAGACGGTATTTCACAAGCACACTATTCGATTAACAGCCGTTTGTGAGGTGCCATGTCAAAGACGTTTTGTATATCTAGAAATATCCAATCGATCTGATATCCCTTGTCGAAAGCACTCACCACTTCACGCGTGTAAAGAACGTGCCATCTTTCCCAACTTTCTTAATCCGTGTTGACTGTGGGTAAATAGATCGTTCAGTTCGAGGTAATTGTTAACAGAGTAACTTGTAATTTGCGGCTGTTTGCTGATGATGCTGTGGTGCATGGAAGAGTGTCGTCTTTAATTGACTGTAATGGCATACAGGATGACTTAGACAAAATTTCTAGTTGGTGCGAAGAATGGCAGCTAGCTCTCAATGTAGAAAAATGTAAGGTGATGCGCATGAGTAGGAAAAACAATCCCATAATGTTCCAGTATAGCATTAGTAGTAAGCTTCTTGATGCAGGTGGGTCGTTCAAATCTCTAGCAACTATTAACTTTACTTCTTTTAGACCTGTTATACGTGCCCAGATAACTTCACAGTTACTTTCAACCTCGATCTCAGTAGAAACAATATCTTTGTCCACAGCGATGAACACTCCTCCTCCAGTTGTATCAGATCTATCTTTCCGATATACATTCCACGCTTCGCTAAATATTTCTGAACTTGCCACATTATCATTTAGCCAGCTTTCGGTGCCTAAAACTATCTGAGCGCAATAACTTCCATGCAGCGCTGTAAATTCGGGAACTTTGTTTCTAATACTCTGTAAGTTCGCGGCTAATATTTATATGTTCGAATTTTTGTTCCGAAAGTGGCCTGAATTCGCTGTTTGCATGCTGATAGGCGAGTGCTCAATGCGAATGGAACGGAGAACTGTTCTAAATTGCTTCTGCTCACGAGGTTGGCCTGCATCTACGTGGTATCGGCAAGACATTATTAATTTATGGGGTGCCCGTGTGCCCTACTGTTGCCACACATTACCACGCCCTACCCCCAGGATAAAATATGCGAAAGGGCTGCACCCCAACCGAGGCGGGAATTGCGTACCTAGGGGCGTAGCGTAGCGTTTTCCTCTAGGTGGGGGGGGGGGGGTGTGGTTCACTTATGTTAAAGTACAAGATGTTCATTCAAATCACTATCCCAAAGTAAGAGCATCTGAACTTGCGTATAAACTGTTTAAATGTTTACAATTCGAACACAGTTCGCATCGAGAGCAGAAGGAAAAAGTTTGTTCGGCATGGTTCTAGGGCGGCGGGGAGGGCGGGGTGTTGAGAACCCCGTATCCCCAGCCCCATTTCTAAGTCCTTATACGTAACAACCGACAAACGACATCCGTACTGTTGAGTACACCGATCCTCCTCATCAAAAAGGAAGGAAGCTTAGGGTTTAACGTCCCATATATAGCGTTCTCATTAGAGACAAAGCTAACGCTCGGATTTTTGGGACCATCCAAGAGTTTGCCTGAAGTGATTTAGGGAAATCACGGAAAACCTAAATCTGTATGGCCGGAAATAGATTTTAAGAACTGTGCTCCCGAATGCTAATCCAATGTGTTTCCACTTCGCCGCATTGGTCGGTTTCCTCATCATAAATCCATCGGGCGACTTTCATGCGCCGCATGTGCTCGAACCCCGTAAGTGCAGCGCAAAAGCCTTGTTCCGATGGCCTGAACTTTGTCAGATCTCTCACCGTGGGAACGCGACGACTTTTCTCCCATGTGAACTCTGTAACTATGTCCTTAGCCTTAATTTTTACAACACCATTTGCCTTATAGTACAAAGTACAGAAGTGTTTTATTCTTCGTGACTTTTCCTATATCATCGTGTGCTCTACTGTAGAAACGTTTTATCTACAGGACAAATATAACTTATTTACCAGGGCGCGCGGCTAATCCGCCGCGGCTAACGTTTTCAGCGTGTATTAAGTAAGGAGTGGGTCAGTGAAGTCATTAAGGAGTTTTAGACCTATGAGGCGTGTTTGTTTAAGTAAGTTCCGTTTTGTTCTAGACACTATTAGTTTGCGCGCATACCGCAACGACCACGTGTGTCTTGTACCGGCATCCCTTGGGAACAACTGTGCTCAAATTCAGCTCTGTAGCTAACCTGTACGGTTCTGTTGTGTGCTTTCAAAATGTTTAAGGCTATCAACTCGCCCGCCGCGTGTGAGGTTCCCTCAGCGATACGGTTTTTTTTTTTCTTTTTTTCAGCAAGGAACCTGTATGATGCAGAAATTCATCGACAGATTTGTGAAGAGTGTGGTGATACAGTTATAAGTGAAAGAACAGTGCCTAAGTGGATACGAGAAATCAAAGATAGCCGTGACAGCGTCCATGATGAGGACCGCTCGTGTCGCCCTTCTTCGATTACAAACGATTTGGTGTCTTCAGTTGTGGCGAGGATTCGCGAGATCAGGAGCTTCACCTCCACCTCACACAACACGTCAGAGGCAACCGTTACAACGATGACGACGTGGAAAAGGCGGTGAACTCTTGGTTATCGTAACAGGCGGCAAGTTTTTATGAAGAGGATATTTTAAAATTGGTTGAGAGGTATGATGAAGTGTTTGAACACACTTGGCAACTATGTCGAAAAATAAAGTATGTACTTTCTGAAAATTTTTTTGGGTGAAATAACCTTTCGTTGTGTACTTATATTCAAACGGAACTTGCTTAAAAAAACACGCCCCGTGTATTTGGATACAAGAAAAGCAGCGGTGGAAAACCAGTACTATGCAAAAAAAGGGAGAGCTGAAAGGTGGAAGGAATATATAGAGGGCCTAGGCAAGGGAAATAAAGTGGGAGGCAGTATTCTAGTAATGGAAGGCAGTATTCTAGAAATGTAAGGCGAAAAAGAGAGAATTTGACAAAGCACTAAAAGATATTAATAGAAACAAGGCCACTGGTGTAATGTTCCGTCTGAACTGCTATTATTGTTAGGAGAGCCAGTCTTTAAAAAATTGTTACACCTGGTACGCAAGATATATGAGACAGGGGAAATACATCCAGACTTCAAGAAGAATATAGTGATTCCAATTCCGAAGAAAGAAAGTGCAGACAAAAGAGAGAATTACAAATCTATCAGTTTAACAAGTCATGGTAGCAAAATTATACGAATTATTTACAGACCAGTGGAAAAACTGGTGGAATCCGACCACGAGGAAGATCCGTTTGGATTTAGAAAATACATAGGAACACCCGAGGCAATACTCACATTAAGACTTGTAAAAAAAAAAAGCAGTCAACAATCCGAAGATTGGTTTGAACACCACAGTGCTTTACTAGGCATGGTCCTGTTTGGAGGTGGTATGCCGTTGCCTTCCTCCGACCTTCGAACTGACTTACCCAGCCAGTTATAGGGGGACCTACAGTTTAACGTGGGTTCCGAACCACGGTGCTACTCGGTATATTTCACATGAGCAATACTGACAGAGGGGAAAGAAGTGGAAAGTGACACATAAAAATCCTAGGACCTGGTGGGGATCGAACCTGGGACCTTTGGATTTGTTGTCTGGCACTCTACCACTGTGCAACCGAGGCGCACGATTAAGACTTATCTTAGAAAATAGATTAGCATTTTTAGCAAATGAGGATCTGGAGATAGCTTTTGACAATGTTAACTGAAATACACTCTTTCAAATTCTGAAGGAAGCAGGGATAAAATATAGGAAGCTTAGAGTTATATTGAACTTGTACAAAAATCAGACAGCTATTATTAGATTGGAAGGACATGAAAGGGTCGCAGTGGTTGCCAATGGAGTAAGACAGGGTTGTACCCTTTCCCGAATGCTGTTCAATATACCGGGTGATCAAAAAGTCAGTATAAATTTGAAAATTCAATAAATCACGGAATAATATAAATAGAGAGGTAAAAATCGACACACATGCTTGGAATGACATGGGGTTTTATTAGAAAAAAGTTCCAAAAATGTCCGACAGATGGCGGTGGAGAGTAAAACGTCAGTGACTGCTACCGTGACGGGTGAGAGGTACGCCGATATGTTACAGAATCCCATCACCACCACCCTGGCTGATAAACACCTGCTGGAACGTACGATTTTTATGCAGCATGGCGCTCCACCACTTATTGCTAGACGCTGAAAGATCTCTTGCGCGCGTCTTTTTTTTTTTTTTGTGGTTTTAGGGCGCACAACTTCTACGGTCATTAGCGCCCAGCCAAGAACATAGATCGCTATGATCTCAAAAAAAAATGGTGACTGTCACAACATCAACAAGAGGCTCAAAACGAAACATAAAAGACAATTAAAAGGGTTAAATATCCTTGGATAGGTTGACCAAGTTCATAAAACGCAAAACCCGAGCAGCTGCTCGTGTGTCATCAGCTAAAATTTCCTCCAGAGTAGACGGAAAGTGAAGGGCTACACGGAGATGATTAAAATTAACACAAGTCAGTAAAACATGTCGCACTGTCAGCAGTTCACCGCAGGAGCATAGCGGTGCAGGTTTGGCGGATAGCAAGTGACGGTGGCTGAAACGGCAATGACCGATCCGCAACCGAGCCAGGATGACCACCTCTCGCCGAGAGGGGCGTGAGGATGTCCTCCAAGCAGTCGGGATCGGTTTGACAGTTCGCAATTTATTGTTGTACAGTGAAAGCCACACACTGTGCCATTGCGACACGATACTCCGGCGAAGAGCCCGTTGAACATCGTCCGATGGGACGCAAAAGGTAGCCATGCGAGGCAAAAGAGCTGCTGCCTTGGCTGCTGTGTCGGCGGCCTCATTCCCGGGGACACCCACGTGGCCAGGGACCCACAGGAAAGAAACGTGACAGCTGTCATCCGCCAGCAACTGGAGGGAGCGTTGGATCCGATACACGAGAGGATGGTTCGAGAAAGGGTCCTTAAGACTCTGCAGGGCACTAAGGGAGTCAGAACATATGGCATAGAAAGGGTGGCGGTGGCGGCAGGTATACAAAACGGCCTGGTGGAGGGCGAAAAGCTCAGCCGTGAAGGTCGAGCACCGGTCAGGGAGCTTGTATTGGAACCGGTTGTCCCCGACGACGAAGGCAGATCCGACACCGGCAGTGCTCTTGGAACCATCAGTGTAAATAAATACGGCATTATCGAACCGCGAACGGAGTTCGACAAGCCTCGAGCGGAATACCAAATCCGGAGTGCTCTCCTTGGGGAGCGAACTAAGTTCGAGGTGTGTGTGAACCTGGGCCTGATGCCACGGTGGCAATGGGCTTTCGCTCAACCGAAGGGTGGAAGGAAGGGTAAAATCAATCCGTTGTAGCAGGCGGCGAAACCGAACTCCCGGTGGAAGCAAGGCAATCGCAGACAACTGATATTGGCGATCGAGTGAGTCGTCAAAAAATAATCAGTAAGAGGGATGGTTGGGCATCGACAGTAGGCGGCATGCATACCGACACAAGAGTATGTCACGTCGAGTGGTCAAGGGTAATACAGCAGCCTCGGCATACAGACTCAACAGGGCTGGTAGAAAATGCACCGGTCACCAGATGTAATCCACGATGGTGGATAGAGTTGAGACGGCGGAGAATCGACGGCCGTGCTGAAGAGTACACAAGGCTTCCATAGTCGAGCTTCGACTGAACAATGGCCTGGTAAAGGTGAAGCAGGACGGTACGATCCGCTCCCCATGACGTGCCACTGAGGACACGAAGAACGTTAAGGGATCGGGCACAACGGGCAGCAAGGTAGGACACGTGTGTGGACCAGCAAAGTTTCCGATCCAACATGAGTCCCAAGAATTTCGTAGTCTCCACGAAAGGGAGAGCAACAGGGCCGAGACGTAGAGAAGGTGGAAGAAATTCCTTGTATCTCCAAAAATTGATACACACAGTTTTCTCAGTGGAGAATCGGAAGCCGTTTGCGATGCTCCAGGAATATAGACGGTCAAGACAGCGTTGGAGAGAACGCTCCAAGAGACACGTCCGCTGGGCGCTGCAATAAATTGCGAAATCGTCAACAAAAAGAGATCCGGAGACGTCGGCTGAAAGGCAGTCCACGATCGGATTGATTGCAATGGCAAAGAGCACCACACTCAAGACGGAGCCCTGTGGTACCCCATTCTCCTGGCAAAAGGTATCTGACAAAACAGAGCCCACCCGTACCCGGAACTTGCGATCCGCCAAAAACGCTTGAATGAAAAGAGGAAGGCGGCCCCGAAGGCCCCATGTGTGCAATGTGCGGGGAATGCCCGCTCTCCAACAGGTATCGTATGCCTTCTCCAAGTCGAAGAACACGGCTACTATTTGACGCTTCTTTAGAAAGTTGTTCATCATGAAGGTCGACAACGTAACGAGGTGGTCAGCAGCAGAGCGGTGTCGACGAAAACCGCATTGGATATTAGTCAGGAGGCGGCGAGATTCGAGGAGCCAGACCACCCGAGCGTTAACCATGCGGTCCATCACCTTACAGACGCAGCTCGTCAGAGAAATGGGCCGATAACTGGAAGGAAGGTGTTTGTCCTTCCCTGGTTTGGGAATGGGGACAACAATGGCTTCACGCCAACTTGTGGGAACATGACCTTCAGTCCATATGCGATTGTAGGTACTAAGAAGAAAGCACTTGCCCGCAGGAGAGAGGTTCTTCAGCATCTCAATATGAATGGAATCGGGCCCGGGAGCAGAAGACCGGGACAGGGCGAGAGCACGATCTAACTCCTGCATGGTGAAGGCGACGTTATAATTTTCACGAGTAAAAGAGCGGAAAGAAGGCGGCCGTGCCTCCTCTACCTGTTTGCGAGGGAGAAAGGCAGGGTGGTAATGGGCAGAGCTCGAAACCTCCGCAAAGAAACGACCCAATGCGTTTGAAACATCAGCTTGGTCCACGAGGACCGCGTTCTCCACGGTCAGGCCAGGAATCGAGGAGTGGACCTTGATGCCGGACAAACGGCGTAGGCCACCCCAGACAACCGTGGAGGGAGTAAAACGGTTAAAAGAACTAGTAAAAGTTGTCCAGCAAGCTTTCTTGCTGTCGTTTATGATACGACGGCACTGCGCTCTCATACGTTTGTAATTGATGCAATTCTCCAAAGTTGGGTGGCGGCGGAAGGTGCGTAAAGCACGGCGTCGGGCTCGAAGCGCGTCGCGGCAGGCTGCAGTCCACCAAGGGACCTGCACACGACGTGGAGAAGAGGATAAACGAGATATGGAACGTTCAGCAGCGGTGAGAATAACCTCTGTGAGGTAGTCGACCTGACTGTCACAGTTGGCAAAATTCTGATCGTGAAAAACAGCCACGGAAGAATAAAGCCCCCAGTTGGCTTTGGAAATGTTCCAACTGGTGGGACGAGGAGATGGGGAATGATGCAGGAAGTGGATGATACAAGGGAAATGGTCACTTGAGTACGTGTCAGAAAGTGCATACCACTCAAACCGACCGGCAAGCTGAGGAGTGCATATTGCGAGGTCTATATGTGGGAATAAGTGTGTGTTGTGTCAGAAAGGAAGGTCGGTGCACCGGTGTTGAGGCAGACAAGATCGAGGTGGTGGAGAAGGTCCACCAAAAGGGAGCCTCTCGGACAAGGTGCCGGAGTGCCCCATAGGGGGTGGTGGGCATTAAAGTCGCCTACCAACACGAAAGGTGAAGGGAGCTGGCCAACAAGGTTTAGCACATCTGCCCTAGTAAGGGCAGATGACGATGGCGAATATATATTACAGAGGGAAAAGGTAAATGTGGATAAGGTGATGCGGACGGCAACTGCCTGTAGGTGAGTGTGCAAGGAAATGGGATGGAAATAGACGTCGTCTCGAAGTAGCATCAGAACCCCTCCATGGGCTGGGACACCTTCCACAGGTGGCAGGTCGAACCGCACAGAGGTGTAGTGTGGAAAGTCTGCACGATCACGTGGACACAACTTTGTTTCTTGGAGGCAGACTAGAAGCGGGCAGTGCAATCGAAGGAGTAGTTTTAACTCCTCCCGATTAGAACGAATGCCATGAATATTCCATTGAAGGAGCGCCATGATAAAAATGAGAGAAGAAATAAGGATAAAAACCAACTAGCAAGTGGGGTCACCTCGACGGCCGCTGAGGACCGGATTTCGAGGGAGCACTGGCTATCGCTGTCTGGGGGCAAAGCGTCATGTTCCATTGGTTCGACCGACGCGCCTGCCACCTCCCTGAGTTGATCAGGAGGGGCAGTTTCCACCGCCGGTAAAGGGCCGGGCGCCCGGCAGACGGAGCGTCCCGGTGAAACAGAAGACGGCCGAGGCCGGCAACTGTTGGACAGCGCGACAGATGGGTCACGCCTCGGCGGGGAAGGAGAGGAACTATTTTTCTTGTCAGCTCTTCTGGAAGAGTGACGGCGGGAAGAGGCAGTTGACGGTTGGGAAGCCTGAGAACGCAGAAAATCCTCACGGACGGGTTCCTTTTTCAAGGTCCGGGCATCTTGTTTAGGTGCCCGCAGTTTACTAAAGGTTGACGAAGACTGTACCTTAGAAGCAGCAGAAGGAAGCGGGGACGTGGAACGGGCAATCTTCGGGCTGGCGGATCGCACAACTGTGTCAGCGAAAGTGAAATCACAAGTCTGGGTACTGGAATCCTTAGTAGGTCGAGTCGAGGTGAGGACCTTACTGTATGTACCCGCTGGGAGGACAGTGGGCTTTCGACTCGCCAACAACTTTCGAGCGGCAGATGTTGATACCTTCTCCGTGACCCGAATTTGCTGAATGAGTTTTTCATCCTTATATACAGGGCAGTCGCGAGAGGAAGCCGCATGGTCGCCGTTGCAGTTAAGGCAGTGAGGGGACGGAGGTGGGCAATCCCCCTCATGGGCGTCCCTACCACAAGTGACATTTTGCTGCATGTGGGCAATGTTCACGGGTATGGTTGTACCTGTGGCATTGGTAGCAGCGCGTTGGGTTTGGAATATAAGGGCGGACTGAGATAACTTCGTACCCTGCTTTGACCTTCGACGGGAGTTCAACTCTGTCGAATGTCAAAAACACAGTACGAGTCGGTGTCAGCTGGTTATCTACCTTTTTCATCACCCTGTGGACGGCTGTCACACCCTGATCGGACATATAGGACCGGATGTCGTCATCAGACAACCCGTCAAGGGATCTCGTAAAAACTACCCCACGTGACGAGTTGAGTGTGCGGTGCACTTCTACTTTGACTGGAAACGTGTGTAATAACGTAGTCCGGATAAGTTTCTGGGATTGGAAAGCACTGTCCACTTCCAGCAACAATGAGCCATTGCGCTGACGCGAACAGGTTTTAACAGGGCCAGCAATTGCATCAACACCTTTCTGTATAACGAAAGGATTGACAGAATTGAAATCTTTTCCGTCGGTGGGCGACACAACAAGAAATTTCGGCAAATTAGACAGAGTCTTCTTTTGCTGAGGCGAATCTATCTTACGTTTCTGGGTTAATGTCAGTGAAGAAGAGAAGGAAGTCATTGCGGAAGTGTCCCCCGTGATTACCGGCGTCTCCGATGGCGCGCTCCTTCCTAGTGGGGGCCCTCTCCGAGGGCTTACCCGCCTTAGGTGATTGTTCACACCACAGGTCACACCTCCCGAGAACTGACGGAGGAACCAATCGGCATGTTCGGAAGGTACCAGCTCGGGTAATCACCCCTCCCTGGGCCTGGCCTTTACCAGGGGGTACGTACGTGCCCTACTTGTGTACCCGGGGCGGGGAATTACGCGTTACCCCGTCACCTGCTACGCATGATAATGCGTGGGTCGGCCTTCAGACACGCACAGGGAGGAAAGAATAAGGATAGAGGAAGTGAAGAGGAAGAAGGAAAGAAGTGTCTCAAACGCCGAGGCGGAGACTAATGAGGAGAAAAAGGCTAGGAGAGTACAAGGAGAGAGAGAGAGAGAGAGAAACAAAGGGTAAGAAAGGAAGGAACCAAGTAATAAGAGTAACAACAAGAAAACACCTGAACTCGTGAAATACGCCCGTCTCCGGGGAATGGCATAAACCGGGAGGGAAAGTGAAGCAGCCTGGGGCAGAAGAAAGGCTGCTCCGGCTCGGGGCCCCGTGCGCGCCACACACGTACCCACAAAAGAACTGTGGGCCCCCTGGGGGGTTGCGCGCGTCGTTTGGTGATGATCGTGTGTTCAGCCGCCACTTTCGTCATGTTTGGCCTCTCAGGTCCCCAGACGTCAGGCCGTGTGATTATTGGTTTTGGGGTTACCGGAAGTCGCAAGTGTATCGTGATCGACCGACATCTCTAGGGATGCTGAAAGACATCCGACGCCAGTGCCTCACCGTAACTCCGGACATGCTTTACTGTGCTTTTCACTACATTATTCCTCGACTACAGTTATTGTTGAGGAATGATGGTGAACATATTGAGCATTTTCCACAAGAGGAACTGAGCTAGGATTTCCATGCGGCCATAGAGGGCTTAATCGCACGGAGCTTGTTCAGCTTGCTTTAGGTAGACCATTCCAAGCCATAAAGACCTTGTGGTGTAAATCCAAATGAATAGATCCCTTTCTGTGATACACATATCCAGGGGCTGGGATGTAGTGGCCTGTTTGGCCAACCAATCCACATGCTCTTTGTCTGGCACGGCACCAAGGCCTAGGGTCCAGACAAAGCCTAATGAACAACCAGACTTGCCAAAGGTGAAAATGGAGTTATGACTTGATTCCACCAAACGACGGCAAGAAAAATCCTGTTTGATGGCTTGTAGGCCACTAAGGAAGTCTACAGATGGCAAACGACTTCCTGGTTCATGCTCTGAGCTGTTCAAGAGCACAGGATATGGCGACCAGCTCCATGGTGAAAACATTACAGCCAGGGGCAGATAATGCAGTTCAAGGTGGTTGCCAGGAACATAGGCATACCCAACTCGGCTATCTGCCACCGACCTCTCAGTATAAACCACTTGCACCATGGAACATGTCGAGAATGGCCAGGAAGTTGAGACGGAGAGTTAGTGCTGAAACCAATGCCTTTGAATCACGCAGAGAATTCCAGGTGCTGCTGCAAGTAGATGGACCAAGGTGAATGGGGTTGGCAGGAGGTAGCGGGAGGGAGAAGCAGGGACTCTAATAATATAAGGAGGGTACGAACCCAGACTGATCGGGAGGCCTGACCTAGGTCGCTGGGGTGGGAGGGAAGGTACGGTGGCTGGAAAGGGAAACTCTCAGTTTGGGTGGTATGGCAAGGCACTGAAAATGGCCAACATTGGAGGCAAGAAGCTGTTGCCGATGGAACTGCAGGGGAAGGATCCCAGCTTCGACAAGGAGACTTGTCACTGAAATCGTGTGGAAAGTACCTGTCGCCAATCGGATACCATTGTGTAGGATGGGGTCGAAGCTTGCCGAATCGTGCACCAGGCTCCCGTAGTCAAGGCGGGACTGGTTGAGGGCCTTATGCTGCAGTAGAGTGGGATGGGCAGCTCCTCAAAGAGTGTGGCTGAGGCAGTGAAGGATGATCAGGTACTGCCAGCATTTTAGTTTAAGCCGATGGAGCGTTACCACTGCACCCCCTCGCTCGATTTGAATACAAAAGTGATTCTGAATCTAAAAATGTGGCAATAGTAAAGTGTGAGAGGTGTACTCTTCCACTCTGTTTAAAACACGTCATTGAAATCCGCTTTGTACTTTGAGAAGTAATAGGCACACATGAAAAAATGTCAAATCACCTTGGTTCCAAGTTCTCCTGAATACTGACACTGAATGTATCTATTTCATCAAGAAATCAACTTTTTAAATTGGCTGTAGGTCTCACTCAACCCGGACAAGGATGTAAATGCAATGGAGTCTGTAAGATGGCCTACCAGTTCCAGTCGTAACACCAGGAAGGAAGGAAGGAAGTACACTGGTTGTGTTGACTGTAGTTCTGCCCTGCCTAGAGGGTCAACTCAGAAGTCAAATCGTATTGGCATTGTTATTTTGTGTGAGGAGAGACCCTCGTCGAGAGAAGTTTCAAGACGTATCGGAGTGAAAGAAATGTATGTTGTTCAGACATGGAGGAGTTACAGAAATTCAGGAACTATAGATGACTTACTTCGCTTGGCCGCTCAAAGGATACAAAAGCAGATTATGAGCGCTACTTAAGGGTATTAATTCGTAGAAACCTTGACAGGAATGCAACCACGCTGAATTATAATTTTCGAGCAGCCACACGAGTCTTGTATCGACTAAAATGTACGTAGTACACTATGTCACCAACGGTATCCGGACACCCCCCTCCCTCAAAAAAAATTGTTTCATATTAGATGCTTTGTGCTGCCGTGTACTTCATATCAGCGACTTCAGTAGTCAGGTATCGTGAGAGAGCAGAATGTGGTCCTGTTATTGGGTGTCACTTGGGTCACAAGTCTGTATGCGAGATTTCCACACTCCTTAACATCCCTAGGTCCACTGTTTCTGGTGTGATAATGAAGTGGAAACGTGAAGGGACACGTACAGCACAAAATCGTACAGGACGACCTTGTCTGTTGACTCACAGACCACCGACAATTGGAGAGAGTTGTCCAGTGTAATAGACAGGCAACTATCCAGATTATCACACGGGAATACCCAACTGCATCATGATCCACTCCAATTACTATGAGGTTGAGAAAACTTGGGATTTCATGGTCGAGTGGCATTACATAAGCCGCACATCACACAGGTCAATGTGAAACAACGCCTCGCTTCGTGTAAGGAGCGTAAACATTCTGTTATTGAACAGCGGGAAAACTTTCTGTAGAGTGACGAATCACGGTGCACAATACGACGATCCGATGGCAGGGTGTGGGTACGGCGAATGCCTGGTAAACGTCATCTGCCAGCGTGTGTAGTGCCAACAGAAAAATTTTGAGGAGGTGTTATGGTGTGGTCGTGTTTTTCATGGTGGGGGCTCGAACCATTTGTTCTTTTGCGTGGAACTATCAAAGTATATGCCTACACTGACGATTTAAGCACCTTCTTGCTTCCCACAGTAGAAGAGCAATTCAGGGATGGCGATTGTATCTTCCAACACGATCGAGTACATGTTCATAATACAAGGCCTGTGTCGGAGTGGTTACACAATTACATCTCTATAATGGAATGGCCCGCATGGCATGCACTTGAATCCTTTGCAATGTTTTGGAACGCCAGGCCTTACTGACCTACATCGATGTCTCTCGTCGGTGCAGCACTCTTGCCATTCCCCAAGAAACCTCCCAAGCACCTGATTGAACGTATGCCTGCGAGTGGAAGCTGTCGTCGAGGCGAAGGGTGGGCCAGCACCATACTGAATTCCAGTATTACCGATGGTGGGCGCCACAAACTTGTCAGTGATTTTCAGCCACGTGTCCGGATATTGCTCTGACAAAATTTGAACAAAAGCCACGCGTGAGTGACCATTTGCTGCAGGGCAGGGCAGGGCAGAGCGTGTGTGTGTGTGTGTGTGTGTGTGTGTGTGTGTGTGTGTGTGATCGAGCGCGCGCGTGCGCGGGGGGGGGGGGGGGCGGCGAAGTTTTAGTTGTTCCCACCTCTCTCCATCAACCGAAACATTAGTGTTGAGTTCATTCATAAACAAATTGGATTTTCTCAAATGTTTGTAATTTCCGGTAGATTTTCCAAAAAATCCTTTACAACGTTGCCCTGGAGAATTACGAAGACATCAAAGAAAGGTCAGGCAAATCGGTCGAGCTCTTTTCAAGTGATGCTCTTACATACATGGTGCAATTGATTTTTATTTATATAGAAGTTGCTTTTTAGGAACGTGTAAAACTTTTTTATACATTGTACTAACTTAGATTTCAGTGTAGCTAAGTAGTAAATACAGATCTCTTTGACATAGGCAGTTTTATCAGAAAATTTAGCTAGAGTATGTGGGACCGACTCGATGAACGTTACATGTTATTTTTTACAGGACTAAATTTTAAATTAGCGCACACAGGACTGATATAATTTCACTGGTCCTCTAGACTGCTGTCATCACATTCAATTATATCTAGGTTCGGGCCATCCTATCCCTCTTCATAGGCAATCTGTATGTTGAAAACGGTTTGGCTGCTACTCGTCAGTAGGAGAAAAAGTCTCTTGAGGTCTTCAGCTGTCGACTTAATAAACTTGAATGCGTCATTGGCAGTCAACTCTACGCCGGCCGTGGTGGCCGCGGGGACTGAGGCGCTTCAGTCACGGTCTGCACGGCCACTACAGTCGGGGGTTCGAATCCCCCCTCGGGCATGGATATTTGTGCCGTCCTAGTTCGTAAGTAGTTCATAAGTAGTTTGTAAGTTTAGGGACTGATGACCCCGTAGTTAAGTCCCATAGACTATACAAACATTTTTGAACTTTACTACGGCCGCCTTTTACTGCCCTAGTAACAAACACATCTACCACCTTTACTGTTTAGGCCCTAATTTAAATGCCTGAATTTCTTAGACTGCATTCCAACATCCTTGTACTGCACTTATTAATGTTCATCTTATACGCTCCTTCCAACCCACTGTCCATTGCGTTCAATTGCTGACTCTGATAGAATTACAATGTCATCGGCAAACCTCAACGTATTTATTTCATCACTATGAACTTTAATTCCTTCTACAAATTTCTATTCCATTCCTTAACAGCTTGCTCAATGTACAAATTGAATAACATTGGAGAAACATTACAACTTTGTCATACTCCGTTCCCAACCAATCAAGGAAACGTTTTCAATGACAGTAAATAAGGTCAGACAGAGAGAGGAGGAGGAAATAGGCAAAGAAGGGGGGATGGAATGGCTATAAAGAAAGGCAGGGAGCTTACAGACACAAAGAAGACCGAGGATGTGATGGACAGTGTGTGGTAATGGGTTGCAGGCGATGAATAGAGATAATAGAAATAGGGGGAGAGGAGGGCATAGACAAGGGGAGGGAGAGTGGGAAAGATTAGGGGAAATTTGGATGTATATACAGTTCCAACGTGTATATATAATCAATTACGAAACATTTCCTGGTCCGCTGCCAAAAAATACAATTGACGGACGTCTATGTCAAACTATTTGGAACGTTTTCTCTCTCTCCTGAACATTTTTTCACGGTGGTTGTTTGTTGTTCTTCATTTGAAGTGGTGTAACGAGTAGTGAAAGTGGATGACTTGAAACGGGTTATCTGGAAAGGTCAATCACACTACATTGTACTTTGCGAATGCCTTGATAGTGTTACATGCCACGAATAGTGTGTAGTGCCATCAATACCGAAGACTCGATACCGTCTGCTTTGACCCATGACGACATGGGCGAGGACATTTATAAATAAAACGCGAAAAACAACATTCAGAAACACAAAACTTTCCTTTACGCACAAAGAAACTTTCCTTTGCAACAGCGCTATGCCAAACAGTTGCCTTTACGAAAGAGAGAAGTTTGAAGTGATTAGTGGTTTTTTAATTAAAAATTATGGTGCTCAGTAGGTGGATGAGTGAAAGTAAATTGGTCAGTTTGTATTGTAAAAAGTAATGACACATTCGTAACAAAAGAAAATACTCACTTAAAATGATCAATTTTTTTAGTCCTATAACACAAGACGCCGACATTAGGGTTCAAAGCCGACGGATGGTATCCCGTGCTTCAGTTAACCCGTAGTGCCAACAATGAGGTATGAGGCGGTTTTCTGATACAGAAGTTTTACGTGGCCAGGGCGTGATCCCTTTTTACGTTTAAGAAAAGTGAAATGCAGAAGGATATGAACATTTCGTTCAGCATTCTGTAGACTAACAATTTGGTTACGGTTGACTATCAGCATGACAATGCACCATGTCAGAGCAGCATTCCTGAAATAGTCGTGCCTTCTAGAATCCCGATCCGACCTTTAAGATGAATTACGTCGAATTTATGTCAAACCCCATCTCCCAGTATCACAACTTTTCCTGGTTCTAACTCTGGAAGGAAGAAAGCTTAGGGTTTACGTCCAATTGACAGATTGGTCATTAGAGACAGAGCTCATGCTCGGATTTTTGAGTAAGGATGGGGAAGGAAATCGGCCTTGCCCTTTCAGAGGAACCATCCCGGAATTTGTCTGGAGAGGTTTGGGGAAATCATGGAAATCCTAAATCTGGATGGCCGGAGATGGAATTCAACCACCGTCCTCCCGAATGTAGCTGTAGAGTAAGAATGAGCTGTAATTCTTCCACAGGTAGGCCCTACACAGACACCTCACTGAAGGTGTTCCCAGCTGGGTTCAAGCCATAATAAAGGAAAAGGGTGGAGCCAGCTTACAGCGATGTCCACTGGTTGGATGACAGATACTTGCGATCAGATTTATTTCCGTAAAATATTGCAGAGTATATACAAGGACCAATCTGTGTGTAACGACCAGGTAAATTAATAGTGGTGTAGGATGATGGCACAGAGATTTGTAGTACAAATCGTCCCGAAGCGTAGTCCAACAAAGGAAGGGCTTACAAAATCAATACTGCTCACGTCTCAGAGATCTACAGCAGATGGGATTGAAAGAGGAAACAGAATATGAAAGGAGAGCTACACGATTCGTTGCAGGTTCATTTAGTAAGAGCGAAAACGTCTCGAAAATAATCGAGCAACTCCAGTGGCAGACGCCGCACAAGAGGCATTCTGCATCACGATACGGGACACTTTCAAAGTTCCAAAAGCTGGAGTTTCTAGCAGACAGCTGATATGTTGTTTGGGGCGGCGGCATAAAGGCCCTAGCCGAGCATGAGTGAAACCTCCTAAAATGAAAATGGTTATTTTTTTCCCTCTCAATGATTTTATGCCTCTCAGTTTCAGGTACGAAATTTCTACGAGTTCAGACCCCCCCCCCTGACCAAGATCCTGGTTTCGTCACTACTTCCTCCTGCGTATATCTCACGAAAAGACCACAAGGATAAAATTAGGGAGTTAGAGCCCACAAGTAAGCTTACCTACGCTAACCACAAGTGACTGGAACTGTGGAAAACGGAACTTACAATGGTGCCGTAGACAAAGTACCATCCTCCAGAAACTGAAGTGGTTGCGGCGTGAACATGTCACGTATGCTGAGAATTAACGGGACATTCATTTCCATCAATAAACTGTAGCAGCAGTCATCGACAGGAACTCGAAATGTCAGGTATAACTGGTAAATCAATTACGCCACTCACTCCGCTTATAGAATCAACAAATGATGATAAACCTGTCCTACCCATGCACTAAGCACGAGATGCAAGTAAAAACGTGCTGTATCGTAAAGCAAACAACGTCATCCAAGAGTTGCTCTTTGTGATAATATTAAGTACATAACGTTAACGCCTACTGTATAAGTTGTAATTTCCAAACGCTCTATCGTCCCACAATAAGGTATTTGATTTCTGGAAGTCGTCTTAAATAGTTTTCTTCTATTTTAACATAGTCTTCTTCCTCGTGAATCGCAGTATTTTGTAAAAAAAATGCTAAATAAAATTCAAATAAATAGAAAGGCCGATAAGACGCTAAATTTGAGTGATGTAATGCCTGTGACGTCAACTGACATGATGCTACGCCTTCTGCCGTAAAATTAACTATAACTATACTGTTTGGAGACTTACGTTTCTGTAAATAGTCTACCAGTATTGCTCAGTACCACACGCTAGAAGTACATATACAAAAGCTCCAGATAATTTGTTTTCGCCTGTTCCAAGCAATGAGGTAAACGTAAAAGTGACAAACTCGCTCTCAGAGATCGAAATTAAATATCGGTCACTACGTTTACGTTTGTGAGAATGATTCTGATAAAAATAAAAACTTCATATCAGTACGATAACTACAATCCTATTAGCTCACTATTAAATTCGTGTTCTGCAGCTGCAAAAGAATAGGGTATTATTATGTACAGATTATTGAGCTGGAGTTTAAATATGCGAAACAACTGTTTACGATATGACATGCCAACGATTTGTATTTAATGTCGTTTTCTAATGAAGTTGGAGAAGTCATAACTGTAGACTGGGATACCACCCGTCTGCTTTGACCCATGACGTCATCAAGATGTCGGAAAACGTGTATTCGAGATATCTTAAATACTTCTGTATTGTAGATACAAATAATCTGTAGTTATTATAGGTAACAGAATGTACCATCGATCACAGGTCTTAGCCAAACATTCGAGCCTTCGGCGCTCACATACGAAAAAAAAAATCTCTGTTAACCTACACCTAACCATCAGAGAGAAGCTACAGATCACTTTTTAAACAAAATATTTATTTATTTTGTTTGTAAACAAACTATCGTCTTTTACTAAACCGCCAAATGATCACTCACGCCTTGTACAAACACGCATGCTCCTCAAAACTACCGCGCTGCGATGAAGTCACGGGTCAAAGCTTACGGGCGGCATCCCCGTCTACAGGTGAGCCGTTGGAGAAAGTACGAATTTGATGTTGGCTGTCCGTCTTAATGCAATGCTTGGAACATAAGAGTGACCACTGCTGTGGAGACACTATGCGGTGGAGTCTACTGTTGTCGCTGATAGCACACCTCGTTGACATACCTACCTTACCTCAACGTCAAAGGCGTGCGTATAATGGGCGACGAAAAGATTACCCGGCGCGAACAATTTGAAGTCCAAGAACAAAGCACTGCGCTTGCCCTGCGAGTGTTGGCAACTTTACCCGATCTCCGGAGCTTCAGCTTCGTCTTTACATTGTCAAATAGAAGTACTATACCAGTAATAGTTAGAGTCTCATAGTTCTCACGTATCACTTATTTTGGAAAACGTTATTCGAGCACATAGAAGCTGTTGAGGTATAAGAACTGCGCGTGGGTTGATTTATAATTTACTACAACGAACGGCTTCTTACATATGTTTCGTTGGCTAAGTGCATAGGATTTCAGTTTACGAACAGAAGGGGAGACAACTAGCGACAATTTTTTTTTATATCCGTAAAGTCAATTTTTTAACATTAGTTCGCTACGAATTGTACAATTATAGGCTTTTCTAGATTCCACATTCTTAAACATACTCCATTTTGTAATAGCCTAATCTTTAAACAACGAGACAAATGAGAGCCACAGTAAAAATGTTGAAATGGATGCAAGTATTTGTAATTACATCGATTGCCACATGGTGAAGCTATAGTGTTAACCTAAGATAAAAGTATCAGCAGATAGGCATAATTTTCTAAGTCCTTATGCGCGGTTTACGCGAGTGAGTGGCTGTGCCTTCCATTATCTTGTTTCCAGTTTAATATTCGTTCCTTAACTGCAGTACAACTATTCGACCGTTATGGTAACAAGACAGGACAGGTAACTCAGTGATACTGTCGGCCTTCCTGCTTAAGTGGTATGCATCAGATCGGATGCCACTAAAGTCTTTACTTTTTTTTATTTTACTTCTTTCTTTTATCGCGGTGCAAATGTTTCTTGTTTTAGTTACTTTTAGTTAGAAAATTATATTGGTTTTACTTTTTTAGTATTGTCTTTAGTAAATAATTACATTTTGTAAATCTGCTATCTAAAAAACAATCTTCCTTGGAAGATTATATTTATTTGACCACCCATAACAAAAAAATAAACATCCTTTGAGGATATTTTTCATCAAACCCACTAAAATACAACCATTTTCAATATTATTACTATGAGCACGAGTCTGCCTCGTTGCGGCAGAGGGCATTGAGGCGCTATGCTACGATGCGCGAGGCCGTTCCCCGTCGGGGGTTCGAATCCCCCTTCGGGCATGGATGTTTGTGGCGTCTTTAGTACAAGCTAGTTCATAAGTAGTTCGTAAGTTTAGATACTGATGACCCAGCAGTTAAGTCCCATAAGCTTCACAAACATTTTTTTCAGTTTGCCTCATTTAAGTTTAAATTATAAAATAAAATCGTCTGAATACCTTTAATAGCCTACATCTGCACAATTTTTAGCGAATTAATATTTAAAATATCACCTGCAAGAGGTCTAAGAAAAAAAATTAACTCTAGTGGGATTCGAACGCGCGCCCGTTGCGTTCATAAATCGTCAGCCTATCCACTCACCCAATGAGAGATATGTGAGCAGCAGTTCGTTGTAATAGATGTACCCATGCGGAATTCTTAAACGTCAACCGTTTCTACGTGCTTAAATGTTTTCCAAAATAAATGATACGTGAGTTAAAGTGCAATGAATCTCGACATATTCTGCATCTTAACTATATACATGTGGCGTCTGTTCCGAAAGAACAGACGTCACTTCTGATCCTGCAGTTGTTATTCTTTAACATTCACAGAATATATATTATTATATAATATTAGGTAGTCCTTGCAGGTGCGGTGATCACTGTGTCCCCAGTGGTGTAGGGGTCAGCGCAACTGCCTAGAAAGCAGGAGACCCGGGTTCGAATCCCGGCTGGGTACACATTTTCAGCTTTGCCCAATCGCAGTTGATGTCATTCTGTGAATATTACTGCATCTTAACTATTGTATTGCTTCTATTTGACGAGGTAAACAGCAAGCTGAAGCACAAACCGCTGAAGTTGGCAACACTCGCGCTTCTGCGCTTGTCCACGCGCAATGCTTGGGCTTTATTAAGGGTTGGCTAATCAGTTTGCCGCCCAATGTACAATTGAGAGAAACAGTCTGTCAGAGCGGCCTAACTTAACGGTGTCACGTTCCTCTACGGCAGACCGTGAATGCACAGTATTGCTGTTCGTGTTTTAAGCTTCACCTGCGACCAGCTTTGCGATAGAGGCGGTAACACTTCCTGTGCTACCCACCCATAATTTTGCATGACAATGCGCAAGCTGTGGCTGCTCTGTTCGGTCGATGGGACTGGGAAGTACTGTACCATCCACCACACTCCCCAGGCTGAAGTACTTGTGACTTTGATTCCGAAGATGAAGGAATCACTTCGTGGCATTCGCTTCAGAACTGTTCCAGAGATTCGAAAGGCAATAGACCGCTCCATTCTCACCATCAACAGAACACGCGCGACAGGGAGAGACATACTACACCATTTTAGCCTGTTTTGGCTGTCGTATTTACCATGATACGTCTGTTCCTTGAGAACAGACGTATCACGGTAAATACGACAGCCAAAACAGGCTAAAATGGTGTAGTATGCCTCTCCCTGTCGCGGGAATCACTGTTAAACACGTGTGAGCACTAAGGGAAGTAGACAACTGTAACATATGGACGTTTGGATCTGGCTGGAGAGCGTATACGGGTGGCCAAGTGGTTAAGGCGACCGCTCGCGAAAAGCGGGAGATCCGGGTTCGATTTCCGGTCCGGCACAAACTTCCATATGTTACAAAATGATAGACCAACTTAATATGAGCAGCTAACGTCGGAAATTCTCGCAAATTGCGAAGTAATGAATATATTATTAGTTTCTCCATCACTGGATGCTTGCTGTTGCCGCAACTGTGGTTCAAATTTTAATGAAACTCCATCTCCAGTTGCATTATTTGGTGCTTTATTTAAGCCCACACCTTCCCCATCGCTGGCAACGGGTTCTACACAACGCTGGTGGCTACTTTGAAGGACAGTAACAGATGAAACGTTTAACGCTTGTGTATCGGTTGCGAATAAATAGTTGCCACTATTTAATTTCCAACATCCGTATGTACATCAGTGATGTATTATTTCATTATATGATCAATTAAAGAAACGATGTGTGTTTCAAAAACGCCTTCTAAGCGCATCTGGGGTATACAACTATTTTAATAAAATTTCAAACGATTTCTAATATAAATAATTCGATGCTATTTCACCGTATTACCGTACGTTCTTCCGTGACAACTAAATCAGAGGGGAAAAAAGGGTAGGATTTTGAACACGGAACGCAAAAACTAGTAACTCACGACGCGTTTACGCTACGAAAGAACCGAGACCAATGAGGACAGAGCAAATTTGTCATTGAAGACATATAGGCTATTCAGACCTTTTACCGTTATTTTTCGTCAGAAATAATGTTGGCACCTACACCAAATATTTTTTCCTTTTTACCGTTCTTTAGCCATCCATATTCCGATTAAACTTTGCAAGTTTTTTATTTTTTCCCCCTCAACCAATCAGCAAGGAAAATGCATAGTGGTCTGTGGAAAGTAACCAGAACGCCAAATTAATTAAGAGATACAAAAGAATTTGAACCGAACTGTTACAAAATACTTGCGCGCTTACCATATAGAGCCTATTTTCTTCAGTGGATACTAATAAAATTATTAACGAAGTGAAATGCATTTGGTGAAAAAACTAGAAAAATCTATTAACTTATGTCAACACTGGTGTAACAGACATATAGCTTCTTCGTGTTCCTTCTGTCATCGTGTTATGTAACGTCACCAGAGCTTCAGGAAACGACAGCTTTTTCTATCACGTGACAAACTAGAGATTTAATGATTTTGAGTTATAACTTCAGAAAAATAACACGTTTTGTAAGAATAATGACCAAAACTATAATAACGTTATAATCATTCAAAATAACAATAATTTGAACCACATTTTTAATACACGAGAACAGTCTAATCCGAAAGGCCAGATGCCATTTCGCGACAAATATTCCCCGCAGAATACCCAGGAGAGAAAATCTAACTTACGTGACCCTCCTCAAAATCTGTACAAATTTTATCAAAAACACTGTATTAATGGTTCGGATTGCATGTGAAACTGTAGGTCCCTTTCCCCGGTTGGTTAAATGGGGTAGGTTAGGAACAGGCAAGTCCACAAAATGGCGTCCAATGAAAAGACTTGTATGAAGCACCTAAGTCACGAAAAATTATTTTCAATATTATTATTGTTGACGTTTGGTTAATTCCTAAGTTCGTAGCGTTTTCCCCATAATAGTTACATATATCATGCACTTTACTTTCAATAATATATTCACGTTTACTATTTATTTTTGTGGATTAACACATTTAAAGGATCTTCCTGCACATGGAGAGTCGCTAACGTCAAAACGAATAACGATGAACAAAAATTCTGAAAGCGCCAAAACGGGAATAGTAATAAGCACATTAGGTCACGTTTAGCAAAAATTATCAAAGCAAACTCTCCAGTGCGCTACCATCGAGCGGCAATTTAACGAAGCGCCACCTCTGTATTTCCCGTTCAGCGAAATTGAATCAAGAACCATCAGTTTCGTAATAGCGATCCAAGTTATTCAAGTGATTTCGCTGGCTATAGCAAAACACTTGTTTTTAGTGTTGTCTAGGCTGGAATAATAATAATAATAATAATAATAATAATAATAATAATGGACCTCGGAAGAAATGCTACTGAAGATAAATCAAGAAACGAACCAGAATGTGCTGACAAACCTACAGAAGAATTTTCGAGGGAGACCGTCTAACACCAACTTTTATGGTCCCTTTGAACCACTGTGGCCAAAATGGGAAAACTTGAATATTTGAAATCTGTGTTGTACCTGACACCAAGTGACGCCAAGCACTTTCATAATTCTCTTACTGGAGAGGATCAGGTCATCGATGACACCGAAGGCTTTAATCATGTAATCTATTTTGAATAATATGCACACTGATGGCAGAAATGTAGCGTAATGTGCAGAGAAAGAACACCAGGTATAACCCCCCTCTCTGAATTATGTTTGCTATAGTAGTAAATGAGTAAATTCTGCTAATAAGAGTATTTGTGTGCCTGTTACAACCATTTTAACATCCTAAAAATATCCGTAATATAGTCGATTTATTATTGCTGAACACACAATATCAATTTCCTAACCAAGCAATAATGATCCAAGTGAATTTTTATCACAAAACTGCAAAAATAAGCAATATTTTTAACACTATAATACAGTGTAAGTTACTGCTTAAATTTCCACCATTTTTGGAAATCTTAGTTATTATACAGATTTTAGAATGAGGTGGTTCACAAATGGATCATTATCTCAGTTTGTAAAATTTGACGTTAGGATCACTGTTAATAATCGTTATTCAGTCTATCCTGCTCCATACGAGAAAACTAGTTTCTTGCCGTTCTTTGTTCAATAGTATTATCCCCATACCAGTCACATATTTTGGGTTCCTCCGTTTCTTTCAACCTTCTAGTAAATTCACAATATGTCAGAAATTTTCAGATTTCTCTACTTGGTAGTGCATTTTGTAACGTCCACAGCTCAATACACTAGCTCCAGATTCCAGATGAAAATATGTAAAGCCAAACTTTGAACTATAACAAAATGACAATCGCTGCATAGGCCCTATTCCAAAAGCAAGCGCAATAACAACATGCAAAACAAAAACTTTACCAAATTACGCGACAACCTATTCATACAACACAGAAAAGAATTTTTTGTCCCGGGAGGATGGGGGGTTAAGTTCTCTTTTCGTTCAGAGCAGTATCCAAAATATGTGCAATGAAAAAATTTGGAACATTGGTTGCATTCTGAGCAATTTAAAAAAAAAAGGAGGAAAAACTTCCATCGATATGGCTCTGGGAGGGCGTTAACATGCTCCTTCACCGGTTATCTACGCCTCTCATGAAACAACGAAAACGGTGGACAGCCGCACTAGCAAGTTGTCGTTAGGGAATTTAGAGGGGTCTACACTGTGAGGTCATCAGTCCCCTGCTAGCAGATTGACACTACGCAGTTAGCAGAAGAAACAAAATTTTCAGTATTTGACAATTATTTAGCAAATTTAAATGGTTAAAATGATTCCGTAATCTATACAGTAAGAGATAGAAACTGTGAAATATCAAGAGGCACTGGGTGCAGGTCGCGAAGACTATTTTTAAGTAATTGAGAATGGGCGCACTAAACTACCTAACATTTTCATAGGTTTTCCCCGAAACTAACAACACAAAACTATTAAGGCTTTGAATTAAAGGTTTTACATGGTGAACGTAAAATATTTAACTAATTTGTAAATTCATTACTGATTTGAACAATATCAGTGGCGAATATAACATTTTTGGCGGGTGGAAATGTGTTGTTGTGGTCTTCAGTCCGGAAAAAATATAGCTATAAAAAAAGAAACTGGGGCGAACTCCTCACCACTAACAACCCACTCCCGTAATCAATGCAGGGGAAGTACGACTGCGTACCACGGCGATACATTCACGTATCATTCAATAAAATAATTCAGACACCGTACTTAATTTTTCCGGTTATTTCCTAGGACCCGTGTACATCGAATGAAACGACATTGCATTCGATATTATCGAACGTTCGACTCGTTTCGCTACCATTGACGATTTAGTGTTTCTGATTCGGGCGATACGCGCCCTCGCGTACTATAAAAACTTCTTGTATAACCGATACCTAAACTTTCACTTTAAAAAGTGATCTGCAGCGTAGCCTTAAGAAGGTTAATTATAAGTTAAATAAGAATATTCCTCTTTACTACGTGAATCTCCGGTTCAGAAACACTAAATCGATTTACAGTTGCATGTTGGATATATACCATTCTTTGAAATTACCGACATTTCTTTCAGTATTTCAACTGGCAACCACATATTGAGTCGGAAAATATCACAAATTCAACACAGTAAAAATTACAATACAAATCAACCGCTTCTAGTTTGTCATATCGAATGAGGAGGAAGAATCGAAACTTCGATATATATCGATCGCAATGCCGTTTCCTTCGATGTACACGGGTCCTAGGAAATTACCTTTTTTACTTATATTAATTACTTCGGGGGTGCGGGCAGGCCCCCTGTTGTACAGTATAAGCCACTGAACAGTATTATACCTTGACAGTTCGATTTTTATTTCCAATACCATTGTGAGTGAGCTATCAAAGAGGCTCAAGGCTAAGATGGCAGCGCGGCGAACACAAAATTTCGCTTAAAGCTAAGGGCTGCTACTTTTTCTCTGTAGTCGTCACGAAATTGAGCACACATGCTTTAAATGCTCGTCGTTCATACGTGAATAACATCTATCGATAAGGTTAGGAGCATGACAATTCATTTGGAACACATGATGGGAAGAGCTCCTTGTGTTTACGATGATACGAAATATTTTTCTGTTTATCTCTAGCGAAACAGTTCTGATTGAGGAAGCGACTATTCCGCGGAAGGAGTGACAAGCCTTCGACAGCCATTCAGTTCAAAGCCTCCGAACGAACAACTACGGATTCATACACAGTCTACACTCAGTAGTCTATACTTGATAGAAAAACATGCCTGGTTTCCGTTCTCTGAATTTTCCATTTGCACTGCCCGTCTATTTATTTACGCTCTAAGCCCAATTTCAAATGGTGCCTTCAAACCAAACCAATGAAATTGTGCATAATATGAACATTGTTATAAATGACATTTTGTACAAAAGGAAACCTTTCTCAATAATGCGATTACAATTTGGTATCAGTCAATGACAGCGGAACGGGGAGAGAGGACTTACGTTTTTGATCGTTTTACATCTTTATGTTTAGCGAATGTCGAGCCGTAGCCTGTCAAAAAAACCGTTAAACTCAAGTTGAGCGGTATTATCAATAAATGTTTGCTGACAATGGCCAGTGAGGGGGAGATGGAACTGACTATTCTCCTCTGAGGGACGAATTAAGAGCAGTCTCCTGCTCATACCGATAGCAATACAGAGCTATCCCCGATTCAAAGAATGGTGACAGCGAAATATATCACCTACACTGTATATACTGGATGTTTTCCAGATGCATTGCCTATGTCCCTCCAGAAATAATATTCATGGCAAACTAGGAAGATTATCATACAACAAACTATTCTACTTCTGATCATAGGGGATTAGGCTACATAATGTAATTAGGAATTTGTAGTTGTCACTAGTAGGATATCGAAACATTTTATTAATACGATTAGTTCAGTCATTATATAACTACTGTAGATTTACAGTAAATAACACGACGCGCGAATGTATACATTAGCAACTTCCAATGTCAACATACTGATGATATACCTACCTATGAAGGTGTTAATGACGTTTCAGTTTATTTACACGGATGCCCTAAGTGATAGTGTGGTGTGTGTGTGTGTGTGTGTGTGTGTGTGTGTGTGTGTGTGTGTGTGTGCGCGCGCGCGCGTGTGTGCGCGAGAGAGAACTCAATACAGCAAGTTTAACTTTACGAGAGTCACCTTTCAATGTACAGATATTTTCGTGAGAAAGTAAATATATACAAAAGTCTAATAAGTTTTTAGGATGTTTACATACGGACAGTAAAGCCACCCATCAATAGGACGATTTGCATCACTGAGTGAAAAAAACACGTGCCAACTGTAGAACTTACTAATATTACGATCAGAACAGCAAAGCAGTTCCTTAACAGAACGGCGTGTCACACACACACTCAGCTTGCCGCTAAAAATGAAACAGCGAAACTTGTAAGCCAACCAACTGCCGAAGGTTACGAAAAACTGGTCATTTATTTTTAGATTCAATACGCATTGTATGTTCGTTACTAGAATATTCGGGATGTTTAAAAGTAACATTGGCACCGAACCGACTAGCAGTTTTTCTTTAAAATAAGAAAACATTTGAGATGAATCTATTGAATACGTAGACAATAAACTCACTGTCATCCAACTAAAGGCAATTGCATGTTTTCATGAACACTTTTAAATGCAAGGCAGTCTCGTTTTTTCCTCAAAGCAGTCATCCGAAATCGATGTCAGCTGAATTTAAGCGCTGTTATTTATCCAAGACTAACACACCCGATAAAATTTACACATTCCATCTATAATGAACTACCACAGCAGAGTACAATCTAGGTTATGTAGAGCAAATTCTAAAGCTTGTAATAACCTTAATACAGCTTCTGACATTTTCTAGTAAAGTAAATTTCATATAAGTAGGCACTTTCAATGAATTTTAACAATACAGAGCTGCAGTTATTTCGAATTTCATACATTCCAACTGGGTCGGTAACAGCGATGACAACTGAGCAACAGCCACTAACAAAAGACGCACAATTCTACGATAACATTACATCTGTTCGAAAAACCAAAGATACTCACGGAAGCGGAATAAAAGCAGAGAAAAACGAATCACATCTTCTACCTCAGGCGACAATGAGAGCAGCGCAGCGGAGGGCGACAATGCGCCGCCGGCACTCTCGGCCACATACCGGGCGCGGGGCGGCGACGGACACTCGTCAAAACAGCACCCGACACCACTCAACAACACAGCACCAGCACTCACACGCAATGCCGCTGCTCGCAGTCTGATCCCTCTAGCGCCAGACGCAGCCGGCGTGGCGCGCACCGCCACATTCAACTGTTTCTTTCACGTATCGATTCTCGACAGCATTATTGATCTCCGCGCTTCACGGCGGCAGTCGCAGCGGCGCACATGCGTTTCGGCAATAGTTGGCGCCTCGCCCGCAGCACCATATTCGCCGAACAGTTCCTTCTTACAAAGGGACGACGACGGAGGAAAATTTTTCAAATTGCTTCGATTGTCGTTGACGCCGGGCCGTTGCTCGGGGGAGATTTCCGGGGCAGGCGGCTGTTGCGGGGCTGCCAGTTATCACATTATGTAGTTCGATTGTGAGGCTCGCCAGTTGAAATCGTTCTCCTTGTGACTTTTTGCCGCTTTCGTGTCGGATGGGCGTCGGCTTGGCGGCCGGTCGAGCGCGTTCGACTGTCCTCGGGGCGGCCGGCGCAGCGCGTCACACGACCGGCGCGCAGCAGAGCTCTCTACCGTCTGGGCCAGCGAGCTGACTGGGCGCTTTGCAAACGGCCGCCCTCCCCTCCACTTCCCTCCCCTCCTTGCCGCTCCCCCCACCACTGCGCACCCGGCACTGCAGCTTTAACCCCCTCAGCAGACTCCGCGCGCGTTCATTGCCTGCGCAATGGGGAAGTTGCTGATCGCGCTGTGCGTTACTTTTCTCGTGCTGGGGTGTACTGTTTCTCCTATTAGTGAAATGACTTTCATACGCACGTGTTGAGAGAAACGTGTATTGCCTGAATGCTGTCGTGGAAGTACCGCGGTGGCGATCAATACCGACGTTCGCAGACAAATAACACTGGTCAACAACTCTTTTGTTACATAAAACGAAAGTTAATTATTTCGATAGCAAATGAACATACCCAAGTGACAAACTTCGCTTTTCATCGGCTTTGGATGTGTTGTAGCTCAGAGGAAAATCAGGCACCTTTTTTTCATTTACTTACTAACTGAAAACCCAGCTTTGCCCCGATATTTATTTAATTATTCCTGCCTTGAGTTAGTACTTCTCCTATCCCTTCCTTCTCTCTCTGTCCACCTTTTTTTTTTCTCTAAAAACATGGTTTATATAAAGGAGAATATATAAGAAATAAGGCTGTCATGCATAATATACGAAATTATAAGTGCAGTATTCTAAAAAAGAAAGATAGTCATCAAGACACAAATGAAATCAGTGGCGCAGCCACGAGGGGGAAGGGGGGGCAGGGGCCTAATGGGGCTGAAGCCCCCCTCCTGCGGCACCTCCCAATTTTTTTTAATTTAATTTAATTTAATTTTTATTTATTTATTTATTTGTTGCTGCTTTTAGTTTTTTTAATTGGTCGGCACGGAAATTTGAAATAGTACACACAAGACCGGCCTTAACCATCCAGGCGTCCTTGAATACACAAACGCCGAACCTTGCAGTGTTTTGCCACTTTTCTAGAGATCGTCCTAAATAGTTAATTGGGTCATATTACGCTCATAGCATGGTGTTTTCCTCGTGAATTTAAGTATTTTACATAAAGAAAAATCGGCAATAAAATCCAAATGATTTTGCATCCCGCTGAGACGCAGCAATTTGAGTATTGTGTAGCCTGTGACGTCACTGCCCAGCATGCCTCTGCCTCTGTCATAGGCATCAGCAGTGATACATCGCTTCCATTAACATTTTGGAATATTATCTAAAAATATTGCGTTCTACCGCACTGTACAAATACCTCTACAACTACTCAAGAAAAAAGAAAAAAGTTTTTGCATGTTCCAAAGAATGAGAAGATGCGTAAAATATTGTGGAAACACGCTCTTAGGTCTCAAATAAGATAGCGATCGCTTCATGCGTTTATTTCTGTAAGGATTATTTTGTTGTTGTTGTTTTTTTTTTTTTTTTTTTAGTTCTCTGGGGCATGGGTGTGTGTGTGTGTGTGTGTGTGTGTGTGTGTGTGTTGCTCTTAGGTTAGTTTACCTTAGTTTAAGTAGTCTGTAAGTACGGACTGATGACCACGCAGTTTGGTCCGATAGATTTACAAACATTTGATTTTGATTTTATAGTTCACTGTTATCATGATTTGCAACTGCAATCTTTTAAAGTTTTATTATCCTTATATTAGTAAGCTTGCGTTTAGATTTGCAAAACAGTTATTCACGATATGAAGATCACCTGTCAGTAGACGTAACTAGAGGAGAAAAAAAAAAAAAAAAAAAAAAAAAAAAAAAAAAAAAAAAAAACATGAACTAAAAAATAAAAATTATTTTCGGACTTACCAGAAAATTAAAATGTAGTTGACAGACACGACTCTCGTTTCACTTACTATCGTTGCGTTACCAGCATATGCAGTGTAATAAACATTGGATGGAGCTGTATTATTCCAGTGCTTTAGGGCAGTATTCTCTATGAATGCAGTGTATGATCTGTTAATTGCTATAGATGAGTCAGGAAGTCAAAATATTAGGTATAAATCCATTCGTATTAATGAAACTATAATGTAATGCTCGTATTTTCTTTCATTTGGACCGACAGTTAGTTTGTGTGGTGAATGAGAGAATTTGCAGTGGCACGGACGCTTTCTTGTTGCTGTTCTTGGAACGAATAAGACTTGCACTGTGGTAGGTGGTCTCGAGTGTGAAAGATGGATGAATGCCGGCAGCCGGAAGATGTGCGAACAACAGTAGTGTTATTTTGGTTCACACCGAGTCTCACACACCGAGTCTCATGTTAATTAAACTGTAAAGACCTTTCTCTTTGGCTAGTAATATAGAAACTGCTCAATTATTTTACAAGCTGATTACATACGCCCCATTTCCACCCCGTTGCTTCTCTTCCACTTTGAAATTAATGCGAGCCTACTCATTTTATGTCTTGTGCAATTGTTTTCGTAGTATAACTGATTAGATTATAAAAAGTGTAAAAACAAGTCGTAGATTAAATTCGATACGCTTTATTTTTAAGAAAATGAGCCCCCCTGCCAGAACCAAATCCTGGGAGCGCCACTCAATGACATGTAAAATTCGTACGATCTCATGTTTATTGAGTTATATCTTGTACAATTGCATAATTTTTCAGGTGTATGTTCATTTGTATAAGTGCTGTACGTCTGTAAAAACTGTTGCGAATACAAATAGTAGTAAAGACGTAATAGATTAAAACTAGGTGCGTGATGGTGCGGTTTTACATGAACGTTACTGTTTATGTGCTCCTATCTCATGAAGTATGTGTCGCACTGTGATACAATATCGAAGGTACATTCAGCTACATGTGTGTATACTGTCTGTAAATTTTCCTGCGGCTACAATTTGTAGTGTAGAAATTATAAGTTGTAACGTCATAGCGCCGGCCGCGGTGGCCGAGGTGACTGAGGCGCTGCAGTCACGGTCAGCACGGCCACTACGGTCGGGGGTTCGAATCCCCCCTCGGGCATGGATATTTGTGCCGTCCTAGTTCGTAAGTAGTTCATAAGTAGTTTGTAAGTTTAGGGACTGATGACCCCGTAGTTAAGTCCCATAAGCTTTACAAACATTTGAACATTTTTGTAACGTCATAGCGAATGCCGTAGTTATCGTCCATGATCAACAGAATAGTAGTAACCGAGAAACTTTTTTCCTTTCGTAATTTTGCTATGGTTCTCATCGAGAAAAAGTTCAATAAAGGTTTGAAATTATGTTTGAAGTTCGTTGCAAGTCGCTAAGTTATCTCGTTCTCATATACTGTATTCATAAAGTCTCGTTGCATTGTGTGGCACTTGAAACTCTTATTGTTAATGATGTTATATCTCCTGAAAGATGTGTCGTATGTGGTTCTTACCATTACAAAGATCGCACCTCGCAATAAGGAATATATGTACCAAATTTGGTTGAAATCCGCCAGGTGGTGTAGAAGGAAATGCGCAACACTGTCGCGTAATGCAGCAGTTTTTCTTGCATCTTATTGTTTGTGACGTCATATCTCGAACTATGTGTTGCATATGATCCCCCTACTTACGGCGACCGTCCTCGTGGATTGAAGCTTACGTGTGCTCAATTTCATAAAGATTGGTTAAAAACTGTAGATTATGTATGCATTGCACACGGACACTGCTATATATACAAAGATTCTTATACTCTACCATAATGCTATTGAAAAAATATAGTTTAATATTTATGTATAAATACAGTTTAAACGGTAACAGATATGAAAAAATACTTGAAATAAAAGTTCTAAGGTTTTCAATGTAGGACTGTCTTACAATGGTGTACTCACTATTCTCTTTTTCATGTCGCGTTTATTATTATTTTTATCTATTCATTGACTTTTGGTTTCATGACCATACAACCAACCACAGTTTATACAACTGTCAGTGTGTTCTATTACCTTTGTTCACATTTACAACCATTTATATCGATGAAAGATATTTTCTTCCCCTTCAAAACTAGTTCAGTTCATTACGCTTATCTAAGTACAAAATTTAATTACTAAAGACATTTCCGAAAACTGTGGGCAAAGTATACTAAAATATATATAAACCAACAACAGTCACAATAAGGGTTTTATTAAAAAATGTTCAAATATTTGTTAAGCTTAACTACGGGGTCATCAGTCCCTAAACTTACAAACTACATACGAACTACTTTATAATAAAGACGACACAAACAGCATGCACTAGGGGGGATTCGAACCCCCGACCGTAGCGGCTAGCTGGTCGCGGTGGCCGAGGGGACTGAGGTGTTCCAGTCACGATCTGCACGGCTACTAAGGTTCGAATCCCCCCTCGGGCATGGATATTTGTGCCGTCCTTAGTGTTAGCTAGTTTATAAGTAGTTTATAAGTTTGGGGCTGATGACCCCGTAGTTAAGTCCCATAAGCTATACAAACATTTGAACTAGGCATATTGTCACTATCCTACAATACAGGGACGAAATGTAGGTATTATACACTTCTTGGAGGCCAGGAAAATTGAGCAATTTGGTTGTATTTGTGCATTAAGTGTGATCTAGGGTGGGATGGGCTTTATACGGCATATAAAAGCATCATTTTCTGAGGGCGGTTTCTGATAAAACCACGAATAAGCAACATTTTGTTGGTAGCAAAACTACGGGCAAGGAAGATCGGCATTTAGATAATTTCCGTTCACTACACATCGTCGAAATTTTAACCAGCTGTCCGTAAGACGATATTCTCGACGATCTTTTATATGTGCAGAGCCTTAGATTTACTGCACTTACGCCCAAAAACTGGCTTTTAGCCGTTTTTTGTTCCCTGCGCCTCAAACACGTTGTCTCCGTAAAGCCTCAGTGCAGTTTCAACCGGTCACGGAACATTTACGAAACAAGACAGAAATGTGAAATCTACAGGAAATGAAAGAAAATGTATTCTAGTTTATATAACGTTACTTTCATGGTTATGAGTGCATAAGTAATAACGCCATAGTGAAAAGATGCGAATTAGGCAGCTGCTCAAAGTTAGGCCATTTCAGTCATGAAGTGGACGGCGCGGAAGAAGAAAGTTCAGTATGGTCTGCTGAGTATGAAGTTGAGTGCGTTACACGCGTACAACGAGAATGTTATCCGCGCGTACAAAAGAGTACCTACTCATAGAAGTAAAATTAGTTGGTGAGATCATCATTTGAAGGAAACTGGCGGTCTGCTGGGTGAAAAACGTTCTGGTAGGCCTTTGGTTAGTGACGGAACTGTAAAATCCATACCGGACACCGACCTAAGCAGTTCCGAGTAATCGATGCCTATGTGTGCTCGAGGACTGCACTTACAGAACAGTACAGTACATTATGTTTTAAAGAAACACCTCCGTTTTACGGATTACAGACCGCAGTTGCTACAAGCTATCCACCCCTCTGATAGGACCAAGCGATTTCAATTTCACATATGCTTCCTGAGACTGACAACGAAGTATAGCTCCTAGGGAGGATAATGTTTAGTTTTCAACGCTGTGACGTCAGAATATGGGCTGCTGAAAATCATCTAGCCTGCACTAAGTACCAAGGTAACTGCTCTAAAGTTAACGTCTGGTGTGCCACCAAGAATGGTAAAGAGGCCGTAATGAGTAACGTAGAAGTAGATATCATCGGAGTAGTGCAGCAACTAAAATCACTTAACATGAACAAGTCTTCTGGTCCGGATTGTATACCCATTAGATTTCTATCTGATTTTGCTGAAGCGATAGATCCTTACTTAACAGTCACATACAATCGCTCTCTCATAGAAGAATCTGTACCAAAAGATTGGAAAGTTGCACAGGTCACACTTATATTAAAGAAAGGCAGTAGGAGTAACCCATTAAACTGCAGGCATATTTCATTGACTTCAATTTGCAGCAGGATTTTGGAACATGTCGTGTATTCAAATATTATGAATTATCTCGAACAGAACGATCTATTGACCCAACGCCAACACGGATTTAGAAAATATCGTTCATGCGAAACAAAACTAGCTCTTTATTCACACTAAGTGATGGGTGCTATCGACAAGGGTTCGCAAATCGATTCCGTATTTCTTGATTTCCAGAAGACTTGCTACCTCATAAACGGCTTTTAATCAAATTGCGTGGTTATGATATCGCCCCAAATTTGCAATTGGATAGGGGATTTCCTATCAGAGAGGGGACAGTTCGTAGTAATCGATGGTAAGGTATCGACTAAAACAGAGGTGATGTCGGGCGTTCCACAGGGTAGTGTTATCGGTCCTCTGCTGTTCCTTATTTACATAAACGATTTAGTGGAAAATCTAAGTAGCTCTCTTAGGTTGTTTGCAGATGACGCCGTCATTTATCGTCTAGTAAAATCATCTGAAGATCAAAAACAACTGCAGAACGATCTGAATAGGATATCAGTATGATGTAAAAATTGGCAATTGACTCTAAATAATGAGAAGTGTGAAGTCGTCCGCATGAGTACGAAAAGAAACCAGTTAAACTTTGTTTACAAGATAAATAAATCAAAAGTCAAGGCCATAAACTCCACAAAATACCTAGGAATTACTATTACTTCAGACTTCAACTGGAAAGAACACATAGATAATGTCGTGGGCAAGGCGAACTAGAGACTGCGTTTTATTGATAGAACCCTTAAAAGATGCAACAGAACTACAAAAGAAACTGCATACACTACGCTTGTCCGGAGTATTGCTGCCCAGTGTGGGTTCCTTATCAGGTGGATTTGACGGAGGACATCGAAAGATTCCAAAGAAGGGCAGCTCGTTTCGTATTGTCACGATACAGGGGAGACAGCGTTACGGAAATGACACAGAATCTGGGATGGGAATCATTACAACAAAGGCGCTTATCGCTGCGGCGTGGGCTACTTACGAAACTACAATCGCCAACATTCTCCTCCGAATGCAAAAATATATTGTTGAGTCCCACTTACATAGGTAGAAATATCATCAGAATAAAATACGAGAAATCAGAGCTCGAACAGAGAGATTCAGGTGTTCTTTTTTCCCGCGCGCTATTCTATAATGAAATGGTAGATAAATAGTATAATGGTGATTCGATTAACCCTCTGCCAGGTACTTAAATGTGATTTGCAGAGTATCCCATGCAGATGTAGATGGTGTCATCTTCCTAGAAGAAGATGCTTCTCAACATAGTTCTGAGGTTTCTGGATTCAGCATTTCCCAACGATGGACAGGAATGGATGGGTTTAAGGAGTGCTCACCATTATCCCCGGAAGTGACGCCCCTAGAAGTTTTCGTCTGGGGTTCTCTGAAGCAACGTGTGTACAATTTTCATATCAACGACACTTTCCATTAACCGTTTAAAGGCGGAAATTAGAGGCGGTGTTCACTCCGTTGCACCTGATGTTTTTCAACTTGTGTGTAATGAACTAGAATATTTTCTGGGTAACTTATCTGGCGAAGCTAAAGTTTTCAGAGCCAAAATACGTGAGATACGAATCATTTGCGGTGTCAACTCAAGAACATCCTGCAGAGGGCTATTTAAGGAACTGAGGATACTAACTACTGCTTCCCAATATGTTTGTTCTTTAATGAAAATAGTCATGAAAATATATTTTTTTTTTTCAAACCGATAGCACAGTTCATGGGATCATTACTAGAAACAAGAATTACATTCAAAAATATTTAAAGTAACTTGTTTTGGCTCAGAAATGTGATTATTGTTCAGCAATACACATTTCCAATAACATGCCAACATCAGTAAAAAATTAACGAACAAAAAAATTCACTTTGAGAAGGGGCTAAAAGTTTTACTTCCTCGATCAATTTTTAGCAGAAATGATTGTAGTATGTTACTGTGTATAATATTCACAAATGTGAATATTGTATTCAATTTGACTCGAATAGTAATTCTGTGCAATAATGTGATCATTGTAAATAAGTGTTGTAAAATAGCATAAGAATTATCATATGCAACTAGTACAGTCAACATTTAGTGTGGTGTCGCACAAGTCTAAAGTGCGCGCCACCTACTTTCGCCGCGCGCCGCCATGCACGCACGGCGCGGCGTTCTTACGACGTCGGCCACGAGCGCCCTCTGCTAAAACTCCGCTCGTGGCCACCACTGAACGACGTCTTTCACTTGGAACTGAGATAGGAACCAGTTAACACTTCGGAATCAGATAGGCACCAGTTAAGACTTGGCTATCGGATAGGCACTAGGCAGGCCTCTAGCTCAACTATGTATCAGCATTCTGCAGTACTGAGCTATGTAAAAGTTAAGTATTACTAACTCTCTAAGAAATATATATCTCGTTCTAATTTACTCTAGTGTTTCTAGTTTCTGCTGTCCCACTGGCTGGTCACCTCCCACCTGCACAAGCGTGCATCCTTTATTCCTGTGTCGGTCTTTCTACTCGGCCACCGACACCTACGACGGAAACGAGACACAAAAGCGGCGACGAGGCTGGGACACAAAAATGGCGACGAGGCTGGGACACAAAGTTTAGTATATAGTAATAATAAATTTTATGTCCTTTAAAGTGTAAATATTCTTCAGATCTGTTTTTTTCTGACCCATTCCACATCCATAAGGGCGATTATATTTGGGATCTGTGGGAAGTACATTAAAGTATCTGAACTCATTTTATAAGTATTTGTTGTGTATCTTTTTTCCGACATATACTATATCCAAGAGGATATTCTAAATTTGAGTCAACTGGAACAAAAAGTGCATCTAAACTATAAATTTGTTTAGGTGTGTGTAAAGCGACAAGTGGAAACCACATGGGTAATTTACAAACAACAATGTACATACACTGCTCAAAATAGTTAGGGGATCAGGTGGGATATCGTTTACAACAATTTTGCGGTAACGTATTTTACTCAGATATTTGTTACAATTGTAATTTGTGTGTTATACAGTACGATATTTTGCTGTCACAACTTTTTACTTGAGGTTTACATGGCTTTAAATCAGAGTGAGGTACCACGGGGCAACCATAATAATGAAACAGTCATTCTCGTTCCCCTCTAACACAGCATGTGATCACCTCGGACGGCTAGTACAGTTGTACACCTGCGCGGCATGGAGAGTATGAGTTTATCAATCAGCACTTGACGGATATTAGGCCATTCTTCCATTTGTGCAATATCCAGTTCTGCAACCGTTGTGGGAGGTGCTGGACTGGTTGCACTGCAGGTACCAAGGGCATCCCAGACATACTCAATCGTGTTTAAGTCCGGCGAACAAACTGGCCTCTCCATTCGTTCAATTCCCTCAGCTTCAAACATGTTGTCCACCAGTGTAGCGCCATCATAACTAGAAGCAACCCATCTCCTATGACATCACCATAGGGCACAACAAAAGGTCGAAGGATCTCGTTTCTATATCTCAGAACAGTAGACTTGCGCATAATAGTTCACGATCGGGAGCGCTCAGTTTAGTTCGCGGCTCTGCAGCGAACTAGTTCGTTCTTTTAGTTCGTCCGCTCCCAGTGACGGCTGAGCGGCGTGGTCTGCGCATGCAGGTGGAGGGAGAAGTTCCCCCACCTAGCTGCTTCATGCGCTTGCTGCTTGAGCCGCTAACGATATCACGCAAACCAGAAGAAACAGTTTGTGGATAATTTCTCGCGTTCATGTTTAGACTTATCTCTATATCTTGGCATTATGGAATTTATTACTCAGATATTGCAGAGTGCAGAATACTTCAAAGAAGAAATTTTGTAAATGTTCAAATGTTTGTAGAGTCTATGGGAGTTAACTGCGGGGTCATCAGTCCCTAAACTTACAAACTACTTATGAACTACTTACGAACTAGGACGGCACAAATATCCATGTCCGATGGGGGATTCGAACCCTCGACCGTAGTGGCCGTGCAGACCGTGACTGGAGCGCCTTGGTCTCCTCGGCCACCGCGCCCGGCCAGAAATTTTGTAGCACTGAACTACGTAATCTAGCAGGCAGACGCTAACCTCGATATGGCTCTCATCAGCAGGAGGCAAACACGTGATTTATAATTCTGTTCGCGAGCTATCGTGCATATTTTATTTCGTGACCTATCGCGCATGTTTTAGTTCGCGACCTATCGCGCATATTTTAGTTCGCGACCTATCGTACATATTTTAGTTCGCGACCGGTAGCTCTCCTTTTAGTTCGCAGCTCGGCTGCGAAGTAGGTCGCTCTTTTTAGTTCATCCGCTCGTTTTGGCTTTTGCTACCGCTACTAAAGCTTCAGCTGAGTCTCAGCTCGAAATGACGGCAACTGGCAGAAGGGAGTCACGCGATTCTGCGCGCTCTCGCGTCCTCTCGCTGTTACCCGCCACTCATCGCAAAAGTAGCGGACGAACTAAGAAGCGAGGGATCTGCGAACTAGTTCGCGTAGTTCGCCTGTGGGAGCGCTCTTCCGAACTAGTTCGTTCGCGAACTACACAAGATTACAGAGCAGTCAAAGCTCCAATCTAAATGACATCGAGATCCGTACGTTCTCCAATACTGACTCCTGCCCGCACCATTCATCCACCACATTGATGTAGTGATGTTTCCTGCACATCAGGAGGATTGTTCCGACTTCCACATACACACTAGATGAGGAAACAACAATTATCCGGCCGAGCACAAAATCTCGACTGACCTGTGAACAGAACCCGGCGCCTTTCGTTAAGACTCCGATCCTGATATTTCTCCACACAGTTTCTGCATGCTAAACGGAGTCGTGGTTTTAATGGGACACACACCGTAGGCTTCTGTGCGTAGAGGCTACATTCCAGAAGTCGATTTCGGACTGTTTGTGTTGATATTGCGCGTCCTGTTGCCGCATAGATAGCGCATAGCAGCTCAGTTGCAGTCAGCCTCCTGTCTCGATGGGCTGTTAACCGGAGATAATGGTCATCTCTTGCTGATGTTACCCGTGTACGACCTAGATCTTCCCTTCATTTAACAGTTCCTGTTTGAAATAGCGTCCAGGTAGTAGAAATTACGCTTTGGGACACTTCAATAGCTGCAGCCACCCCCCTCTGTGTCTATACCACTTCCAACCTTCCTAAGCCATAGCTTCAGATACGTCACGTTCAGACGTGAACTATGCTGCTGTAATTTTGATACTACTCTTTCAAGTATTTTTAGTGCACAACGGAAAAATCGGACTATGGTGTACCCTTAGCTCTTGCAAGGAAGACATCAACAACATGTCACGAATAATTCAGAAAGATGCTCCTTGTCTACTTACAATCGGTGAAACTTTATCATTTCTGTAAAGATAAACGTAGATGACATCTCCTGTAAGAAAAATCTTAAAATTAACGAAGTATAACTAGTGATGATCAGTTCGGGTACTAAAGTGATGTCGCTAGTTAATGAAATAAAAACTGATTGTGAATTGTATGTTTATTAAATCTACTATTTTTCGAAAAGACTCAAGTTTATGAAAACAAATTAAATTTATATTTCCAAGTTCCGGATAGGTCAACTGGATCAATGTAACTCCTGAGGAAAGGTAGGTAGAATGGCTGAAGGACCACGCCTACTTGACTTTAAGATGATGCAATTTCGCCAGTTTACAATCAAGGCTTTTGCAATGTCAGAAATTTTATGCAATGATAAAAAAATGTAATTATTGCCTGGGTATGGGAAAAGTTCGCCTAAAGCGTTCACACACAATACCATTAACTGCGCCGATCGCTGCTAGCTGCGTCTTCGCTGAAATCAAAACTAAACTTTTTCTGCCTCGATAGACTGCACGAACCACAGACATTGCCAAGGTGGGGTGGCTTCCGTGCTTCAAGGATACAGATAGCTGTATCGTAGGTGCAACCACGGCGGAAGGGTATCTGTGGAGAGGCCAGACAAACGTGTGGTTCCTGAAGAGGGGCAGCAGCCTTTTCAGTAGTTACGGGGGCAACAGCCTGGATGATTGACTGAGCTGGCCTTCGAACATCACCTAATAAGGCTTTGCCATGCAGTTACTGCGAACGGCTGAAACAAGGGGAAACTACAGTCGTTACTTTCCCCGAGGACATGCAGTTCTGCTGTATGAATATGATGATGGCGTCTTCTTGGGTAAAATATTCCGGATCTGAAATAGTCCCCCATTCGGATCTCCGGGTGGGGATTACTCAGGAGAAAACAAAACAGGCATTCTACGGATCGGAGCGTTGAATGTTCTAACCCGTAATCGCGTAGGAAAGTTAGAAAATTTGATAAGAGAAGTGGTAGGGATTAGTGACGTTCGGTGGCAGGATGAACAGGATTTCTGGTCAGGTGAGTACAGGGTTATAAATACAAAATCAGTTGGTAGTAACGCAGCAATATGTCTGATAATGAATAACAAAATAGGAATGCGGGTAAGTTACTGTGATAAACATAGTGAACGCATTATCGTTGCAAAGACAGACACAAAACCAATATCGACCACAGTAGTGAAAGTTTATATACCAACTAACACGGCCGATGACGAGGGTATCTAAGAAATGTATGAGAAGATAAAAGAAATCATTCAGAAAGTTAAGGGAGACGAAAACTTGATTGTGACTGGGGACTGGAATTCGGTAGTAGGAAAGGGAAGAGAAGGAAATGAAATAAGTGAATATGGACTGGGGAAAAGGAATGAAAGAGGAGATCGCTTGGTAGAATTTTGCGCAGAGCACAATTTAATGATCATCAACACTTGGTTTAAACATAATGATCCAGTCACGGTCTGCACGGCCACTACGGTCGGGGTTTCGAATCCCCCCTCGGGCATGGATATTTGTGACGTCCTTAGTCTTAGTTAGTTCATAAGTAGTTTGTAAGTTTAGGGACTGGTAACCCCGTAGTTAAGTCGCATAGACTATACAAACATTTGAACATTTTTTAAACATAATGAAACAAGGTTGTATATGTGGAAGAGACCAGGAGACACTAGAAGGTACAAGATTGACTTTATAATGGTAAGGACTAGATTTAGAAACCAGGATTTAAACTGTAAGACATATAGAGGGCCAGATGCAGACTCTAATCATAACTTATTGGTTATGAACTGCAGATTAAAGCTTAAGAGATTGCAGAAAGGTAGAAAGTTTAGGAGATGGAACCTGGACAAATTGAAGGAACCAGAGGTGGTGGAGAGTTTCAAAGGGAGCATTAGGCAAGGATTGGCTGAAATGGGAGAAAGTAATACAGTAGAAGAAGAATGGGTAGCTCTGAGAGATAGGGTAGTGAAGGCCGCAGAGGATCATTTAGGCAGAACGACAAGACCCAACAGAAATCTCTCAATAACACAGGATATAATGAACTTAATTGATGAGAGGAGAAAACATAAACATTCAGCAAGTGAAGCAGGCAAACGGGAGTACAAACGTCTGTAAAATGAGATTCACAGGAAATGCAGATTGGCTAAGCAGGAGTGGATAGAGGGCCGTAGAAGAATGTATAACCAGGGGAAAAGCAAATACCGCCTACAGGAAAATAAGAGATATTTGGAGACAAGAAAAGCAGCTGTATGAGTATCAAGAACTCAGACGGAAAACCAGGAAAGCTGAAACGTGGAAGGAATATCTAAGAGGGCCTATGCAAAGGAAATAAATTGAAGGCAGTATTCTAGAAATGGAAGACGAAATGGAGGACGATGCGATAGGATATATGATACAGCGAGAAGAATTTGACAGCGCTGAAGGATTTGGGACGAAACAAGGCCCCTGGAGTAGATGATATTCCGTCTGAACTACTGCTATCGCTAGGAGAGCCAGTCATGAAGAACTTGTTCCACCTGGTATGCAAGATGTATGAGTCAGGGGAAATACCTTCAGACTTCAGGAAGAATATAGTGATTCCAATTCCAAAGAAAGCAAGTGCAGAAAAATGTGAAAATTACAAAACTATCAGTTTAAGAAATCATGCTTGCAAAATACTAACATGAATTATTTACAGACGAATGGAAAAACGTGTAAAATCCGACCTCGGGGAAGATCGGTTTGGATTTAGGAGAAATGTAGGAACACGGAAGGAAACACTCACATTACGACTTATCTTAGAAGATAGGTTAAGGAAAGGCCAACCTACGTTTTTAGCGTTTGTCGATTTGGATAAAGCTTTTGACAATGTCGACTGGAATATACTCTTTCAAATTCTGAAAGTAGCAGGGGTAAAATATAGGGAGCGAAGAGTTACATTCAACCTATACAAAAACCAGAGAGCGGTTCAGCTATGACACCAAGGGCCCCGGGACAAAAATGACTTTGGGGCCCTCTTTAAAATAATAATATATAAATACATAATACAGCTCCTTACATATTAAAACAAACCTAAATACTACTAAGTAAATTATTATGTGTCACGCAACAGATGTTTAATCGTGCTCTCTAACATAACTGTGAAAGTTTGTTTGTTATGGCTTCAAGAAAAATTACTGGTTCGATTTGAAATTTTGCAGAGGGATAGAGTTGGACCTGGGTAAGAGAAACAGATAAAATGACCGCAGGGGGTAGTTTTCGAAGTTGCTCCATACTAGGCGATGAGGTCGCAGGCAGAAGCTAATAAAAAAATAAATGATGAAGTATTACTCACCCACGAAAACATGCCCCCTGCCGCAAGGCAAACCGGGAACAGTCAGGTAAGAACTCGCGCGTCTACGGTGACAGCAGCCGGGGTATCGATCAGCCTAATTTCGTTGATAGCCCAGTCAAAGAAGGCAATGTTGCCAGCATGACTCATTAAATTGATAGTTCTGTAATATTCACACCTTCCTGCGTCTGCTTTTTTTGGAATAGAGATCACTATATTTTTCTTGAAGCCTGAGGCTATTTCGACTGTCTCATACATCTTACACACCAGGTGAAACATTTTTCTTCATGGCTGTCTCTGCCAGAGACATCAGTAGCTCTGATGTCAGTATGTCGAGAGCCGAGCGCGCGATATATATCGCTCGCTTTGACGCCGCTACTTCGTTCCTTGGAAGCTACCGCCACATCGAGCTGTACAAACGTGGAGCATTTTTCTTTCATTTAGTGAAGGTTTCACGTCTCAACTTTGTTTCGTTGGGTTTCTGCGACCGCTCAAAACTGCACCATGACTTTACGGACACAAGGGCATCTTTGAGCTAAAATAATTTATATTAGTTTAAAAAATTATAGTTGTACCTTTGTAGTGACCGATTCTCGATGTACAGTACGTGTCGATATATTACCGAGGTCGACGACAAAAGACTAATGATGTTAAATGTATAGGGAAATAAGAATTCAATATTGTACATTTTTTTTTTAGGAAACTACCTGAAAACACGGCATTGCCCGGATATTTATGTATCTATTGTTGCCTTGAAGTTGGTACTTCTCCTATCCCTTCTCTCTCTTCCATCTCCTTTTTTAAAACATGTTATATTTACCGGAGAATGTATAAGAAATAAGGCTCTCTTGCATAACGTACAAAATTATAAGTGCAGTATCCATACAAAGAAAGTGCAAGGAAAAAAATATTTGTTGGGGATATTGGGTGAAAGGTGTTTATTTTATTGAAGAAAAGTGTGAGTGGAGGTAAAAAAATATATAAATTTTGATTTACGTGTTATTAACTGTGGTGGCTGTTGTTGTACTGTTTGAGCAACATAACAAACCTGGCCTTAATTTCGTGGTTGGTTACGTTAAACTCGTGATTAATGCAAGTGGTGTAGTTAAATTTTGAAAATATTAAGCAAGAAAATCAGTGTAATTAACAAATACTATGGCCCTATCTGACAAACATTTCAAAAGATCACTCACCTTTCCTTTCCTTACAAAATCTCCTACAGAGACTGCGCACACACAGATATCAGAAATCAACTTACTCCGTCTGTGCAGTACGTATGACTCAATTAGTACCCTAATGGTACTGATAATTTATAAAATTATTAATAGTAGGATTTTTTTTAAATCAAGTGATTGGCAGGTGGGTGCAGTCCAACCACTAAAGTCAGTATCTGATAAAATTAATTCACTCAAGCAAAAAGGAAATTTAAGTAAATCAGTCTTAATTAATGCTATGCATACGGCATTAGTACGAGTTTGGTTCTTTATAGGATAGATGTGGCGGTGACTATTATTGTTAAACTCAAAGCAAAACGCAATAGAAAAATTATTCCTTAATCTGTATTCATTAATATGTTTATAATACGTAATACTGGCATGTAACTGTCTGTTATCTTCTATCATCAATTTTAGCAAAATTGTTTCAACTGAATGATTTTTACAGTCTCTAACAGTTAATGACACTCACTTGATTGTAAAATTATGTAGAAATATTATTCCTGCATTACTGAGGATTGTCGCCGGCCGCGGTGGTCGAGGTGACTGAGGCGCTCCAGTCACGGACAGCACGCCCACTACGGTCGGGGGTTCGAATCCCCCCTCGGGCATGGATATTTGTGCCGTCCTAGTTCGTAAGTAGTTCATAAGTAGTTTGTAAGTTTAGGGACTGATGACCCCGTAGTTAAGTCCCATAAGGTTAACAAACATTTGAACATTTTTTGAGGATTGTCATACTAATTATGAGTAGTTAATTAGTTGTTCAAATAAGATAGCAAAAGTACTGTCTAATGTTCTTGTATTTTAACAAAACTTAAACATGCATTCACAGTAAATTACAACCAATAGCATTTAACTTATCTTATTTATCAGTCCAGCGACGTGGTACTCTGCAGTCATATAAATGATACATAAATTCATACAGAAATCATTTTGATGGTGGCTCCTCCTTTGGCAGCTTGCTAGCAGTTCGCCGTGATGCTTCGGGAATCGCTTAATTAATCGCGACCGTTAGCGTCCGCGATGACGCTACCGCGTTTCGGACGTCTGGGACGGTTACCGAACACGTAACGAATTTCTGCCACATCAGAACGAACGAATAAATGTTTCATTAAAATCAATTCTTACTTCACTTATGTTCACGGGTTTCATATAAACTTTCATATCGTTGCACTTATAACAAATTAGAACTTTCACTTTGTTTTAACTTTATTATATATATTGTTTGAGCACTCCGCGGACCGCGTACGAACGTCTGATCTACGTCACGGGGCGGCAGATACTTCTGCTTGCCTGCTCTCCCACAGGGGAGCGCTGCTATACGATAGAGTCTCTGACCTGAGGAGCCATATCGATAACGGTTCACAGAGAAATATTTTACAATGACAAATTAAATATAACAAGTAATCACAGTCATATAGAAAACATACACAGTACAAATAAAATAAAATAATATATACATAAACAATTACATTACAGATAATAAATAAATGACAGAAAATGTTCACAGTTAAGTTACATACATACACTGTGCATCACGATAATTAAGTCACATAAGAAGTTAATTACAACATATTCACTATAAACAGGTTCAATCTAATAATATGTACAAAATGAAGATCATTCCTCGTTATAAGGTAAGGCTTACCTTAAGGGTTACCTTACAAAAGATAGTAATCAAAATACGAATGACATATAAAATTCGTACCATCTCTTATTTATTGAGTTATATGTTGTATAATTGTGTAATTTTTCAGATATATTCTTTTGTATTAGTGCTGTATGTTTGTAAAATCTCATTGCGAATACAATTAGTAGTAAAGATTAAAACTTGGTGCGTGATGGGGTGGTTTTACATGACCGTTGAATACTAGCAACTAATGTACTCTTTCTTCTTAAATGAACTCGTACCATGAAACACTTCTTAGATTCAAATGTTCAGATATTTGTAAAGCTATGGGACCAAACTGCAGTGATCATCAGTCCCGAGACTTACAAAGTTGCCAATCAAAGTTGCGCTCGTAAGCGTTAACTAATGCACTCTGTCTATGTTCACACCAGATAATAAGTATGTCAGTCAACACTACGAACAACGCGCAATCCTTCGTCCTCTCCACTGGAGCCGGCCGCGGTGGCCGAGGGGACTGAGGCGCTCCAGTCACGGTCTGCACGGCGACTACGGTCGGGGGTTCGAATCCCCCCTCGGGCATGGATATTTGTGCCGTCCTTAGTTGTAAGTAGTTAATAAGTAGTTTGTAAGTTTAGGTACAGAAGACCCCGTAGTTAAGTCCCATAGACTCTACAAACATTTGAACATTTCTCCACTGGAGATTCGCTAAGATCCGCTTCATGTTGGAGGTGCTCCTTACAGAGCAGTACTGTACAGGAGTCTTTGTCGCCTCCCCGCTCAAGAAATCGTTGCGAGAACGTCCCATCGCTAGCGACGACACACACACAGCTGGAGTGGGCGAGAGAGTGAGGCTGCCTTTATTTTTCTCGTTCTGCTTGTGTATATGTTCTGATGATGCTGGACCTTCCTGCCAGTGGCTCGCCTAACAGCCACTAATGTGTCTTAAAACGCTGTATGGCTCGCCGGCCAATAGTGAGTCAGCTAACGTCTCGTTTAAGTACTTCCTCTCAGACTTGGTGGTGCCAGTTGGAATTCGCGTTCCACCTGTATCCTAAAAGCTGCAAATAAACACCTTTCGTTGAGACCGGTATTGTGTTTTTTAAAAGGATATTAAAGCGTCCGTATTTTCCCAAGAAGGCAGTGGCTTTCTGGTCGGAGACCGCATCGAGTGAGGTGGCGCAGTGGTAACACACTGGACTCGCATTCGGAAGGATGGTGGTTCAAATCCACCTCCGGCCATCCAGATTTAGTCAGGCTTGATTCCATATTGGGATGGGTGCTCCACGACTGTATTTGATTTGTGGTAATTATTCAGCAATCAGTCGTCATAAATATAAATTCTTTATTTGTTAGCAAATCCGGATTTCGACCACTGTGTGGTCATTATCAATGCTTAAAATCACAACCTCCTACATGGAGGTCGAGATATTTTAAGTATTTTAATTGATTTTAAGCATTGATAATGACCACACAGTGGTCGAAATCCGGATTTGCTAACAAATAAAGAATTTATATTTATGACGACTGATTGCAGAATAATTACCACTAATCCAGATTTAGGTTTTCCGTGATTTCCCTATATCACTACAGGCAAATGTCGGGATGGTTCCTTTCAAAGGGCACGGCTGATTTCCTCCCCAAAAATACGAGCGTAAGCTCCGTCTCTAATGACCACGCTGTCGACGGGACGTAAAACCCTAAGCTTCCTTCCTCCTTCGGAGACCTCCCGGGGCAAGAGGGTTGGGGTGAGCAGCCTTCCGCCCACCTGTGTTACTGTCGCCAGTCGCCACCATCTGGGCGTCTCGCCTCGCTTAAGAAAAACAAGCGTACGTAACTGACAGCGATCTCCAAATGGCACAAGTTCTTCTCCTTGATACACATCGTCTACAACACATGTGCGGAACTGCAATCGCAGCGCTGCAGCGTAGATAAATTGAAACGGAACTTACTTTCTGGACGCGTCTCGTATTATTGAAAATTTGCGTACCCCATGGAGTTTGTATTCAAACGATTCATCTTGACGAGTAGAATGTGATTTTCAGGTCGGAATATACAGGAAATGACAGTGAGGAAAACTTGACTCCTTACAATAGGAACAGTGAATTATAAATAAAGGAAAAAAAATCCACTGGCATCCCAAAATTTCGTGTGACAAAATCATTGCAGCATCTAAACCTAGTCACATTGCACTACTGTTTGAGCGTCACATCAAGAAACAACGCGTCTCCGACCTCAGTGCTGCTTCTGCACAGGGGACAACATCAGCGAAAGAAGATATCAGGTTAGTGAAAAGAAAACTCTTGCGTCTTCATATCCTGATGAGGTACAAAGCAATATGGCCCCTCACTTACAGTTCTTTTTTCTATCACAAATACAAAAATTAGCATGAAGTGTCTTGGTAACAGGACTTACGGTAGAAAGAAGGGGAAAAGTAGTAAACTTTCGTACTTAATCTCAAATGATTAACTTTCTAGAGCTTAAAAGACATTAAACTAAACTAAACTCCAACCGACAAGCCTCGAGACGCCCACTGGGTACTGATCGGCCACCGCGTCATCCTCTGCCCGAAGCCTTTAAGGGACATGGGATAGAGGGGGATGTGGTCACCACCTCGCTCTCCTGGCCGTATGTCAGTTTTCGGGACCAGAGCTGTAATTCTGAATCAAGCAGCTCCGCAGTTGGCCTCACAAGGGCCGAGGGCCCCCTGCTTGCCAACAGCACTCGGCAGACCTGAACGGTAACCCGTCCAAGTGCTAACCAAGCCCGATAGTGCTTAATTTTGGTGATCTAACGGAAACTGGTGTACCATCTGTGGCACGGCCGTTAGCTGAAAGACATTACCCCTTCTTTTTTCTCTTTTATCCCGCTTTAAACATCATTAGCTTTGTGAACAGCTGTAATGCTTCGAGAAACAGATAAGAAGTGTCTTTAAATTGTACAAGACACAGTTATCCACTGTTGTACCAAAACATCAGTCAGCTACTTCAGTTATATTGGCCCTGTAAAGCTGTTTCTTAGTCTCTGCTCTAAAACGCCATATAACGATTCAGTTCGCGATTTTGAAGTCCAGGAGAGACGTTTGATACACTGTTGGCCATTAAAATTGCTACACCAAGAAGAAATGCAGATGATAAATGGGTATTCATTGGACAAATATATTATCCTAGAATTGACGTGTGATTACATTTTCACGCAATTTGGGTGCATAGATCCTGAGAAATCAGTACCACCTCTGGCCATAATAACGGCCTTGATACGCCTGGGCTTTGAGTCAAACAGAACTTGGATGGCGTGTACAGGTACAGATATCCATGCAGCTTCAACACGATACCACAGTTCATTAAGAGAAGTCACTGGCGTATTGTAACGGCCAGGTGCCACCATTGACCAGACTTTTTAATTGGTGCGATATCTGGCGATCTTCTGCTAACAGTCATTGGATCGCGTCAAACGAGAGCAGTAATGTCGTGATACGATAAATCTCAACGCGATAGGCTACAATCCGACCTTTATCAAAGTCAGGAACGTGATGGTACGCATTTCTCCTCGTTACATGAGGCATCACAACAACGTTTCATCAGGCAACGCCGGTCAACTGCTGTTTGTGTATGAGAAATAGGTTGGAAACTTTCCTCATGTCAGCACGTTGTAGGTGTCGCCACCGGCGCCAACCTTGTGTGAATGCTCTGAAAAGCTAATCATTTACATATCACAGCATCTTCTTCCTGTCGGTTATATTTCGCGTCTGCAGCACGTCATTTTCGTGGTGCAGCAATTTTAATGGCCAGGAGTGTACTTTTCTGATGCTGTACAGAGCAATCATTATCAAACAGTTCTCTCTCTGAACACGCTAATTTGGAAAACTACTATATAGATTTTCATGTAACTTAAATTATCTTGGGGCAACTTACAGGATTTATAGAATCACAGTAGGGTCATACGCTCTTGGTACATGAAAAAAGAACACCATGAATTCATCGACCGAACAGAGTGAAATTTTATTGACACATTCTTGAGGCTGTATACAACACACGATCACACAGGCAGAGACGCACATACGTGAGTACAGTCACCAGAGCGTCCGCAAAGTTGGCGTTAGTACCGTGTATAACCCCATTTTGCAGCAATGCAAGCTGTAATTTTTTCATGTAAACGATAGTAGAGATTCCGAATGTGGTTATGTGAAATGTCCTGCCATGCAGTTTCCACCTGGCGCCTCAGTTGGGCCAGATTTCGTGCCGCTCATGCAGACCGCCCAACATGACGTTTCATGCGGTCCCAAACAGGCTCACTGGGGGAGAGATCTGGGGATCGTACTGACCAGGGTAGCTGACGCACTCCTTGAAGAACACGTTGAGTGGGACGGGGTACATGTGGATCTGCATTGTCCTGTTTGAAAAGCATATCACCTTCTTGGTGCACGAGTGGTAGCAAGACGGGTTAAAGAAGGGTTTCAGTGTACCGTGCACTGTTCAGTGTTCTCTAGACGATCACCAGAGGAGAAAGGCGGATATAGAATATCGCTGCCCTCACGATGATGCACCATCATGTGTGCCGTTTGAGTGTCCTCCACTCACGTCCCAACATCTTTCAGTCCGCCTCCAATGGCGTCATGGTAGGCGCTTATGAAGGGACGAATGCAGACGTGTCGTCTTCAGTGATGAGAGACGTCGCTGCCTTGGTGCCAATGATGGTCGTACGCGTGTGTGGTGTCGTGCAGGGGAGTGCGAAAATCTGTAGTGTACGCGACAGAGGCAAACGAGGCTAACACCTGGTATCATTACCCCTATAATTATCCCTAGATCTGTCCCCTTCTGAGCATGGCTGGGGCCGGATGAAACGTCATATTGGTGCAGTCTGCAAGACAGGCACGAGATCTGGTCCAACTGAGGCATCAGATGGAAATTGCATTGCAGGCAATACCGTAGACTTCATTCGGTATCTCTGCTATTGTCTTCATGAGAAAGTTGCAGACTGAATTTCTGAAAAAGAAGGGTATACACGATACTAGTGTTGACACTGTGCACGCTCTGGTGACTGTACTGACGTGAGTATGGTTCTGATTGCGTGATCGTGTGTTGTATACATACTCAAGAATGTGTCAATAAAATTTCGCTCTGCTGGGTTGACGAATACATGGTGATATTTTTATTTTCCAGGAGTGTATATCGTAATTAAATCTGTAACCGTCATATCTGTCTGATTGTTGTAACACGATAATTTCGTATAGGACTAAACGGCAATGACTTAGGTTTTTCACTGTTCACTTGAGCGTTGCTTGCGAAACATATAGCCTGTGTTTTACAAAACTCAGATGGTAGGGAGAGGTGGGGGGGGGGGGATGAAAAGGTGAGATGCAGAGGAAAAAAAGGAAAGAGGCGGTGCACAATTCGGAGGAAACACGTGGATTGGGAGAATGTGTCGAGTAGGAAGGGTAGGGCCGGAAACTCTCATACGTGGGGTGTAGAGATGGTACTTTAGTTTGGATTGAGACGAGGATGGTAGTGAGACCGTAGGGTGTGTTGCAGGGACAACTCCCATGTGCACAGTTCAGAAAAGTTGGTGGTGGAGGGAAGAATCCAGATGACCAAGGCAGTAAAGCAGCCATTGAAATCGTGCAAGTAATGCTCAGCTTCATGCAGGTTTGTCCGCCCTGCTTTTGGACTAACTCAGATAATAGAGATCCGTTCTGATCGTCAGCTGGTTGGTAATCATACCAATGTAAAAAGTTATGCAATTATTGCAATAAAGTTAGGAAGTCATATGGCTGCTTTCTTAGGTGGTCCGACCTCTGAGGGCCTAGGATAAGAATGGGATCCCCACTGTCTCCGGCTGTAGGGAACTTCTTCATGGAGAATTTTGAATATTAAGCACAAACGTTTGCAAGGTTGCGTCCTTCCTACTTCCTACGCTATGTTGATGATACATTCGTGATATGGCCTCACGGCAAGGACACACTGCAGCGGTTTGTTGATCACATGAACGATGTCCATCCGAACATAAGATTCACCGTCGAGATTGAGAAGAATGACTAGCTCCTGTTCTTGGATATTTCACTTGAGAGGAAGGCGGAGGGGGGATGGCTTGGTCATTAAGTGTACAGGAAACCAACGCACAATGATCGGTACTTGAGCGGGAACAGTATCCATCACCATGTACACAAGAAAGCTGTCCCGAAAAAGTTAGTAGCAGGCCGAGGGTCATTTCTGACGACGATCATCTGGAGCCTGAATTTCAACATTTCAAACGCGTGTTCAAACGAAAACGGTTCAGCAAGGGTAAAACTACAAAAGCTTCCATGTGCTACAAACGGAATAAACTACGTGAATCAAGAGACAAAGCATTCCTTCCATGCTCAGGAACAACGACCAGCGAGATAGGCATATGCTGATGAGAGGCGGACTGGGACCAGTGTTCCAGCCCGGCCACGAGAGAAGAGAGAGAGAGAGAGAGAGAGAGATGTTACGTCCCGTGACAACGTAGGCCTGCGTGTTCCGGGCGTAATGTGTCTCTTTGAGTGTGGATGTATTTACATAGGGTACATTAGATTATATTAGACTAGCTGAAAATCCGGCTTTGCCCGGGTATTTATATATTTATTCCTGCTCTGAGTTAGTACTTCTATCCTTTCTCTCTCTCTCTCTGTCCATCTCCTTTTTTTTCTAAAAACATGCTCTAGTTATCAGAGAATAAATAAGAAATAAGACTGTCTCGCATAATGTACAAAATTATAATTATCCAAACAAAGAAAGATAGTAATCAAAACACAAATGACATACAAAATGCGTAAGATCTCAAATTTATTGAGTTATATGTTGTACAATCGTATAATTTTGCAGGTATGTATTCATTTATAAAACTTCAGTATGTCTGTATTAAAAGAAATTTTTTTACTGCTTTATTTATTTATTCTGATATTTTCTTATTCATATGCTTATACTTACAGAGAAAAAGCTGAAGACATTGTAGCACGCATAGACCAAAGATATGGTCTGTGGCATCACCTTTCGCTGTATGTAACCTCCTTGCTATAGACTCGCAAACGTCATCCCTGGCCTTCAGTCCGAATTTTTTTAATAATTTGACGACTTTCAACCACCATAATTTCCACGCCCTTATAGCTATCGGCATGGAACTGCTATGGTGTACAACGGGAGACTTCGGACAAAAATTACACAAAGACTATTCGTTTGCGTTCTGTAGTTTTCGCTGCAGAACGAAATATTAACACACACACACACACACACACACACATACACACACGTAGAATTTTATATACACCGATAACTTTCCATCCCAATAAATTCAACTTTTTATCATTATCATCCCTCAAGCAACAATGCAACCAATAAATTATTGTTCTGCATTTCCCGTTATATTCTTCAAATTACTAAATATCTATCAGATCACTATAAAACCGAGCCTAAGTTTTCCCCGGGTAGACATTAGTAGCTGTACAAAATGTTAGCTCTTTATGTCTTGTGGTTCAGACGTGATAAACGTACACCGAACAGACATTCACATTTATAGATATAGATTAATACTTGTTCTAGAGATCATATATACGACATTTCGTAATGATCTGGAACATGTCAATTTAGTAAATGTTGTCTATACATGAGAATAAATATTTTAAGGATATTTTATTTACATTTTTTATTGTTTATTTTTTTTAAGTTTCATCTTAAAATTCATCTACATTGTAGAAGGAGTTGCCATTCGGAAATTCCTGTAATTTTTTTTTTTTTTTTAAATACTAGTTTGCTATCTGTCAGACATTTGATGCTACTTGGTAAGTGACCGAAGACTTTTGCGGCAGCATAATTCATTCCTTTCAGTGCCAAAGTTAGATTTAACCTTAAATAGTGAATATCACCCTTTCTCCTAGTGATGTAGCTATGCACACTGCTATTTCTTTTGAATTGGGTCGGATTGTTAATAACAAATTTCATGAGTGAATATATGTATTGTGAAGCTACAGTGAAGATCCCTAGATCCCTAAATAAATGTCTGCAGGATGTTCTTGGGTGGGCTCCAGCAATTATTCTGATTACACGCTTTTGTGAAATAAATACTATTTTACTCAATGTTGAATTACCCCAGAATGTGATCCCATATGAAAGCAGTGAATGAAAATAGGCATAAGAAGCTAATTTGCTGAGATGTGTATCACCAAATTTTGCAGTGACCATGATATCATAAGTAGCTGAACTCAAACGTTTCAGGAGAGCTTCAATATGTTTCTTCCAATTCAATACCTCGTCAATGCAAACACCTAAAAATTTCGAATATTCTACCTTAGCTACAGATTTATGTTCAAAGTCTATATTTATTAATCGTGTCATGCTATTTACTGTATAAAACTATATAAACTGGGTTTTATCAAAGTTTAATGAGAGTCCATTTGTAGAGAACCACTTAATAACTTTCTGAAAGATATCGTTTACAATTTCATCAGTTAATTCCTGTTTGTCAGGTGTGATAGCTATACTTGTATCATCAGCAAAAAGAACTAGCTTAGCATATTCGTGAATGTAGAATGGCAAGTCATTAATATGCGCCGGCCGGGGTGGCCGAGGGGACTGCGGCGCGCCAGTCACGGTCTGCACGGCCACGACGGTCGGGGGTTCGAATCCCCCCTCGGGCATGGATATTTGTGCCGTCCTTAGTGTTAGCTAGTTCATAAGTAGTTTGTAAGTTTAGGGACTGATGACCCCGTAGTTAAGTCCCATAAGCTATACAAACATTTGAACACTAATAAGCCGGTGATCAAAAAGTCAGTATAAATTTGAAAACTTAATAAATCACGGAATAATGTAGATAGAGAGGTAAAATTGTCACACATGCTTGGAATGATATGGGGTTTTATTAGGAAAAAAAGTTCAAAAAATGTCCGACAGATGGCGCTTCATCTGATCAGAAAAGCAAAAATTGCCATAAGAAGACAAAGAAAAGATGATGTTCCTTACATGAAATGCTCAATATGTTCACCATCACTCCTCAATAATAGTTGTAGTGGAGGAATAATGTTGTGAACAGCACTGTAAAGCATGTCCGTAGTTATGGTGACGCAATGGCGTCAAATGTTGTCTTTCAGCATCCCTAGAGATGTCGGTCGATCACAATACACTTGCGACTTCAGGTAACTCCAAAGCCAATAATCGCACGGACTGAGGTCTGGGGACCTGGGAGCCCAAGCATGACGATAGTGGCGGCTGAGCACACGATCATCACCAAACGACGCACACAAGAGATCTTTTACGCGTCTAGCAATACTTTGCTTTGGTTCTTATAAAACCCTATGGCATTCAATGCACGTGTGCCAATTTTTACCTCTCTATCTACATTATTCCGTGATTTATTAAGTTTTCAAATTTATACTAACTTTTTGATCACCTGGTATATTAAAAAGAGCAAAAGACCCAAGACTGAACCTTGTAGAACCCCATTCTTGATAACTCCCCAGTTAGAGGAATTAATTCTTTCTTCCGTATCATGTGAACTGCTTATTTCAACTTTCTGCACTCTTCCCCTTAAGTATGATTTAAACCATTTGTGCACTGTCCCACTCACACTACAATACTTAAGCTTACCTAGAAGAATCCCATGATTTACACAATCAAAAGCCTTTCAGAGATCACAAAAAATCCCAACTGCTGATGTCCGCTTATTCAAAGCATTTAATATTTCACCAGTGAAGCTATATATAGCATTTTCAGTTGAAAAGCATTTTTGTAAACCAAAATGACATTTTGTTAGAGTTTTATTTTCACTAATATGTTGAGCAACTCGAGAATACATAACTTTTTGAAAAAGTTTGGATAAATATGTCAGAAGTGAGATGGGGCGATAGTTGTTGACATTGGACGTATCCCCTTTTTTTATGCAAAAGTTTAACGATAGCATATTTCAGTCTATCCGGGAAAACACCCTGCTTTAATGAGCTATTACAGACATGACAGAATCCTACTTATCTCGTAGGGCAAACAATTCGCACTGTTGCTGACTCAAAGAAAACTTGAGAAGCCAGCCGTAACGCACACTTTTCGTATACTGCACACCTTTTCTTCATTATTAATCATTTTACGCATTGATGAGTGTCATGACCTCAATTCTTCAATCATTCTTATGTAGTTGAAACTTCCGTCAGATGTCTCCGCACACAACGATCTTCGGCCTTTCTTAATATGATGTGATGAGATGGAACGACCTGGGTTGCTCACGGAAGTGATTGTGCTCCATGGTCACGCGTCTCAGGGTCTCACAAAGTGTAGTACGAAGTTGGAGCAGCATGAGCGTCGTCTCTAAAGCACAGACATGTCCATCTGTTTCAGAGATATCACATTCTAGCTTATAAAATGAGAATCGAATTAGGACTATCCGTTAAGAAAAGGCCTTTTACCAGAATCCATTAGTGTCTCCCGAATCCAGTTTGCGAATTTTATAACAGCCAATGTCATGCTGCGTGGTCGTTTGAAAACGTTTCGGCCGCTCGGCGACATTTTCAGCAGAAAGAGAGGTTTAACTCGGCGGGCCGGGCCGGCGCGATAGCGGCGACACGGCGTTCGCAGCGGACTTTATGAGCCCGCCCTCTGTCAGGGTAATTTCACTCTGCCTCGCGCGGACCCACGAAGCTGACGGCGGGATCTGGCCGTGATGGAAATCGGGGGCCGAAAGCGGGAAAGTTCCTCTCCGGGCGCGTCAGCGCCAGCGGCGTATTTCACCGAGCGGCTTAAAAGGTGCGCAGCGGAAGCGGTGGGCTCGCATTCACGTAAACGTGGCCTCCCCTGGGCGTCGGAGGATTGGCCGGCGTGCACTTACCGTATCTTTAAAACCCTTTTTTGCTTCTTCTGCAGAGTCTCTCTGGACTGTACCGGAAACAATTTTCCACGGGAGCTACCGTTATTTGCTTCATGCAGTACGTTTCTACATTCTGAAGTGTTAATTCCTAAGGGGGTGTGCAAAATTGCTGGGTGGAATGCAAATCAAGCCCACAGGAGAAAGCGTTTCGCAGTTGTTGTTGTTGTGGTCTTCAGCCCGCAGATGGTTTGATGCAATTAAGAAAAAACTGCCAACGGGTTTCCTTTTAAAACAAGCGCTTCAGTTCTGTGATAACGCTACTCACATTGACCACGACGTCTAACTCTGCCAACGACAGTCAGAGCTGTAAGCCGTAATGTTTAGGTTCATGGCATATCATTAAAGAGGTTTCCTAACTTGTTTTCTGGAAACAGTCAACAAAGTCAACAAAACGCTCTACTTTTGTATTGATTTTATTTAACAAGAGCAACGTAACGCAATAAAAAAGGTGTTTCTCTTTTGGGCTACCTCAGGAGTTTCAATTACTATAAAAGAAACGTATTTATTACGTTTTGAATGGCCTTGACCAGATGGAGGAAAAAGTAAAAACTTTTCACTCATGTAAAAAAAAAAAAAATTACTGTTTGTTGTTGTTGTGGTCGTCACTCTGTAGACTGGTTTGATGCAGCTCTCCATGCTATCCTGTCCCTGTGCAAGTCTCTTCATCTGAGAATATGTTAGGCAACCTACAGCCTTTTGAATCTGCTTACTGCATTGGTCCCCAGTCTCCCTCTACGATTTTTACACCACACACTTCCTTCTAATGCTACGTTGACAATTCATTGATGTCTCAGAATGTGTCCAACCAATCTATCCCTTCTCTTAGCCAGGATATGCCAGAAACTCCTTTTCTCCCCGATTCGGTTAAGCACCTCCTCATTAGTTACGTGATCTACCCACCTAAATTTCATCATTCGTCTGTAGCACCACATTTCAAAAGCTTCTATCATCTTTTTATCTGAACTCCTTATCGTCCACGTTTCACTCCCATACAATGCTACACTCCAGACAAATGCTTTCAGAAAGGACTTTCTAACATTTAAATTAATATTGCATAGCTAATCTGCATTTTATATCTTCTTTACTTCGGCCATTAGAAGTTATCTTGGTACCCAAATAACAAAATTCATCTACTACTCTTATTGTCTCATTACCTAATCCAATTCCTTCAGCATCGCCTGATTTTCTGACATTGCATTCCATTACCTTCGTTTTACTCTTGTTAATGTTCATCTTATATCTTCCTTTCAAGACATTGTCCATCGCATTCAATTGCTCTTCCAGATCTTTTGCGGTCTTTGACAGAATTACTATGTCATCGGCAAACCGCAATGTTTTTATTTCTTCTCCCTGCACTTTAATGCCCTCTCCAAATTTCTCCTCCCATTCCTTCTCTGCCTGCTCAGTGTACAGATTGACCAACATTGGGGAAAGGTTACAAGCCTGTCTTACTCCCTTCCAACCTCTACGTCCCTTTCTTGCCCTTCGACTCTAATAATCGCTGTCTGGTTTTTGTATAGGTTGAATATAACTCTTCGTTCCCTATATTTTCCCCCGATACCTTCAGAATTTGGAAGAATGTATTCCAGTCGACATTGTCAAAAGCTTTATCCAAATCTACAAATGCTAAAAATATAGGTTTGCCTTTCCTTAACCTATCTTCTAAGATAAGTCGTAATGTGAGTATTGCCTCCCGTGTTCCTACATTTCTCCTAAATCCAAACTAATCTCCCCGAGGTCGAATTCCACAAGTTTTTCCATTCGTCTATAAATAATTCGTGTTAGTATTTTGCACCAATGGCTGTTTTACAGTATCATTGACTAATTGATATCCGTTTCAGGGTTGGTGGTACGTTTTGTGTACTAACATTCCACGTCATGAAAATGCATGGTGGTACAAAAAACCGTACCACATAATTTTGACGATCTGACTCATTCAGAATGATTGTTAATTTCCTGAACCGACCATTGAATGTAAGGTGGTAGCTCCCACAATGACCGAGAGTTTCCAGAAGTAGTATTACTCATCTGCGGTGACAGTTATTCCAAACACCCTGTACAGAGTTGCTGGTTTTTCCCCTCTGAGGTCAAATGCGTATTTCGTCCGTCTTTACGTGATATATTGTCGCCTTGAAATGGAAGCAGGCTTGACTTCGAAGGCAGGATTGTCAACTGAACACAGCACTTGTACTGAAATCAGGTTTATTGCTAACTTAACATACACGCAGCACTAACTGCCTCTCGGGCAGAGTGCTCTGCTATTTATATCCAGACAGAATATACCAGAAATTAGAACAATAGTTAACATAGGAAACAAGTAGAAACGACAAATGAACATAAGAAACATGTGGAACATTCTGCAGATGTTACTTACAAAGAAATATATTTTTGCCGGTGGACGGGATTGAACGGGCGACCTTTAGCACCGCGGTCGGTGACGCTATCCCCTGCGCCACGCTGGTAGTAGGTTTACGCGGGATCTCGCGGCAATATTGTTGATTGATATTTTTCGTACAAGTACGATAACCTTACATCTTATAAAATAGGCTGTATGCGTCTGTTTGTGTATGTAACTTATGTATTTATTGTGGTGGACACCATTCAGAGCGTGCTCGGTCGCAATATGTATGTTGTACGTTCTTCCACAGGGTCAGAGCTGTGGCGCCACGCAAACCAATTGCGCTTGCACAGGCCGCGCGATCCTGTCTCCGGTTTCTTGATTCCAGACCCAGTTCTCCGCCAGGGAGCACAGCCACATCGTTCGTCCCTGGACTACGAGATCCCGATGGAGGTAGACGCGCCTCCTATGCAGTCGGCCCCTTCGCCTCCGTCGCTGCCTCAGCTTCCAGCGTCAACGAGAGGGACTCCGGGACCGTGCGGGCCTCCCCAGCTTGGGCCACGCACCTCAGAAGAAGATGACCTGCTCAATCTGGGCGGAAGCGTGCGCCCTTCCCCTCGTTTTGGCGGGTTTTCCGGGGGATCGCAAGGCAGATGCCGGGGCGCGGACGGCGTCTCGATCCCAGCCTCTGCTACGACGCCCGTCCCACCAGTAACGCCCCCGCCCAGGCCCTCCTCCCAGTGCCGTCGCCGTGGCCCTCAGCCCTACGCCACGACGGCGCGGCGGTTTGGGGGGGAGGGGTGTGGTGTCGCACAAGTACAAAGTGCGCGCCACCTACTTTCGCCGCGCGCCGCCATGCACGCACGGCGCGGCGTTCTTACGACAGCCACGAGCGCCCTCTGCTACAACGCCGCTCGTGGCCACCACTGAACGACATCGTCACTTGGGACTGAGATAGCAACCAGTTAGGACGTTCGGAATCAGATAGGCACCAGCGAAGACTTTGCTATCGTACAGGCACTAGGCAGGCCTCTAACAACTATGTATCAGCATTCTTCAGTTCTATGTAAAAGTTAAGTATTGTATAAATTCTGTGCAATATATATCTCATTCTAATTTAGTGTTTATAGTTTCTGGCTGCTCCCCTCCGTACCTGCACCAGCGTGCTATCTTTATTCCTGTGTCGGTCTCATTCCACTCGGCCACCGACACCGCCGACGGGAACGAGACACAAAAGCGGCGACGAGGCTGGGACACAAAAGTGGCGATGAGGATGGGATAGACGAACCTTGGACCAGCAGCCAGACAGCAGCAGTCGGAGCACGCAGAAATTGCTCCCGTCCACCCACCCTTATTATAAGATTTTTGGGGGAACATTTTCAGTTACGTGTTTGTGGACTTTTTTGTTGCAGAGCGTCCTCTTTCATATTGTATTTGTGTTTCGTTATAATTTACTTGTATGCGCGGCGCCTAATCGGTCAGCATGGCCACTACCCCGAACCCAAACTTAATGGAAATTATTCAGTTACAGACGGCGCAAATAACACAACTCCTGCAGGCTGTGGCCCAGCTCACAGCGCAAGCAGCTAACCAACAACAACAGCCGCCGCTTCAGCAGCCCACACCTGCCGCCGCAACGCTTCCTACGTTTCGCCAGTACAACGAACGTGAGGAAGAATGGAGCGACTACTTCGCACAGTTTCAAGAACTCGTCGCGGCTCATCAAATTACAGGTCAGAAAGTGAAGCATCTGCTATTATCTGTGGTTGGCACCAACACCTTCGTGTTACTGAAAAAAACTTTTCCCCGACGTATCTCCTCGTGATGTAGACTTTGAACAAATAGTAGAGGCACTAAATGCTCATTATGAGAGAAAAGTTCTCGTAGCTGCGGCACGGTACCGATTTTTCAGACTTAAAAAATTACCGCAGCAGTCACACCAAGAGTGGATTACGGAATTGAAGGGCTTAACCCGAAAATGTAAATTTGCTTGCTCTTGTGGACTTTCGTATAGTGACGTGATGTTGAGGGATGCGATTACGCAGAATATTCAGGACCCCAGAATTAGAGCAGCAATTCTGAAACAGTCTGACCCCTCATTAGACAGTGTACTGCAGCTTATAGATGCGCATGATACTTTTGACTTAGCAGATGTAGAAATGCAAAGCCACAGTGTTAATTCAGTGCGGCGCAACGGTCGCTTTCCTAGCCATAGTTCTCAGTGTAGCACTAGTGATTCTTACAATAGTACAGGCCGTGCTGAACAGACAGGGAACAGTAGCCAGTGTAAAAGTGCGACACAAAGGTCGCCCCGTCGTGTTAGAAACAGTGATTTGAATAACGGGCGCCAACGCTCATTTCAGAAAACTGTACGTAAGTCTTGCCCCCAGTGTGTGTCTCGCCACAAGCGTGCTCATTGCCCTAGTCGCAACGCAACCTGTTATCAATGTGGCAAATCAGGACACGTACAAACAGTGTGTATGCAAACCAAACATTCAAAGAACGGTGCCGTTAGAAACAGTGTTTCGCAGAGTGCGAGAACAGTTCATTCTGTAAATGTTATACGGGCTGTGGAATTGAACAGTGCTATCCTTGGATCTCAATTTCAAGAAAGTAGTTCTGCGCCTATGGCAAAACTAATAATGCACCACGTAGCATGCGCCGACGAGTGCGTAAAACAGTGCAACGGAAAAGGGTTCGGGACAAGCAAAATGGCAATGTACAGTGCAATCCTGTAGTGAACCTAGTGCCTTCTACAACTTCTTATTGTAAAAGTGCCCAGTACTGTGTAGCTAGTGACAGTAGACATCAAGTAGCTACTCAAAAGCGTAGTGCAGTAGTTAGTAAATCTGGAGTAGCTTCGCATGCTTGCGCGGACGCCGATCCGGCGGTAGTGCCATATAGTGACAGTGATACTAATCTATGTGCCAAGTCTGCGCCGCTTCCTTCACTACGCGGCACGCGCATACGCAGCAAACAAACCGTAGCAGACGTTGCCCACATTCGCGCACCTGTCGAGCGCCGCAAGCAAAAACTGTTTGACACTCTTCATAGAAAATAAGACGGTGCAATTTCAGCTTGATACTGGCTCCGCTGTTACATTAATTAATAAAGACACTTATGAACTTCTGGTTTCGCCAAAATTGTCGCCGTGTCAACAAGTGCTAACAGCATATACCGCTCAAAATATTCCCGTGCTAGGAACGTGTAGCCTGCCTGCCTCTTTTCAAGGTGTAACAAAAACAGTTGCTTTTGTAGTTCTTAAGGCAAAATCTACACAGAACATTTTTGGATTAGATGCATTTGACTTGTTTGGTTTATCAATTCAAAGAGATGTGCTTCAAATTTCGTCAGTAGTGCCTCAGGACAAAATCAATGCATTGTGTGAAAAATATAGTGACTTGTTTTCGCCGGAATTAGGTTGTGCAAAAGACTTCGTGGCACATGTAACTTTAAAAGAATCTGCAGTTCCAAAATTTCGTAAAGCTAGACCAGTGCCTATCGCAATACGTGAAACAGTTGCGGAAGAACTTAAACGTTGGCAAGATAGTGGTGTGATTTCTCCTTTTTCTGCGAGTCAGTGGGCCTCGCCTATAGTAATTATACCCAAGCCGTCAGGAAAACTTCGTCCCTGTGCGGACTTCAAATCAACAGTGAACAGTCAAACAATTGTAGACACTTATCCCCTGCCTAGACCTGACGAACTAATGGACAAATTAGGACAATCTCGTTTCTTTTCTAAGATTGATTTAACAGAGGCATACTTACAGATTCCACTTGATGACGAGTCAAAAAAGTTTTTCGTCATTAATACTCACATGGGCCTTTTTCAATTTCAACGCCTACCCTTTGGCAGTTCTTCCGCCCCCGCTATTTTTCAGCGTTTTTTGGAACAGCTGACAGTTTCTGTACCGTGTTGTTCGAACAATTTAGATGATATTGTGATATCCAGACGTACAGTTGAAGAACATTTAGCAAACCTGGAGTGCCTTTTTAAAGTTTTGACTGCAGCAGGTCTACGTTGCAATAAAGCAAAGTGTTCGTTTTTTCAAACTGAAATAGAGTACCTAGGCCATGTGATTAATGCCCAAGGAATACATCCCTTACAGTCACATCTTCGAGCAATCAAAGACTTGCCTCCTCCTAAGAATGTGCACGAATTGCAAGCAGTAATGGGAAAGCTGAACTATTATTTCAGGTTTATTCCCCATGCCTCTCAGATTGCAGCTCCACTGCATCACTTACGTAGGAAGAATGTTCCTTTTGTATGGTCCAAAGATTGCCAGGTTGCCTTTGACAACTTAAAGTCTGCACTAATCAGTGATGCATGTTTGATTCCCTTTGACCCACAGAAGCCTGTAGTGCTAGCAGTTGATGCCTCGTTGTACGATGTGGGTGCAGTTTTGTCACATCGTATTGGATCTCACGATCGTCCTATTGCCTTTGCATCCAAGCTACTGACGCCGACGCAACAGAATTACAGTCAAATAGAAAAGGAGGCCTTAGCAATCATTTACGGCGTCACAAAGTTTCATCATTATCTCTATGGCAGAAAATTCTATTTGTTGATAGACCACAAGCTTCTCACGTCGTTGTTCTCACCCACAAAGCCAATTCCGCCACGAACGGCACAAAAGCTTCAGAGATGGTCCTTGATATTGTCAAATTATCAGTATGAGATATTGTACCGACCTACCACTAAACATGCCAACGCGGACACACTTTTCCTACTTCCGGTTGGCCAGGATGTGACGTTTGATTCTTCAGATATGGCATGTTGTCAGTTAGACTCCAGAGATGCTTCTGCTGTCGCAGACTTCCCTTTGAACTCTCGTCGGGTTGCACAGGAAACAGCTGCGGATGCAGACCTAAGTGTGGTAGCACGTTTTGTTCGCTCAGGGTGGCCTGCCAGAGCCAAAGACATTGATCGGCCTCTGGTTCGACATTATTTTGCACAACGTCATGCATTATCTTTAAGTCAGGGTGTACTGTTGTTGCATACCGACAACGACCAAACAAGAGTGATTGTTCCTCGTTCCCTGCAACGTGAAGTGTTACGCCTCCTGCATCAAGGACATTGGGGTATTGTTAGGACAAAGCAACTGGCCAGACGTCATTTTACCTGGGTTGGTATGGACGCTCAGATAGAGAGCATGACGTCACAGTGTACGGTTTGTGCGGAGCATCAGGCGGCTCCTCCGCAACGTTTCTCAGACTGGCCACGCCCCAAGGGACCATGGCAACGTTTACAAATTGACTTTGCCGGACCTTTCTGGAATACGCGCTGGTTAATTATTGTAGACGCTTTCAGCAAGTTTCCTTTCGTGATTGCCATGAACTCAACGACAGCGTCTAGTACAATCAGTGCCTTAACATCAGTGTTTTGCATCGAAGGTTTGCCTGAAACAATTGTCAGTGACAATGGACCTCAGTTTGTTAGTGCGGAATTTCAACAGTTTTGTCGTGTGAATGGCATTCAGCATATCACCACCGCACCTTTTCACCCTCAGTCCAATGGTGAAGCAGAACGTTTCGTTCGAACATTCAAGTCTCACATGGAGAAGATGAAAGGTCAGCACTCCAGGCAGCAAGCTCTTCAAATTTTCCAGTCTACGTATCGGTGCATGCCACGTGACGGCCCGTCTCCTGCCGAGCTGCTACACGGCCGCCGTCACCGCACTCTGCTTCACCTGCTGCAGCCTCCCACGCACCGAGTCGGTTCGTATGGCGCTACGAGTTTTCAGGTTTCCACGTCGGTGCTGTAGAGGGTGTTTGCTGGCAACAAGAAGAAACTATGGTTGCCGGACACCATTTAGCGCGTGCTCGGTCGCAATATGTATGTTGTACGTTCTTCCACAGGGTCAGAGCTGTGGCGCCACGCAAACCAATTGCGCTTGCACAGGCCGCGCGATCCTGTCTCCGGTTTCTTGATTCCAGACCCAGTTCTCCGCCAGGGAGCACAGCCACATCGTTCGTCCCTGGACTACGAGATCCCGATGGAGGTAGACGCGCCTCCTATGCAGTCGGCCCCTTCGCCTCCGTCGCTGCCTCAGCTTCCAGCGTCAACGAGAGGGACTCCGGGACCGTGCGGGCCTCCCCAGCTTGGGCCACGCACCTCAGAAGAAGATGACCTGCTCAATCTGGGCGGAAGCGTGCGCCCTTCCCCTCGTTTTGGCGGGTTTTCCGGGGGATCGCAAGGCAGATGCCGGGGCGCGGACGGCGTCTCGATCCCAGCCTCTGCTACGACGCCCGTCCCACCAGTAACGCCCCCGCCCAGGCCCTCCTCCCAGTGCCGTCGCCGTGGCCCTCAGCCCTACGCCACGACGGCGCGGCGGTTTGGGGGGGAGGGGTGTGGTGTCGCACAAGTACAAAGTGCGCGCCACCTACTTTCGCCGCGCGCCGCCATGCACGCACGGCGCGGCGTTTTTACGACAGCCACGAGCGCCCTCTGCTACAACGCCGCTCGTGGCCACCACTGAACGACATCGTCACTTGGGACTGAGATAGCAACCAGTTAGGACGTTCGGAATCAGATAGGCACCAGCGAAGACTTTGCTATCGTACAGGCACTAGGCAGGCCTCTAACAACTATGTATCAGCATTCTTCAGTACTATGTAAAAGTTAAGTATTGTATAAATTCTGTGCAATATATATCTCATTCTAATTTAGTGTTTATAGTTTCTGGCTGCTCCCCTCCGTACCTGCACCAGCGTGCTATCTTTATTCCTGTGTCGGTCTCATTCCACTCGGCCACCGACACCACCGACGGGAACGAGACACAAAAGCGGCGACGAGGCTGGGACACAAAATTTATGTTCCACATCTCCTCCTAACCTAGTGGACCGATTTCAACCAAACTTGGTACAAATATTCTTGAAGGTCAGGAATCATTTTCTATGGTTGCAAAAACCACGTACGATACATAGTTTACGATATCACCTCATAAACAATTATATCTGTCCCATCTTACGGCGTGTGATAGCGTGATTTTATTCGTCAACTATTAGAGTATGAGAGCACTTAGCGCCTTGCAATAAATTGTAAACATAATTTCAAATATTTACGAAACTTTGTCTCTGTGTCAACCAAAACAAAATGATAGAAGGTAAAAAGTTTATCGCTAACTACTTTTCAGATGTTCATAATGTATATTTACGGCATTTGGTTTGACATTACAAGTTATTACTTCTACACTGCAAATTTTTTACGCCAGGCAATTCACAGACAATACCCATACATACCACTGAATGTTCCTTCGATATTATATCACAGTTTGAAATATAGTTCACGAGCTATAAAGTCATAAACAATTTCGTTAATGAAAAGGGCATCATCATAAATGAGGTATTCATTTATTACGTCTTTACTGCTAACACCATTCACGATAAATTTTGCAGATATTAGGCACATATACCACTGAATGTACCTTTGAACTTACATCATAATGCGACACATATTTCATGAGATATGTCGCCATAAACAATGAATTTTCCGATTAACTACTACATCATGCGTTTTTTTCCACATCTCCTCCCAAAATAATGGACAGATTTCAATTAAACGTGGTACTATCGATGTGGGGTTAAACACTACCTACGACAACATAGTTCAGGACATATGATGTCGTAAACAATAAACTTCCCCATCACGCGACGCGTGATTTACGAGACTTCGTTAATCCACTATTTATTCTTCGCAGACAGTTTGCTAATATGACTCTCTACAAATGATCTGCATGGGAACGAAACTTAAATGGACAGATAGTAAGGTAGACGTCGACGGACAGAAAGGGAAGAACGATATGCCCTAAGATAAGGAAAGAATAAATACAACAGATTTCACAGAGGAACCTACGTAAAGCATTTATACCAATGAATGTATATCTGCAAAATAATATCATTGTGCAACACAAGCATCAACAGGTATGACATAGTAAATTAACACTGCGATAGGTAACAACACGTCATGTCATGCACCGCGATTTAATACACTTCGTATTTACTACGAACAAGACGCTGCTGCACTGCAATCAGCTTGGGGATATTACTGAAAGCTGACTGTGCTTTTGACATCTTTAAACTGTGAAGCAATTTCGTTTCATAAAAGTGAGATCACGGAAAAATATTTAGATGTAGACTATGCTTGAAGTATGGATGGCGTAGTACAGCAAACAAGCGATAGAGGCACTGTAGTGAACCAAAGAACTAATAGACGCCGCTGCTGTGAAATAAATACGGGGTAGTACAGCGTGGAAGCGAACGTCTGTGATAGAATTAAGCAATCTTATCTCTGCGAATACCAACAAACATTGAACATAGTGTTACATGATTTTATTTTGTCGTCCTGGTCAGCCTCTGTTTACTCGTTCCCGGCCTAGCTTTCAGGAAAGGTTCTGTGCAGGATGCGTTAACGTCTATAACAGCTATGCAGATTAATAGTGCAAGTTTTATTTACTGAACTTTTTACAATTACTTAAGTGTCGGGCCCGGTGGTCTTGGGGTAAAGTGCTCGACTGGAAACCGAAAGATGGCTGATTCGAAACCCGGTCGGACCTCGGATATTTCAGTCCGCAATTTAACTCATCCTTCACGTCTCAACGATGTGAGGAGTCGCCAGAAACGACACGTGGTTCGTATTCCACGTTAAGCTGTAGCTCCCCTTTCCCCCGTTGGATAACTGGGGTAGGCTAGGGTCACGCAAATCGCCGAAGTGGCGTCCAATCGAAACACTTGCACCAGGCCGATGACCTACACGAATTTATTATTATAATTACTTAAGTTTTGTAAGATATGTTTCTTCTCTTCTCACGGCGTCGTCTTCTGTACGATGCTAAATGCGCTGAGTCCTAGTGACTGCCTAGTTCACAGCCGAGTTCAAACGGGCTCTTCCAGACGCAGGTCGGCCTAGATATATCCGCTTGTAGAGGGCGCACATCTAGGTTACTCTCTCCAGGATGCGCGGGGCCGGCGTGTGATTGGCTGCCGGTCGTCCGCTGCCTTCTGGACAATCGTTCTCTTACGTCTGGCGTGTGACGCTGACTTTACGTCACAACATCCCTCCCTCCCCAAAGCGCTGGACCGTTGTCGTGGAGATAGCTCGACGACAGGGGAGGCAGGCTCGTGGACGTAGTGATGGACCGGAGTCTGTAGCTGCAGAGGACTACTGGCCGGGCCCCACCATCTGGCCTGAGCGTGCGAGGGAACGTCCTCCGTGAAAACCTCCGAAGGGCCCACGTCCACGACCTGGGGCCCAGATGATGACGTAGATGGTGTCGGCGGTGGTGACGTCAGCGTCGGATGTCGGATGCTGCGTGGCATGCTGGTCGAGCTGATCGAGGTCCATCGGTGTGTGCAGTGGAGGCGGAGGCGGCGAGGGCTTCGTCTCCATGAAGTCGGGCTGTGGTGCCGTCGAGATCTGCTGCAGGGGCGGCTGCCGAGGTCGCGCGGGCAGCGGAGGCCGCGCGGTCTGCGTGTTGCGCGAATCTGCCGAGAGAAACGCAGAAGGATCACACGGTACACGACAAGGGCGAATTTGATTGCGGTGTCTGCGAACTGCGACATCAAATCCTGAAATTTCAGACATGGAAGCACGAAAACTTTCGATGATTTCACCCCGCCTCCATCGTCTGCGACCGCCAAAAACTCTGTAAAAGATGGGTTACGCGGAGCGAAGCGATACTTGCGTGTCGTCGGCTGCTGCTCCGGGCGGCGCGATGGGTGGAGCAAGTGGAGCAGGGCGGCCGTGCAGAAGCTCGGCCGGCGATGACCCTTCTCATGGATGCGAGCGGTAGGAGGCGAGGAACAGTTGCAGAGCTGCCTCCCGTGAGTGTTCCGAACGAAGTTTGGTCATCTGTTACTTAAATGTCCGGACGAAGTGTTTCGCAGCTCCGTTTGACTGCGGGTGAAACGGTACACTGTTGAGATGCTTAATTCCATTGCGTGGTAGAAATAAATACTCGTAGGTACAATTTTTCACTTCTTCTTTAATTTGCAATCAAACTGCTTCTCCACCAAAACATTACAACTTCATAACATACACAATGCAACAGAACTTAGGTGTTAGACTGACGTAGCTTCCAGAGAACTTTGTAAAAGCCAAAACTCGAACCCCCCCACGCAAGGCGATGAGGAAAATATATAACATTGACAATAACGACATTACATTATGCATTGTTCATAACAATTGAATATACCAATTTACAATTAAGGAACACTCAAGTAAAACATTTCATGTACACAAAAATAATCATAATATAAAATGAAAACTATACATACAAAATTTTAGATGGTGCATATCTTTTTATGTCGAAATCTCCGATCTTTTTGTTTCACAACAAATAGTAATGCTAAATGTCAATTAGTTTGTTAATGAGTACATCATACATGTTCCTAACATATATTGAACTATCAAATATCTTGGCAATGCTCAAAATAAGTTCAAAATCTCACGTCAGTCAATATATACAAAGAATTACAATATTGGAACTTTGACTATTACATTAATTAACACAATTAGCTGGTCAATACAACTTGTTAATGAGCCTAACCTATATAAAATGCTATTTATTTTCATGACTTTTTATTTTACATGTCTTTTCTATCTAGTCTCGAAATAATGTACAATGACAAAACTATTGTTTATAGAACTGTCTGGAAACCGCATATATAAATCTCTTAATTAATGAAATCTATCGCTTGTTAACTGATCACAGTATCATCGAGACACTGTCCTACACTGATTCCTAGGCTGGCTATTTGTAACTAACTTCACACGCAACATATATCACTATTAAACCACACGATTCCGGGTCCGACGCAGACGGTATCGTACGATAACATTGACATGAGAGGGCCAGCAGAATCATCACAGAACTGAGGGCCGTTATCAGAGACTATCAATTCAGGGAGATCTTCCAGAGAAAAAATGGAAGATAATGCGCTAATCGTGCTACTAGGAGTCGTAGAAGACATTATACCTGCAAATGGGTAACCACAATAAGCCACTTAGTGTTCCAGAAACGACCAGCATAGACAATATGCACTAGTTGCCATGGTGAATCTGCTTTAGGCCACGCAAAAATATTCGAAGGTAGGGCGGACTGGTTGTTAGTGCAGACTGAACACTGTGACGTCACCTGTTATATTTGGGTCTCCATCCCCAGACAAGTACAATGTCGTCGTGCCAATTGCTTAGTGCGAATCTTTCCCCAATGTTCTTGGTGAAGTAAGTTCAATACTTCTTTCTGGAAACGTCACGGAATCAACACACGCGATTGTCCACTGTCATTTGAAACTAGAATGACACCTCTATGGACTGAAAGTTCCTTTCTTCTAGCAAGTGAATTTTGAATGTCACGTTGTGCACGAGGCCATCCTGTGCGAATGTATCACAGCAAAATTCGTAAATCGGGGTCTGTTTCTGTAGCCCGAGCAATTTTCCTATAGTTCAACGGGAAACAGTGCAACAAACTATATTCCTGTACATCTCTCTGATAACAAGACGTCTGAGAAGTGTCAAAGTCTTTATCAGGACCAATCGGAAGACGGGAAAGTGCGTCGGCATTTTCATGGCGAGTTGCGAGTCTGTACACAATCTCGTACTGATACTGTGATAAGAACAGTGCCCACTGCTGCAATTTGTGTGCATGCGAGCAGGAACCGGCCTGGCTGGATGAAACAATGACTGCAGTGGATTGTGGTCAGTTACCAAATAAAATTTTCTCCCATACAAATAGTGATGGAATTTCGTGACACCATACTCTATTGCTAAAGCTTATTTCTCAGTTAACGGTTCTGTGTGTCTATCAAAAGTTTTGACGCAAACGCTATCGGACGGTCCGTATCTCCACGTCTATGTGACAGCACTCCACCTAGACCACACGATAATGAGTTAACTTGCAAAAGAACTGGTTTTTTGGGATCGATGCACTAAACATCGATCACTGTCCAATGCATCTTTCAGCATTCTTCTATCCAAACAAAACGAACATTTTTATGACGTAGCCGGTACAAAGGGGCTGCAATTTGCGCTGCAGTGAGAATAAAACCTAATATGGTAAGTTAATTTTCGCAAGAGGGACAGTGAGTCTTTAGCATCTTTTTGTGCTGGCAGGTCGTGAGTGACAAGCAAATGTAGTGCACATCTTGGCCGTTTATCACGTGTCCTAGATACTGCAGTTACGGTTTGAACAAGTCACACTTATCTAAGCGACAAAACTTGAAATTTTCTCAAATATGCAATGTGTTCTTCTGGGGTACGGCCTGACACAACTATGTCGTTTACGTAGTTTGAACAACAAGGCATCCGAGCTGTGAGCTGTTCCAAATATCTTTGAAAGCCGCAGCACAACGGCCGAGCGTATTGAGGCGCTATGCAACAATGCACGAGGCCGCTCCCCATTGGGGGTTCGAATCCCCCCTCGGGCATGGATGTTTGTGCCGTCTTTAGTTTAAGCTAGTTCAGAAGTAGTTTGTAAGTTTATGGACTGATGACCCCGCATTTAAGTCCCATATCTTTCCAAACATTTTTTATCTTTGAAAAATTGCGGGCGCGGATGCACTGCCAAACAGTAGGCGCAAATATTTCAATGTGGTCATCAGTCCCTAAACTTACAAACTATTTATGAACCTTGAAAGACGGCTGTCTGCCGTCTTTCCCAGGTTTTTAACTTTGTAAATTATCTAAGTTCACTAGACGGGCTTTTTCGCTAAACGAGAACCCCTTTCGTTCGGACGCATGAGGAATAGCATTTCATTTCATGTTTTTAAATGTTAGTTTCTGTAATATTGCTGGGATTTTATTATGCTAATAATTTATCATTGTGTCTATGAATGTGGCAAGATGAACGATTTTTCCGTGACGCCACAGTCCCTGTGAGAATGTGTACTTGCTTTATTCTGTATATGCATGTATGAGAATCTTCTAGCATGGGAATCTGCGTGTATGTATGACAATTTTCGTCGTCGTCTGCTGACTGCTCGCTACTAGTGTTTCTCTGGCTTCGTATCGATACATAGTCGTTACCAACCCTACTTTTGATGCTACCAAAGAGGTTCCTCCACCCTTTGGTTACAAGTTGGGTTGGCAATGCCCAGTAACGAGCCTCGATAGGACGCGCGAGTTTAAGCTCACCCCACCACCTCGTTTTTCCTGTGTGTTTATCGATTTCCGATGGATTTCCGGCAGTGGCGGGCACTGGCTGGCCGACATGGACACTCTGTAGCTGCGCTTAGACCTGGTAAGACGTTCTGATTTTCTTTCCTCCCTTGGGATGGTAACGATTCTTTGTCGGGTGTTCAAGTTAGATCTCGGAACTTAGGTTCATTTTTCGGAATAAGTTTCTCCGATCATGTACGAAAGTATATTCAATTTCATTTCGGTGATTTTGCATAGGTAACTGTGGCATATATGTAACTAATTCGGTTTGATAATAACCAATGTGCAGGAATATTTTTATTCTGTGCAGTGCATGTGAAATATTCTTTTCCATTTTCTCCTTCCACGAGTGATATGTACTCCACGTGGTGTGTTCTTAGAACAAAGGTTTCAGCTACCCCTGTGTCTGTTTCTATGCCCTTCAGGCAAGAAATTTTGTATGTATCTTTCTGATTTCCATTAGAACCTCGCGATCTACTCAGCGTCTTTTTTAAATTGTTGTTTCGTTTCCAAACTTGTACTTTGCATTCAGACTCCCCCAGCAAATTCTCTTCTAGCCTTGTACAACCCCCTTTATTAGCTTACTAATGAAAAACTACGTATTTCTACGGGCTGCATGCCGTATTTCTTAGTTGATTTACCCTGACTTTGAATTTATTCTACTTTTCTGATATTTGAAGACTGAACTTCGTCCATCCATGTAAAACCTTCCAAATCGCGTCTAGCTGCATTTCTTTAGCTTCCTTATGATCTCCTACGCATTTCTAAGGGTTGCATGTCCTAGCTAATTTTCTTTATTTTTCGAAAATTGAATTTTGTATTTTTTATTGATTTTCGGTACCATTTTGTTCCGATCTCCGACTGCAAGGGTTTATACCTATTCACTTGAGTTCTCGCCACTGCGCACATACCAGTGCCTTACTATCGTGTATTGTTTCTTCGCTGGTTCGCTGAATTTCGCCTACGATAGCGGCGTCTGCTTCTGCCTCGAATCAGCACTGTGAATTGGGTGAGTTTCGCTTTGCTTCGCGCGTGTGAGTGGCTGAATGCTTGACTGTAAATCCATCCTCCGACGACATTCAGTTCAGATTACTTTAGCTTAATTGTCAATGTGGGATGCATTGTTATTGTTTAACAAAATTGGTTCCCCCACGCCGGCCGCGGTGGCCGAGGGGACTGAGGTGCTCCAGTCACGGTCTGCCCGGCCACTACGGTCGGGGGTTCGAATCCCCCCTCGGGCATGGATATTTGTGCCGTCCTTAGTCTTAGTTCATAAGTAGTTTGTAAGTTTAGGGACTGATGACCCCGTAGTTAAGTCCCATAAGCTATACAAACATTTGAACATTTTTTTTTGGTTCCCCCATTTACTCATGTTTGGACGGAATAAATAAGTTATTATCAGTGAAATATCCTACTTATGAATATTTGTTATTGAATACCTTCCCCTTTTATTTAATGTTGTTTTTCACTAGTTCTGAGATCAAATTCAGATGCATATTATCATATTTTAATTCCGTTGCGCCGTAAATATTCTTACAGCCATCTACATGAAATGGTTTAGTTCAGGGTGGCTTGCATATTAATGATTGTGTATAATTCTCGTTATCTACGATGTGTGTTGGCCACCGTCTCTTTGTCTTCCTGCTGCTAAAGTAAATTTCTGAATCAGTTCTAAATTCTGGGCCAGGGAACAAGATTCTGTTGCAGGAAGTTGCTAGTAGTTGACACGAAACCTTTAGCTGTTTTTTTTTTTTTTTTTTTTTTTTTTTTTTTTTTTTTTTTTTTTTTTTACGGCCAGAATTATATGTTTAAAGTAAGCTTTTAGCTGGCTCCTTTCAGCTAGAGTTAATTTTACTATTAACGGTGGCCTTTCAACCTTATACTAAAGACGACAAAATGTTCAAATGTTTGTATAGCTTATGGGACTTAACTACGGGGTCATCAGTCCCTAAACTTACAAACTACTTATGAACTAACTAATAGTAAGGTCGGCACAAATGTTCATGCCCGAGGGGGGATTCGAACCCCCGACCGTAGTTGCCGTGCAGACCGTGACTGGAGCGCCTCAGTCCCTTCGGCCACCGTGGCCGGCCGTCCCTAACTGCTCATACGTTTTGCGATTGAGCAATGTGACTGTTGCACCTGTGTCTAGTTGAAATCTTTCAGATACGTCATAGACACACATGCATTTTTCTGGCCTGGCGTACAACTTGTGCAACTTCTGTGCCCGTGATGTTACCAGGGGCAGCATCAGGTTTCGAAAATACCGCCGGCCGCGGTGGCCGAGGAGACTAATGCGCTGCAGTCACGGTCTGCACGGCCAGTACGGTCGGGGTTCGAATCCCCCCTCGGGCATGGATATTTGTGGCGTCCTAGTTTGTAAGTAGTTTGTAAGTTTAGGGACTGATGACCCCGTAGTTAAGTCCCATAGACTATACAAACATTTGAAACATTTTTGAAAATACCGCATTTATTGAATAAATATTGTCTTGGACCGGGAGAGCAAATTCTTTTGCTGTAAGTAGGCTGCTTGTATATGACTTTTCTTGCCGCATGCATAGCATTTCGCTGACCGGGATGGACAATGCTGCCTCTTGTGCCACGAGAAACATTTCAGGCAAGACTCCACTTCCTTATTTGGCAAGGCTCTGTGTCTATCAACTTGTTTACGCTTAGTGCGGGCAGGCGGAAGTACACAGTCGCTACGGTACACAGTGGAATTGAATCAATGTTTTCCGCTGTCGCGGCACCCGAATCAAGTCTGACATTATAGACAATAGCGTCACGTATCATCACATCTGAATACAAAGCTCCACACGAACACTGTAGTGTAACAGCTTACACTACATGTTTCCTGCTAGAGGTTCAAGAAAGTCGAGTAGAATTATTTAATGAGTCATATTTAATTTAGAAAAGTGGTAGGAGAATATTTTCTGGCTCCAGGTTTTCTCTGTACAGGTTTTGTGCAGAAGAAAAAGAATCGACGAAGAATCCACTGTGCAAGTGATATAATTATTCCGAGATAAATTAAACCTATGGACTGTATGTATATTCCGTAGCTTTTACTATGTTATAATTGTTCTTTTTCTGTATATGTTGGAGAAACAAGGCAGATAAGCCTTTGTATGTATCTACTTAAGTGATAAAATAAACATTGTATTTGTTCTAGTAAGTAACACACTGCTTGCTTGAATTAATAATGGTTTAAATGAGAAGTGTTTGCTATTTTGGGTTCTCTTGTGTTGATTGCAAAGAATTGACACTCAAGGAGATCTATCAAGATATGTTGCTATGTTAGGAGGCACGGACTAGCCGGTCCTCTTATTTTTGGCAACTACATTCTTATTACACACATTTAACGAATGAAGAGATCTTATCATAAAGAAGTGGTAATTAGATTTTCCGACACGCACTGTTGGTTGAGATATTTAACCAGTAGACGCTGTCGGAACAACTCAACACTTAGTTACACTTTCTGGTGAGACCCTGAAGATCTGTTATCCACTGCTGGTATGTGTTTTTTTTTTTTTTTTTTTTTTTTTTTTTTCATTTTTCCTTCACCGGAAAAACTGTAGTTTGACAGTACCTTGTATCTTGTGAACTGTGGCGTAGGCTTCAAACTGTTGCAACCATTCTGTCCATTCCTCTTGTGCTTCGCCATAGTGCCAAAAAGGAGAAATTACTGGAGGTGGTAGCTGCTGCAGTGGTACTTGCGTATTTTGTGACACAGAAGTTGTTGCACGGTTGACAGTAATGATGCAATTTGTTGACTCCTAAACTGAAACATCTGCATTAATTGCTGTGCATCGAGCGCAGTGACAATTGCAGTATTAGTGGGTACTGACATATTGCAAAAACAGTAAGAGGAAACAGAGCAAAAATATAGAAATGGACTCGTATCCTTGCAATAGAATTTAAAGAATATATTATATTGCAAAGCCCTGGAAGAAAGCAAATTAATTTCGCAGTGTAATGTCAGCGATTTCTGTGTCCAATTTGGTTAATCCTCGTCGCCATTTGTTTTGTCGTCCTGGTCGGCCTATGTTTAGTCGTTCCCGGTCTAGCTTTCACGAAAGGTTCTGTGCAGGATGCGTCGACATCTACAACAGCTATTCAGATTAATAATACAAGTTTTACTTACTGAAGTTTTTACAATTACTTAAGCCGGCCGCGGTGGGCGAAGAGACTGAGGCGCTTCAGTCACGGTCTGCACGGCCACTACGGTCGGGGGTTCGAATCCTCCTCGGGCATGGATATTTGTGCCGTCCTTAGTTGTAGGTAGTTCATAAGTAGTTTGTAAGTTTAGGGACTGATGACCCCGTAGTTAAGTCCCATAAGGCCTACAGACATTTGTACATTTGATTGGGATGTTTCATTTTGTATCAAAAACTTTATAAAGATACATGCAAATCAAATGTTCAAATGTTTGTATAGCTTATGAGACTTAACTACGGGGTCATCAGTCCCTAAACTTACAAACTACTTCTGAACTAACTAATACTAAGGACGGCACAAATATCCATGCCCGAGGGGGGATTCGAACCCCCGACCGTAGTGGCCCGACCTTGACTGCAGCGCCTCAGTCCCCTCGGCCACCGCGGCCGCCGAAGATACATTGTTTCAGAGGATGACTTTTACTTGCATTTGACATCTTGGCTAGAACAAGTGAATTTATTGAGAGAGCGATCCTACAAGGATTTTTACTGGCTGAGATCTGGAGCCGGAAAAAGCCATGATATGCACATGCCTTTCTTTAACAACCGTTGCAAAGCATGGGCATATACGCTAGTACCGTCTATATGTTTGGAATCACTCTAAACTTCACGGTTCTTCGATTTATTCTGTAGAAAATGAATATTTCATGACTAACTCAGATTTCAAAATTTGTACCACCATGAATTAAAGCCGCAGTGGATTACCTGTGCATGTTATGCTGCAGTGCGCGTGGCTTTTCGCTGTCAGGGGTTCAAGTCCTCCTTTGGACATGGGTGGGTGTGTTGCCCTTAGGTTAGTTTACCTTAGTTTAAGTAGTTTGTAAGCTAGGGACTAACAACTAAGCAGGTGAATCGCATAGATTTACACACATTTTGAAAATGCATCAAAGGTCTCCCAAATAATTCGAGATGTACCTTCCATTTCAGTTTATAATGAAACACATAAGTGAAATACTCAATTATGGTGAGTTTATAGCAATACTCCATGCTGAAATACCCTCAGCTCAGAGTTCATGAGCTGAAGAGGCAGATTTTAGTGAAGATGACCCAGGTTGGTGGTACGCTTAATGTACCACCACTGTCTTCGAAAAACTGTTTTGAAATACATTATAACATTCTCATTATAATGCAATTCTATAATATTTCACAGATTTTTGATAAAATTGTTCGACAAATAAAGGTCTTGTGCAACAAGGGACTAAATTTGTGTGATATCGCTATGGGTTAAATAGTTAGCATAGGGCTACAGCAAGAGAGTAGGACCATGTACAGTGTAGAAACGGTAAGAAATAGTGAAATGTGGCCCTATTATCAATTGGAAACCTGTACTTTCGGCATCTACTCTCATACTGAAATTACTTGCTAGCTGACGTTTGACACGTGACGCTACAGCTACATTGTTGCATCATAGGCTACCGGCTATTGCTCGGCTGTAGGTGACACACAAACGCTGTGGGGCACTTCACAACTGCCGTTAGGAGTGCACGCAGGATAAATTGGCCGGTAGATGTGCAAACGTCTGGGCAAGCGTGGGGAGAGGGGTAGTGGTGGGGGAAGAGGTCAGAGCAGTGTGCAAGTGCTGGAGGGGAAGTGCCCAGCTCACTGGCCAGCAGGCGGAAGTGGACTGACGATGCCTCCCCTTGCGAACAAAGGAATGAACTCGCACGGCGCTTAGCCCACGAAAACTCGTCTCTGCGCATCGTCCATACACCCCTAGCCATTAAAACTGCTACGCCACGAAGATGATGTGCTACAGACGCGAAATTTAACTGATTGGAAGAAGATACTGTGATATGCAAATGATTAGCTTTCTAGAACATTCACACAAGGTTGGCGCCGGTGGCGACACCTACAACGTGCCAACATGAGAAAAGTTTCCAACCGACTTCTCATACACAAACAGCATTTGACCAACATTGCCTGGTGAAACGTTGTTGTGATGCCTCTTATAACAGGAGAAATGCGCACCATCACGTTTCCGACTTGTGGTTCATCGTAACATGACATTGCTGCTCGCGTTGGTTGTCATCCAATGACTGTTAGCAGAATATGGAATCGGTGGGTTCAGGAGGGCAATACGGAACGCTATGCTGGATTCCAACGGCCTCGTATCACTAGCAGTCGAGATGACAGGCATCTTATCTGCATGGCTGTAACGGGTTGTGCAGCCATGTCTCGATCCCTGAATCAACAGATGGGTACTTTTGCAAGACAACAATCATCTGCACGAACAGTTCGACGTCGTTTGCAGCAGCATGAACTATCAGCTCGGAGACCATGGTAGCGGTTACCCTTAACGCTGCATCACAGACAGAAGCGCCTCCTGCGATGGTGTATGCAACGACGAACCTGGGTGCACGAATGGCTAAACGTCATTTTTCCGGATGAATCCAGGTTCTGTTTACAGCATAATGATAGTCGCATGGTGTTTGGCGACATCGTGGTGAACGCACATTGGAAGCGTGTATTAATCATCGCCATAATGGCGTATCACCCGACGTATGGGGTGCAATTAGTTACACGTATCGGTCTCCTCTTGTTTGCATCGACGGCACTTTCAACAGTGGCCGTTACGTTGCTGCGACCCATGGCTCTCCCTCCCTGTGAGATTCTACATTTCAGCAGGATAATACACGACCGCATGTTGCAGGTTCTGTACGGGCCTTCAGAATACGCAAAATGTTCGACTGCTGCTGTGGTTTAGCACATTCTCCAGATCTCTCACCAATTAAAAGCGTATAGTCAATGGTGGCCGAGCAACTGGCTCGCCACAATACGCCAGTCACTACTCTTGATGAACTGTGGTATCGTGTTGAAGCTGCATGGGCATCTGGAACTGTACACGCCATTCAAGCTCTGTTTGACTCAATGCCCAGGCCTATCATGGCCGTTATTACGGCCAGAGGTGGTTGTTCTGGGTACTGATTTCTCAAGATCTATACACCCAAATTGTGTGAAAATGTAATCACATGCCAACTCTAGTATAATATATTTGTCCAATGAATACCCGTTTATCATCTGTATTTCATCTTGGTGTAGCAATTTTAATGGCCAGTAGTGTAAATATTACAGCAGAGATTTCGTTGGATACATTTTCTACTGCTTGCTTATTCGTTTGGTAAACAGAACAACACCAGCCCCCTCTGTGACAACTTCCTGTTATTACCACTATCTCGTTTGCCGTAATGTTGTTGTTTCCACTCCTTGGAACCGACATAAAACGTCGAACCATTTTAGTTCATTCTGCCGATGACAATATTTCAGAACCTACGTCTCAACTGATCCCCAAAAAGTTTTGACCAGTCTAGATATGAATACTCCACTCTTAACGGCTCTGTACACACGTTATTTTTTTTTTGTGCGCATCTATCCCTATCGAACTATATACGTTTTATTAGCCTCATTGTATAATTAATATTAAATTTGGTACTTCAGTTTTCGTGTGCAGGTATTTAGACAATGCCAAGAAAAAACGTGACTTCTTTCCTATGATATTTTGATTTCCACTGCTAACAATATCGTCGCCCTCATAGTTTCATCCATTCTACTGCTAGAAGGTTTTCGTCCAATACCCCCTATATGTATAAAAAAAATCTACTTCGTTTAAGCACTTTTAACTGCTGCGTACATACATGATTTTTGTTTTGAGTACATCTGTGGTATAGCCCCTTTCGAATACGTTTAATTGGTCTGCTTGTGTATTATTAATATTGAATTCGGTATTTCAGTTTTCGTGTTCGCGTAGTTGCATTATTATTCAATGGCAGATAGCATTCAGGAAACCAATTGCTAGTACTTTGGCCGTCTGAAAAGTCCGTGCAAAGTCTCAGAGATGGCACCACCGGCGCGTATAGAGCTCATGTTTAGTTAGTAGCATCTTTGGAAAGAACGCACACTAGGTTTCAGCCATATTGGTCTATTTCTTTGTGTTTGGCATCTGTGTGAATCAAAGAAATCGAGTGATTGTCAAACAGTGGACGAAAAAGAATATCGTGTGGTGATTAAACTTAACATTATGAAAGGCAAAACGGACCAGGAGACTAACTATAAGCTTGATAAACGTTATGGTGACTCTGCATCTTCGATTAGAACAGTTTATAAGTGGTTTCAAAAGTTTCGAAGTTGCGATATGGGCACAAGTGTCGCTAAACGTTCTGGACGCTATTGATAAAATCCACGATATGGTGATGGATTACAGAAGACTTAAGGTGCGTGAGATTGCTAGTGCTATGGGCATCTCGAATGAACGGGTACATAATATTTTGCAAAATAATAAATAAATAAGTAAAATAAAAAAAATTAAAATATCGGAGTCGTGTGAAGTGTTGCAGCTGTTCAGCAAGAATCCGTAGACTTTAAGCGTCCTTTCATCACTGTGGTTGAACCATGGATACATTACTATACTCCTGAGACCAAAGAACAATCTAAACAAGGGAGAATCTGGAGCAAAGAAGGCGAATACCGGTGCTTCGGCCGGAAAGGTTATGGCGAGGGTCTTTTGGGATTCGGAAGGGATATTCTTCATCGACCGTCTAGAACAGCGTAAAACTATTACAGGTGCATATTATTCATCGTTATTGGACCGTCTGAAAACCGAGCTGCAAGAAAACCGCCGGGGATTGGCCCACAAAAAAGCCCTCTTCCATCACGACAATACACCAGCACACATGTCAGCAGTTGTGGTCGCAAAATTATTGGAAATAGGATTCCAACTCGTTTCACATCCCCCCTATTCTCCAGGCTTGGCTCCCTCGGACTACTATTTATTCTCCAATTTGAAGAAATGGCTGGTGGGACGCACTTCATTCAAACGAGGAGATGATTGCTGAAACTAATACTGTTTTGCAGACTTGGACAATACCTATTATCTGGAAGGCATCACAAATTAGAACAGCGTTAGACGAAGTGTATATAAAGGGAGACTATGTCGAAAAGTAAAAATGGTTTTTCCCAAACACAGTAGTTTTTATTTTTGCACGGACTTTTCGTATTTAAGTTAGTATTATATACGTTTTCAAATGTGAAAACTTCTTCTTTAGGCTTTCTAGCAATTCTTGCTTGATCAGCACACGATACTATTTCTGTTTCTGTGATATATTATTTATAAATAACAGAAACAAGAGACGACCCAATGCAGATCTCTGTGGTAAAACGATACCTTCCTCCTACGCAGGTGAACAAAAAACTACGTAATGATTATGTGAAGTGATTTTTATTAATCGTGTTCTGCAGTTTGTTAACGGTCTGTTGACATTATTTCTTAAACGGAAGTCACTTTCTTAGATTCTGACTCTGAAGCTGGTGATTCAGACTTCTAGCGAAATAAATTCGTCTTAGCCTATGCGAACTAAACATCTGTTGAGTTTGGATGGCAAACGTCAGTGCTATTTATAAGATAAGCGGGTATTTTGAGCGCGCTGGAAATATTTGATCTACTTAGGCCATCGGTCCACGTCCGTTCTTTTCAGTGATGTGAACGGAAGCGTGACAATAAGGAGCCGTTGTCAACGAACAGTAAAATTGATAGGTGACCGTGTTGAATTTAAATGGGTGAGACGCGTTCAAGCGGTTTTGACAAGTGTGATTTTATATCTTTATTGGGTTAATGAGAGTATTCAGAGTTTTCGTGTCTTAGTTTGGACTTGTAAATTTTCTAGAAGCCAAGTATCTGGCTGGCAGTTGGCAAAGTAGCATGATGTAATCGATGGAAGGGGTGGGAAAATCGTAACAGATGGTACAGATCATGTGTGGACCGTTGCTACCATTCCTACATTTCATTTATTAATATTTAAGAAAGTAAACATTGGATAATAGCGTAATTTCAATGCAACATTTTTCTGTTAATAAGCTTTCATTTCAACCCATTTGGTACTTTGTGATTTTTACAGGGTGAGTCACCTAACATTACCGCTGGATATATTTTGTAAACCACATCAAATACTGACGAACCGATTCCACAGTGTAATTAACAGTTTACAATGCAACAAACGGCACTGATTACGTATTTGTATATATGTTCAGATGTGCTAACAAAACTAACAGGATTCCGTTTTAAAAAAACGTAGGTTTGTGTTAAAAAACATACTTCCGTGCATTTTTTATGGTTTGTATTAACCAGTTACACTAGCCTCTCTCCTTACGTTCGGTCTGTGGAATCGGTTCGTCAGTATTTGATGTGGTTTACGAAATATATCCAGCGGTAATGTTACGTGACTCACGCTGTATAAATGAAATATAGCGACGAATCTAGAAGGTTCGTTTCTTGCCAAAAGAGACAGAGGCAGCAACTAGCAGCCACGCCTGACCGAGCATAGTCCACCGACGACCTTCGAACAGTTAACTTGTAGCACCTTGTCTCATTACAGAACATTATGCAACTTGTACATGTATTATCACGGTACTATTATTTCTTGTGAAGTGACTGTCGTTCAAAGTAGCGTCTAGATTTGAGGATTTCGCTGAACGTGTGTAAACGTTGGAAGAATAAATTTCAAATCCAATGTAATCCCAACGTTTATGAAGAATATCATAGTTAGAGCTCTTAAAATCAATTTCACAGCATTTTAGCTTCAGACATCAAGAATCTGCGAGCTGTCTGCTGAAACTGCGTAGAACATTATCTACTTCGAGATGAATCTGAAATTTCCTGGCAGATTAAAATTGTGTGCCGGAAGCGGGACTCGAACCTGGGACCTTTGCCTTTCGCGGGCAAGCGCTCTACCGACTTTTTTTTTTTTTTTTTTTTTTTTTTTTTTTTTTTTTTCTCTTGGGTAGTTCTCTTCGTTGCGGACGCTGATCATTTGTGTTCGTTCTTGTTCGGTGTGTTCTTGGCTCAGCTTTTTTTATTCCAGAGGGCGTTGAGCCCTCTGACCGGGCGCGCTGAGCCACGGCGCCCGGTCTGAGCTATCCCGACACGACTCACGATGCCGCCTCGCAGCTATACTTCCACCAGTACGTCGCCTTCGAGATGTATCGTCAGTAATAAGTAAAAGAACTTTATTTCACCAGTCTGAATAATTGGTGAAACCTACAGCCCCTCATGCAACATGCGTCACATAGTGCAAATAGGACCAGACGTGCATGCATCCCTAGTAATAGGAGTGAGGGTAAAGCGGAGAAAATTTATAAAAGGGTGGAAGATTGTGCTGAAAGACTGTTAGGAACTTTCCAACTATGCAGTGTTTACACCGTATATAAAGACTTGCTCTCAGCCTGTGACTATTTTCTCCCCTCTTGATGAACTCTTTTATTTCATTAGATGAGGCATTTAAATTAATTTTCTACCAGGAGAGTTGTACGTTACAAGAAATCTAAATGAGAGTTACCACAAGTAGTTGGCAGATAGTGGGAGATATTATGTTATTATGTCGTTAGCACTTTGTCGTCGTGTTTATTATATTTTGCAAGCGTCTGTGAGACTGCAATAGCTATTAGTGAACGATTCTGTTGAAGTCATCAACCTCATGTGCAAGGAACATTGCGTCTTTCATCATATTGCCAGTACACGTTAAGCGCTTTTGTACGAGGATTGGAACTTAAATAGTGGCATAGTATACATGTGTCCGGAAACGCTTAATTTCTATGTTAGAGCTCATTTCATTACTTCTCTTCAAATCAAATTAATCAAGTAATGGAAACACATAGCAACAGAACGTACCAGCGTGACTTCAAACACTTTGTTACAGGAAATGTTGAAAATGTCCTCCGTTAGCGAGGATACATGCATCCACCCATCTGTCGTATGGAATCCCTGATGCGCTGATGCAGAATGGAGAATGGCGTACCTATCACAGCCGTTCACAATACGAGCACGAAGAGTCCCTGCATTTGGTACCGGGGTAGCGTAGACGAGCGCTTTCAAATGCCTCCATAAATGAAAGTCAAGATGGTTGAGGTCAGGAGAGCGTGGAGGCAATGGAATTGGTCCACCTCTACCGATCCATCGGTCACCGAATCTATTGCTGAGAAGCGTAAGAACACGTCGAGTGAAATGAGCAGGACCTCCATCGTGCATGAACCACAAGTTGTGTTGTACTTGTAAAGGCACATGTTCTAGCAGCACAGGTAAAGTATCCCGTATGAAATCATGATAACGTGCTCCAGTGAGCGTAGGTGGAAGAACATGAGGCCCAATCAAGACATCAGAAGCACTGAAGTCAACATTACCTTCCTTGAATTGGGAAAACTGGCGTGAATCGAGGAAGTACAGTACATACTAACGAAACAATTGGGTATTTTGACAATTGTCTGCACGAATTATTTCAATTTACATTTAAAGAGAAAGTGTGTGTGTGTGAATGTCTGTTCGGTGTACGTTTATCACGTCTGAACCGCAAGACATAAAGAACTAAAAATTTGTCTACCCGGGGAAGGCTTTAGGCACGGTTTTATGGCGATCGGATAGCTATTTAACTATATATAAATTAATGTGAATGTCTGTTCAGTGTACGCTTATCACATCCGAATGACAAGACGGAGAGACTTAAATATTTATTCAGTTACTAATTTATACCTGCGGAAGGTTTTAAGCACGGTTTTATTAATAATGATAAAAGGGTGGAGTATATTGGGATGGAAAGTTATAGGTGTATATAAAATTCAACGTTTGTGTGTGTGTTAATATTTCGCTCTGCAGGGAAAACTACAAAACGCAAACAAATGGTATGTGTGTAGTTGTTGTCCGATGTCTGCCCTTGTACACCATAGCAGTTCCATGCCGATAGTTACAAGGGGGTGGAAGATATGGTGGTTGAAAGTCGTCAAATTATAAAAAAAATCGGATTGAAGAGCAGCGATGACGTTTGCGACTCTATAGCAAGGAGGTTACGTACAGAGAAACGTGATACCACAGACCATATCTTTGGTCTATGCGTGCTACAATGTCTTCAGCTCTTTCTCTGTGAGGATAAGGATACGAATAAGGAATTATAATAATAAATAAATAAAGCAATGAAAAAGAAATTTTTTAATAAATGTCTTTAAAAAATCGATTTAACGTTTTGCGCATCATCATAATATACCAACACGCGAGTGGACCCGCGGGTTTAAGCTAATATATATATATATATATATATATATATATATATATATATATATCATGAATTTAGGAAAAAGGAAATGGACAGAGAGAGAAGGGATAGGAGAAGTACTAATTCAGGGCAAGAATAAATAAATAAATACCCATGCAACGCCGGGTTTTCAGCTAGTCGGTCATAAGTACACCATAAGCCCACATTGTACTCAACCAGACTTTCTGATACCGATAAAGCTGTGCTATTAACTGTACTACACGTGAGGAGAATGTATCAGAAGGTGCTGAAGGGCAGATGATTTACATTCTAAACAGTGTGTAGCCAGTGGAAGTGCTGGCCGCTAGCCTTTCCTATTTCGGGCACGCCAGCAGCTGAGTGCTCGGCAGCAGCCGTATGGATTGGAGCGCGCCCATCCTGGCGCGGCGTAATAGCATGCAGATGGGGCGTCTGGCGTCGTGCGCAGACCGCGCTGCCTCGCTGTAACTGCTGTATGCAGTCTGCTCTGGCCGGGGAATACGGGGCAGATTCCCCCCTTACGACTTCTTTTATGACGCCGTTTCGCTCCTTTTACGTTTCTTCCGGTGCATTTAATAACGTTCTGCAACTGTAATGGGCTTCCATCTCGCGGGATCCGCAGTGCATGCTCTCGGCTCGACCGAGACACTGAAATAAATGAAAACCTCAGTAATATATATCCCATTATGACACCTTCGTAGCGTTTTTACTGTGCCGCACGTTTCCAAGTCACAGCTCCATCTTCAGCGCTTTCTCATTCCATTAAATCACTAAACAAAAATAAATCTTCCGGGCCAGATTGTATACCAAATCGATTCCTCTCTGAGTATGCTGATGCAATAGCTCCGTACTTAGCTATAATTTACAACAAATCACTCAATGAAAGATCCGTACCCAAAGACTGGAAAGTTGCCCAAGTTAGTCCAATATTCAAGAAAGGCAATAGGAGTGATCCCCGAAATTACAGGCCTATCTCACTGACGTCGATTTGCAGTAGGATTTTGGAACATATACTTTGTTCGAGTATTATGAACTATCTAGAAGAGAACGGACCTATTAACCAGTAGTCAACACGAATCCAGAAAGTATCACTCTTGCGAAACACAGCTTGCCCTTTATTCACATGAAGTGTTAAGTGCCATCGACAAGGGATCTCAAATCGATTCCATATTTCTGGATTTCAGGATGGCTTTTGACACTGTACCCCACAAGCGGCTTCTAATGAAATTGCGTGCTTATGGAATATCTCCCCAATTGTGCGATTGGATTCACGATTTCCTATCAGAAAGAACACAGTTCGTTGTAATTGACGGTAAGTCATCGAGTAAAACAGAAGTGATATCTGGCGTTCCACAGGGAAGCGTTATAGGACCCCTACTCTTCCTCGTGTTTATAAACGATTTAGGAGACAATCTGAATAGCTCCCTTAAACTGTTCGCGGATGATGCTGTCTTTTATCGGTTAGTGAAGTCAACAGAGGATCAAAAGCAACTGCGAAGCGATTTAGACAAAATTTCTGCATGGTGCGAAAATAAAGAAAAGTGTGAAGTAATACACATGACCACTAAAAGAAATCCGCTGAACTTAAGGTCGTAGATTCTACCAAATACCTAGCAGTTACAATTACGAACAACTTTGACTGGAGAGATCACACAGAAAATATTGTGGGAAAGGCGAACCAAAGGTTACGTTTCATCGGCAGAACGCTTCGAATATGCACCAGCTCCACCAAAGAGACAGCCTACGTCACACTTGTGCGTCCTCTCCTGGAGTACTGTTGCCCTTTGTGGGACCCTCACCAAGTGGGATTGACGGAAGACTTTGAGAAGGTTCAGAGAAGGGCAGCTCGTTTTGTTCTGTCACGTTACGGGGGGGAAAGCGTCACGGAAATGTTGCACGAATTGGGGTGGAAATCATTAAAAGAAAGACGTTATTCATTGCGGCGTGATCTGTTTGCGAAGTTTCAATCACCGACTTTTAGTTCTGAATGTGATAATATTTTGCTAGCACCCACCTACTTAGGGAGACATGACCCTCCCAATACAATAAGAGAAATCAGATCGAAAACGGAACGATTTAGGTGTTCTTTCTTCCCGCGCGCTATTAGAGAATGGAACGGTAGAGAAAAGTTATGAAAGTGGTTAATGAACCCTCTGCCAGGCACTTGAATGTGATTTGCAGAGAATCTATGTAGATGTAGATGAGGATCTCTCCATGTCAGCAGAAAAGAAACGCGTATCTGGAAATTTTGTCGATTTCTGATCTTCTAGCTCTGCACTGTATCTACATACATACTGCGCATTCCACCGTAAAGAAGACTTGCGCATATAGTTCGCGATCGGGAGCGCTCACTTTAGTTCGCTGCTCTGCAGCGAACTAGTTCGTTCTTTTAGTTCGTCCGCTCCCAGTGACGGCTGAGCGGCGTGGTTTGCGCATGCAGGTGGAAGGAGAAGTTCCCCCACCTAGCTGCTTCATGCGCTTGCTGCTTGAACCGCTAACGATATCACGCAAACCAAAAGAAACAGTTTGTGGATAATTTCTCGTGCTTAAGTTTAGAGTTATCTGTAAATCTTGCCATTATGGAATTCATTAGTCAGATATAGCAATGTGCAGAACACATCAAAACAGAAATTTTGTAGCACTGGACTATGTAATCTAGCAGGCAGACGCTCACCTCGAAATGGCTCTCATCAGCAGAAGGCAAACACGTGATTTTTAATTCTGCTGCGCGCCCTCTTGCTATTGCCCGTCGGTCGTCGCAAAAGAACCCAACGAACTAAGAAGCGAGATACGTTTGGCATAATAGTTCGCGACCGATAACGCATGTTTTCGTTCGCGACCGATTGCACATATATTAGTTTGCGACCGATTGCACATATATTAGTTTGCGACCGATCGCGCAAATTTAGTTCGCGACCGATCGCGCATATTTTATAGTTCGCGACCGGTAGCTCTCCTTTTAGTTCGCTCTTTTTAGTTCGTCCGCTCGTTTTGGCTTTTGCTACCGCTACTAAAAGAGCTCTTTCTTTTGTTATGATAGCTTCTTTATATAATGATCAGTGTTGCCCAAGCTTGTGCTATTACCCGTATTTTTGGGCAATTAGACATCAAATACTTTAGCAAATAAACCAGTTATTTGCACGAATGGGTGATACAATGGTATTCAACTACTTTGTATACGGAGTACCTGTGGCGTAACTATTGGGGGGAGGGGGGAATGAGGGGGATAGAACCCCCTCCCCAGATCCGTAAAAAAAAAAGTACTGTATAACTGCAATCTGGTAAAGGTAAAGATTGGAAACTTGGGGTGTTTTACCATAAGCTTTCATTGGACGGGAGTGAATTCGTTTCTTCAACAGGAGTGGTAGATGGAAGTCTGTCTGGAAACTGACTATAATTCTGCTCGTCAAGCAGATCTATCCTCCCCCCAAAGTCGAGTCATAGTTACGCCACTGACGCACTGGATGCATCATTTAGCTTCGGAACAATGAACAGTGTTTGTCAATAACCCGTTTCCTATTGAAATAAGATCAGAGTGAGGGTGAGGAGAAGATAAGAATGGAAGAATGTAATGGATTTAAAAAAAAGAGGGGGATGATATAGACGCAGAGAAGATGGGAGAGGAGATGGATATGGTGTGGGGGGGTCAGAGGGAGTGGTGTGAAGGTGATGGAAAAAGATAGGGGAAACAGGAGATGGAGAAATAAAAGAGGGGAGGAAGGGAAGAAGAGAAGAGATTACGGTATTTATACATTACTGACTACGTTACGAAATATCAACCAACTGCGACTTTGTAGCGGCACTCGGCTAGCAGTGAAAAAATTACAGAACAATGTGATCGAAGGAACCATTCAAAATGGAAAATATAAGGGAGGAAATGTGTTGGTACCCCGCATCGCAATGGTACCAACTGAGACGGCCGCGGTGGCCGAGGGAACTGAGGCGCTCCAGTCACGGTCTGCACGGCCACTACGGTCAGGGGTTCGAATCCCCCTTCGGGCATGGATATTTGTGCCGTCCTTAGTATAAGGTAGTTGATAAGTAGTTTGTAAGTTTAGGGACTGATGACCCCGTAGTTAAGTCCCATAAGCTTAACAAACATTTGAAAATTTGATTTGGTACCAACTGACGTACCGTTTGAATTTAAACGACTACAATTTCCAGTGCGGCTTGATTTCGCTATGACCATAAATAAATGACAGAGTCAGTATTTGAGTGTTTGCGGCGTCAACCTGGAAAACCCAGGCTTCTCTCATCGGCAGCTGTGTGTTGCCTGCTGTCGCATCGGAAAACCGATAGCTTTATTTATTTACGCGCCAGGTAATCAAACAAAAAAATATCGTGTAACATAAGGCATTGCAATACCATACTACTATTACTACTGCTACTACTAAAGTCTTGCAATGTACAAAATAGAAAACTTATATTTGTAAGTAATTGTTCTTTATTCTGGAGACACAAAATAAAGTGATCACTCTGAAACATTTTTTATTACTGCGAAGGGCCAATAACTTTTGACATAACGAAGTCTGTCGGGGAAGATCTGTTAACATAAAAATGTCAATGTAATATTGTTTCAGAGAAAAAATAGAACAGAACAACGTATGCCGGGGCAGCTAGTTAAAGAAAAAAAAAATGTTCAAAAGTTTGTGAATCTATCGGACTCAAATGCTTGGTAATTAGTCCGTAGCTTACAAACTACTTAATTTAAGGTAAACTAACATGAGGACAACACAGACACTTATGTTCGAGGGGCGATTCGAACTCCGATGGCGAACGGCCGCGCGCACCGCAGCACGGCTCTCCAGTGCGCACGGCTAATCCGCCGCGGCTTAAAGGGAAATGTCAGTCGCTAACGTGACACTTACGGACACCAGATTATAATGAATCGTATTAAGAACGAAGTGTTTTGATATTTTTTCAGTGCGCTATTGCTTTGAAATAACAACGCTTGAGTCATAATAAGAAAATCTAATATATAAAGCAGAGTGTCCGTATGTGTGTACATGGTGCATATAAATCTAAAGGTTTATTTTTCAATCTTTATGAAATTTTGTACACGTAAGCTTCAATCCATGAAGACGGTCGCCGTAAGTGTAAGAATCACATACGATATATAGTTCACGAGATATGACGTCATAAACAATGAGATGCGCGAAAGACTGCTGCATTTTGCGACAATGCTGCTCATTTTCTCCTAAACCTTTGGACCGATTTCAACCAAATTTGGTACACACATTCCTTACCGTGAGGTAACAAATGATGCATGGTTAAGAATCACATACAGCACATGGTTCAAAAGATATTACCTCATAACCAATAGAAATAGCAAAAAAAAAAAAAAAAAAATAAAAATAAAAATAAAAAATGCCGTAAAATGCGGCGAGACTTTCGAAATACACTGTATGAGAATGACGGTACTTAGCGACTTGCAACAAATTTTAACATAATTTCAAACCTTTATTAAACTTTTTCTCGCTGGTAACTATAGTAAAATGATGAAAGGAAAAAAGTTTCTCGCTTACTACTTTTCAGCTGTTTATGGAGTAAAACTACGGCTCTCGGTATGACGTTCCAATTTATAATTTGTACACTTCAAATTGTATCCGCAGGAAATTTTACTGACAGTATACAAACATATAGTTGAATGTACCCTCTAAATTTTATCACAATACAACACGTAGTTCATGAGATATGAGCACATAAACAGTAACGTTCCGCTATTCATGGACTAAAGCTACGACATTCAGTTTGACGTTACAATTTATAATTTCTTCACTACAAATTGTAGCCACAGGACATTTTACAAACAGTATACACGCTTATAGTTGAGTGTATCTTCTAAATTGTTTTGCAGTACGACATGTAGTTTATGAGATATGAGTGTACAGCACTTAATCTTTATCCTACGGATGATAGGAAAATTATACAACCCATCCCAGTGCTGCATAAATAAAATGGGTTGGAAGCGTTGTCAGGATGGAAGGCGGAACGGTGAAGGCTTGTGGGCGCCCTAGGAAACGGTGGCTGACTGGCAAATAAAAGATATAAATCAAGTTAATATTTGGTATACTCTGAAATACGGGATACATGGCGGGACTCGCCCTGGGGTCGGATGCAATGAATGAATGCCAGTCTAAACGCATTAGAAAATGGAAAAGGTTACGATAATGGTTACGGTTCACACAGTTGGTGGCTGATGCCGCACAGCCGCTAGGCGGGAGCGGGCGGCATGCGGCCGTTCTCCCCGCACCGAGGCTGGACCTCTCGAGTGCGTCTGTTCTTTACGAGAACTCAAACTGAAGAGAGCGAAGGAACTGGTTCTCACACTTCTCAGTCCTCGAGCAGCAGCACACGTGATCAAACGTGAGTGTCTGCTATTGGCTCCACGGTAGCGTGGAAACGTCAGTAGTTTCAGCACGGACGCCAGAAGGGTGACGTGATTTTAGAGTCAGCATTCAATACTGGTTCCGTCCGGCTCTGTCCTGCAAGGTGGACAGGCTTGGTCACGTTGTCAAGGCGTATGTTACAGTGGAATAACACTTGTAAAACTTAGGCGAAGTTTTGAAATAAAATTTTGAATTATTTCCCTAATCTGTTTTAGACTGGCTGGTCATCCTGTACATGAGCACATAAACCGTACGCCGGCCGCGGTGGCCGAGGGGACTGAGGCGCTTCCGTCACGGTCTACACAGCCAGTACGGTCGGGGGTTCGAATCCCCCCTCGGGCATGGATATTTGTGCCGTCCTTAGTGTTAGCTAGTTTGTAAGTAGTTTGTAAGTTTAGGGACTGATAACCCCGTAGTTGAGTCACATAAGCTATACAAACATTTGAACATTTTTGAACATAAACAGTAACGTTTATGAAAAACCGCCGCATCACGTACCAAGTTTTAATCTATTACTTCTTTACTACTAATTGTATTCCCAAGAGATTTTACAGACATATAGCCGTTATACAAATGAATATATACCTCAAAAATGGCAGGTATAAATAAATAAATACCCGGGCAAAGCCGGTTTATCAGCTAGTTATCAAATACATGTAGCAAGATGGCGAATGTCAGTGAGATATTCAACCCGATCCCGAATCGTCGGCTTCGTAGCAGGTCGGTAACCTTCGTTAATATTAGGCGGTGGAGCCGTAGTAGCCGGCCTGTGTGTAAGATCGAGTTGCGAGAGTTGTCGTGCGGAGCGTCAAAAGCCAGCGAGGTAGCTGGACGATATGAAAAGCCAGCGGGGCGGCGACAGTGAGTGAGCGTGCAGCCACTGGCTCGTCTATTTCTGCGGGTCTTCTGTGTCACAATGGCGAGCACTGGGCGCCTTCCAAGGCCGCCGCTGGCGTTACAGCGCCGCGGCACCCACTCGTGAATCGCGAAAGACGAGTGGGCGCTGCGAGGCATGTGGCAGTTTAGCGCAGGTGGCTGATGAGACCCGGTCCCGAGTACTGGTCCTGTGTCAGCGGTCTGCAGCAGACCAGTCTAAAGGGTTGCCTCCACACAGGCAGGGCAGCGTAACGGTCACAGGAGTGTTAGAAATAACAGAATAAGGTACGAAACAGATCATCTTCTGTTCGTAAATTTCAACATTTCAAAGAGGAAGGTGGGAGTATTCATGCAAGAACCTTCATTATCAATTTCTGGTTGGTGTACCGAACCATTGGAGTTTATCACAGCCAGCCGTGGTGGCCGCGGGTACTGAGGCACTCCAGTCACGGTCTGCACGGCCACTACGGTCGGGGGTTCGAATCCCCCCCTAGGGCATGGATATTTGTGCCGTCCATAGTATAAGGTAGTTCGTAAGTAGTTTGTAAGATTAGGGACTGATGACCCCGTAGTTAAGTCCCATAAGCTTAACAAACATTTGAACATGAGTTTAGCACATGTTGTTTGTTGTTGTTGTCTTCAGTCTGCAGACTGATTTGATGCAGCTCTCCACGCTATCCTGTCCTGTGCAAGTATCTTCATCTGAGAATACGTTCGGTAACCTACATCCTTATGAATCTGCTTACTGTATTCCTCCCTCGGTCTCCCTCTACGATTTTTACCCCACACACTTCTTTCTAATGCTAAGTTGACAATTCCTTTATGTCTCAGAATGTGTCCCACCAATCTATCCCGTCTCTTAGTCAGGATATGGTGTCGCATAAGTCCAAAGTGCGCGCCACCTACTTTCGCCGCGCGCCGCCATGCACGCACGGCGCGGCGTTTTTACGACGTCAGCCACGAGCGCCCTCTGGTACAACTCCGCTCGTGGCCACCACTGAACGACATCGTTGACTTGGGACTGAGGTAGGAACCAGTTAACACTTCGGAATCTGATAGTCACTAGTGAAGACTTGGCTATCGGATAGGCACTAGGCAGGCCTCTAGCTCAACTATTTATCAGCCTTCTGCAGTACTGAGCTATGTAAAAGTTAAGTATTGTATAAATTCTGTGCGATATATATCTCGTTCTAATTTACTTTTCTAGTTTCTGCTGTCCTACTGGCTGCTCTCCTTCGTACCTGCACCAGCGTGCATCCTTTATTCCTGTGTCGGTCTCTTTCTGCTCGGCCACCGGCACCTACGACGGAAACGAGACACAAAAGCGGCGACGAGGCTGGGACACACAAACTCCTTTTCTCCCCGATTCCGTTAAGCACCTCCTCATTAGTTACATCATCTACCCATCTAATTTTCATCATTCGTCTGTAGCACCAAATTTCAAAAGCTATCATGTTTTTGTCTGAAGTTCCTATCGTCCACGTTTCACTCCCAAACAATACTACACTCCAGACAAATGCTTTCAGAAAGGACTTCCTAACATTTAAATTAATATATATATATACATGTGGCGTCTGTTCGGAAAGAGCAGACGTCACATTCTGATCCTGCAGTTGTTATTATCTAATATTCATAGAATATATGACTTTAACTGCTATTGGGCAAAGCTGAAAATGTGTACCCAGCCGCGATTCGAACCCGGGTCTCCTGCTTTCTAGGCAGTTGCGCTGACCCCTACACCACTGGGGACGCAGTGATCACCTTGCAGGTGCGGCGATCACTGTGTCCCCAGTGGTGTAGGGGTCAGTGCAACTGCCTAGAAAGCAGGAGACCCGGGTTCGAATCCCGGCTGGGTACACATTTCCAGCTTTGCCCAATAGCAGTTAAAGTCATATATTCTATGAATTTAAATTAATATTGGATGTTAACAAGTTTCGCTTCTTTAGAAATGCTTTTCTCCCCATAGCCATTCTGCATTTTATATCTTCTTTACTTCGGCCATCAGAAGTTACCTTGCTACCCAAATAACAAAATTCATCTACTACTTTTATTGTCTCATTACCTAATCTGATTCCTTCAGCGTCGCCTGATTTTCTGACATTGCATTCCATTACTTTAGTTTTACTCTTGTTAATGTTCATCTTATATCTTCCTTTCAAGACACTGTCCATTCCATTCAATTGCTCTTCCAGATACTTTGTCGTCTCTGACAGAATTAATATATCATCGGCAAACCGCAATGTTTTTATTTCGTCTCCCTGCCCTGCACTTCAATGCCCTCTCCAAATTTCTCCTTCCATTCCTTCACTGCCTGATCAGTGTACAGATTGAACAACATTGGGGAAAGGCTACAACCCTGTCTTACTCCCTTCCCAAACTTCTGCGTCCCTTACTTGCCCTTCGACTCTAATAACCGATGTCTGGTTTTTGTATAGGTTGAATATAACGCTTCGCTCCCTATATTTTACCCCTGATACCTTCAGAATTTGGAATAGTGTATTCCAGTCGACATTGTCAAAAGCTTTCTCCAAATCGACAAACGCTAAAAACGTAGGTTTCCCTTTCCTTAGCCTATCTTCTAAGATAGCACATAGGCTGGATTTTGTATGTGCACTCATGTCACGACCAGTAGCAGAGGTAATGCAAAGAGTTGCACAAAGTTGCACATCTTATTAACAGTTTAGAACCGCATTTTTAAACAGGTATTGATCAACTGAAGCACAGAATAAAATAAAGTACGAATTGTTACTGATGGTACCTTATGAGAATTCAGGCGAGAAAAGTGTAGTCAAATTCTTTGACTCCAAGGAGAAAAAAAATGCTTAGACAGACTATACAGTAATGCAGAACTAATACGTTTATGTACAATGAAACTATCAGCCAAAATCAGCAGTCGACAGTAAGAAAGAATGAAGATGTTGAGTGTTTTAAGGTAATACTGAGGGAACTAGAATTCATGTTCAAAGAGAAAGAACTTAAAGAAAAGTAAAATAAAACGGAAAGTCAGATGGAGAGGCCCAGAAATCAGTATCACAGTAATTTTAATCGCAATACTAATGGAAACTTCAGACCATATAACAATAACAACACAAACAATAATAATTTTTAATCACAAAATAATCCAAACATTGGAGAATCATGGAACAATAGCGGAAACTATGGGAATAGAAATAATGGATACAATAATAATAACAATGAGTACAGGAATTCATATCGAGTTGGATATGCATTCAGAAACCAACACAATAATCAGGGACATTTTGAAAGAGGAAATGATGTGAGAAAGGGCAACTGGCACGAGCAAGGCTCAAACCATTTTAAGCAAAATCAAGGTCCATGCGGACAAGAGCAATGAAACAACGGTCATCCAGATGTAGAAGTTAGACCACCAAATAAAAAAAAGCAAGGATTGACAACGAAACATGGAGGGGGATAGTCAACACACTGACCGCACACAGGCACAAAAAAATCAAAACATTAATAAATCAGATACAATTCAAGCATATAATAACAGTAATAGTTTAGAAGCTAGAGAGAAAGAGGGAGAAGAATATTAGACAGGAGACGGAAAGTGACATATCTCACATGTGATACCGCCAAATATAAAGTAAACACACAAAGAAACAGACCTTTCTAAAGTAACACCATTAGACAAAACATCACAAAATGACAATAATTTCTACAAGATCGAACACAGACACAAAACAAAAGAAAAATAAATTTAAAAGCTTAAGAGACTTTATCGCGTTCTTTGCAAGGTAGAGAGGACCAGTAATGAGGTAACTGGAGTAAAAGAAGATGAGAAAATCGAAATGAGGTGTAAACTTTTTTTGGCAAATCATGTAAATAAAAACTGCAAAGTACAAAGAGAACAGAGAACACATTAAATCAAAAAATTTCATAATTTCATATGGTCATAGATAAATAAACAACACACGACTCCAAAGTAATTAAATAAAAAAAGAATGAAGTTATAAACATAAAAAATTAAAGATAAATATAAATTAATTCAGAGTATAAACATTAAACTTTTTGTATTGTATAAATTAAGTAAAATTTAAAATTTTTAATTAGGTTAATAAAACAATGTAAAACCAATTTTACACATCACGACACTATGGAGGGGAATTGTCAGGGACCATTTCCATCTCGTTCGGCAACTACAACTTCACGATAACAATAGAGAGTAGTGTCATTTTGAGTCAACATTGAGGGTACAAAAAAAATGATGATGTCAGAGGCAGGTTGCATCCAGGTTGTACTTCAACAGAACAACGTATACCACAGACATTGTAATATGTCACAATCATAATCTACGACTACGAGAGAAGAATAATCGTGTTGCAATAGTACAACAAAACTACAATATATTTGTACCTATTATCATCTCAATGCATAATTGGAAAGACAGTCAGATCCCAAATCCTTTATATTCCATAAATAAATCATTATTTTTAGCCCAAGAAGAAAAGAAGAGAAGACAGAAGAATGAAGTGAAGAAAGAAGATGAGAAGCAACAAAGGCGCAATAGGACAGAAGACGGTCAGAAGATTGAAATACTTTTCTCTCCTATCCTAAAAACAAGTCTTTCAATAATCATTGTAAAGTGGTCTCCACACTAGCCATATCTCAGTCATACATTTGCATCGCTATCTAAAAGCAAACTGAAACAACAAGTTATGAAAAACAAGCAACATGAAATACTGCTGCAAAGCAGATTCTTCTACGACAAAAATCAACGTAGAGATCTAGTCATTCTTGTTCAGGTGTGACGGAAGAGTTACATCATCTCCTCAATACATTAGCTGACACTCGTCAATTGCTGTCAATTAGAGGCACAATTCCACTACACTGTGCCTCAACAACGACGAAACCCAGCATCACGTGCTATAGTACTGCTCTCATGACGCACTCCACGCTAAGGACAGTCCACTAAATTCCACGTCTACACTGGATCATCAGACAGGAAACCACATCGAAAGTAGCAGAACAAACTGTGTGAAAATACGAAACAAGTGACATGTGCAACGAAAAATAATATTCATATGTTCTATTATGTAATTTATCTATATAAAGTAATGTTTCACCTTTCTATATTGTATTGATTTGTATGTAAATTTAAAGTATGCTTTATTGTAAAGTTATCTTACTAATTTTTAGTTTAAAAATTTTTTATTAACTAGTAATAGTCAGGAGCAGAGTAATAAAATAGCTTCTTCATTCTTTAATTGAAGTACAAAAACACTAATAAATAAAAACCAGTTCTAAAACTGAAAGAAACACAATACAGCTCTTGTAGACTTCATGCAAAGCTAACTATAAAATTAAACCATAAAAGATTATGTACACTAACACTGCACATAAACGAATTTAGAAACATAAATTATTGTTAAATAAAATGATCGAAGAGACAGAAACACGTAAAGGCAACAAAAGAAAGAAAAAAATCTCTTTCATGAAAGTAAATTTTTCCTATAAAACAAAACACAATAGTATCAATAGTAGTTAAATCTATATAGAAAATAAGAAAAGCTAAAATTGTTAGGGATGGCTGAATGATAATTTTGAATCGCTAATTTTTGTTTGTTTTTGTTAATGTTTTCCTCAGAGTTAAAAATTTATCACAAGGGGAGGGATATGAAAGGAGTCAAGTTTTCCTCACTGTCATTTCCTGCATATTCCAACCACACAGTCACATTCGACTCACCAAGACGAATCTTTTGAATATAAACTGGATGGGGTACGGACATTCTCAGTGATAATAACTACAATCTGAGATGCAATTTTTGTGCAGAGAGTCGGTAAAGATTCCGGCGCAGGAAACGTATGTAGTGTCTTATAAATAGGTAATAATATAAAAAAGCTCCCCATTTGTCATTCTTAGGTTTTATAAGATCCCTGATAAGGTACGAAACGGTACATTACAGGACAGTTAATTTACGATCATGCTGTAACATGTTGTTGTGGTCCTCAGTCCGCAGACTGTTTTGATGCAGCTTTCCACACTACTCTGTACTGTGCAAGTCTCTTCATCTGAGAATACGTTCCGCAACCCACATTCTTTTGAATCTGCTTACTATATTCCATCCTTGGTCTCCCTCTACGACTTTTACCCCACACACTTCCTTCTAATGCTAAGTTGACAATTCCATGATGTCTCAGAATATGTCCAACCAATCTATCCCGTCTCTTAGTCAGGATATGCCAGAAACACCTTTTCTTCCCGATTCGGTTAAGCACCTCTTCATTAGCCACGTGATCTAGCCGTCTAATTTTCATTATTCGTCTGTAGCACCACATTTCAAACGCTTCTATCATCTTTTTATCTGAACTCATTATCGTCCACGTTTCATTCCCATACAATGCTACACTCCAGACAAATGCTTTCAGAAAGGACTTCCTAACATTTTAATTATTGATAAATCGATATTTAAATTAATATTGGATGTTAACAAGTTTCGCTTCTTTAGAAGTGCTTTTCTCCCCATAGCCACTCTGCATTTTATATCTTCTTTACTTCGGCCATCATATGTTATCTTACTACCCAAATAACAGAATTTATCTACTACTTACCTAATCTAATTCCTTTAGCATCGCCTGATTTTCTGACATTGCAATCCATTACCTTCGTTTTACTCTTGTTAATGTTCATCTCATACCTTCCTTTCAAGACACTGTCCATTCCATTCAATTGCTCTTCCAGAACCTTTGCGGGCTCTTACAGAATTACTATGTCATCGGCAAACCGCAATGTTTTTATTTCTTTTCCCTGCACTTTAATGCCCTCTCCAAATTTCTCCCTCCATTCCTTCATTGCCTGTTCAATGTACAGATTGAACAACATTGGGGAAAGGCTACAACCATGTCTTACTCCCTTCCCAACTTCTGTGTCCCTTTCTTGCCCTTCGATTCTAATAACCGCCGTCTGGTTTGTGTAGGTTGAATATAACTCTTCGCTCCCTATATTTTACCCCTGATACCTTCAGAATTTGGAAGAGTGTATTGCAGTCGACATTGTCAAAAGCTTTTCCTCAAATCGACAAACGCTAAAAAGTAGGTTTCCCTTAGCCTATGTTCTAAGATAAGTCGTAATGTATTGCCTCCCAAATCCCAACTGATCTTCCCCGAGGTCGGATTCCACAAGTTTCTTCATTCGTTTGTAAATAATTCGTGTTAGTATTTTGCAACTACGACTTATTAAAGTGATAGTTCTGCAATTTTCACACTTGTCTGCACTTTTTTTTTTTTTTTTATTTTTATTTTTTTTTTTTTTTTTTTTTTTTTTTTTTTTTTTTTATTTGGAATTACGATGTTCTTCTTGAAGTCGGAGGGTATTTCCCCTGTCTCATACATCTTGCATACCAGGTGATATATTTTTTTCACGACTGTCTCTCCTAACGATATCAGCAGTTCAGACGGAGTATCATCTACTCCAGGGGCCTTGTTTCGACTCAAGGCTTTAAATGAGTAATTTCATTTTCTATTAAAAATAAAAATGTCTAGGAAACACCAGGAGAGATGTCCTTTAGTATAGAGACGTCCATTTCTACGCAGGAACATTAAGTATTCTTCATTACAATTCCAGTAAAATCGGTAAGGGTGGAACATAGGAAACGTCTATAGAATGCAATAAATACGGTATTTAACATACCAAATCAACCATCACAGCTGTAGCTGAAGGAAAAACGTCACAGACATGGCAATATAGCGATAAAAGCAACCAAACTCTTTTCCAACAAAGAAGAACCCAATTCATAATTGTTGCTACATCTGAACCACAAACGGCAAGAATCATCAGAACATTGGTTTTTTAAAGCATTGCTTCCGCGTTGCTTTTGATATACTTTGTGGTTTAGGTTAGAGCTGTATTGAGTGTTCGAGATCGTAGGTAGCGTTTTGCTTCAGAATAAAGTACGAACTTAAATATAACATAATGCCGAAGAGAAAGTCAATGTTAAATATGTGCTCCTGGAGAAATACAAATCATTCGACAGAATGATCAAACGAATGTAAGAATTAATGATACATTGGGCTCCGATCAGTTTCGTAATTTTATAAAAATTTTGAAAGATTATCAAAGGAAACAGAACATACCAGCAGCTGAAGTGTGGTGTACATATTTAAATCAGTCAGCTAGTGTTGTTAATTATTCTGAACTGCTGAAAATTGTAGACTTCTTTTTTTCTATAACTAGTCCTAATGCCGACACAGAACGTGTGTTTTTTTCTTGTGAACACACAGTGGACAAAAGACAGGAATAGATTTAAAATATACTGTAATTATACAATATGGGTACAGTATAATTTGAAACATTAGAAATGCCTGAGCTTTTCTCAGTACTTGTTAAAAAAAATAAAAAAAGATCTTCAGAGAGATTTCGTCGTCCACCAAATATATTTGGTTCAAAAGTGAATAAGACAAGAATGAGACAATTGAGGGTAGTGATGAGGAATAAACTGTCAAGGTTCATAATATTTCGTTTTCCAACAAACACACAGGGTTACTGTTTTAGATTGTAGTAGTTTTATGTGGTTCATTAATAAAGTTGTAAATTACATTATGTTAAAGATAAAGTGTCCTCTTTTTTATATGAACTGTCCTCTTTTTTGGTGATGAACATATGTTAACCCTATCCTTACCGAATTTATACACGCCAAAAACTGGCTGTCACAGTAAGAACAGACTATAATAGAAATGTATTATACCATTATGTTGATATGCAACTTACTTTTAGCGGAATAAGCTGCAAATATACACATATTCGTAAGTATTTGTTCATGACAGAGTTGTTCTTTATACCAGTGAATCATTTAAATGAGGCTGTTTTTATATTAATTTCCGTATTATGTTTATCTCTCGATATTTTTAATAATGCTTGTAACGCAAAAATTATAGTAAGTATTTCGTTAATTACGTACAAAAGCGATTATAAACAAGCATAATTACTTCGGCTGCTTGCCCACCGCTAGGAGCGCTAGTGTCGCATCAACTGTCAGTTGGCAACAACTTTCACAGCAGTGATTGTCGTGGCTGTTTATGTTAGATTGTGGTTAATCTGAGATTGACGTAACACGCCATTTTATTGCCAGACTAGCATTTGTAGGTCGTTCTTGACTTCATCAAGACGCAGGAAAAGTGCGATCGGCAATAGTCGATCAGGACAGATAATATTTAGTTTCGGGATCAGTGAAGACACAGATAGCAGCCGTCGATGCAGCAAATGATATTGTGTGCGAACACTTTAGACGAACTCCACCCATCCCCAAACAGCAATAACAAATACATTTTTTGACCATTGCGTAACATTTCCGACTTTGCGACAGCCATGAACATAAAGTGACAAAATTGAATTAATTTTAAAGTCAAGTATGTGCGGTTATTCAAGCATTCTACCAACTTTACTTTATTTTCACATTTCTTATACATTTCATCTATCCTGTCAGCCTATCCAGAACTTGGAAGTTAAAATATATAATTTATTGTTTTCATAAATTTGTGTATTCTAAAAAAATTAATCAATCGGTTTTTCATTTCAGTAACTAGCGACATCACTTTAGTACCCGAACTGATCCCCACTAGTTACACTTTGTTAATTTTAAGATGTTTACCTTACAGGAGATGTCACCTACGTCTATCTTTACATAAGTGATAAAGTTTCACCGATTGTACGTAGGCAATGAGCATCTTTCTGACTTCTACATGACATGCTGCTGATGTCTTCCTTGCAGGAGCCTTGGGTACAACAAACAGTCAGATCAGTCTGTTGCGCACTATAAATAGTTGGAAGAGTAGAATAAAAATACCAACAGCATAGCTTTCATATTAGAACGTCTCCATACATTTTAATTTTGACTAAAAGAAGAGATGAATTGTTGGGACTCATTCTTAGATATCAAGTAATCGCGAATTTAGCGTTGGAGTGAAGCTTGTGAGGTAAAAACCGCAGAGGGAGACCAAGAGATGAATATAGTAAGCAGATTCAAATGGATGTAGGTTGCCGTTGTTATGAGGAGATAAGAGGTTTGCTCAGAATAGAGTAGGATGGAGAGCTGCATCAAACCAGTCTCCGGACTGAAGACCACAAGAACAACAACATTTAATTGTACTAAAAAATTTTCCTTGTGGCAAAAGTTCTTGAATAGGTGATTGACACAACTTACTTGAACGCAAGTATGACTAATGACACATGATGAACATGGGTTCTTTACTCACAGCGAAAAATCAGCTCCATTTAGTCGTAGTGTTGTTTCCTGCATTTGTTGATATGATCAGCACTTAGTGTACGTGAAGTGAGTGATGTTGCTGTTGTCGCCTTCAGTCTGGAGATTGGTTTCATGCAGCCCTCTATTCTACTCCATGCTGAGCAAGCCTCTTCATCTCCTCATAAGAACGGCAACACACATCCGTTTGAATCTGTTTACTATATTCGTTTCTTGGTCTCCGTCTCCGATTTTTACCCCATACACTTTCCTCCAACGCTAAATTCACGATTCATTGACGTCTAAGAGTATTTACTACCAATCAATCCCTTCTTTCAGTCAAGGTATGTCAGAATATCCTTTTCTCACCAATTCTGTTCAGTTCAAAAATGTTCAAATGTTTGTTAAGCTTAAGGGACTTAACTACGGTGTCATCAGTACCAAAACTTACAAACTACTTATGAACTACCTACAACTAAGGACGGCACAAATATCCATGCCCGAGGGGGGATTCGAACCCCCGACCGTAGTGGCCGTGCAGACCGTGACCGAAGCGCCTCAGTCCCCTCGGCCACCGCGGCCGGCTCTGTTCAGTACCTCCTTATTACTTACGGGATTTATCCACCCAATCTTCGGCATTCTTCTGTAGCACCACATTTCAAAAGTCTCTATCTTCTTACTGTCTGAACGATTCATCATCTATGTTTCACTTTCATACAAATGCCTTCTGAAAAGACTTCCTTACACCTGCATTAATATTCGATGTTATTGAATTTCTCTTTTTCAAAAACACTGCCACCATGCAATGTTATTTTACTGCCCAAGTAAGAAGCTGTTTCGTTACCTAATCTAATTCCTTCGGCATCTCATGATTTTCTTACATTACCTTTGTTTTGCTCTTTCAACACACTACCCATTCCGTTCAATTGCTCTTCCAGATCCTTTTCTGTCTCTGACAGAATTACAATGCAGAATTAAAATGCAATATTTTTATTTCTTCACCCTGAACTTTAATTCCTTTTCCAATTTTTCCTTGCTTTCCTTCACAGCTTGCTCAATATACATATTGCACAACACTGGAGAAAGGCTAAAACCCTGTCTTACTGTCTAATCAATCTCTGCGTCCCTTTAATGCCCTTTGACTATTACAACTGTTGTCTGGTTTTTGTACAAGTTGTAAATAACCTTCCGTTCCTTATATTGTACTCCTGATTGTTTCATAATTTGAAAGAGTGTCCCAGTCCACCTTGTCAAAATCTTTCTCTAAATATTCAAAAGCTAGAAATCTAGGTATGTCTTTACTTAATCTAAGATTAGTCGTAAGGTGAGTATTGCCTCCCATGTTCCTACATTTCTTCTACATCCAAACTGATCTTCCCCTAGGTCACCTTCTAACAGAGTTTCCATTCTTCTTTAAATAATTAGTGTTAAAATTTGGCAACCGTGACATATTAAACTGGTGGTTCTGTAATTATTACACCTGTTTGCGCCTGCTTTCTTTGGAATGGGAATTATTAGATTTTTCTTTACGTCTGGGGTGTTTCGCCTGTCTGATATTCTTCACATCAGGTGAAAAAATTCTGTCATTGCTGGCTATTCCAGAGATTTCAGGAGCTCTGAGGGAATATCTTCTACTCAACAGGCCGTATTTTGACTTCTCTGTCAAATTCTCGACTTAGTAAATTATCTCATATTTCATCATAATCTAATTCCTCTTCCCATCCTACGATTTTCTTTGTAGAACCCCGGTATGTATCCTTTTCGCTTTTCAGCTTTCTCTTCTTTCCTGAGGACTGGTTTTCCGTCTCAGTTCTTGTTATTCATACAGCAGCTTTTCTAGTCTCCAGATGTCTCTTTTATTTTCCTGTAGATCTGCATTTGCCCTCTAGCCACTCCTGCTTAGACATTTTGCACTTCCTGTCAATCTCATTTCTTAGCCGCCTGTGCTACAATTTATCTGCTCCATTTTTATACTCCTTTCATCAATTAAATTCAATATTTCTTGTGATATCCTAGAATTTTTTATAGATCTTAACTTTCTATTTGGTACTTTGCCGCCTTCACTATTTCATCTCTCAGTTACTCATTCATCTTCTACTGTGTTTTTCCCTCCGTTTCCGTCAATTGTTGTCTAAAGTTCTCTCTGAAACATTGAAGAATCTCATGTTCCTTCAATTTATTCCTCTCTTTTCCCTGACTTTCGCAGTTTCTTCAGTTTCAATCTACAGTTCATAAGCAATAAGACAGGGTTAGAGTGGATATATCTTACAGTTTAAAATCTGGTACCGAAATTTATGTCTTACCGTTATAAAATTATTTGGTACCTTTCGGTGTCTCCTGATTTCCTCCACGCCTGGTAGAATTTTGCACAGAACATAATTTAGTTATAACAAACACCTGGTTCAAGAATCACAAAAGAAGGTTGTATACGTGGAAGAGACCAGGAGACACCGGGAGAAACCAGATAGATTTTATAATAGTAAGACATAGATTTCGGAACCAGGTTTTACAGTGTAAGACGTACCCAGGGGCAGATATTGACTCTGACCATAACTTGTTGGTTATGAACTGTAGGCTGAAACTAAAGAAACTACAAAAAGGTAGGAAAATAAAGAGATGGGACCTGGATAACTTGAAGGAACCTGAGGTTCTTAAGAATTTCAGAGGGAGCTTTAGGCAACAATTGACAGAAACAGGGGAAAATAAAACAGTAGAGGAGGAATGGGTAAAATTGAGAGATGAAATAGTGAAGGTAGCAGAGGACAAAATAGGTAGGAAGGAAAGACCTACAAAAAATCCTTGAATATCACAGGAGATACTAAATTTAATCGATGAAAGGAGATAATATAAATATGCAGTAAATGAAACAGGCAAAATGAAGTACAGACAACTAAGAAATGAGATTGACAGGAAGTGCAAAATGGCTAAGCAGGAGTGGCTAGAAGGCAAATGCAAGGATGTAGAAGAATTTATAAATAGGGGAAAAATAGATACAGCCTACAGGAAAATAAAAGAAACAAATGGAGATAAGAAAAACAGCTCTATGAATATCAAGGACAATGATGGGAAACCAGTTCTCAGCAAGGAAGGGAAAGCTGGAAGGTGGAAAGAGTATATAGAGGGGCTCTACAAAGGAAATGAACTTCGAGACAATATTGTAGGAAGGAAAGAAGATGTAGTTCAAGATGAAATAGGTGATACTGTACTGAGAAAAGAATTTGACAGAGCCCTGAAAGACCTAAGTCGAAACAAGGCCCCTGGAGTAGATGATATTCCCTCAGAGCTCCTGAAGTCTCTGGGAGAACCAGCCATGACAAACCTGTTTCACCTGGTGTGTAAGATGTATGAGACAGGCGAAGTATCCTCAGACTTTAAGAAAAATCGTATAATCCCCATTCCAAAGAAATCAGGTGCAGACAGGTGTGAAAACTACAGAACCATCAGTTTAATAAGTCATGGTTGCAAAATATTAACACGAATTATATACAGAAGGATGGAAAAGGTGGTAGAAGCCGACCTCGGGGAAGATCAGTTTGGGTTCAGGAGAAATGTAGGAACACGGGAGGCAATACTCACTTTACGGCTTATCCTAGAAGATAGATTAAGAAAAGGCAAACCTACATTTCTAGCTTTTGTAGATCTGGAGAAAGCTTTTGACAACGTTGATTGGAATAAACTCTTTCAAGTTCTGAAGCAAGCAGGAGTAAAATATAGGGAGCGTAAGCTTATTTACAACTTGTACAAAAACCAGGTAGCGGTTGTTAGAGTTGAAGGGCATGAAAGGGATGCAGTGGTTGGAAAGGGAGTAAGACAGGGTTGTAGTCTTTCTCCATTGTTATTCAATTTGTACATTGAGCAAGCCATAAAGGAAAGCAAGGAGAAATTTGGTGAAGGAATTAAAGTTCAGGGGGAAGAATTAAAAACATTGCGTTTTGCCGACGACATAGTAATTCTGTCAGATACAGCAAAGGACCTGGAAGAGCAATTGAACGGAATGGACAGTGTGCTGAAACGTGCATATAAGATGAACATTAACAAGAGCAAAACTAGGGTAATGGAGTGCAGTGTAAGAAAATCAGGTGATGCTGAAGGAATTAGATTGGGAAACGAAGCAATAAAGGAGGTAGATGAGTTTTGTTACTTGGGCAGTAAAATAACAAATGATGGTCGCAGTACAAAGGATATAAAATGCACAATGGCAATGGGTAGAAAAGCGTTCTTGAAAAAGAGAAATTTGTTAACATAGAATATTGATTTAAGCCTAAGGAAGTCCTTTCTGAAGGCATTTGTGTGGAGTGTTGCCTTGTATGGGAGTGAGACATTAACGATAAACAGTGCGGACAGGAAGAGGATTGAGGCTTTTGAAATATGGTGCTACAGAAGAATGCTGAAGATTAGGTGGGTGGATCGCGTAACTAATGAGGAAGTACTGAACAGAATTGGGGAGAAAAGAAATTTCTGGCATACCTTGACTAAAAGAAGGGATAGATTGGTAGGACACATTCTTAGACATCAAGGAATTGTGAATTTAGCGTTGGAGGGAAGTGTATGGGGAAAAAATCGCAGGGGAAGACCAAGAGATGGATACAGTAAGCAGATTCAGACAGATGTAGGTTGCCGTTCTTATGTGGAGATGAAGAGGCTTGCTCATGATAGGGTATTGTGGAGAGCTGCATCAAACCAGTCTCCGGACTGAAGACCACAACAACAACAAAAACATACAACCGTCTTTCACTATTCTTAAACCAAGTGTTTGTTATGATTAAATTATGTTACGTGCAAAATTCTACCAGGTGGTGTCCTCTGTCATTCCTCTTTCTCAGTGGATACTCATCTTCTGTTTTACCTTCCCTTCCTTTTCCTCCTACCGAATTGCAGTCTCCATCGCAATTAAGTTTTCGTCTTCCTTAACTGTCTAAATAATTTCCTTTACTTCCTCATACATTTCTTCGTACTCTTCATCATCGACAAACCTATTTGGCTTATAAACTTGTACTATTGTAGTCGGTGTTGGCGTCGTATCTATCTTGAGTAGGATAATGCGATTACTGCTCTGCTGATAGTAGCTGATAGCCAGTCTTGTCTTTCCTGATGACGACATCCTCCTGTCCCCGCCCGAAGACCGGAATAGGAGTCTTTTTTACGTCCATTGTATTTTACCCTAGAAGACGCCATCATCGTATATTCATACAGTAGAGCAGCATTTCCTCGGGAAAAATAACGGATGTAGTTTCCCCTTGCATTCAGCCGTTCGCAGTAGCTGTGTGGCAAAGCCACATTAGCTGATGTTCCACGTCAGCTCAGTCAATTACTCAAATGGCTGCTGCCCCTCTTTATGAACCATACGTTTGTCTGGCCTCTCTATGTATATATCTATGCTTTGGTTGCACCTATGGGGGTACGTGACAAAACGTCGGTAAACAATCTGTAATAGAACTAAAAACATAGTCACCTCCATCACACAGAAAAGGCAGACAAAAGTTTCAAACACAGCGCTGAAAGCCAACTTTAATTTCTCGGTATAGTTGGTTACCTGAAAATATCCTCTCACTGGCTAGTGAATGCCGGCCGCGGTGCCCGAGGGGACTGTGGCGCTCCAGTCACGGTCTGCACGGCCACTACGGTCGGGGGTTCGAATCCCCCCTCGGACACGGATATTTGTGCCTTCATTAGTCTTAGCTAGTTCATAAGTAGTTTGTAAGCTTAGGGACTGATGACCCCGTAGTTAAGTCCCATAATATCTACAAACATTTGAACGTGCTTATGGAATATCGCCAGAGTTGTGCGAAGTGATTCGTGATTTCCTGTCAGAAAGAAGACTGTACGTTGTAATTGACGGTAAGTCATCGAATAGTACACAAGTGATATCTGGCGTTCCACAGAGAATTGTTATAGGGCCCCTACTGTACCTTATATTTATAAACGATTTAGGAGGCAGTCTGAGTAGGTCTTTAAGACTGTTGCCAGATGATGCTGTTATTTATCGGTTAGTAAAGCCTGCAGAGGATTAAAAGCAGCTGCAAAATGATTTATATATCTGCATGGTGCAAAAATTAGCAATTGATCCTTAATAATGATAAATGTGAGGTCATCCACATGAGGACTAAAAGAAATCCGGTAAACTTCAGTTACAAGAAAAACTAGCCAAAGCTATTGAATTCCTAGGACTAACATTTACGAACAAGTTAAACTGGAAAGAACACATAGAAAATATTGCAACATTCCTACAAAAGAAGCTGCCTACACCACACTTATGCCTACTATTTTGGAGTATTGCTGCGCATTGTGGGATCCACACTAGGTGGGACTGACGGACGATTTAGTGAAATTTCAGAGAAGGACAGCTCATTTTGTATTATCGCGATATAGGGGAGAGAGTGTGACGGAAATGATGCACGCACGAGTGGGGGCTGAGATTTAGGAGAAATGTAGGAACAAGGGAGGAAATACTCATATTACGAGTTATCTTAGAAGATAGGCTAAGGAAAGGGAAACCTACGTTTTTAGCGTCTGTCGATTTGGAGAAAGCTTTTGACAATGTCGACTGGAATACACTCTTCCAAATTTGGAAGGGATCAGAGGTAAAATATAGGTTATATTCAACCTATACAAAAACCAGATAGCGGTTATTAGAGTTGAAGGGCAAGAAAGGGACGCAGAGGTTGGGAAGGGAGTAAAACAGGGTTGTAGCCTTTCCCAATGTTGTTCAATCTGCATATTGAGCAGGCAGTGAAGGAATGGAAGGAGAAATTTGGAGAGGGCATTAAAGTGCAGGGAGAAGAAATAAAAACGTTGCGGTTTGCCGATGACGTAGTAATTTTGTTAGAGACTGCAAATGATCTGGAAGAGCAATTGAATGGAATGGACAATGTCTTGAAAAGAGATTATAAGGTGAACATCAACAAGAGTAAAATGAGGATAATGGAATGTAGGGTCACAAAAAACAGGCGATGCTGAAGGAATTAAATTAGGAAATGAGGCAATAAAAGTAGTAGACGAGTTTTGTTACTTCAAGATAACTTCTGATGGCCGAAGTAAAAAAGATATAAAATGCAGAATGGCTATGAGAATAAAAGCGTTTCTGAAGAAGCGAAACGTGTTGACATCCAATATTTGTTTAAACGTTAGGAAGTCCTTTCTGAAGGCAACTGAGTGTAGTATTGTATGGAAGTGAAGCGTGGACAATAAGGACTTGAGACAAAAAGATGATAGAAGCTTTTGAAATGTGGTGCTACAGACGAATGATGAAGATTAGATGGGTAGATCACGTGACTGATGAGGTGCTTAACCGAATTGGGGGAACAGGAGTTTCTGGTATATCCTGTCTAAGAGAAGGGATAGATTGGTGGGACACATTCTGAGACATCAAGGAATTGTCAACTTAGCATTAGAATGAAGCGTGTGGGGTAAAAATCGTAGAGGGAGACCGAGGGACGAATACAGTAAGCAGACACAAAAGGATGTAGGTTGTCATTCGTATGCTCAGATGAAGAGACTTGAACAGGACAGGGTAGCGTGCAGAGCTGCATCAAACCAGCCAACGGACTGAAGACCACAACAACAACGACAGTAGTCTAGCAGCGGAACGAAGGCGGGCAGTCTCAGAGAGCGGTCCAGGGCGAGACGCGGAGGCGCCGGCGTTCTCTGCAGGAGCCCTGGAGAGTGCCGTAGCGCGCGGGACACTTGCCAAGGGCGGCTGGAGAGCTGCAGCTGGAACTGGAACTGGAGCTGGAGGCACTGGCTGGGGGCTGCGCGAGCTGCTCTCCAGGTCCGGCGAAGTGGTCTGTACACCTCTGAACCTCCCTATGTATGAGGAATAGCTTTGTTACTCGCCTTAAATGTTCAAATGATTCTTTTGGCCCACTTTAGGTTACGGCAGTAACACTAAAAACGTATTTTACTTCAGCTTGTGTACAATTCTGTTTCTGTATTTTTATTTAATAGTCTTCCGTGAAGAAGGTTTATAACCGAAACCGGTAGAAATTTGAAAAATAATAAACAGCTGATGGTTTACAGTATGCATTTCCTCAAACTAAAAGTGGGCCTTTGCGATCGCCTTTCTACAGATCGAAAATTTAAATGGAAATAACGGCTTAACCGTTCATCTGACACAAAAATTAAATGGACGAATTTATATAATAGAAAATTCTCTACAACTTTGCTTTGTTATGTTTTTTTTTTCGTAACTCGCACCGTTTCAGAGATATTTGCAAAAATATCGGCGATTTTACGATGTCTGTCTGTCTGTCCGTAATGTGTTCCCACTTTTTAGGTCGAACCGTTCAACCGATCAGCACAAAATTTTACAGACATAATTGTTGGCCGCCAGAGACCAGAACCTCCCTTTTTCAAAATTTTCCCGTAACAATCAGCTGCTAACAAAGTATCTATGCATGAGGCTTATAGTGAAAGAGTAAAAATAAATAAGGAAAAAAAAAAGCCTATGGGAAAACAGTAATACTTGATGTAGTTGAAAAGAAAAGCATAAAGAGAGGAGCAGGTGACTGGTAAATCAGTCACTTAACAGATTAAAATTCAGTAGTCTGTTTTCCCATAGCCTTTTTTTCCTTATTTATTTTTACTCTTTCACTATAAGCCTCATCCATAGATACTTTGTAAGCAGCTGATTTTTATTCATTGCATAATCTCTGCACTTAGCGTTGATTCTCCTACTAGCATGTACATTCATTAACCAACAATACTAAAATGTAAGTGTTAATTTTATCCCATGATACCAACATATCTTTTATTACAATCTATTTGGTTCAAAACTGCTTCAAATTTGTGTAACCGACTTTTGTACGTTTTATAGCCTTTACTGTATACCAATGCACTTGTTTGTCTGTATAGAGACCAGAAGAAGGGCATTCAAGCGCCCGATACCGATCGTTAAAAATAAATAATCACAAGCAACTGGTTACGGCACTTTATTAATTTATAATTGTAATTGCAAACAAACCGTTCATCTGACACGAAAACTGATTGAATTTGTAGAGGAAAAAATTCTCTACTACTATTCTCTCTCCCGTTTTTTCGTAACTTGCACCGTTACAGAGATATTTGCAAAAATAACGGCGATTTGCCACCGCCTCTTGACTTCACGTAAACCAGGCGTTAGGAAACGTCACTTGACATTCCCCGCCCAGAACCTCTCTCTGACGTACGCCATCTTGCATCCTGTATTTTATGATTTTCATAGTACAACTTACGCTTTGTCATTTCAGAGCAATGGCGCACTAAAGAATTAACAACGTTATCGTAAGATATATGATATAAGATATATATCTAGTGTCTAAAAATGCCGTATTAATATTAGTTAACTGCTGCCTTCAATAGTAGGGGAATTAAGGAAAGGTTACATAACTGTTCGTCGTAGTTTAGTGGGCAGCACCTTTGTTCGTAATTGTAAAGTACGTGGTCGGTGGTTCGAAACCCGAAACTACCAAAAATTCCTTTTTTCCGAAAGGGGTTTCGGGCACTCTTGTTAATGAAATGGGGCTATGCAATACAATATTTAGAGTTGCGCCTATCTAAGAATTCTATTTCGTGAACATGCCGGAAAATACGTAACAACAAATTGAAGAATGGTCTTCTGAAGCATATGCATGTAATTTGGGAGGAGCATGTTTGTCAAAGCTCAACTCAGATATGAAATAAACTTGTTAAAATACTGCCAGAAAAAAATATTAAGTGTTGGGTGCATAGATATTATCGCAATAATGGAGTTGTAATCGTATCGCCCATAATTTATTAGTATTTAAATTTTTATTAATTTTGTCCGAAATGTGTGCAAGAAATCTTAAAATTACAAGCAAATCTAAAGTGGGCCATAAAACACGTCAGTGCGAAATTTTTCTGTATGATGTTCACACAAAAATTATACCTCTTAAGAATATTTTTCTTTGTTTGTAATGCACTGACTAGTTTACATATTCGATGAAGTTTCGGGAATGCAGCTCGTGTTCCACGTATCTTTGATGCACTTTACGCGTCCTCTGACCAAGATAGGCCACTCGCAGAATATTCTGTACATTCCTGTTTTCCGCAATCCCAAATTGTCTTGAACGAAAGATTAACTTGATTGTTTCTTAGGACCCTTTTTTAATTCCGACGAGAGGTTACTGATGTATGAAAGGAACGCCCTGGACCTGAAAACCTGCGTATGCTGATGCTGTGAGTGGTCACGTGTCTTCCTCCTTAACCCTCCAGCAGGCGCGTCAACTTTCATAATAGTCTTGTGTAGTTCGCGAACTAGTTCGGAAGAGCGCTCCCACAGGCGAACTACGCGAACTACTTCGCAGATACCTCGCCTCTTAGTTCGTCCGCAGCTTTTCCGAAAACTGACGGGGAACAGCGAGAGGACGCGAGAGCGCGCAGAATCGCGTGATTCCCTTCTGGCAGTTACCGTCATGTCGAGCTGAGATGCAGCTCAGCTGTAGTTTCATAATTCACTGCCACAAATTTTCTTTTCTAAGGTATTCGGCAGTGTCTAAATATAACCCTCATTCCATGGTGTAAAGAAGTAAAGAGAACTCAAAACTTAACATTTTTTTGCATTTATATGCGAGAAATTATGCGTCAACCATTTTCTCTCGCCTGCATGATACTTTCGACGCCTCGTGGGGTAGAATGTTGAGGGTAACGTCGTATGAGTGACACTAACACTGTAAAGTAACAAACCCGTGTAGAATTAATTAGCTACAAAACTGTAGTTTACTGCCTGTCGTTAGAATGTAAAGTTCGAAACCCATTGTCATCAATGTCGCTAGCGTGAAGATCAAAAATTTCTTCTATTTCATTTGTTAATACAAAAAAAATTTCTGTAATAAGTGTGAGGTTGACCGGACGGGCTTAACTTTCGATGCAACTGAGGCGGCCGCCCCTCCGAAACAAAGGATTGGAATCGCCCAGCATCGAAGACAAAAATGCGTTTCTGCGTGTGGGAACTTGGTAGAGAGGGGTCGGTCGATTAGTGTAAATGACTGGTTTATTTGCTTAAGTATTTGATGTCCAATCGCCCAAAAATACGGGTAATAGCACACGCTTGGGCAACACTGACCATTATATAAAATAGCTGTCATAACAAAAGAAAGAGCTCTTTTAGTAGCGGTAGCAAAAGCCAAAAAGAGCGAACTAAAATGAGCGACCTACTTCGTGGCCGAGCTGCGAACTAAAAGGAGAGCTACCCGTCGCGTACTAAAATATGCGCGATCGGTCGCGAACTAAAATATGCGCGATCGATGGCGAACTAAAATATGCGCGATCGATGGCGAACTAAAATATGCGCGATCGGTCGCGAACTAAAATATGTGCGATCGGTCGTGAACTAAAACATGCGTTACCGGTATCTCGCTTCTTAGTTCGTTGGATTCTTTTCCGAAGACCGACGGGCAATAGCGAGAGGGCGCGTAGCAGAATTAAAAATCACGTGTTTCCCTTCTGCTGATGAGAGCCATTTCGAGGTGAGCGTCTGCCTGCTAGATTACATATTTCACTGCTACAAAACTTCTGTTTTGAAGTATTCTGCACTCTGCAATATCTGACTAATAAATTCCATAATGCCAATATATAGAGATAACTCTAAACTTAAACGCGAGAAATTATTCACAAACTGTTTCTTTTGGTTTGCGTGATATCGTTAGCGGCTCAAGCAGCAAGCGCATGAAGCAGCTAGGTGGGGGAACTTCTCCCTCCACCTTCATGCGCAGACCACACCGCTCAGCTGTCACTAGGAGCGGTCGAACTAAAAGAACGAACTAGTTCGCTGCAGAGCCACGAACTAAAGTGAGTGCCTCCGTTCGCGAACTATTATGCGCAAGTCTATTTCATAACTCCACTAGTCGCAATGTATCTCCTGGAGACATGCAATTATTTTTATGGTTGTGCCTTTGTTTACAGCTTCATTTTCTTTTGTTTTTGTTTTAAATTGCAGTTAATTTAATTGTTACAAATTTGCCAAATGCATAAGTGAACATTAGAGTCATTACACTTTCAAATTAGCAGAAATATTTAACATATTGTAATGGTGAAGTATATGAAATTCTTTTACAAAATGATTTCATTATAGATACAAATGAATTATTGAGCTAATTATTGAACTAATCAGAGAATTCTCTGCGTATGGATTGCTCTCTGCAGAAAGACATTGTTCACAAATTATTTTTGCGTGCTTTTGCAAACAAAGGTGTATAACGCATTTTTCACACGCATACTTGCCGGGGCACATCTGTTTTGTCTCCCTGTAACATGACTGGCATCTTTTTCTTTTCTTATTTCCTGAGTGCAAAGATAGTTCAGCGTTTTCTTGCTTTTTTCCTTGAGGTTTGTACTTTACCAGCATTGACTTTATATCATCTGGTAGAGTCATAATAAAAGCTTTTCTTTTGACATGATCTTGCAGTAGAGTCAGAGCCAAAGTTTTGAGGTACTCGCGCCTATTTGAGTATCTATTCTTGTTGCCTAAGATATTTACTCTGGAGTTGATGCCTGCATTGTTTAACAGGTGGAAAAAAAAGTCACCGTAGGCCATCTTCTCGTTGACCTAACTACATTGTAGGTTGTTTGTCAACTACTCCAGATTTGGTGTCCTTATAGTGTAGAATAATGTCCGGTTTTTTCTCTAAACCTTCTGAAACTTCGCTTGGCGATACATGCATACTCGAAAGGAGGACTACAATTTCCCTTTTTTCTAGACACACGACACGAGTGTTTCATTCTTGCTGTAGCCAAATAAGCTATCTTATTGCTGTCTACTTTTTGCTGCTACGAAATTCAACGGCACTTCATGTTTTTTTCTGATTGTGCCTACAAACAACAATATCCTTTTTTGAAGTTCTCTTACTAACGCCAAACTAGTGAAACAGCTATCTTCCGTAGCTTCGACCCGTCCCATATATTGGTTCGGCAAGCCTCAGAACTACTTCTTTGGCGGAGTTGTTAGAATAAAGGACCTTCTGGCTATAATCCACAATATATTTCCATGTTGTAAGTTTAATAAAGCTTGGCATCACAGAGACAGAAAATGTTGATGCCATATTTAGATGGTATGGACAGTATGAACTGGCGAAATCCTCACCGATCACGAAATGCTGGTAGCTGCTTATCAACTGTGACGTTTTGACCGAGGGAGTAATGTGTCTTGCAGTTATTCAAAAACCTGGTGAACATTTTCCTCACGGCTGCTAATTCGTCTGTTTTACGCCGTTCTTGTTTTGTGGTTCCATCTTCAAAACGAATACATCTTATTAGGAACAGGAAACGTTTTCCGGACATGGTCATTCTAAAAATATTCACACCGAGGTCATCTGCTGTCCAGAAGTCGTGAACATTCTGTCGCCCACCACGGAACACACCAAGCCGGCCGCAGTGGCCGAGCGGTCTGCGGCGCTCCAGTTACTGTATGCACAGCCGCTACGGTCGGGGGTTCGAATCCCCCCTCAGGCATGGATGTTTGTGTCGTCTTTAGTATAAGGTAGTTCATAAGTAGTTCGTAAGTTTAGGGACTGATGACCCCGTAGTTAAGTCCCTTAAGCTTAACAAACATTTGAACACACCAGCATGGTATAAGCCAAGAGGCCGGCCGCGGTGGCCGAGGAGACTGAGGCGCTCCAGTCACGGTCCGCACGGCCATTACGGTCGGGGGTTCGAATCCCCCTCGGGCATGGATATTTGTGCCGTCCTTAGTATTAGTTAGTTCATAAGTAGTTTGTAAGTTTAGGGACTGATGTCTACGCAGTTAAGTGCCTTAAGCTTAACAAACATTTGAACATTTGAACACACCAGCAAGGCATAACAAGCCAAGTAAGGCTTTTATTTCGATTTTGTCTGTGTCTTTGCAGTCACTCTCGTGATGAAAGTTTAATTTTTGATCAGCTATACAGCTGCTAGTGTTGACCACAATTAGATCTAGGATATGATTATCGATGAAAAGACTTCAGCAGTCAATTTCAGTTAGCATTTTTTTTTAAATGTTTGTAAATCTATCGGACCAAACTGCGTGGTCATCAGTCCGTAGCTTACAAACTACTTAAATCTAGGTAAACTAACCTAAGGACAAACACACACACATACCTATGCCCTAGGGAGGACTCGAACCTCCACGGCGAGCACCGCGCGCTCTGCAGCGAGACGCTTTAGACCGCTCGGCTACTCCACCGCGGCTAGCATTTTCTCTGCGTCTCTAACTACCACAGGCAGTTTGGTTAGTACATTATGGGGCCGTGTCTGTGTTACTTCCAAGTGTCATATTACGTGTTGTTAACATGAAATTCTTTGTTAGAATCTAAAAATTGTAACAATACAAGGGATCAGAATATTATTGTAATTCTTTATTGTATCAAACAATTATCTTATAATTAATTAATAATGCAAATCATCTTATGCTCAAGTATGGATCACATGATATAGACTGTCATTTGCCATAGCGTATATAAACTGATATGCAGGCAGTGCAAATTGTTGGTAATATGAGTTAGTAGTCAGTTATGAGTTGACAGTTGTTAAGGGCAGATTGCAGTTTTCAGTTGTTCTCAGTTTTGACTCGTAAGTTTCAGCTGTAATGTGAAATTGTAAGATGTAAATCGTCCAGAATTCTGTTTGGTGGAGCAAGAAGATTATTTTTGGATGTGAACTTCAAAATATAAAATTGAAATTTTTTGGAACCTCAAACAAAATTTCAAAGTAAACTTCGTAATGAACACTAAACAGGAAGAACTCCAGGACAACATGAAGCTTTAAGAAAAGATAAGTAAACCTAAAAACGACTGATTTCCTAAAATTCCTCATATTGAACTCTTTAGATGGACAGTTGTAGTTTTGTTGCTTGTCTCGCCCACAGACACACAACTGCACATGTTTATAATCCTAAGGGACCGGCATGCTAAGTTCGTCAGTCCGTAGAGTTACAAACTATTTAAACTAAGTTATACTAACTTACACTAAGGAGAACATACACACAGAGTCATTCCCGAGGGAGGACTCGAAACTTCGGCGGGAGCGGCTGCGAAATTTTCGACGCGGCACTCAGACCGCGCACCGATTTCTCGTGGCACAGACAAAAAGGTTCAGTTCGAAAACTGTAAGAAGTTATTGGCGGATGCTGTAGCACAAGGTTGTGTGACGTTCTACTGAAAACTATAAAGAATCGGTTCTTGCATAAGCTGCAGCTGTCCTCAAAGACAATGGTAGGCCAACTGCTAACTAATAAAAAAATATTGTGTTCATGTTAAGTGTCTGTATTATTTTGTCCACCCCTGTATCACTATTACATTCTCGAACACCACCTGCATGCGTTATCCTTTTGCAAAAGGCTGATTTGGAGCGAACAGATTTATGAACGCAAATCACACTGTAACAATTCTAAGAATCTTCTGCTATAGAGAATGGGTTGTAGCCTTTCGTCAATATAATTCAATCTGTACACTGAGGAAGCTGTGAAGGAATGCAAGGAGGAAGTTGGAGAAGGAATTAGAGCACAGAGAGAAGAAATAAAAATTCTGACGCTTGCCGATGACATTCTGATTTTATTCACACGAAGTGATGGGTGCTATCGACAAGGGTTCTCAAATCGATTCCGTATTTATTGATTTCCAGAATGCTTTTGACACCATACCTCACAAACGGCTTTTAATCAAAATTGCGTGGTTATGGTATATCGCCCCAAATTTCTTGTCAGAGAGGACACAGTTCGTAGTAATCGACGGTAAGGCATCGACTAAAACAGAGGTGTTATCGGGCGTTCCACAGGGTAGTGTTTTTGGTCCTCTGCTGTTCCTTATTTACATAAACGATTTAGGGGAAAATCTAAGTAGCTCTCTTAGATTGTTTGCAGATGACGCCGTCATTTACCGTCTAGTAAAATCACCTAGAGATCAAAACCAACTGCAGAACGATCTGAATAAAAAATCAGTATGGTGTAAAAATTGGCATATGACTCTAAATAATAAGAAGTGTGAAGTCGTCCACATGAGTACGAAAAGAAATCGTTAAACTTTTCTTACAAGATAAATCAATCAAAATTGAAGGCCGTAAAATTCACAAAATACCTAGGAATTACTATTACTTCAGACTTAAACTGGAAACAACACGTAGATAATGTCGTGGGAAAGGCGAAGCAGAGACTGCGTTTTATTGGCAGAACCCTTAAAACATGCAACAGAACTACAAAAGAAACTGCATACACTACGCTTGTCCGTCCATTTTTGGAGTATTGCTGCCCACTGTGGGATCCTTATCAGGTAGGTTTGACGGAGGACATCGAAAGAGTCCAAAGAAGGAATTAGTTAGGTAATTAGTGGATGAGATTTGTTATTTATTTAGCTAAATAACTTCTGTAGACCGAAGTAAAGAAGAAATACAATGCTGAATGGCTGTGGGAAGAAAACCATTTCTGAATAAGTGAACATTAAATAATAGGAAGTTCTTTCTGAAGGCATTTGTCTGGAATATAGCATTGTACGGAAGTGAAACGTGGACGATGAGGAGTACATTCAGAAAGATGGAGTCTTTTGTAATATGATGCTACAGACGAATGCTGAAGGTTAGATGGGTAGTTTGCATAACGAATGAGGAGGTACTGAACACAACTGGGAAGAAACGTTTCTTGCTTACTAGACTAAGAGAAGGGGTCGATTGATGGAACACATCCGAGACATCGTGGAATCATGAATTTAGCTTGATATCCCGCTTTGGGCCAGCGATCGCCTTAACCAGTTAAGCTATCCAGGCACGCTTCCCTTCAAACCCAAATCCTCTTCTTGTAGCACACTAAGATTGTAGTGCCACCTGCCCATTTGCTTCCACTTGCTCGCAGTATACAGGGTGTTACAAAAAGGTACGGCCAAACTTTTAGGAAACATTCCTGACACACAAAGAAAGAAAATATGTTATGTGGACATGGGTTCGAAAACGCTTAATTTCCATGTTAGAGCTCATTTTGGTATTTCTCTTTAAATTGAAATAATTCGTGCAGATAATTGTCAAAATACCCAATTGTTTCGTTCGTATGTATTGTAATTCCTCGATTCACCGCCAGTTGGCCCAATTGAAGGAAGGAATTGTTGGTGATGTCTTGATTGGGCCTCATGTTCTTCCACCTACGCTCACTGGAGCGCGTTATCATGATTTCATACGGGATACTCTACCTATGCTGCTAGAACATGTGCCTTTACAGGTACGACAGAACATGTGGTTCATGCACGATGGAGCTCCTGCACATTTCAGTCTACGTGTTCGTACGCTTCTCAATAACAGATTCGGTGACCGATGGATTGGTAGAGGCGGACCAATTCCATGGCCTCCACGCTCTCCTGACCTCAACCCCCTTGTCTTTCATTTATGGGGCCATTTGAAAGCTCTTGTCTACGCAACCCCGGTACCAAATGTAGAGACTCTTCGTGCTCGTATTGTGGACGGCTGTGATACAATACACCATTCTCCAGGGCTGCTTCAGCGCATCAGGACTCCATGCGACGGAGGGTGGATGCATGTATCCTTGCTAACAGAGGACATTTTGAACATTTCCTGTAACAAAGTGTTTGATGTCACGCTGGTACGTTCTGTTGCTGTGTGTTTCCATTCCATGATTCATGTGATTTGAAGAGAAGTAGTAAAATGACCTCTAACATGAAAATTAAGTGTTTCCGGACACATGTCCACATAAAATATATTCTTTCTTTGTGTGTGAGGAATGTTTGCTGAAAGTTTATCCGTACTTTTTTGTAACACCCTGCATACTGGATTTCCGCACGGGATCGAGTGTACTAATGCGTCCGCATTAATATTGCCAATTACCTGTTAGGGCAGATATACAATTATTTATATGGTGTCTGTTCTTTTCGGACACCATATAAATACTGTATAAATAACTGATTATCTGCCCCAACATGCAATTGATAATTTCAGTGCGGACGCATTACTAGCCTCGATGCTTTCGGGAGTCCAGTATACACTGCGAGTGGAAACAAACCGGCAGGAGGCACTGCAACTATAGTGTGCTATCAGGTGAGAATTTGGGTTGGAAGGGATGCGTGCCTGTCGAATCCAGGTCCAGATCTTTGCCATTGGATTTATTTCAATGCCTTTGAACAGTCGAAAAGTTTAAATGTGTCGAATTCGTAAAATTTTGGTCACTAATGTCAACAATATATATTCGGATATATCCAGAACAACAGACACCATATAAATAATCATATAAATAAATCTTTCTCTACTGCAAATCGATTTTGGTCACTGAGCGGCCATCTTCAGTTCTTGAATCGAAGCCCTGTGGTACCTCAGACTAGCATTATGTATATTAACATTACAAGTTAACTGCATACAGTCAATGTACTTTTTTTTTAAGAAGGCCAGTCAGGGACCGAAATCGATTTGCAATAGACAAATATTTCGAGCCACCAAAACTGTTTCATATGTTTTTAATACATTCCTGGCCATTAAAATTGCTCCACCACGAAGATGACGTGCTACAGACGCGAAATTTAACCGACAGAAAGAAGATGCTGTGATATTCAAATGATTAGCTTTTCAGAGCATTCACACAAGGTTGGCGCCGGTGGCGACACCTACAACGTGCTGACATGAGAACAGTTTCCAACCGATTTCTCATACAGAAAGAGCAGTTGACCGGCGTTGCCTGGTGAAACGTTATTGTGCTGCCTCGTGTAAGGAGGAGAATTGCGTACCATCACGTTTCCGACTTTCATAAAGGTCGGATTGTAGCCTATCGTGATTTAGGTTTATCGTATCGCGACGTTGCTGCTCGCGTTGGTCGCGATCCAATGACTGTTAGCAGAATATGGAATCGGTGGGTTCAGGAGGGCAATATGGAACGCCGTGCTGGATCCCAACGTGGACAATGAGGAGTTCAGACAAAAATATGATAGAATCTTTCGAAATGTGGTGCTACGGACGAATTATGAAAATTAGATGGGTAGATCATGTAACTAATGAGAAGATTCTTACCCGAATCGGGGAGAAAAGGAGTTTGTGGCATATTCTGACTAAGAGATGGGATAGACTGGTAGAACACATTCTGAGACATCAAGAAACTGTCAGCTTAGTATTAGAAGGAAGTGTGTGGGGTCCAAATCATAGAGTGAGACCGAGGGACGAATACAGTAAGCAGACACAAAAGGATGTAGGTAGACGAAACAATTCTCAGATGAATATACTTGCACAGGACAGGGTACCTTGGAGAGCAGCATCAAACCAGTCTGCCGATTGAAGACCACAACAACAACATTGCTAAAGTTGTACGATCTTTTTGTTGAATAGTACTTACACAACATTGCTAAAGTTGTACGATCTTTTTGTTGAATAGTACTTACACATGACTATCTGATAACACCCGCATTGCTGAATGTATAGACCACAGCAGGTCAGTTAGTGAGATGGATTCTCCCAAAGTTGAGGGATTCCGTTTCAAAAGAGCAAGTACTTTCAAATAGTTCTCTCTTAAACGGTCAAAACGACTATGAAACTGACACTAATACTTTAGCCTTCAGAATGTGCCGAGAATCTTTAAGATCACGCTTTATCAAAGTATTATTATGCCAGTGGTGCTGTGCTGGTGTGAAACCTTTACCTTTAGTAAAACAGACGAACAAAAACTACATGTTTTCGAATGAAAATTCCCGCAGAAAATCTATGGCACTGTGATAGCACACAGACAGGAGAATGGAGAATTCAACAAAACCAGGAACTGACAGAGCTTTATGCACTTCCTGACGTAATACAGAGAATGTAAAAGAGAAGACTGGTTCGCGTTGGACATATAACTATAGGAGGTGTGGTGGCAGGATACTCCATGGTGTATTTCAGGGAGCTGTAGCGGAAAGGATGGTCCCGGGACGACAGCGGACAAGGTGGAAAGACAACACGGACAAATGTACGAAGGCATGGGACTAGTAGCAGGCGAGTTGTGGCAGGAGACTCGCAACTGAAAGCGAGGGAGGAGGAGTGGGGAGCAGGTCCAAGTGAAGAGAAGAAGTAAGGACGCACACACGCGGTTTAAGAAAACACAATAATAACTCTGGATACAGACGACTCCGTCTGGAGTCATGTGACGAGCGACCACTTTAATAATACTCTAGTGGCCATTAAAATTCTTACACCAAGAAGATGTACATATGATAAACGGGTATTCAGTGCACAAATATAGTCTATTAGATCTGACATGTGATTACATTTTCATGCAGTTTGGGTGCATAGATCCTGAGAAATCAGTACCCAGAACAGCCACCTCTGGCGGTAATAATGGCCTTGATACGCCTGGGCATTGAGTCAAACAGAGCCAAACACGGATGCCACCATTATGACGCTGTAAACAGAACCTGGATTCATCCGAAAAAATGACTTTTTGCCATTCGTGCACCCAGGTTCGTCGTTGCGTACACCATTGCAGGCGCTCCTGTCTGTGATGCAGCGTCAAGGGTAACCGCAGCCGTGGTCTGCGAGCTGATAGTCCACGCTGCTGCAAACGTCGTCGAACTGTGCGTGCAGATGGTTGTTGTCTTGCAAACGTCCCCATCTGTTGACTCAGGTATCGAGACGTGGCTGCACGATCCGTTACAGCCATGCTGATAATATGCCTGTCAACTCGACTGCTAGTGATACGAGGCCGTTGGGATCAAGCACGTCGTTCCGTATTAACCTCCTGAACCCATCAATTCCATATTCTGATAACAGTCATTGGATCGCGACCAACGCGAGTAGCAATGTCGCCATACGATGAACCTCAATTACGATGGGCTACAACCGACCTTTATCAAGGTCGGAAACGTGAGAAACGCATTTCTCCTTCTTACACGAGGCAGCACAACAACGTTTCATCAGGCAACGCCGGTCAACTGCTGTTTATGTATGAGGAAATCGGTTGGAAACTTTCCTCATGTCAGCACGTTGGTGTCGCCACAGGCGCCAACCTTGTTTGAATGCTCTCAAAAGCTAATCATTGGCATATCACAGCATCTTCTTCCTGTCGGTTAAATTTCGCGTCTGTAGCTCGTTATCTTCGTGGTGTAGCAATTTTAATGGCTAGGAGTGTATCTTTATAGAGGATTTTGTAAATATTAATGTAATGGAAAAGCCTGTTGGAAGAACTGAAAATAGAAAGAGCGTGCGTGAATGGAAAAGGTGGGAAAGCGCGTCAGAAGTAGCGCTGTTGCGTGCTACGATGGTTCTAATTGAGTAGAGTAGTGTCTGAGCCTTTGACGAGTTAGCAGCGTGTAGCGGAGACAGTGTTGCATCTAAGCCAATATTGCAAGAGTTGATGGATATGGCCTCGGATGAGGAACGATGGATATTGTGGGCAATGGCGCAAATATTGGCGGGTTAATTGTTTAGAATTTTCGGCGCCAAGAAGACTGCAAAAGCCACAGCACTGTATGAGCCCGCAGTGGTACGACTGCACAATGGCGAACCAAGCAACTGCTCTTCTCTGCGAACTCAAGCAATGCAAACTTTATTACTTTTGCAACTACTGCCAAAGCCTCACATTTGTATGTTTCATGAATAACAGCCTAATTCCATTTTAATCTGTTTTATCAATAATGAAAGGAGCACCATTAGCCGTAAAATCTTTTGCTTTATTCAGGCAAATCAATTTCGGTTTTCCAAGAAACCATCTTCAGTGCTGTCAGTTGGCCCAAAAAGAAATATACAAAATCAATAAACTAATACAAAATTACAAACTCTCCAATAGGTACAAATTATGAGTAATTAGTACATACCAAGTTCAAAACAGCACTTGGTATGTATTACTTACTCATAATCCTTGTACCTATTGGAGAGTTTGTAATTTGGTATTAGTTTATTGATTTTGTATATTTCTTTTTGGGCCAGCTGACAGCACTGAAGATGGTTTTTTGGAAAACCGAAATCGATTTGCCTGAATAAAGCAAAAGATTTTACGGCTAATGCTGCTCTTTTCATTATTGATAAAAGTGATTTTGTGGCCGTTGAGCACACCCCTCCAGATAATGGAATCCAATTTAAAGAATTTTAATCTGTGTGCCACCCGTCATTTTCCTATGTCATTGACCTATGTAGTTTCCGAACCTTGTAAGTGCAAAAGACTACCCGAGTGTCCTAAATTTTTGATGTTTCAGTCAAGTTAAAAAAAAAAAAAAAGAAAACTGATATTTATCGCTCTAGTGCGGTTCAATAGCACAGTGGTAGAGTGCCAGACTACAAATCCAAAGGTCGCGGGTTTGATCCTCGCCAGGTCCTAGGATATTTATCTGTCACTTTCCACTTCTTTCACCTCGGGCAGTGTTGCTGATGTGAAAAATATGGAGTAGCAGCATGGTTCGGAACCCACGTTAAACTGTAGGTCCCCCTGTAACTGGCTGGGTAAGTCAGTTCGAAGGTCGGAGGAAGGGAATGGCATACCACCTCCAAACAGGACCATGCCTAGTAAAGCACTGTGGTGTTCAAACCAATCTTCGGATTGCTGACTGCTTTAACTTTTTAACTGTGCTCTGTGGAGTTTCTTAGACAGTCTAGATAGAAGTTTACATCAACTGATTCGGATTCTAATTGCCAAACCAGACGATAGCTAGAGTTGGTGACTTTTTCATAATAACCTTGCCGTATAAAGGATTGAAAGACAGTGTTACATTCGTGACGATTCAGCAACTTAGTTTGTACAGTGTGATTTTTACTGTTTACTGATTCAGAAGATAGTTTAGTGAGTGCACCGTATGTTAAACAGAAAGAGAAGAACAGAATACACATTTTTACTTCTTGCTCTGTTTAGCGTTTGTTTACCAACGTAGACGTTTCTGCTTTTCAAATTAATTATTGTGAAGTCATTTGAGTTTGCTGCAGGGTAACAGTAAGGGTAGTTACTGTCTTATACTACAAACAACTATTTAGTTTGGAAATCAATTTATTTGAATGAAATGATGAGGTTTGTTCCATATAAGTACATTACTAATGTAGGGAATGTGTTTTATTACACATATTATATTAAAATATAAACTTATCATACTGTTAATACCAAAAGTTTTCTAGTGTTCATGCAAGCAGCCAATTTAGGCCAAGAATGTACAAGATTTAATATTTCTTACAAACCGGTTAATCTTACAAATACTTGGCACAACATCTTAGGAATAGTGTATATTACTGTGGGATCTATTTTTCACTCTCTGATTACAAAATTCATCATCATCATCATCATTAGAGACTGATTAAGCCTTTCAGCATTCAGTCTGGGGATAGTACCTCTAATAAAATTCCTCCGTGATCCCCTATTCAATGCTAACATTGCTGCTGCGTCTGATGTTATGCCTTTTTCTTCAAAATCATTCTGCACCGAATATAAGTACTTTCTTCTTGGTCTACCTCGACTCCTCTTACCCTCCGCTGCCGAGCTCATGAGTCTCTTAGGTAACCTTGCTTCTCCCATGTGTGTAACATGACCCCACCATCTCAGTCTGTTCGCTCTATCTGCTTCATCTATGGTGTTCATTCCCAGTTTTTCTTTGATTTCCTCATTATGGGCACCCTCCTGCCATTGTTCCCATCTATTAGTGCCTGCAATCATTTTTGCTACTTTCATATCTGTAACCTCTACCTTATAAATAAGGTAACCTGTATCCACCCAACTTTCACTCCTATACAACAAATTTGGTCGAAAGATAGAGCGGTGCACTGCTAACTTAGTCTTGGTACTTACTTCCTTCTTGCAGAAGACAGTAGATCTTAGCTGAGTACTCACTACATTAGCTTTGCTGCACCTCGATTCCAGTTCTTTGAATAAGTTTCCATCCTGTGAGAACTTTTTTCCTGCTATTTGGCATTCAATCTGTTTAAATCTCGTTCCCACAGACATTACTTTTGTTTTGGAGATGCTGATCTTCATATCATAATCCTTGCACCTCTGATCGAGCTCTGAAATATTAATTTGCAACCTTTCAATCGAATCGGCCATTACAACTAAGTAATCCGCATATGCGAGACTGATTATTTTGTTTTCACCTTTTTTAATCCCGCCCTTCCAGTCTACTGTTTTCAACATATGATCCATGAATAGTGTGAACAACAGTGGTGACAGGTTACAGCCTTGCCTTAACCCTGAAACTACCCTGAATCATGAGCTTAATTTGTCATCTACTCTAACTGCTGCCTGACAGTCTACGTAAAACCTTTTTATTGCCTGCAGAAGTTTGCGTTCTATACCATAATCTTGTAGAACTGACAATAGCTTCCTCCTAGGAACACGGTCATAAGCCTTTTCTAGATCTATGAAACGTAGATACAATTCCCTGTTCCACTCACAGCACTTTTCCATTACCTGCCGTAAGCTAAAGATCTGGACCTGACAGCCTCTAAGAGGCCTAAACCCACGCTCATTTTCATCTAACTTGTCCTCAATTAATACTCGCACTCTCCTTTCAACAATACCTGAGAATATTTTGCCTACAACGCTAATTAAAGAGGTACCTCGATAGTTGTTACAATCTTTTCTGTTTCCATGTTTGAAAAGTGGCGTGATTACCGCTTTTGTCCAGTCAGACGGAACCTGTCCCGATTCCCACGCCTTCTCAGTTACCCTGTGTAACCATTTGAGTCCTGATATTCCACCGTATTTGAAGCGTTCCGGTTGAATTTCATCTGCCCCAGCCGCTTTATTGCAGAGTAATCTACTGAGCATCTTCTCCACTTCCTCAAATGAGATCATGTTTCCATCGTCGTTCCTATTCCATTCTACTTGAAAATCTGACACGTTATTGAACGTTTCACCTATATTGAGCAATTCTTCAAAATATTCCCTCCATCTGATCAAGGTATCCACAGGATTGACTAGTAGCTTTCCTGACTCTCCAAAACACTTGTTAATTCCTCCTTCCCTCCCTTTTGAAAGTTGCTAATTACGCTCCAAACTGGTTTTCCCACAGATGACCCACGGTTTCTAGCTGATTTCCAAAGTCTTCCCATGATATCTGCTTGGAGTCTGCAATATATATTAATTATTTTCAAACTTTCTTTCGTAATAGAGTGCATTCTTGGGTACTGGCAGACTTTGCTCTTTTGTGTGCCTATTTCAATCACATTATTGATGCTCTTTCTTATTAAATTATTTGAAACATTAATTCGACTATATAGTCTGGCGACCGTAATTATTACCACATTTCTTGGTACTTCACTAAACATTAAATTTCACACCAGTATTGCTTAGTTTATTAAGTTTCCCAAGTATAAAGTCTTCAAGAGACGAAATATAAGGTTTGATGCTATTATCCATTAGTAAGCACACGGTAATCCTCTCGGAAGGGTGCGTTACCGTTTAGGAACTTTGTTCAATTTTGGGAAGTGGTTGGTAACAGTGGAGTAGGTGGACTTTAACAGTGTAAACTTATTGCAGGTAACTTTCCGTTTTCTGTTGATTATTTCAGAGTATCCTCGATAGCAGGAGCGTTGCAGGCGACCGTCTGCATGACCTCCATGATGGGCTGCCAGTTCTAACTGAGCGTGGTTACAAGGGCGGCGCTAGGCGTCGGTGACGTCGGCCACCGCCGACGGCCTCGCGCTTGTGGGGGCCTCCCAAATCATCGTTAAAATTTTAGCTTTTTTTTTTTTTCTTTTATATTTGATGTTTAACGGCGCTTTTCAACTGCTAGGTTATGTAGCGACGACCTACATCTAACTTACACTAGCTTAATCAATGGACGAAAACAACATCCGTACACAAGGGTTGGATTCGACCCCGACGCTCCCCGTGGTATGGCGTCTTAGTGCGCTCGGCCATTCCCGGCCGGCAACTATTTACTTGTCCGTATTTATTTCCGTTTGAGTACAGCAGTGATGCAATTTCAAGTTAAATACTTGCAAAACAACTTCTTCAGTACATGTTAGAAAACGATTTGGAAGAAGTATATCCAAATGTTTATATAACAATCAGAATCATGCTCAGTTCCAGTCAGTACAGCTTCGGACGAGAGAACTTTCACAAAGGTAAAATTGATTAAGACTAAATTCAAATGTTTGTAAAGCTTATGGGACTTAACTGCGGGGTCATCAGTACCTAAACTTACAAACTACTTATGAACTAGCTTATACTTCTTATACTAAGGACGTCACAAACATGGGCCCGAGGGGGCATTCGAACCCCCGACGAGGAACGGTCTCGCGCATCGTAGCATAGCGCCTAAATATGCTCGGCCGCTCCGCCGCGGCTGTTTAAGACTAACTTGAAAAGCACAATGAGCCAAGAAAGACTATCTGCGTTGTCAGTACTATCAACTGAAGCCGAAATAGCGGCTAGTATTAAGATGTGATTTTAAAAATATTCAGTGAGACCAAAAGCTGAAAAGTTTCTCTAATTTGTGTTTGTTTATTGTAATTTTTGTCATTGCAATAATACTTGTTGAGTTTGTTTATGTTACAGAAGGCGATCAAACTATGATATGTTCAAAAATATTAAAGCCAAGATCGCTGATTATTAATTTTATTTATCATCAGCGATCTTGGCTTTAATATTTTTTGAACATAAATAATACTTTTATATTATACTAATAGAATTTTTGCATAATTCGGCTCATTTAACATTTTCTTCATTACTGAAAAAATGAAAGGGGCCTCGCAAAGACGATTCGCCGACGTCCAGTTTTCGTCTAGCGCTACTACTGCGTGGTTACAAGGGGCGCAGTTGAGCGGGAATGCCGCGGTGGAGTAGCCGAGCGGTCTAAAGCGCCTCGCTGCGGAGCGCGCGGTTGCTCGCCGTGGAGGTTCGAGTCCTCCCTGGGGCATGGGTGTGTGTGTTGTCCGTAGGTTAGTTTACCTGCGTTTAAGTCGTTTGTAAGCTACGGACTGATGACCACGCAGTTTGCTCCGATAGATTTACAAACATTTGAGCGGGAATGGGGGCGAATTTTATTCGGCTCCCACTTTACGTCCAGGCTGGCCTTTGACGTGTTTTATTCACATTCGCTCATAATAGTAATGTATGAAGCGCTGATAACCTCACTGTTGAGCGTCCCTAACCCACAAACAAGACGCCTGTTACCAAACAACATGGAGTTATTTTTCGACGTAACGTGTTACATAATACAGACGGAATTTAAAACTGGTAGATGTTTTGAGCATTTTGCAAATGGAAGCGCTACGAATCCGCTAGGTCCTGCAGTGAATTCGCGGCCATGTTTCGGCAGCGGCTGCTAAATATTCAGAGCGGAACCCGGCAGGCCTTCGACGGCACGTTTTTCTAACCGTCTTAAAAGCCCCCCCCTCCCCCTCCACCCAGCCGGCAAATATAAAGTCCGCCGGCCGCCTCCACGTACCGCTGGCTTCCTTTCCTCCCATCGCTGGCTGCCGTCTGCAAGTAAGCGTGTAGGCTGTGGAGCAGGCACCCGCGAAACTACTGTGTGAGGCAGTGTTGCCAACCCTGAAGCTCAATTTTCCCCTAAATCGTATGTGAATTCCCACTAAAAAAAAAAAAAAAAAAAAAAAAAAAAAAAAAAAAAAAAAAAAAAAAAAAAACCTCTAAAAGTTTTGTTACGTCGCGTTTTGCAGCTCTTAAATGATCTAGGAAAAACATTTTCATATATTTTGCACCAAACCTGCTTTTTTTTTATTGAAATGCTGACTAGTTTCGAGCTTTGCCCATTTTCTTAAGCCACATTATTTTACGTTTGGACACTGTGTAGATCACGCTATTTATTTCAAATAGGTATTTGAAAAAGCAGTAGTTTCTGCATGAAATTCTAAGATGTAAACCGTATTATATAGGCTGCAGGGAGAAGTTAAGATATATAAACGCCCTGTTCAGCTATGCTAATAAAATCTAACAAACTGGGAATGAACGTACCTTTCAACAAGGGATCTTATTCCCACGCCTTTGTGTATATCTGGGAATATTTTTTCTCTCTTGAAGCCAAAGTCATTTGAATACAAACACACATACACTTCCAGCGTATTCAACTGCAGTTCACAATCATCAATACAACAGTAGCATGGTACGTAGATGTTGCAGAAGCGACTTTAAAGGAGGACAGTGCCAACGAAAACACAACACTGAAGTATTTTATTGTCATGTAGGACTAAACAAATTTTGATAGGCATGCGTTATTCATGTCTGAGAAGCCCCTAAAAATTTCCCTCAAAGAACACTTCCCGCTAAATTTCCTCCTGAAGTACAAATCCCTCCAAATTCCCTCCAAGACAGCAGAGTCCCTCTAAATTTAGGGACAAAACCCATAATTTGGCATCACTGGTGTGAAGCAGTACCACAGTCTAACATGTACAATCACGACACTTCCACAGATTTTTGTTAGACGCCAAGACAGCAATGCTTCCAGCGGCTGCCGAGGTTAATTTCCGAATGCGATATCGGATGAGTGTAAATAGTGTCGTTTAAATTGATTTTAACATACTTTTTAGTGCCATAAAATAGGTAACAGACACTACCGAGCGAGGTGGCGCAGTGGTAATGCACTGGACTCGCATTCGGGAGGATGGTGGTTCAAATCCACCTCCGGCCATCCAGATTTAGGTTTTCCGTGATTTCCCTAAATCACTCCAGGCATATGCCGGGATGGTTCCTTTCAAAGGGCACGGCCGATTTCCTTCCTCATCCTAACCCAAAATCTCCGAGCGTTAGCTCCGTCTCTAATGACCAAGCTGTCGACGGGACGTTAAACCCTAAGCATCCAATCCAATCCGTAACAGACAGAAAATAACTCCACATTTGTCTTTACGAAGTTTCCTAAGAACTATTGGAAGGTATTAAACGGTACTTTGCAGGGCAGTTTATTTAAGATTATCTTGAACTCTACGACTTTTTATGCAAGAATTTCAGTTTCTATTACGGGCAAAAATTGCTGATAAACGACAGAAGAAAGCATCCATCTACAGACAGACGTCGTTTTCTTACTGAGAAACGTCAGTACTTCTTCATAACATTTTCAGCCTAATTACATAGTGCTGAACATAAGAAACGTATATGAAATGCATTACCTACATTATTAAATGTACCTGGACAGCCACTACAGCTCTTGCTGTTGCCGCAATAAAACATCGAAAGCAAAAAGGCAATTTTTCAACGAAGCAGAAAGCAATTCCACAATGTTACTACATCTGAAACACAAACGGCAAGAATCTTCAAGACATTCGTTTTATAATCATAAGAAATTGTACTAAAATACATATGAGTTTATAACCAAGACGAGAGAAGTGTTAAAAATGTTCCCCTCAGGGGCTCAGTATTAATTTGCTGAGTACGGACTTGGTGAACCCGGGTTCCTGAGCTGGGGACTGGTAAGCGCCGCCATTCCTCTAGACACCGTAACCTCTGGGCACGCTTCAGCGACCACCGTGTGGCGCGGCGGTGGAACGTTGTGTGTACTGGAGAATGGGGATCTTGGCTTGACCACCCGGGTTGCGAGGATGGTATAAACCTCTATAAAAAATACCTTCTATCCCAAGGTGTGCTACGTGCAGATGGGATGCATGGCTGTTGAACAGTCGCTAGCGGGGCTCTGTCTAGGCAGACACGTACTTCCCTAGCTACTCGTGGGACCGAGATTCAAAACTCTAATTTATCCCATGAACCTTCCAGTGGGATGGGTGTACCACTGGGGAGTACCAACACCCAATCAAAAAAGAGGGCTCAGATACCTAGTTCAGAGTAACCGAACACAGGCTGTTAATCACAATGTGTTTCTTATCGTTAAGAGAAAGGAAGACTCGTTTGACAAGGTATCGCCCTTCTATATCAACAAAGGTCTCGAAGGAATTGCTGGTACCTTGAAGTCAGTAAAGCGGTTGCGTAATGGCACCCTGTTGGTGGAAACATCAACTTCTCAACAGGCGTCCAAACTTCAAACAGCAAAGAGTCTTGGGGAATATCCAATCGAAATAGAGCTACACAGTACTCTTAATTATAGCAAGGGCGTAGTCTCTTGTAGAGATCTGATTGACATTCCAATGGATGAGCTGAAGGAAGAATAGGCTGCAGAAGGTATAGTCGATGTGCAGAATATGAAGAAAAGCCTGAATGGAAAACTCGTCCCATCCGAGTCCTTCATCCTCACCTTCAATAGCCCTCGCCTACCTGAGCATATTAAGGCGGGTTTTCTGCGTTTAAATGTACGCCCCTATGTCCCTAACCCCATGTGCTGTTTTAAGTGCCAGCGCTTTGGACACACCACCTTGGGGTGCAAGGGAGAAGCTACCTGTGGCAAATATGGGAAAGCAGTACACGGTGGGTTTGACTGTACTCCACCTATGACCTGCGTCAACTGTTCAGGTGACCAACCAGTCTGTAGTAGGGATTGTGCAGTCTACCTTCAGGAGACGACGATACAGAAAATCAAAACCACTCAACGTCTCTCCTATGCAGAGGCCAAAAAGACCTTCAAGGCCATGCGACCTGCTGCGTTTACCACCTCCTTCGCTTCAGTACTGCAAAAGCCAGTTGCCAGAGCTGTTGACTGCACGCAAACTGAGGTTGCCAGTGTAGGCACCAACACATGCACTTGCCAGTGCACATGTCAGGCCGCAGAACCTGCATCTTCCGTAGCCCCACTGACAACAGCTGACAAAGGCACGGATACTGCCTTTGGAGACCCTGTGATACTTCTTCCCGCAGAACCCGCCATCACTGTCACCGCCACTGCCACACCCACCACCACCAGCAACACCCCCACCGTCACCACAGCTGCAACCCCGACCTCTGTCTCCACCTCCAAGCCACCTAAACCGAAGAAGGTTACCGGCAAACCACAGTCACAGGCAAAATCAGTCGTGAACCTTTTAGACTTCGTTGAAGTTATCCCACCTGAGCCTTCGTCTGACCTAGCTCGAGACCTCATGGAGCTGGATCTCCCTCAGGGGCAACCCTCTCGCCCCCATTCTGGACCTGCACCACGTTCAGTGTCTCCGTCTCGGAAGAAAGAGAGGGTGAAGATCCAACCTCCCTGATAAATGGTCCCAGTACTGCAGTGGAACTTGCAGGGTTTCAGGACGCATGTGGAGGAACTCCTTATATTGACTCAGGGTAGACCGATTTGTATATGCCTCCAAGAGACAAACTTTAAATCCACTGACAACCCTGAGCTCCGTGGCTATGTACTCCACAAGAAGGACGATCTTAGTGGAGAGAGAGCGAGAGGCGGAATGGCAATTTTTACTAATACGGCTTATCACTCTGCCCCTCGCTCTCACTACACAGTTACAAGCCGTTGCAGTTTCCGTCTATGTGCGCCACCGTTTGACAGTGTGCTCCCTCTATCTGCCACCTCATGACACGTTTGATGTAGCGGCCCTCGAAGACCTTCTGACGCAGCTCCCCCACCCTTTCATCCTCTGTGGGGATTTTAATGTACATAATGTGCTTTGGGGATCTACCAGAACCTGCCCCAGGGGTCGGGCAACCGAGAGGCTTCTCTTTGTCATCGAGCGCACATTTATTAAACATGGGAAAGTCCACACATTTTTGTAGTGCAACGGGGTCGTTCTCAGCCATAGATCTCTCGCTTTGCTCTCCATCCCTTGCCCACTCTACACAATAAGAAGTGGTCGATGACCTGCATGGCAGAGACAATTTCCCCATCTGGCTTCACCTGCCAGACAGAGCAGAGCCGGAATGCAGACCACCTCAATAGGTGATCAGTAAAGCCGACTGGACACTTTTCAGCCAACTCGCTGAGCTGGAAATTCGCGGCAATGTCCAGCAATGGGTGGACTGTATCACTCAAACGATACACAGTGCTGCTGATGCATCTATGCCGCTGACGTTAGGACGACCAAAATGGCAGCCTGTCCCTTGGTGGACGGCTGAGTGTCGCTCAGCAATTGCAAAACCAATTGCAGAACGATCTGAATGAGATATCACTATGGTGTAAAAATTGGCAGTTAACTTTAAATAATGAGAAATGTGAAGTGTGAAGCCGTGCACATGAGTACGAAAAGAAATCCGTTAAACTTTGTTTACAAGATAAATCAATCAAATATGAGGCCGTAAACTCCACAAAATACCTAGAACTTACTATTAGTTTAGAGTAATAATGTCGTGGGAAAGGCGAACCACAGACTGCGTTTTATTGGCAGAACCCTTACAAGATGCAACAGAACTACAAAAGAAACTGCATACACTACGCTTGTCAGTCCATTTTGGGAGTATTGCTGCCCAATGTGGGATCCTTATCAGGTGAGTTTGACGGAGGACATCGAAAGAGTCCAAAGAAGGGCAGCTCGTTTCGGATTGTCACGATATAGCGGAGACAGCGTTACGGAAATGATACAGGATCTGGGATGGGAATCATTACAACAACGGCGCTTATCGCTGCGGCGTGGGTTACTTACGAAACTCCAATCGCCAACATTTTCCTCCGAATGCGAAAATATATTGCTGACTCCCACTTACATAGGTACAAATGATCATCAGAGTAAAATAAGAGAAATCAGAGCCCGAACGGAGAGATTCAGGTTTTCTTTTCAAAAATTCAAATGTTTGTATAGTTTATGGGACTTAACTACGGGGTCATCAGTCCCTAAACTTACAAACTACTTATGAACTAACTAAGACTAAGGACGGCAGAAATATCCATGCCCGAGGGGGGATTCGAACCTCCGACCGCAGTGGCCGTGCAGACCGTGACTGAAGTGCCTCAGTCCCCTCGGCCACCGCGGCCGGCTCAGATGTTCTTTCTTTCCCCGCGGTATTCGAGAATAGAATGGGAGATAAATATTATAATGGTGGTTTGATGAACCCTATGCCAGGCACTTAAATGTGATTTGCAGAGTATCCCATGTAGATGTAGGAACATCTATCTCCATGTAAATATCTCTTGTTATTATTGGTATTACTTTGATTTTTGTGTTATTATTGCCATTATTATTATTAGTATTATCATATATTGTTATTATTATTATTATTAATAGTGTTTTTTGTAATTAAAAAATGTTCAAATGTTTGTAGAACTTATGGGACTTACCTACGGGGTCATCAGTCCCTAAACGTACAAACTACTTATGAACTAGCTACGACTAAGGACGGCACAAATATCCATGCCCGAGGGGGGATTCGAACCCCCGACCGTAGTGGTCGTGCAGACCGTGACTGGAGCGCCTCAGTCCCCTCTGCCACCGCGGCCGGCTTTTGTAATTAAATCCTTTATTTATGCAGTTCCTGATCGGATGTAATAGAGGGCCCAATGGCCCTAATTTGGTCAGGTTAAATAACCAAATAAATAAATAAAAAAAAAAAATCTCATCTGATCTCATAACTGTTTTGAGCAATGTAGCTTGCTAATGGGGTACCTATTATTTTCTCAAGTCCCTGTACTTGTCCCTTCCTGTGTGGTTGGCTCCAGCCGTGACGTATTCGCCTGTTATTGTGCTGTGACAGGAGCAGTTTTCATTCTGGCTTTCGCCCTATTTCAGCCCTTACAGAGCCAACAAGAGAGAAGTAGCGGCTGAACGGCGCCGTGGCTCTGGAAATCTGGAGCGCGACACAGTTTTCTGGAGTCCAGGCAGCGGTGGAGAGGGCGCCGGCCTGGAGATGAATGTGTTGTGGCTAGGAGCCAAGGCGGACCACGGCCGCTAATGTTGCGTGCGCAATGCGGAGTCTGCGGCCGACCGAGGAGTGAGGGGTGATATGGCGGGGGGATGAAGGGGCGATGGGGCGGCAACCATTAACAGCCGGCCACATCACCAGCGGGGGCTGTGCTGTCGAAGCCGAGAGCGGACAATTTCCTCTAGCAGAGAGAGCGAGCAACACTAGAAGACAAGTAACGCTGCCAGCAGCTTAAGGGAAGTACACACAGATTTCTCTCCTAAAGTCGCGGTACGATCTCTCCACTAGCTCTTCTTTCACTTACAAACTATTGTTCCTCCGCCAGGGGGCGTTATTATGTAACAGAACACTATTTTTTATAACTGATAATTTGTTCAGGTGAAACAATCTTTTTTATGTTGTTTTCAGTTAGGTGGGATTCTTGGATGACTATGATATCAATACTGTGCTCTGTAGTGGTCAGGAAGTTAGATGTACAGCTGAACGATTCAATGAGGGTCATTACCAAAGACAAGTAACATTGGCAGCAGCTTAACGGAAGTACTCATAGATTTCTCTCCTAAAGTCGCGGCACGATCTCTCCACTAACTCTTCTTTAACTTACAAACTCTTGTTCCTCCGCCAGGGAGCGTTATTATGTAACAGAACACTATTTTTTACAACTGATAATTTGTTCAGGTAAAACAATCTTTTTTTATGTTCTTTTCAGTTAGATAGGATTCTTGGATGGCTGTGATATCAATACTGTGCTCAGTAGTGGGCAGGAAGTTACATGTACAGCTGAACGATTCAATGAGGATCATTACAGGTACACTAAAATCCACACCGATCCACTGACTGCACACCATCAGCAACATCCCACCACTACTTATGAACTAGCTAACACTAAGGACGGCACAAATATCCATACCCGAGGGGGGATTCGAACCCCCGACCGTAGTGGCCGTGCAGACCGTGACATGCGCGCCGCAGTCCCCTCGGCCACCGCGGCCGGCTAAAAAAGTTAAAGTATCTTGGGGAAATTATAACTTGAAACATAAATGAGAAAGCCTCAATAGAACATAGAACAACAAGATTGAGGCAAGCACAATAACTTACGTGGTCAACATATAAGAATAAATCTGTGTCAATGAACGCTAAATTCAAACATTATGGTTCATTAGTTAAGCCTGAAGCAACTTACGAAAGTGAAACTCTAAGTTGAATACCAAAACAACAACGGATAAATTGCAAAAACTAGACAGAAGGATCGTCAGAACAATCATCAATACAGAACATCAAGTAGATGGACCATGGAGATTGCTGCCTAATGAAATAGTCTACCAGGAAGTTGAATCGATTGTGGACACAAGGTGCAAAAGCAGAATTGCCTATTTTAGCCACATAATAACACTACCAGAGATCAGACTGCTGAAACAATTATTTCATTTCTTTTTCAAGAATAAAACCAAAAACAACTGAATATAACAATGAAACAAATTGTAGAGAGGACAGAGAAGAGGATTCTAGAATTAAAAACAGTAAAACAAAAACAATACACCATTACGGATGAAGAAAGGGCTGCCAGCTCAGAAAGAATGAAGTTTTGGGAAGAGAAGAGGAAACTGAGAAAACATTACAACTAATATTATAAAGACTGTAGTGAATATGGATTGATTTAAGTGCTTCAATATGGGCGTAAACTGTGTAAAGAATAAATAAATATTAAAAGAATCTACGAAAACTAAAGTCAGTCGAACAGACGAAACTACACGGCCGATATCCTTCATTTTTGCTTTAAACAAAAGGTATTTATTCGCAGAATTGTCATCAAGTATCAGAATTAACTTAAGTCCCTCCGTCATTTATTTTTATTCAGACGCGGTGTCCTTCTGTCCTTATATTGAATATTTTAATCGGATTGTTTTACGATATCTTCGGCTATAATTAAGGTACCTATGCAATTCTTTTTGACCTAACAACACTCAGTGGATCAAGCTCTTGATTGATTCTGAAGAATGTTATGCGTGAACATTGTAAGGTGGCTACTAAATGGAAATTTCCTACCTTAAGTTTTTGGATTATATATGTTGGCAACAATATATATATATATATATATATATATATATATATATATATATATAATCTTTGTTGGGTCCGCAAGGATTATCTTTGGCGGCCGGTAGGCGGGGTTTGCTGAGTGTAGCCGCGAGAGAGTCGGAGAGTAGTAGCGGAGCGTGACGGTTGCGCTGGAGCTCGCGGTGGACACAGCCCGGAGTTCTTCATGATGCTGCTAATTTTTTGCTAATTTACTTTCAATGTTTTTCGCATTGCGCGAGGTCGCTCATTTCATTTTATTTTATATCACTTTTCATTCAGTAGGAACCTATACACAACCTTGATTAATTCGTGGCTCGTCACTGTAATTGTTGTAATAACATGGGTAGGGAATTAACCAAACGTAATAATAAAAAAGCAGTTCATTTCACTTTTTGACATTTTGATTTTTTTTATAATTAATCCTTTCCTGAGGGTAGGGCTGCATCCCTGTTTTAGAAACTGCCTCACTGCATGACTTCCCAATAATATGTACATTCTTCATTTTTATAGTTTATGTTACTCGTGTCGAATTTGCTGATTGCTAATTTTCTAATTTTCTTTAATACAGATTTATTCAGTTTGATTGGTTTAATTTTTTTCTGATTATTCTTGATGCTGTAAGTGATTGTAAGTTAATGGTAATTAAGTACATTGTATCAAGTGGGTGACATGAACGATATGAAGTGAAGAATGTGTGTTGATGTGAAGCGAGGTATCACTTCCCTTTTTACAACAAAATAATATTTCTTGCACGCATTCATTATTTGTGTATGCAGTCTGATTGTATAGTAATACTAAGACGGGGCCAACAAGTACAACACAGTACGACATTCTTTTATTGTTCTCGTAAAGTGATTATCAGCCAACCAAGATTTTGCATCTTTTTAATCTTTCTAATATTGCAGTCAGATAGCGTAAGTTTCGACGTGCCCAAACTTGCCTTACGTAGGTCAGCATTCCGTTGCGCACTAATTGTCAAGTTACTCTCCTAGTAGTATTGCAGTCAGATCCATCATTTTAGTAGCCCGATACGATCTTTCATTTTTGTAGACCCCTGTTAGTACTGAAGGCAACACACGCACACACACATATTAAGTAGCCCCGTTACACACACATCAACCAGTCCCGTTGCAACATTCAACTTCTATTTTTTCCCAACTTTTTTGTCATTCGACTAACGGTGCGAAGTATTCGTACGGGTCCTCTAGCTATTATTAATTGTATGTATAATTGTGGCTGTTTGTCTCACCCTTCATCTAACTATTCAATATCTCACGTGGTCAAATGATGTTCAGCTGCAGTATCTTCTGCAGTATGATATCTCTACACCACGTAGTTTTCGTTTCGTTTGTATTTCTTGTGCAGTTCTATCATATCGGCTCCACACCAGCTAGTGCAGCAACGACGGAACGACATTTATCAGGCATCACAACACGCACCAATGATGACGAGACACGCAGCCCTGCCCTCAGCCGCCATGGACACGAGCACCCTATATGACGCTGATACAACCAGCCACATAGTGGCTGGTTAATCCAGTCTAGTGGTCACAATACCCATGAGCAGCAGCCAAAAGAAGCGTCAAGAGGAATCTAGCATACTTTTATGTTTGTCAGTTAGAAGTCATCCCACTGACCCACGTTAAGTCTGAGCAGTTGCATATTTGCTTATGTTCTGCACTTACTTTACTTTATCGTGTCCGGACTATTTAAAGGATATCGGCCCAGTACTGGGCTACGTCTATTCCATTAGAATTCGCGAGCCACAAATCTTCGAGGGTACACCGGTGTGGACATTTTTCACATGTGAAAAGGTGTTACATATCTTGACTTTCTCCACAGTCGCAGTTTATATCAGTTTGGTCGATTATACACCACATAAGCATATTTACTTTTACTGGGGCGACCCCCATTCTGAGCCTATTCAAGGTTTTCCAGGTTTAAAATTTAGGTTTTGGCCGGTCCGCTGAACCTGGGGGAGAGGGAAATTTTCAGGCGGTTCGTCCTGGACGGTTCCAAGGAAACTTCTCCTAGACTTCAGTCGCGTCTCCGGTGGTCGAGCTCTGTATAGGACATGCCGCTCCTCTGCGAGTTGTTTTATTTCCTCTACATGTTCTAAAGCGTTTTTGCGAGCTGTGGGATCTGCAAAACCAGCTGCCTTGTATAAGAGTCTGACCGGCGTTGGTTTCATGCACCCTGTCACTATCCTGCAGGTCTCATCTACTCGTTTCGTGTGAGCGCATCTATTCCATACAGGGCACGCGTACTGAGCCGTTGGTAAACAGAGCGCCTGTGCTGTTGTTCACAGCACACCAGGACATGCTCCCCATTTCCTACCCGTTAGCTTTCTAAGTATATTGTTTCTAGTCGTTAATTTCTATCTCGTTTTGATGCAGTGCTGTTTATAAGTTAAAGACCGATCCAGAATCACGCCAAGATATTTAGGGTGGCCTGTGTGATCTAAGGTGTTCCCGTTCCACGTAATTTGGAGTATTCGTTTGGCTTCTTTTGGACGAAGGTGGAAAGCACAGACTTGAGTTTTGGAAGGGTTGGGTCTTAAGGAATATGGATTATAGTACGCAGTCATTGCTTTTAAGGCATTTTCAAGTTTTTCCTCTACTTCTTCTAATCTTTTTCCTTGAACGCATTTTGCAAGGTCATCGGCGTAGATGAACTGCTTAGTGTGGGCCGGCGTAGGTTGGTCATTTGTGTATATGTTGAAGAGCATTGGAGCTAAGACGCTTTCCTGAGGGAGGCCGTTCTTTTGGTCCCTCCATCTTCTCATTTTGCCCTCCAACAATACGAAGAACCTTCTGTTCTGTAACAATGAATATACGACCCGAACTAGATGGTAAACACCGAGTGTCTCATAGATTTTCTGGAGTAATATATCGTGCCTGACGATATCGTAGGCTGCTGTCAGATCTACGAAGGCTTATGTTCTGTAAATACATTGTTCTATCAGTCAGTATGGCTGTTCTAGTAAATCTCCCTCGTCTACAACCTAATTCGTGTTTCAACTGCTGTTACGTCTTCCAGTAGACACCACAACAGTGTCATACTTCTGCCCTGTCTGGTTCTATATTGACTGAACTACATTTTGCTTTGTCTGATTAGACACGTAATTATTCCACAGTATCGTATGTAGAGTCTATTGTCCTTCTCATCACTTCTATCTTCACTAAATACAACTGCTAGATATTCATATTAAACTCACATTTTTTTATGTTCTCTCTCTCCCTCCAGCACAATACACTCTTCTTTACTTCCAGTTATCGTACCCTCTGTTTTCTCAGTAGCAAACGCTGTTTACCATATTCTTCAATTATCTTTTCAACCATACAAGTCACATCCTGCTGGTCTTCTGCTATTACTATTTGGTCATCTGCAAGGAGAATAACATGTAGATGCCTTTTTCCAATATGTATTGCCATCGGTGCACATTTTCTAATCCAGTATTCTACAGTCGCAGTTGAGTACATTTTAAATAAAGTGGGTGCTACACTCCACCCTTGCTTCACTGTCATTGTCATTAAAATGGACCAGATGTACAATTTCCGGTCTTTACTACGCCTTATTATCTCTGTACAAGCTTTTCTATTGCATCTATGTATGTTTTACTTATTCTAGACTTCTGTTAAAGGACGATAGTTTGAGGAGTTTATTTATTTACTTATAGTGTGCTCTATACCTTCTTGATATTATGTTGGCACTGATCGTTCGCACTGGCACGGGTCGCAGCGGAAAGTAGAAGGCGAGGTACTGGCGGAAGTAAAGTTGTGAGGCGGCATCGTGAGTCGTGTCGGGCTAGCACAGGCGGTAGTGCGCTTGCCCGCGAAAGGCAAAAGTCCCAGGTTCGAGTCCCGGTTCCGGCACACAATTTTAATCTGCCAGGAAGTTTCATATCAGCGCACACTCCGCTGCAGAGTGAAGTTTCATTCTGGAAACATCCCTTAGGCTGTGGCTAAGCCATGTCTCCACCATATCCTTTTTTCCAGGAGTGCTAGTCTTGCGTGTTTGCAGGAGAGCTTCTGTGAAGTTTGGAAAGTAGGAGGCGAGGTACTGGCGGAAGTAAAGTTGTGAGGGGGCATCGTGAGTCGTGTCGGGATAGCACAGTCGGTAGTGCGCTTGCCCGCGAAAGGCAAAGGTCCCAGGTTCGAGTCCCGGTTCCGGCACACAATTTTAATCTGCCAGGAAGTTTCATATCAGCACACACTCCGCTGCAGAGTGAAGTTTCATTCTGGAAACATCCCTTAGGCTGTGGCTAAGCCATGTCTCCTCCATACCCTTTCTTCCAGGAGTGCTAGTCTTGCGTGTTTGCAGGAGAGCTTCTGTGAAGTTTGGAAAGTAGGAGGCGAGGTACTGGCGGAAGTAAAGTTGTGAGGCGGCATAGTGAGTCGTGTCGGGATAGCATAGTCGGTAGTGCGCTTGCCCGCAAAAGGCAAAGGTCCCAGGTTCGAGTCCCGGTTCCGGCACACAATTTTAATCTGCCAGGAAGTTTCATATCAGCACACACTCCGCTGCAGAGTGAAGTTTCATTCTGGAAACATCCCTTAGGCTGTGGCTAAGCCATGTCTCCAACATATCTTTTCTTCCAGGAGTGCTAGTCTTGCATGTTTGCAGGAGAGCTTCTGTGAAGTTTGGAAAGTAGGAGGCGAGGTACTGGTGGAAGTAAAGTTGTGAGGCGGCATTGTGAGTCGTGTCGGGATAGCATAGTCGGTAGTGCGCTTGCCCGCAAAAGGCAAATGTCCCAGGTTCGAGTCCCGGTTCCGGCACACAATTTTAATCTGACAGGAAGTTTCATATCAGCGCACACTCCGCTGCAGAGTGAAGTTTCATTCTGGAGTATAAATGTCATTTACCCTCAAAACCACGAAGAATTTGCTAAAACGTCCAAAGATATGTGGCAAGTAACAATGCAAAAGTCATTGTTGTTCCAGTGTCTGTTAAAAAGAAGATTGGGTTTAAAACATAACTTGCCGTAGGTCTCGAACCCACTACCTTCGACGGCGCAACGCGATGCCGCTAACCACACGGCTATTCTTTCTAAGTAAAGGCTAGTGACTTCATAATTAGTCATGATCAGATCTTTTGAAAGCTTTTACAGTTGCTGCATATCTAATTTACAGTTATAAGATATTTTAGCAAATGTGAAACACAACTAGCTCTTTACTCACACGAAGTGATGGGTGCTATCGCCAAGGGTTCGCAAATCGATACCGTATTTCTGGATTTTTGACACCGTACCTCACAAACGGCTTTTAATCAAATTGCGTGGTTATGGTATATCGCTCCAAATTTGCGACTGGATTGGGGATTTCCTGTCAAAGAGGACACATTTCGTAGTAATCGATGGTAAGGCATCGACAAAAACAGAGGTGATATCGGGCGTTCCATAGGGTACAGTTATTGGTCCTCTGCTGTCCCTTATTTACATAAACGATTTAGGGGAATATCTAAGTAGCTCTCTTAGGTTGTTTGTAGATGGCGCCGTCATTTACCGTCTAGTAAAATCATCTGAAGATCAAAAACAATTGCAGAACGATCAAAATAAGATATCAGTATGGTGTAAAAATTGGCAATTGACTCTAAATAATGAGAAGTGTGAAGTCGTCAACATGAGTACGAAAAGAAATCCGTTAAACTTTGTTTACAAGATAAATCAATCAAAAGTGAAGGCCGTAAAAAAAAATCTAAGAATTACTATTACTTCAGACTTAATTTGGAAAGAACACGTAGATAATGTGGTGGGAAAGGCGAGCCATAGACTGTGGTTTATTGGCAGAACCCTTAAAACATGCAACAGAACTACAAAAGAAACTGCATACACTACGCTTGTCAGTCCATTTTGGGAGTATTGCTGCCCAATGTGGGATCCTTATCAGGTGAGTTTGACGGAGGACATCGAAAGAGTCCAAAGAAGGGCAGCTCGTTTCGGATTGTCACGATATAGCGGAGACAGCGTTACGGAAATGATACAGGATCTGGGATGGGAATCATTACAACAACGGCGCTTATCGCTGCGGCGTGGGTTACTTACGAAACTCCAATCGCCAACATTTTCCTCCGAATGCGAAAATATATTGCTGACTCCCACTTACATAGGTACAAATGATCATCAGAGTAAAATACAAGAAATCGGAGTTCGAACGAAGAGATTCAGGTCTTCTTTCTTCCCGCGCGCTATTTGAGAATGGAATGGGAGATAAATAGTATAATGGTGGTTCAGTGAACCCTATGCCAGGCACGTAAATGTGATTTGTAGATGTATATGTAGATGAAGTGTTTTTGATGAATCTTCAATGTGTCAAAAACCATTATGAAACGTGTGGATGTTGCCTTAGGGAAGTATTTGCCACCGCCAAGGCGAGATGCGCAGTAGTCTAGCAAGACAATGGAGCTACCACGCATCTCATTCGTACGTAACCGCCACAGCTCGAGTATCCATGAGCTGGCGTCTCTACCACCTCCAACGCCAATGTTAAAAGCGTCGTTTCCCCTCGCTTCTCCGTGCCGCGGAAGCGCCCATATGCTGCCTCCAGGGGGTTCAGAAGAGAACTTGTACCTCAGCCGCGCATGCGCATTGTGACGCTGCGGCCACTGCCACTGAGGTCGCGCTACGACTCGTATACCTGCGGTCTCCGCCATTAAAATGCTTTGAATGTGCATGTAAAATGATATGATAGAAGAACGAAACGAAGAATGATAGGGGAGACCGGGCCACGTTTTCCACCATTTTACTTTTTTATTTTTGTACTTTTTATTTTTATCGGTTTTGAGGTAAACAGCGGAACAATATATTTCCTATACCTTTATCTACAGTCTTGTACAAATATTTTCGAAAATAGTAAATATCCTTCTTGGCAACAAATGATTTTCTCTGATCATGTTGCGTTGAAAAATTTGCTCCGTATCCGGGGCAAGTTTTCCAGCTTACGTAAAATGTACAGGGGCAAATTTTCCAACTATACTTTAAATGGTAAAACAGTGATAATTGTCTTGAATTCACTGAATATGTATTTTTATTATGCATTTACAATATATTACAAAAGAAGGATAGTAAAAGTAACCACATTAAATAAAAATAAATGCTACTGAAAGGTTTTACAAAATATGTGACTTAAATATTTCACAACTACAGACATTTTTTAACAAAATTCATACTCATTGTCTGAATGACAATGTAAGCAAACAGAAAATGCATCATTTCCTTTCGTACAGTCTTCATGCGCCCATTTCTTGCAGTTCGTGCACAGTACCCACTTTTCATTTGCTTTAGACTTGGCGTTAAGATTCAAAGCAATACGGAACATGTGCCCCGTATGCTCTGGGAAAACGTGCCCCGTCACCATATTCGGAACTATAACATTACGTCCATGAGTAACCGTGTAAGCTATTTACAAGACGAATGCACAGTTACCTGAAGAAAGAAACCCACTTTTAGTGCGTGCAGTGTCAAAATAATAGGTTTAACGCTAGTATGTTTATTTGAAGTTTCAATACAAATGTGAAAGTTTACTCACTTTTGCAAAAATGACGAAAACGGCCCTGCCGAGGTTGTGACTGCTGGTACAACACTGAAAATTTCCTCAATGAACCGTGCTTAGTTGCTACTTCCTACATTACCAACGGTGGTACCATCTAGCGGTTTGTTACGAAACTAAAGGGAGTTGGACAACCTGCCCCTATGGAAAATGTGCCCCGGTCTCCCCTACTTTAAAAACACTTTTTATTTATTTACTTATTTCACGAAGAGTTTTTTTTTCCAGGGGATCAGTGAACACACAGGACGGGCTGCACTGTCCCGTTTACAGCGACATCTAGAGCATCTGGGCGACTTTTAACGTTAGGTGGTGTTGCGCCGCCAAGTCGGCGCTGGCCTTGAACCTGGAGTCAAATCGTTTTAAATGCTAATAAATTCCGCTGAAGCACTAACGAACTAGGCCGCGCGCACTGAGGCCTGGGAATACAAACTTGCTGCCTGTAGTCTTTCAAGGTGTTCGATTTATTCTGAACACGACTGTATGTTTATTATGGAATTAGAACCTTATAGGAGGCATATATTACAGTCAGTCGGACTCTACAAGTACAGTTACGCCACATGTGGTACAACTTGAGAAAATAGCGATTATTCGCGAAAGGAGGAGAGCCATTCCTATGCGGTTTCATCTATTTTGACGCCATCTGTAAGATACCTGTCAGTACTATACGTCACATGGGTACAATCGTTAACCATGTATTTATCAATAAAATGTTTTGTCAAGTCTTCTATCTAATATATAAAGCAGTGTGTCCCTATATTTTTAGGTGTTGCATACAAATCTACAGTTTTGTTCCAATGTTTATGAAATTTTGTACACTAAGCTTCAATCCATGAGGACGGTCGCCGTAAGTGTAAAAATCACATACGATATATAGTTCACGAGATATGACGTCATAAACAATGAAATTCGCAAAAAACTGCTGCATTTTACGACAATGCTGCTCATTTTCTCCTAAACCATTTGACCGATTTCAACCAAATTTGGTACACACATTCCTTACCGTGAGGTAACAATTGATGCATCGTTAAGAATCACATATGGCACATGGTTCAAAAGATATTACGTCTTAACCAATAGAAATCGCAAAAAATGCCATATAATGCAGTGAGACTTTCTAAATACGCTGTATGAGAATGACAGTACTTAGCGACTTGCTACAAACTTTAAACATAATTTCAAACCTTTATTGAACTTTTTGTGGCAAGCATAGTAAAATGATGAAAGGAAAAAAGTTTCTCGCTTACTACTTTTCCGCTGTTTATGGAGTAAAACTACGGTTCTCGGTATGACGTTACAATTTATAATTTGAACACTACAAATACTAGCGACAGGAAATTTTACAGACAGTATACACATATATAGTTGAATGTCGCTTCTCAATTGTATCACATTCCGACGCGTAGTTCATGAGATATGAGCACGTAAACAGTAACGTTCCGCTGTTAATGGACTAAAACTACGGCTTTCGGTATGACGTTACAATTTATAATTTCCACACTACAGATTGTAGCTGCAGTAAATTTTACAGACAGTATACATGCATATAGTTGTGTGTACCTTCTAAATTGTATATCAGTACGACATGTAGTTCATGAGATATGAGCTCCTAAACCAAACGTTAATAGAAAACAGCCCCTTCCCGCACCAAGTTGTAATCTATTACATCTTTACTACTGACTGTATTCCCAAGACAGTTTACAGACTTACAGCCCTAATATAAATGAATATATACCTCAAATATAGCAGGAATAAATAAATAAATACCTGGGAAACGCCGGGTTTTCAGCTAGTTGTAAATTAATTTCAAGACTAATTAGAATGTATGCAGTATTCAATATCATGATCGTTAATCATAAATTTATCGCAAAGTATTTTTCAGAAGATATAAAATCTCTATGTAATTGCTAGGACGAGATAGTGGTTGTTCTTTGCTGGTGGAGGTTAGAGTATTCGGGATATGGGGATTATGATTGGCATCTATATGGAATGTTAATGGATGTATCACGAACGCTCAATATACAGGGTGTTTCACTAAGTGTGTTTGCCTCTGTAACTTATAAAATAATTGGTGACGAGAAATTTTAATGCGGTAGGTCAACACAAGAAATGTTACACTTTCTGCGGAGCTATGAACGTAGTTTATTGTATCATTTTCCAAATAGTTACAGCACAAAGATATAATTTTTTAAATGGAACAATAGTTTTTTCTATCGTGTATTGGATTCGTTGAAATCAGCTGCGTCCAAATCAATTTAAACTACATTCCTATCACTGTTAGTTTGGGAGTTAAAACCCTTCAAAGTTTCAGGGGCAGATACCACAAGCGCTGCGTATAGTGCGATGCGCCTTCTAAATGTGGTGCGGCCGAGTTGTAACGTCGCCGGTGTCACAGAGGGAGAAGCTTCCTCGATGCGCTGTTGTTCGTGTATGCCATCGTCATCCGATGTCAGTAACTGTGGTACATTGAGCCCCGGTTGTTTGGTGGCTCCAACTGTGCGGCGACAGTCGGCAGTCTAACAGCGCATCGAGGAAGCTTCTCGGTCCGTGACAACAGGCGACGTTACAAATCGGCCGCACCACATTTAGAAGGCGCATTGCATTATGCGCAGCGCTTGTGGTATCTGCCCCAGAAACTTTGAAGGGTTGTAGTTCCCAAACTAACAGTGATAGGAATGTAGTTGAAATTTATTTGGACGCAGCTGCTTTCAACGAATCTAATGCACGATAGAAAAAAACTATTGTTCCATTTAAAAAATATATCTTTGTGCTGTAAATATTTGGAAAATGATACAATAAACTATGTTCATAGCTCCGCAGAAAGTGTAACATTTCTTGTATTGACCTACCGCATTAAAATTTCCTGTCACCTATTATTTTATAAGTTACAGAGGCAAACACACTTAGTGAAAAAAAGTTCAAATATTTGTTAAGCTTATGGGACTTAACTACGGGGTTATCAGTCCCTAAACTTACAAACTACTTAACAACTAGCTTATCCTAAGGACGGCACAAATATCCATGCCCGAGGGGGGGGGGGGATTCGAACGCCCGACCGTAGTGGCCGTGCAGACCGTGACTGAAGCGCCTCAGTCCCCTCGGCCACCGCGGCCGGCACACACTTAGTGAAACACCCTGTATGTTTCAACTCAAAAGTAAGTTTTGCATTCGTCTGCAGTTATTTAATCTCTTGCACATGCAACTTCTGTCGAGTGCAAAGGTAGCCTACGGGAGGTACCTCATCTGGAGTTAAGAACCTGCAGATTATACACACGGGACTTGATCTGAAACTGAACGTAAAATTGACTGGTACATTAGACACAGATTGGGTAGTGGATTATCCGTTCGCTGCAGAGAGACTCATTACCGAGACTCTCTCTCTCTCTCTTGAGCAAAAAAATGAATTCAACATCTACAGGTTCACACAATTGCAGACCATGAATCGAGAACCTACGACCTGCATCGACATCACAACGTTTAGCATGTGGTTGTTGTTGTTGTTGTTGTTGTTATTGTTGTTGTGGTCTTCAGTCCGCAGACTGGTTTGATGCAGCTCTCCACGCTATCCTGTCCTGTACAAGTCTCTTCATCTGATAATACGTTCGGCAACCCACATACTTTTGAATCTGCTTACTATATTCGTCCCTCGGTCTCCCTCATCGATTCTTACCCCACACACCTCTTTCTAAATCTAAGTTGACAATTCCTTGATGTCTCAGAATGTGTCCTACCAATCTATCCCTTCTCTTATTCAGGAAATGCCAGAAACTGCTTTTCTCCCAAATTCGGTTAAGCACCTCCTCATTAGTCACGCTATCTATCCATTTAATCTTCATCATTCGTCTGTAGCACCACATTTCAAAAGCATCTTTAATCTTTTTGCCTGAACTCCTAATCGTCCACGTTTCACTGCCATACAATGCTACACTCCAGACAAAGGCTTTCAGAAAGGACTTCCTAACATTTAAATTAATGTTGGATGTTAACAAGTTTCGCTTATTTAGAAACGCTTTTCTCCCCATAGCCATTCTGCACTTTATATCTTCTTTACTTCGGCCATCAGAAGTTATCTTGCTACCCAAATTATCTTGCCCAAGTTATCTTGCTTCACCACTTTTATTGTCTTATTACCTAATCTAATTCCTTCAGCATCGCCTGATTTTCTGACATTATATTACATTATCTTCGTTTTACTCTTGTTAATGTTCATCTTATATCTTCCTTTCTTCTCCGTGAACTTTAATGCCCTCTCCAAATTTCTCCTTCCGTTCCTTCACTGCTTGCTCAATGTACAGATTGAACAACGTTGGGAAAAGGCTACAACCCTGTCTTACTCCCTTCCCAACCTCTGCATCTCTTTTTTGTCCTTCGACTCTAATAACCGCTGTTTGGTTTTTGTATAGGTTGAATATAGCTCTTCGCTCCCTGTATTTTACCCATGCTACCTTCAGAATTTGGAAGAGTGTATGCCAGTCGACATTGTCAAACGCTTTCTCCAAATCTGCAAACGCCAAACACGTAGGTATGCCCTTCCTTATCTAATAAACTGATCTCTTTCAGGATTTTCGCAGCATCTTATCAGAACCTGACCAGAGACTTTTAAATTTCATCGTGTCTAAAGAAAGAGTTAATTTGAAGTAATTTATTATCTCAGACATAATGATTTTATTTATTTATTCATTTATTAAGTTACACACCGTACTACTGTTTCACTAATTATTAATGCAAATCACGCACGAGTTGCCAATAATAAAATTTCAATATCAGCACGACCGATAAACATGTGGTTCAGCTGGACGATTTGTTTCTAATAAAGTAAATATACTGCTATTATTATGTTTAATGATGTTGCCTAGCGGCAGATAAGTTTCATGAACTGGATAATGGGATAAAGTCATTCCGAAACATGTCGTGCTGACATATAAATTTTATTATTGACTAGCTGAACCCCCGCTGCTTCGTATGCGTAGGCTGGTTGGTCTGTACCAGTTGTTTCTTTTTAATCCTGATGAAGAATCCACATCTTAAATTTCGTAGTTATAGCTTGAAATTTGAGTTAACAGCACCATATTTTTGAAAATCAATTTTTGCATCTCGTATTTCACCCCCGTATTGGTCGAATTTCCAAAAATACCGAAACAGGTGTCTTTTAAATTCGAACCCCGAATCCAAATCCGAAAATTTATAATTTTAACTTTCGAAATTGCCTAAATAGCAACATATTTCCGAAAAACACCCCCGCCGGCCGCGGTGGCCGAGGGGACTGAGGCGCTCCAGTCACGGTCTGCACGGCCACTACGGTCGGGGGTTCGAATCCCCCCTCAGGCATGGATATTTGTGCCGTCCTTAGTCTTAGCTAGTTCATAAGTAGTTTGTAAGCTTAGGGACTGATGACCCCGTAGTTAAGTCCCATAAGTTCTACAAACATTTGAACATTTGAATTTGAAAAACACCCCCTCTCCAATTTAACGCCCTTGATGGTTGAATTTCCAAAAATACCGAAACAAGTATTTTTTAAATTCTAACCAACTATACAAATATCAATTTTTGCAGCTCTAGCTTCAAAATTGTCTCAATAGCAACGTGTTTCCAACAAGAATTTTTGATCCTCTGATTGACCCTCTTAGTAGTTGAATTTTTACAAACACTGAAACACGCATTTTTTTAAATCCTGACCAAGAGTCCACATCGGAATTTCCAACTAAGTATGCAAGTATCATTTTTTGTAATTCTGGGTTCAAAATTGGCTTAGTAGCAACGTATTTTCAAAAAATTTTTCATCCCTATTTCACCCCCTAATTGATTAATTTTCTGAAAATACCGAGGTACGTGTCTTTTTAATTCTGACCAAGACAACATATACCAATTTTTGTGGCTGTAGCTTCAAAATTGCCTTATTAGCAAAAGATTTTCGAAAAACATCTCCTCTCCAATTTAACCCCCTTGATGGTTGAATTTCGAAAAATACTGAAACATGTATTTTTTAAATCATAACGAACAATACAAATACCAATTTTTGAAGCTATAACTTCAAAATTGTCTTGACAACAAAGTGTTTTCGAAAACAATTTTGATCCCCTCTTTTACCCCTTAGTTTTTGAATTTCCAAAAATACCAAAATACGTGTCTTTTTAATTCTGATCAAGAGTCCATATCCTAAGTTTCGTAGTTATAGCTTGAAATTTGAGTAAACAGCCACATATTTTTGAAAATCCATTTTTTGCGTCACCTATTTTACCCCCTTATTTGCCGAATTTCAAAAAAATGCCGAAACACGTGTCTTTTAAATTCGAACTCTGAATTAAAATCCGAAATTTTGTAGTTCTAGCTTCAAAATTACCTAAATAGCTACGTATTTTCAAAGAACGTTTCAACCCCTATTTCACCCCATTACGGACGGAATATCGAAAAATCGCTTCTTAAATGACGCCTATGGAGTAATGTCAACACCTTCCACAAATTACAAGTTTCTGTCTTCAGTGGTTTGGGCTGGGCAACGATGAGCCAGTCAGTCAGTCAATCGGGACACTTCCTTTTATATATAAGAGATAAAGATAACTGGTGGATGCCCTCCTGGTTTGTAGCAAGGTAACGCTGATCCGACTTCTCCCTCTTCGTACGATTATTGATATTTTTCTGACCTCGGTGAGTTTGCCTCATCCTACACTTCTTGACATCGTACAGCAGGTTCGCCGAGTTGCAGGCGTAGTGTCCTTGTCTCTCCCATACGGCGCGCGCCTCTTACGCTGTGGGCTTGTCGGTGGCTCCCGTGGCTGGGTGCGTTGGCAGGGGTCCAGCCGGCCTCAGGCGTCGGAATATTCATGAGCGGGCGCGATGGGCGACCGATGTTCTGCTCCAGCTGTGACACCCACTGCTGCTCCCCAGGGCTCTGTCGACACCGCTCTGACTCTGCTGGCCCAGACGCATACTCTGCACCGCCAGAGGGCTCATCGCTGTCTCTCTGAAAGACACAGAGACAACCGATATGCATACACAGCAACTGCTAATAACGAATATACAACTGATAGGAATTGGGGGTTACGAGAGGGACAGCAAACTAACATCAGCACATAACATACAAACAATATTTATTAATTACGAGGGGGAGTTGGAAAATAAGTTTCCCCTGCTTTTGATTGTGTAAATCATGCAATTCTTCTAGATAAAGTATTGTGGCATGAATGGGACAGTGTGCAAATGGTTTAAATCATGCAGAAAGTTGACATTAGTAGTTCTCATAATATGCAAAACACACCTGATTCCTCAAACTAGGGAGCAATCAAAAATGGGGTGCAACAAGGTTCGGACTTTGTCCAAAAAAATGTTCAAATGTTTGTAGAACTTATGGAACTTAACTATGGGGTCATCAGTCCCTAAGCTTACAAACTACTTATGAACTAGCTAAGACTAAGGACGGCACAAATAACCATGCCCGAGGGGGGATTCGAACCCCCGACCGTAGTGGCCGTGCAGACCGTGACTGGAGCGCCTCAGTCCCCTCGGCCACCGCTGCCGGCAGGTCTTTGTCCATCTGCTGTTCTTAATATATACTAATGACTTGCCATTCTATATTCATGAAGATGCAAAGCTGCTTCTTTTTGCTGATGATACAAGTATAGTTATCATACCTGACAGACAAGAACTGACTGATAAAATTGTAGCGACTTTCAGAAAATCATTAAGTGGTTCTCAGCAAATGGACTATCATTAAATTTTGATAAAACACGGTATATACAGTTCCATACAGTAAATGGAATGACACCATCAATAAATATAGACTTTGGTCAGATATCTGTAGCAAAGGTAGAATATTCAAAATTTTTAGGTGTAAGCATTGATCAGGGGTTGAACTGGAAAAAACACTTTGAAGAACTGTTGAAACGTTGGAGTTCAGCAACTTATGCTATTAGGGTAATTGCAAATTTTGGTGATATACATCTCAGTAAATTAGCTTACTATGCCTATTTTCATTCTCTGCTTTCGTGTGGCATCATTTTCTGGGGTAATTCATCATACAGTAAAAAAGTATTCATTGCACAAAAGCGTATGATCAGAATAACTGCCGGAGCCCATCCAAGATCATCCAGCAGACACTTATTTAAAGAGATAGTGATCTTCACAGTAGCTTCACAGTATATATATTCACTTATGAAATTTGTTATTACCAATCCCACCGAATTTAAAATCAATAGCAGTCTACATAACTACAACACTAGGAGAAAGAATTATCTTCACTATTCAAAGTTAAATCTAGCTTTGGCACAGAAAGGGGTGAATTATGCTGCCACAAAAGTCTTTGGTCACTTACCAAACAGCATCAAAAGCCTGACAGCCAACAAGCATTAAAAAATAAATTAAAAGAATTTCTGCATGGCAACTCCTTCTACACTATAAATGAATTTTTAGATATAAATTAGTAAATTAAAAAAATAGATAAAATTAAAATAAATAAGAATAAAAAATGGTGTCATGTAATATTTAGTGGAAATTAATAATTTGTTAAGACACCTTTCATTAACCTGACACGTTCCACATCATTACGAAGTGTCGTATTCATGATCTGTGGAACAAGTAATAATCTAATCTGTGGGCAGAGTTGTGTTGTTGTTGTTGTAGTCTTCAGTCCGCAGACTGGTTTGATGCAACTTCCACTTCACCCTGTCCTATGCAAGTCTCTTCATCTATGAGCTTATTCATCACTTGGTCATCCTCTGCAATTTTTACCCCACACACTTCCCTCCAATGTTAAATTTATCTCTTGATGTGTAAGAATGTGTTCTACCAGTCGATCCCTTCTTTTAGTCAAGGTATGCCAAAAATTCCTTTTCTCCTCAATTCTGTTCAGTACCTCCTTATTAGTTACGCGATCTACCCATCCAATCTTAAATATTCGTCTGTAGCACCACGTTTCAAAAGCCTCAATCCTCGTCCAATTTTCAGTCCCGTACAAGCCAACACTCCACATAAATGCCTTCAGAAAAGACTTTCTTACACTTATATTAATATTCAATATTGGCAAATTTCACTTATTCGAAATAGCCTTTCTTCCCATTGCTATTCTGTATTTAATATTCTCTGTAGACTACTGCGACCATCATATCTTATTTTACTGCCTAAGTTCGAAAACTCATCTCTCCTTTATTGTTTCGTTGCCTTCAGTCTCGCCTTGTTTTCTAAGACCGTTCCATTACCTTGTTTTGCTCTTGTTAATGTTCATCTTATAGGCTCCTTTCAACACACTGTCCATTCCTTTCAATTGCTCTTCCAGAACCTTTACTATTTCAGACAGAATTACTATGTCATTAGCAAAACGCAATCCCTGAACTTTAATTCCTTCTCCAAAATTTTCTTTGCTTTCCTTCACAGCTTGCTCAATATACAAATGAAATAACATTCGACAAAGGCTACAACCCTGTCTCATTCCCTTCCCAACCTCTGCGTCCGTTTCAGGCCCTTCAATTCTAATAACAGCTCTTGGGTTAACGTACAAGTTGTAAATAACCTTCCGTTCCCTATATTTTACTACTGCTGACTTCAAAATAAGAAAGTATTTTCCAATCAACATTGACCAAAGCTTAATCCAAATGTACAAAAGCTAGAAATGTAGGTTTGCCTTTCCTCAATCTACTTCTAAGTCGTAAGGTATTTCCTCCAGTTTTCCAACATTTCTTCTGAATCTGAACTGATCTTCCCCGGGGTCAACATCTATCAGCCTTTCCATTCTTCTGTATATAATTCGTGTTAAAATTTTACAATTTATTGAACTGATGTTTCTGTAATTTTGACACCTATTTGCGCCTGATTTCTTTGGAATGATAATTATTACATGTTTTACAAACGTAGGCTTCCGCGGCAGTTGTCACTATCAATAAAATTCTTCGGGGTATGAGACCGCGTAGTCATTTTATAAACTCTACCGACGTTTCGGCCACTGTTGCAGGCCGCCTTCATCATGGTCTGTGTATGACTGCTGAATGTACGATAGCGTGGGGTTTATATAGCAGCGGATGAGGGAGAGGAAGGGGGACGTTGGTTTTTCCTTTATTGGTGGTTATATTATTGCACGCCATTGGTGGAATGGGGCGTTGATGATTGGTGTTTCAATGGCTTGTTTTTCATATGATTGGAGGTTGCATTCTTCTCCCTTATTGGTCCAAATGGACGTTTCCGATTGGCTTTTGCATTAGAGGTTGCTATTGGCGGAATGGACCTGAGAGAACGGACTGCGGTTGTGGCGTGCCGCTGTTGACTTGTCGCCTGGTGCAGACGGCGGCGGGCCGGTGCTCTGCGTGTGCCCCACGCGGCCGCTGTGGTCTCCGGGGCAGTCATTCCGCGCGCGGTGCCGTCACGTAGCGTTGCAACTGCTGGCAGCCAAGACCCCGGCAGCCTGTAGCCATCCTCCCTGTTCATACTGGTGGGACGCTTCGCTATTTCTGTAGCCTCTCTAATCTTCCTCCTCGTTGAGAATGGTTGTTTTGCCAGCACGCGGGCCTAGCCGAAAGATAACTGTTTTCCGCACTGATTGTGGTGCTGAGAGACTGCTGACTTTGTGTGCTGTCCAAGCCGTATGTACCTTTCACGTTCCGAATGCCTCGTGCAGATTGCTCTTCCGGCCTCTCCTATGTAGACCAGCCCACACTCGCAGCTTATTTCATAAACGCCGGCATTACTCAGTTTGTCAACTGCGTCCTTAGTTGAACCTAGGAAATCCTTAGTCTTATTGGTGCTGCGGAAGACTGGCTTAATGCCTGCCCGACGAAGAACCTTGTCCACACGTTCTGTGACGCCCTGCACGTAAGGTAATAGGGCGATGCTTTGTGCTTCCTGCTGTTCCCCTCTATTGCTTTAATTCCTCCTGGACATTGTTTTATGTATCTCGCCCAGTCCGTAGCCATTAGCCACAAAGGTGGATCTGAGATGTCCTAGTTCCGCCTGTAGGTGATCAGCGTCGCTGATCCTGTGGGCCCTCCTCGTTAGAGTTTGTAGGGCGGACTTCTTCTGCATGGGGTGGTGGTGGGAGGAGGCGTGGAGGTACCTTCCCGTGCTGATAGCCTTTCTGTACACCCTGTGGCTGAGTTTACCGTCAGACTTTCGGTAGACTTCAACGTCGAGGAAAGGCAGCACCCCCTTCTTTTCTACTTCTATTGTGAAATGTATTTTGCTGTGCTGCCGATTGAGATGTTCATGAAAGTGCTTTAGCTCCTCTTCCCCATGTAGCCAGATGACAAAAGTGTCATCAACGTAACGCAGCCAGCATGCTAGGCGTAGTGGCGCTGACTGGAGAGCCGTTTCTTCAAAATCTTGCATGATGATGTCTGCTGCAATCGGCGAAATAGGGGAGCCCATAGCTACACCGTCTGTTTGTTCATAAAATTCTCCTTTCCACTTAAAGTAGGTGGTCGTCAAGCAGTGGCGTACTAAGTCAGAGGTATCAGGTGCTAAGCGTTCTTCTAATATGTTCATTGTGTCTGACACTGGTACGTTAGTGAATAACGATGTTACATCAAAACTATCAGATCCGTCGCTGATACACTCTTCTCTTTTAAAAGTGCCACGAAATGGGTCGAATCCTTGACGTATGACTCTGTGTGGCTCACCAGATGTCGGAGCTTTGGTACCAGCTCTTTTACCAGCTTGTATGTGGGTGAATTAATGCTGGCCACTATGGGACGCAAAGAAAAATCTTCTTTATCCACCTTCGGTACCCCATACATCCTCGGTGCCTGCGGAACTTGTGGGATGAGTCTTCTGGCTGTGTCAAAGGTCATCCTGGTTTGCGTCAGCAGCGCCTGCGTCGATCTGGTTATCTTAGCCGTCGGATCACCCTTAAGTTTCTTGTAGATGGGATCGCCGAGAAGATTTTCCATTCGTTTATTGTAATCTGGTGTGTCCATGACGACAGTGGCGTTGCCTTTGTCTGCCTGTATTACTACTAAGTCAGAATTCTTCTTCAACTCCACTGTGGCCTGACGTTCCTCCTTGCTAATGTTTTGCTTTGGTGGCTTCGCCTGAGACAGGATTCGTACCGTTTCTTGTCGGGTCTTCTCTGCCTCGGCCTGTGGCAGGTGACACACCGAAGTCTCAACTGATTCAATGATGTCTTCCTTCGGTACATATTTCGGTGCGATCGCAAAATTGAGTCCCTTAGCCAGGATCTGAGTGGCTGCTTCACTTAAGGTGTGGCTGGAGAGGTTTACCACTGTCCTTTGCGTATCCAGGGTTTGTTCTTCTTCCGTCGTGATCGGCTGCAGCTTGGCAAACTTATTCATCTGACGACTGGTGATGCTCTCAGGGTGATGCCCAATAAGGGAGAAGAATGCAACCTCCAATCATATGAAAAACAAGCCATTAAAACACCAATCATCAACGCCCCTTTCCACTAATGGCGTGCAATAATATAATCACCAATAAAGGAAAAGCAAGGTTCCCCTTCCTCTCTCTCATCCGCTGATATATAAACCCCAAGCGATCGTACATATAGCTGTGCTGTCGCACTAGTACAAAGTGCGCGCCACCTACTTTCGCCGCGCGCCGCCATGCACGCACGGCGCGGCGTTCTTACGATAGCCACGAGCGCCCTCTGCTGCAACCCCGCTCGTGGCCACCACGGAAAGACATCGTGCACTTGGGACTGAGTTAGGAACCAGTAAAGACTTCGGAATCCGATAGGCACCAGTGAAGACTTGGCTATCAGTTAGGCACTAGGCAGGACTCTAGCTCAACTATTGTTTCTAGTTTCTGGCTGCTCCCTTCCGTACCTGCACCAGCGTGCTATCTTTGTTCCTATGTCGGCCTCATTCCACTCGGCCACCGACACCTACGACGGAAACGAGACACAAAAGGGGCGACGAGGCTGGGACACAAAAGTGGCGACGAGGATGGGATACAAAAGTGGCGACGAGGAGTGATAGAACCGTAGACCAGCCCACTTGCAGCAGCCAGACAGCAGCAGTCGGAGCACGCAAAAAATTGCTCCCGCCAACCCACCCTTATTATAAGATTTTTGGGGAAACATTTTCAGTTACGTGTTTTGTGGACTTTTTCTTGTTGCAGAGCGTCCTCTTTCATATTGCATTTGTGTTTTGTTATAATTTACTTGTATGCGCGGCGCCTAATCGGTCAGCATGGCCACTACCCAGAACCCAAACTTAATGGAAATTATTCAGTTACAGACGGCGCACATAACACAACTCCTGCAGGCTGTGGCCCAGCTCACAGCGCAAGCAGCTAACCAACAACAACAGCCGCCGCTTCAGCAGCCCACACCTGCCGCTGCAATGCTTCCTACGTTTCGCCAGTACAACGAACGTGAGGAAGAATGGAGCGACTACTTCGCACAGTTTCAAGAACTCGTCGCGGCTCATCAAATTACAGGTCAGAAAGTGAAGCATCTGCTATTATCTGTGGTGGGCACCAACACCTTCGTGTTACTGAAAAAACTTTTCCCCGACGTATCTCCTTGTAATGTAGACTTTGAACAAATAGTAGAGGCACTAAATGCTCATTATGAGAGAAAAGTTCTCGTAGCTGCGGCACGGTACCGATTTTTCAGACTTAAAAAATTACCGCAGCAGTCACATCAAGAGTGGATTACGGAATTGAAGGGCTTAACTCGCAAATGTAAATTTACTTGCTCTTGTGGACTTTCGTATAGTGACGTGATGTTGAGGGATGCGATTACGCAGAACATTCAGGACCCCAGAATTAGGGCAGCAATTCTAAAACAATCTGACCCTTCATTAGACAGTGTACTGCAGCTTATAGAAGCGCATGATACTTTTGACTTAGCAGATATAGAAATGCAAAGCCACAGTGTTAATTCAGTGCGCCACAACGGTCGCTTTCCTAGCCGTAGTTCTTAGTGTAGCACTAGTGATTCTTACAGTAGTACAGGCCGTGCTGAACAGACAGTGAACAGTAGCCAGTGTAAAAGTGCGACACAAAGGTCGTCCCGTCGTGTTAGAAACAGTGATTTGAATAACGGGCGCCAATGCTCATTTCAGAAAACTGTACGTAAGTCTTGCCCCCAGTGTGTGTCTCGCCACAAACGTGCTCATTGCCCTAGTCGCAATGCAACCTGTTATCAATGTGGCAAATCAGGACACGTACAAACAGTGTGTATGCAAACCAAACATTCAAAGAACGGTACCGTTAGAAACAGTGCTTCGCAGAGTGCGAGAACAGTTCATTCTGTAAATGTTATACGGGCTGTGGAATTGAACAGTGCTTTCCTTGGATTTCAATTGCAATAAAGTAGTTCTGCGCCTATGGCAAAACTATACAGTGCACCACGTAGCAAGCGCCGACGAGCGCGTAAAACAGTGCAACGGAAAAGGGTTCGGGACAAGGAAAATGACTCTGAACAGTGCATTCCTGTAGTGAACATAGTGCCTTCTGCAACTGCTCCTTGTAATAGTGCCCAGTACTGTGTAGCTAGTGACAGTAGACATCAAGTAGCTACTCAAAAGTGTAGTGCAGTAGTTAGTACATCTGGCGTAGCTTCGCATGCTTGCGCGGACGCCGATCCGGCGGTAGTGCCATCTAGTGACAGTGTGGTTAATCCGCTATGTGCCGAGTCTGCGCCGCTTACTTCACTACGCGGCCCGCGCAAGCGCAGTAAACAAACCGTAGCAGACGTTGCCCACATTCGCGCACCTGTCGAGCGCCGCAAGCAAAAAGTGTTTGTGCCTCTCTTCATAGAAAATGAGACGGTGCAATTTCAGCTTGATACTGGTTCCGCTGTCACATTAATAAATAAAGATACTTATGAACTTCTGGGTTCGCCAAAATTGTCGCCGTCACAGCAAGTGTTAACAGCTTATACAGGTCAAAATATTCCCGTGCTAGGAACGTGTAGCCTGCCCGTCTCTTTTCAAGGTGTAACAAAAACAGTTGCTTTTGTAGTTCTTCAGGCCAAATAGACACAGAACATTTTTGGACTAGATGCTTTTGACTTGTTTGGTTTATCTATTCAAAGAGATGTGCTTCAAATTTCGTCAATAGTGCCTCAGGATAAAATCAATGCATTGTGTGACAAATATAGTGACTTGTTTTCGCCGGAACTAGGTTGTGCAAAAGACTTCGTGGCACATGTAACTTTAAAAGAATCTGCAGTTCCAAAATTTCGTAAAGCTAGACCAGTGCCTCTCGCCTTGCGTGATACAGTTGCCGAAGAACTTAAACGTTGGCAAGATAGTGAGGTGATTTCTCCTGTTTCTGCGAGTCAGTGGGCCTCGCCTTTAGTAATTATACCCAAGCCGTCAGGAAAACTTCGTCTCTGTGCGGACTTCAAATCAACAGTGAACGGTCAAACAATTGTTGACACTTATCCCCTGCCCAGACCTGAGGAACTGATGGACAAATTAGGACAGTCTCGCTTCTTTTCCAAGATTGATTTAGCAGAGGCATACTTACAGATTCCACTTGATGACGAGTCAAAAAAGTTTATCGTCATTAATACTCACATGGGCCTTTTCCAATTTCAACGCCTACCCTTTGGCAGTTCTTCCGCCCCCGCTATTTTTCAGCGTTTTTTGGAGCAGCTGACAGTTTCTGTACCGTGTTGCTCGAACTACTTAGATGATATTGTGGTATCCGGACGTACAGTTGAAGAACATTTAGCAAACCTGGAGTGCCTTTTCAAAGTTTTGACTGCAGCAGGTCTACGTTGCAATAAAGCAATGTGTTCGTTTTTTCAAACTGAAATAGAGTACCTAGGCCATGTGATTAATGCCCAAGGAATCCATCCTTTACAGTCACATCTTCGAGCAATCAAAGACTTGCCTCCACCTAAGAATGTGCATGAATTGCAAGCAGTAATGGGAAAGCTTAACTATTATTTCTGATTTATTCCCAATGCCTGTCAGATTGCAGCTCCACTGCATCACTTACGTAGGAAGAATGTTCCTTTTGTATGGTCTAAAGATTGTCAGGTTGCCTTTGACAAACTAAAGTCTGCACTACTCCGTGATGCATGTTTGATTCCCTTTGACCCACAGAAGCCTGTAGTGTTAGCAGTTGATGCCTCGTCGTACGGTGTGGGTGCAGTTTTGTCACATCGTATTGGATGTCACGATCGTCCTATTGCCTTTGCATCCAAGCTATTGACGCCGACACAACAAAATTACAGTCAGATAGAAAAGGAGGCCTTAGCAATCATTTACGGCGTCACAAAGTTTCATCATTATCTCTATGGCAGGAAATTCTATTTGTTGACAGACCACAAGCCTCTCACGTCGTTGTTCTCACCCACAAAGCCAATTCCGCCGCGAACGGCACAAAAGCTTCAGAGATGGTCTTTGATATTGTCTAATTATCAGTATGAGATTTTGTACCGACCTACCACTAAACACGCCAACGCGGACTCACTTTCCCGACTTCCGGTTGGCCAGGATGTGTCCTTTGATTCTTCAGAAATGGCATGTTGTCAGAGATGCTTCCGCTGTCGCAGATTTCCCTTTGAACTCTCGTCGGGTTGCACAGGAAACAGCTGCGGATGCAGACCTAAGCGTGGTAGCGCGTTTTGTTCGCTTTGGATGGCCCGCCAGAGCCAAAGACATTCAACGGCCTCTGGTTCGACGTTATTTTGCACAACGTCATGCATTACCTTTCAGTCAGGGTGTTCTCTTGTTACATACGGACAACGACCAAACAAGAGTGATTGTTCCTCGTTCCCTGCAACGAGAAGTGTTACGCCTCCTGCATCAAGGACATTGGGGTATTGTTAGGACAAAGCAACTGGCCAGACGTCATTGTACCTGGGTTGGTATGGACGCTCAGATAGAGAGCATGACATCACAGTGTACAGTTTGTGCGGAGCATCAGGCGGCTCCTCCACAGCGTTTCTCAGACTGGTCACGCCCCAAGGGACCATGGCAACGTTTACATATTGACTTTGCCGGACCTTTCTGGAATACGCGCTGGTTAATTGTTGTAGACGCTTTCAGCAAGTTTCCTTTTGTGATTGCCATGAACTCAACGACAGCTTCTAGTACAATCAGTGCCTTAACATCAGTGTTTTGCATCGAAGGGTTGCCTGAAACTATCGTCAGTGACAATGGACCTCAGTTTGTTAGTGCAGAATTTCAAAAGTTTTGTCGTGTGAATGACATTCAGCATATCACCACCGCACCTTTTCACCCTCAGTCCAATGGTGAAGCAGAACGTTTCGTTCGAACATTCAAGTCTCACATGGAGAAGATGAAAGGTCAGCACTCTGGGCAGCAAGCTCTTCAAATTTTCCTGTCTACGTATCGGTGCATGCCACGTGACGGCCCGTCTCCTGCCGAGCTGCTACACGGCCGCCGTCACCGCACTCTCCTTCACCTGCTGCAGCCTCCCACGCACCGAGTCGGTTCGTATGGCGCTACGCGTTTTCAGGTTTCCACGCCGGTGCTGTACAAGAAGAAACTATGGATGGCATCATTCAGCGCGTGCTCGGTCGCAATATGTATGTTGTACGTTCTTCCACAGGGTCGGAGCTGCGGCGCCACGCAAATCAATTGCGCCTGCATAGGCCGCGCGATCCTGTCTACGGTTTCTTGATTCCAGACCCAGTTCACCGCCAGGGAGCACATCCACATCGTTCGTCCCCGGGCTACGAGATACCGATGGATGTGGACGCGCCTCCTACGTAGTCGGCCCCTCCGCCTCCGTCGCCGCTGCAGATGACAGCGTCACCGAGAGGGACTCCGTGACCGCGCGGGCCCCCCCAGCTTGGGCCACGCACCTCAGAAGATGACCTGCTCCCTCTGGGCGGGGGTGTGCGCCCTTCCTCAGGTTTAGCCGGGTTTCCTGGAGGATCGCAAGGCGGATGCCGGGGCGCGGACGGCGTCTCGATCCCAGCCTCAGCTACGACGCCCGTCCCACCAGTAACGCCCCCGCCCAGGCCCTCCTCCCAGTGCCGTCGCCGTGGCCCTCAGCCCTACGCCACGACGGCGCGGCGGTTTGGGGCGGAGGGGTGTGGTGTCGCACAAGTACAAAGTGCGCGCCACCTACTTTCGCCGCGCGCCGCCATGCACGCACGGCGCGGCGTTCTTACGACAGCCACGAGCGCCCTCTGCTGCAACCCCGCTCGTGGCCACCACGGAAAGACATCGGGCACTTGGGACTGAGTTAGGAACCAGTAAAGACTTCGGAATCCGATAGGCACCAGTGAAGACTTGGCTATCAGTTAGGCACTAGGCAGGACTCTAGCTCAACTATTGTTTCTAGTTTCTGGCTGCTCCCTTCCGTACCTGCACCAGCGTGCTATCTTTGTTCCTGTGTCGGTCTCATTCCACTCGGCCACCGACACCTACGACGGGAACGAGACACAAAAGCGGCGACGAGGCTGGGACACAAAAATAGCAGTCAGACACAGACCCTGATGAAGGCCGCTTGCAACAGTGGCCGAAACGTCGGTACAGTTTATAAAAAGACGTTGCGGTGTTATACCCCGAAGGATTTTATTGATATTACATTTTTCTTAACGACTGAGGGTATTTCGCCTGCCTCATACATCTTATTCATAAGGTGAAACAGGTTTGTCGTGGCTGGTTTCAGTAGCTCTGAGGGAATTCATCTACTCCAGGAGCCTTGTTTTGACTCAGCTGTTTCAGTGTTCTGTCAAATTCATCTCTCAGTATGGTATCTCCTATTTCGGCTTCATGTACTTCCTCATCCCTTCCTACAATATTGTTTCGAAGTTTATTTCCTTTGTACAGCCGCTCTATACACACTTTCCCCGTTTCAGCTTTCTCCTCTTTACTCAGAATTGGTTTTCCATCGGAGTTCTTGATATTCATACAGCTGCTTTTCTTGTCTGCAAATGTCTCTTTTATTTCCCTGTGGGCGCTATCTATTTTTCCCCTAGTTATACCTTCTCTTACAGGTTTGCAGATGCCTACTAGCCACTCCTACTTAGCCATTTTGCACTTCCTATCTATCTCATTTCTTAGTCATCTGTACTCCATTTTAACTGCTTCATTAACTACATTTTTATGTCTTCTCCTATCGTTAATTAAATGTGAATATTTTTTTTAGGTCTTGCCTTTCTACCTAATTGGACTTTGGCTGCCTTGACTATTTCATCTATTAAAGCTACCCATTCCTCTTCTACTATTTTATTTCCTCTCGTCTCTGTCATTTGTTGCCTAAATCTCCCTCTGAAATTCTCGAGAGCGTCAGATTCTTTCAGTTGATCCAGGTCTCATCTCCTTATATTCCTACCTTTCTGCAGTTTCTCCATTTTGAGTCTACAGTTCATAACCAATTTTGGCCCACTTTAGGTTACGGTAGTAACACTAAAAATTGGGCCTTTGGGATCGTCTTTTGACAGCTCGAAATTTAAATGAAAATAACGGCTTAACCATTCATCTGACACGAAAATTGAAAACCGAATTTGTAGAGGAGAAAATTCTCTACAACTCTGCTCTCATATTTTTTTTTCATATCTCGTATCGTTTCAGAGATATTTCCAAATATAACGGCGATTTTGGGATGTCTATCTGTCTGTCTGTCCGTAACGTTTTCCTTGTTTTTAAGACGAACTGTTCAACCGATCAGCACCAAATTTTACAGACATAATCGTAGGCCGCCAGAGACCAGAACCTCCCTTTTTCTAATTTTTAGGAGAAAAAACACGGTAGGAATACAAAAAAAATAAGAGTTTGAAATATAATTGCAAACGAACCTTTCATCTGACAGAAAAATTGATAGACTAATTGGTAGAGGGGAAAATTGTCTACAACTTCGCTCTATTATGTTTTTTTCATATCTTGCATCGTTGCAGAGATATCTGCAACAATAACGGCGAATTTGACGTTTTCTATCTGGCTGTAACGTGTTTCCACTTTTTAGGTCGAACCGTTCAACCGATCGGCACCAAATTTTGCAGACATAATTGTTGGCTACCAGAGACCAGAACTTCGCTTTTGAAATATTTCGGACAAGAAATACGTTAGTAATACTAAAAAAGGCTTTTTGTAATGTAATTTTAAGTGCAAATAAACCGTTCACCTGACGCAAAAATTGAATAAACTAATTTGTAGAGGAGGAAATTCTCTACAACTTTGTTCCCTTATGTTTTTTTCATATCTCGTATCGTTTGAGAGATATTTTCAAAAATAACGGGCACCCTCCATTGAATTAACGAAAAGCAGACGTTCGGAGATGTCATGTGACATTCCTCGCCCAGAATTCTCAAAATGTTCAAATGTTTGTATAGCTTATGGGACTTAACTACGGGGTCATAAGTCCCTAAACTTACAAACTACTTATGAACTAGCTAATACTAAGGACGGCACAAATATCCATGCCCGAGGGGGGATTCAAACCCCCAACAGTAGTGGCCGTGCAGACAGTGACTGGCGCGCCTCAGTCCCCTCGGTCACCGCGGCCTGCGCCCAGAACTCTCTGTGGCATACTGTCGCGAATAGTTCGCAGAGCAACTTTTTTTACTATAATGATAGTAGCCGTGTTACATGTTACCGCACTGTAGTCACTCGGTGGCTATGTGAACAAAACAGAGATGTAAACGCCCTAGTAAACAGTGGCAGCCGAGTAGGAAACCCCCACCCAGCCTCCGGCCGGAGGAGCTACGTGACCGGCCGGGCCGGAAAGCTCCCAGATAAACAGTGGTAGCTTCCAGAGGCGTCACCGCTCAGTATTTAACCGACGGCTTGGAGGCCGATCGGGGAGTTATCAGCAGTCCGTAGTCGACGCAGGGTCTGTGTCGCCCTAACACAGGGCCATGACTTAGTTTTTGGCCGAGTTAGTCGCTATGAGTAGTTAGTCGTCTCAGAGCCTCCTTCCGTTGTAATGAAAGTGTACTTCTACATGAAACTTCCTGGCAGAAAAAATTATGTGCCGGAACCGGGACTCGAGCCTGGGACCTTTGCCTTTCGCGGGCAAGCGCACTACCGACTGTGCTATCTCGACACGACTCACGATGCCGCCTCACAACTTTACTTCCGCCAGTATCTTGCCTCCTACTTTCCAAACTTCACAGAAGCTCTCCTGCGAACCATGAAAGACTAGCACGCCTGGAAGAAAGGATATGGTGGAGACATGGCTTAGCCACAGCCTAAGGGATGTTTCCAGAATGAAATTTTCACTCTACAGAGGAGTGTGCGCTGATATGAAACTTTCTGGCAGATTCAAATTGTGTGCCGGAACCGGGACTCGAGCCTGGGACCTTGGCCTTTTGCGGTCAAGCGCACTACCGACTGTGCTATCCCGACACGACTCACGATGCCGCCTCACAACTTCACAGTCGGTAGTGCGCTTGCCCGCGAAAGGCAAAGGTCCCAGGCTCGAGTCCCGGTTCCGGCACACAATTTTAATCTGCCAGGAAGTTTCATATCAGCGCACACTCCGCTGCAGAGTGAAAGTTTCATTCTGTACTTCTACAGTTTGTAACTTCTTTAATATGATGCTATACTTCTGCCTTTTCATCCAAGTCACACCGAGTTCCCAAGTATGAAAAACCTCCAACTAGCTGCTCTACGAGTCGGACGTACCCCTCTCCATCCTGAAACGTAGCGTCAGCTCCCTCTTCCTGTTACCGCTCGCAGGAAACCAATACACAGACGCGACAATACGCCATATTGCGTTGCGTATTTGATGATTTTCCTACTCTAACTTACACGTTGTCATTTCAAAGCAATGGCGCACTGAAGAATTAACAGAAACACGTTCTTCGTACGATAAATGATAACCTAGTGTCTAGAAATGCCATATTAGCATCAGTTAACAACGGCCATCAATAGTATGAGATTAAAGAACACAAATCCTAACTGTTAACTGTAGCGTAGTGGGCAATGCATTGGACTGTGCTGGTGAAGTTCAGTGATTTGGAATCCGCCACTATCTATTTTTTTCCGAAAAGGGTTTCAGACAGTCTTATGAGCAGTCTGTGTAGAACTTTAGTTACTTAACAGTTTTGCATGAAAGAACGTTTACGCATTTATTAATGCAGCCTAGACTCCCCGTTAAGGCTAGTGTACACGACGACACTAGGTTGCGACACTCGTGTCATAAAATGAGTTTTGCGCAACTGGTTTCGTGTATCTCTGTACACACGGCGCCAATGCTATATATTCACTTCAGTTTCGTTGCTTTGTGAGTGCCGTAGTCGCCGTAGAATGAACGTTTTGGTAGCTGTAAGAGTTCTGGCGAAGCTATTGCTTTTGTGTGTGAAGTCGCTGCATAACACTAGACATAAAAAGAATAAGAAACGTGTTTGGGAAACAAGATACAGTTATGCGTGAAGCATCGTTACCAGAACTGAAATTACAAATTGCATTACTGTTGTTGTCAAATAGATATTCGTCTGTACGTACCTGTTACTTGATCAAGTCAAATGGTTCAAATGTTTGTAGAACTTATGGGACTTAACTACGGGGTCATCAGTCCCTAAGCTTATGAACTACCTAAGACTAAGGACGGCACAAATTTCCATGCCCGAGGGGGGATTCGAACCCTCGACCGTAGTGGCCGTGCAGACCGTGACTGGAGCACCTCAGTCCCCTCGGCCACCGCGGCCGGCTGTTACTTATTTCCAAATCCACAATTGCCATAGTTGACTTGTATAGGTATTTGGATTTGAATGTACTTTAATCTGCAATTCACTAATCGTCAACTCATCAATATTTAATTCACGAATAATTGCTTCAAGAGCACTAACACGGCACTGCTTATTCCTGAAATTTTCATCGTTAAAATGGCACAAACACCGATGCATAGCATGTATGTTCAAAAACCGAATTATTTCTTCTTTTCCCCCTATATGCTGTGTTTTGTTCTGTGTTGGTTATCACCTAACCTAAAAACACGCTCAGTTAGTTTCGCCAAAGTTGGAAGTTGCCGAAACTGATTAGTTTCGCCAACTAGTTGCGCGAACGCCTGTCACGCATGCGCACTGGCCAGTAGCGCAGTTTCATGAAACGTGGTGTCGTCGTGTAAATTGGTCTTTAAACACGCTGTATGTAGGTGTGGGTCGGTGAGTCAGGATTCAAAACTCGGTCTCTGCTCTCTTGTGAGGTGACGTGGGCCACGCAGAGGCTTCGCGCAGTCCAGTGCCGTCCCCCTGACCGCTAGGCGGCCATTATTTTTTCAGCGGCCGGCCGCCGCTCGCACGACCAGAAGCCACCCCGGGGAGCGGCCGCGTAATGCCTTTAATAGGGATCCCGCGTGAAATCGGATTGGCGGCCGTTTCTGTGGCAGTAGCGGCCCAGAAGACCCTCTGGGCGCGAGCCAGACCAGGCCAGGCCGAGCCGAGGGGTACGGCTTCCCTGTCTCTGGACACCACTGCACGGCACTGCGCGATCGCCACGTGCCAGCTGAAACCAGCAGACAAAAGTTCGAAAGTTTTCTTGAAAAACAATAGTTATATTAATCAAAATATCGACAGGTGTACTGTCGGTCTATAGTGTCCAACGTGCACAATATTTCGGCGATCATACATGTCGCCATCATCAGGTGAACTGACGGACTGAGCTCCTGGAAACGCGCCGGCACGGAGATCCGCACGCTACGGCTGCTCGAAGGGAACTGGGTTCTAGCCCGGTAGCGGGCGATTTAAATACCCTCGGCCCAAGGAGCGACCCCTCCGCGGTCCGCGCCCCGCGCCGCGGCCGCGCAGTGGAACCGATTGCGACGGCGCCTGAGAAGACGTCGGTGTGAGGGCTCTGTCCGCCGTGGTCGTCACTTCGTTACGTTTGCTAGATTTACTCTTAATTAACCCAATCGCTGGTTCCCAAGCTTTGCTAAGATTATAGCCACAGTCACGGTTTATGAGGTCGTCACTTGTGTGAATTTCAATGGCCTAACGACGCAGTCCCAGTATTTCGATGTCTGTACCAGAATCCTAGTGCGTTCATACTCCATCGCATGATTATTCGACAAACAATGTTCAGCGACCGCGGACTTGCTCAGATACATCAATCGTGTGTGACTCTGGTGTTCAACGCGTTGATCCTCGACGGTACACATTGTCTGTCCAATATATGACTGACACGGAATCTGATACACGCCGGCCTGTGGCTATACTCTTAGCAAAGCTTGGGAACCAGCGATTGGGTTAATTAAGAGGAAACCTAGCAAACGTAACGTAGTGGCGACCACGGGGGACAGAGCCCTCACAGCGACGTCTTCTCAGACGCCGCCGCAATCGGTTCCACTGCGCGGCCGCGGCGCGGGGCGCGGACCGCGGAGGGGTCGCTCCTTGGGCCGAGGGTATGTAAATGGCCCGCTACCGGGCTAGAACCCAGTTCCCTTCGAGCAGCCGTAGCGTGCGGATCTCCGTGCCGGCGCGTTTCCAGGAGCTCAGTCCGTCAGTTCACCTGATGATGGCGACATGAATGATCGCCGAAATATTGTGCCCGTTGGACACTACAGACCGGCAGTACATCTGTGGATTTTTTGATTATCAAATACGCCGAGAGAAACTGAAGAATCACAAATAGTTACATTATTCGATTAATGATGAAAATTCTCCTCAGAGATGATAAATTATTTTTCAAAAGAGATAGATTGGCTGGCCAGTACTTACCTTTGTGCCGTACCGCCGATAGTAACACAAATGAAGAAAAAAAAAGGGGACGAAAAGGACAAGCTTTCGGAACACAGTCCCTTCCTCAGGTGGGAGAGAAGGGAAGAAGAAAGGCTGGGAATGGAAGGGAAAGGTAATTCACGACCTAGGTCATGAAGGTGGTGTTTCAGGAGTGTGGACGTCAGATATTTTGTGTCCCAGCCTCGTCGCCACTTTTGTGTCTCGTTTCCGCCGGTTGTTGGTGTCGGTGGCCGAGTAGAAAGAGACCGACACAGGAATAAAGGATGCACGCTTGTGCAGGTACGGAGGTGACCAGCCAGTGGGACAGCAGAAACTAGAGACACTAGAGTAAATTAGAACGAGATATATATTTCATACAGACTTAGTAATACTTAACTTTTACATAGTCCTAGACTGCAGAATGCTGATACATAGATTAGATAGAGGCCTGCCCACTGATGATTCCTAGTGCCTCTCCGATAGCCAAGGCTTCACTGGTGCCTATCTGATTCCCAAGTGTTAGCTGGTTCCTATCTCATTTCCAAGTGAACGATGCAGTCCAGTGGTGGCCACGAGCGGAGTTGTAGAAAAGGGCGCTCGTGGCTGACGTCGTAAGAACGCCGCGCCGTGCGTGCATGGCGGCGCGCGGCGTAAGTACTTGTGCGACACCACAAGATATACTGCATGTTTGTACTGATCCAAGCGAGAGAGGATATTTATAACCAAAGAGGAAAGATCAAGCAGTAAATAGAAGAGAAGATGAGTGAACTGATTGATGCTGAGGAGTGTAGGAGGAGCGGGGAGGGGTTGCATTAACAGGGAAAAATGGACCCATACACACACACACACATACACAGTGACTGAGAGAGAGAGATAGGTAAGGAAGGGATAATGAATAGGTGATCTGAGGATGGAGGAAGGGGAGGGCTTAGCGTAGATTTAGACCTGGACGTGGCGGAAGAAGAGGATATGTTAGAGGGCAAGTTACCACCTCCGTAGCTTTGAGGGACTGGTGTTGGTTGGTACTATCCAAATGGCACGTGTGGTGTAACACGTCCCCAGGTCCCTGGAGTTATGCTGGAGGGCATGTTCGGACACAGGATATTGGGTGTCCCGCAGGCGAACAGTCCATCTGTGACCATTTATCCGCTCAGCAAATTTGTTAGTAGTCATACCAACATAAAAGGCTGAACGGTGGACACGTGTCAGTTGATATATGACGTGTGTTGTCTCGCATGTGGCCCTGCCTTGAATCGGGTAGGTTTTTCTTGTGGTAGGGCTGGAGTATGTGCTAGTTGGAGGATGTATTGGACATGTTTTGCAGCGGGAACGGTTGCAGGGATAGGAACCATTAGCTAGGGAGGGTGGTTTTCGGATGTTTTTGTAACACCCTGTATTTCTAACCACGGAAGCCCTACGATCGCAGTTCCTAGCATGCGTGTCAGTTACTCTGCCTCAAGGAGAAGACATGTACGCCATTTTCAGATCGTTGCTGGCGACGTGTGCTTTGTAGTGCTTCTTTGTAATGTCATCCGTAACTTAAAATGCAGCCGCGTGTGAAATCAGATCTGTGACCCGTTTCATAAATGCAAGGAAAGTTAAATCAAAGTAAATTCATCGGCAAATCTGCGAAATTTACGGAGTGAATGCTATGAGTGATTCAATGGTTAGAAGATGGGTCAGACGGTTCGATGAACGACGTGATCAAGCGCACGGTGAAGAACGAAGTGGACGCCCGTCTGTGGTTACTGATGAACTGTTAACACAAGTGAAGAGAAGATTGAGCACAACCGTGAGTTTACACTTAGTGCCTTTGCTATGGAAGTTCCGCAAATCCATGATCACTAATTTAGAAATTTTGAAAACTTTGCCTACGTTGGGTACCCAAAATTCTTATTGAACGACACAAAAAATAAAGGATGGGCAATGCACTTCAGGTTTTGAGACGCTACAATGAAGAAGGTGTTGGTTTTCTTTCTCGGACAGTCACGAGGGATGAAACTTGGGTATCGTTCGACACCCCTGAAACAAAGCGGCAATGAATGGCTTGGAGGCACACTTCATCCCCAACGAAGGTTAAGCCTAAGCAAATCTTGACACCTTATAAGTCATGTGCACCATTTTTGGGACAGAAAAGGCATTTTGCTGATTGATTTACTACCAAGTGGCCAATCAATCAATGCACACGGTTACTGTGAAACCGTCATGAAATTGCGCTGCGCAATACAGAACAAGCGCCGAGGATTACTGTCAAAAGGTGTTTTTCCCACTATAATACCCGATCTCACACGGCGAATGTGACCAAACAACTCTTACGAGAATTTCACTGGTACGTGTTCGAGCATCCTCCGTACAACCCGGACCTCGCTCATAGCGACTTTCATCTCTTCTTACACCGAAAATCTGGGCTTGTTGGTCAACACTTCAACGATAATGACGAACTGAAAAACCATGTTAACACATGGTTGAATATACAGGCGGCAACCTTCTAAGAATAAGGCATACAAAAACTTGTGCCACGCTATGACAAGTGCCTACAAAATTTCTAAAGCTATGTACATCTTCGTACAATAAATATTTTTTCTGTATCTGTACACTTTTGTTTTATATAACCAAACGGAACTTACTTTGTGAACATACCTCGTATTACAAAAATTGAAAGATTAGATTTTTAAATCTAGTTCGTTGATCCAGCCCACCGCTTTGGGGGTAACCAGGTTTAGCTCTTCTACATTTACAGGGAAAAGACGAAGTGGAAAATCGACAACTACGTGTTTCATTGTTTGTGGAATGTCAGCACAGTCACAAAAAGGGCTTTGAATCCAGCCCCACTTATGAAGAACGGAGGCACTTCTTACAACGCCACATTCAATACGGCTAAGCCTGCTCCAGGTATATCTGTTGTTTTTGCTGTTGTGGTCTTCCGTCCGCAGAGTGGTTTGATGCAGCTCTCCACGCTACCCTGTCCTGTTCAAATGTTCAAATGTTTGTATAGCTTATGGGACTTAACTACGGGGTCATCAGTCCCTGAACTTACAAACTACTTATGAACTAGCTAATGAACTAGCTACTTATGAACTAGCTAACACTAAGGACGGCACAAATATCCATGCCCGAGGGGGTATTCGAACCCCCGACCGTAGTGGCTGTGCAGACCATGACTGGAGCGCCTCAGTCCCTCGGCCACCGCGGCCGGCCCCTATCCTGTGCAAGTCTCTTCATCTGAGAATACGTTCGGCAACCTACATCCTTTTGAATCTGCTTACTATATTCGTCCCTCGATCTCCCTCTACGATTTTTACCCCACACGCTTCCTTCTAATGCTAAGTTGACAATTCCTTGATGTCTCAGAATATTTATCCATTCTCTCGGTCAGGATATGCCAGAAACTCCTTTTCTCTCCGATTCTGTTAAGCACCTCCTCATTAGTTACATGATCTATCCATCTAATTTTCATCATTCGTCTGTAGCACCACATTTCAAAAGCTTCTATCAACTTTTAATCTGAACTCCTCATTGTCCACGTTTCACTCCCATACAATGCTACACTCCAGACAAATGCTTTCAGAAAGGACTTCCTAACATTTAAATTAATATTGGATGCCAGAAAATTTCGCTTCTTCAGAAACGCTTTTCTTCCCATAGCCATTCTGAATTTTATATCTTCTTTACTTCAGCTACCCAAACAACAAAACACATCTACTTTTATTGACTCATTACCTGTTTTAATTACTTCAGAATCGCCTGATTTTCTGACATTGCGTTCCATTACCTTCGTTTTACTCTTGTTAATGTTCATCTTAGATCTTCCTTTCAAGACACTGTCCATTCCATTCAATTGCTCTTACAGATCTTTTGCAGTCTCTGACAGAATTACTAAGTCATTGGCAAACCGCAATGTTTTTATTTCTTCTCCCTGCACTTTAATGCCCTCTCCAAATTTCTCCTTCCATGCCTTTACTGCCAGTTCAATGTACAGATTGAACAACATTGGGGAAGGCTACAACCCTGTCTTACTCTCTTTCCAACCACTGCGTCTCTTTCTTGCCCTTCGACTCTAATAACCACTGTCTGGTTTTAGTATAGGTTGAATATAGCCAGACAAAATCCATTGAGTTTCACTGCTGGATCCTCAACTTTCAGGATGTTCTGTGGGATAGAAGTTGAAAATTCATTCCGCCAGTTGTCTTTGGGATTGAAATTGTTGCTTAGCAATTCCATGCATTATTGACATGGTGGTTTGCGGGACTTCAATCTGGATGTTGTTAGCTGGTTCACATTCGCATGAATTAAATTCAGTATTCTTGACCACAGGGGAACAAGATGATTTAGTCTTCTGATGTGAGGCCGTAGTATGTTAGTCAACACTGGCAGCTATTGAACTGGAGTAGAAAGTAGTGTTCCAGTTACGATTCGCATAGTGTGACGCAGCTGAACATCCACAAGGTCAGTATATATATATATATTACAATTATTGTCACATATATCAGTTCTTAGACTTAGAAATAAACTTTTTAATTTACTTCCCTCTAACTACTAATGCACTATTAGTTTCTGCGCACTATGGCGTCATTTTCAAATGCCTATGATCACAAAAGTATTACAATGATTCGATCACATTAAACAGTGTAAATTTTCTAAATTTACCACAAAATAAAAAACTAAAAAAAAAAAATAAACATAAAATTTACAGCTTGAATGCCCTGTGTCCCGTAGTGGGCACACTTGTTTCATCATCATACATGATGTAACACTTGCCAACAGCTGAATACTGGGCATTGATTCTACGCTTCGCCAGGTGGGTATATGCGAATCCCTATACAGAGGAAGCCATGCGAAATTGGCATAGGTTTCCCTACATATTTACAACTTTGGAATAATTGGACTGTAAGACTGATTAAGATTCACCAATCGAAAATCAAACAATTGTGCAATATGGTCGAAAATGTTTTGTACGTATTAAATGAGCCAAATGACTTAATTGTGACTGCACAAGAACGTAGGACATATTGTTTCAAAAAAGTTCAAATGTTTGTAATCCGAAGGGCCCAAACTGCTAAGGTCATCGGTCCCTAGTATTACAATCTCCTTTAAATTATTCTAAGGATAACACACACACACACACACACACACACATGCCCGAGGAAGGACTCGAACCTCTGGTGGAATGGCTGCACAATACATGACGTTGCGCCCCAGATCACACGGCCATTCGCGTGAGGCGCACATGGTTTGATGAATTATTAAACTTTTCACTGTTTAATGTGGTTGAATCATTGTAGTATTTTTTTTGTAATCATAGGAACTTGAGAATGACGCTATAGTGCGTCGAAACTAGTAGTGCATTGGAAATTAGATGGAACTATATTCATTTGACCAGTGAAGGCAATTTTCCTGGTGATGCCAGCAGCACAAAACATCTGCACTACCTGAAGGACATCCATTTATTTCGGATTGCTGCCAACGTTACGCTGCCCCTAGACGCGAAATATTACTTCACACATTGTTAGGGTAACGTTTCCAACACTGCGACGCCGCCTTGCTGATGCTCGTACTCGCCTCCTGCCGCTGCCAACAGCCAGCGCACGAATCGTCAACTCACCGTGGATCAACAGTACAGTAGCCGGAGTAGCTGTGGCATTACCAAACAATGCAGAAATTGGAAAAACAGCGTATCCTAAAAGGTCGTCCAACTACGGGTCTGAAACAAACAGCCCGTAAATACGAGATTGTCGCGCTAAGTTTGATATTGCCACAAAACCTAAAATCATATTTCTCGTGTTTGCGTTATACTAAATCAAATTCTTCTTCATTCTTTGTAAATTTGGTATGCAAATCGAGAGAAATTTTCAAGAAAGCTTTCGCGATCAAGTAAATTACACTTTAAACTGCCTGGCAGATGAAAATTGTGGGCCAGAAAGGGGATTCGAACCTAGGACCTTTGCCTTTTGCTGGCAAGCGCTCTACCGTCTGAGCTATCCTGGCACGCTTCACGGTCCGTCCACAAAACTTTACTTCTGTCAGTACATCGCCTCCTACTTTCCAAACTTCACAGAAGTTCTCCTGTGAACCTTTCAGGACTAGCACTCCCCATTCTGGAAACATCCCTTAGGCTGTGGCTAAGCCACGTCTCCACCACATCCTTTCTTCCAGGAGTGCTAGTCCTACAAGGTTCGCAGGAGGACTAATGTGAAGTTTGGAAAGTGGGAGGTGAGGAATTGGCAGAAGTAAAGTTGTGACGGTATTGTTCAGATTGTTCAGACGGTAGAGCGCTTGCCGGCAAAACTCAAAGGTCTTAGGTTCGAATCCCGGGTATAGCACACAATTTTAATCTGCCTGGAAGTAACATATCAGCCTGTAGAGTGAAAATTTTGATTCTGAATATTACACTTGACTGTGTTTCAAGAAGAATTTTCACTACCATGAAAAAATCCTTTGTATCTGATGTGTGGAAAAATCTGTTGAAATTTCTAATTTGCTCCTATTATTGGAGAATAGAAACGTGTAGCTTCAAATAAAACTGTTTATAATGGGTGGAGTACCATTTCTTAGTATCTAGGAAAAGAATCAGATAAACCGTTTACCGAAATCATCTGAATGCGTCAGCCTGAACGCAGCCCTCGAAATTCGCAGTTTTTTTTAAAGTCCATTAACTTTATTTATGTATGAGTAAAATATATACAAAGCTCATTTATCTCCGAAGCAATCACGGAACAATAAACAACTTTTAATTATTTTTATCGTAAACTAGAATAAACCGGCGGCTCCTCTCGCGTTTTGGTTGATTATGATAGATAATGCGCGAAACGTCAAATCGGTATTTCTTAAAGAGATGTATCAAAAGAAATTTGTTTTTACTGCTTTATTTGTTCTTATATTTCCTTATTCGTAAGCTTATCCGTACAGAGAAAAATCTGAATACATTGTAGCACGCATAGACCAAAGATATGGTCTGTGACATCACTTTTCGCTGTATGTAACCTCCTTGCTATAGAGTCGCAAACGTTATCGCTGGCCTTCAGTACGAATTTTTTTATAATTTGACGACTTTCAACCACCATATCTTCCACCCCCTTATAGCTATCGGCATGGAACTGCTGTGGTGTACAACGGCAGACTTCGGGCAACAATTACACACAGACAATTCGTTTGCGTTCTGTACTTTATGCTGCAGAGCAAAATATTAACACACACACACGTAGAATTTTATATACACCGATAACTTTCCATCCCAATATACTCCACCCTTTTGTCATTATCAAGCCTCAAGCAACAATGCAACCAATAAAACCATTTTCAAAGAGTAAATATAATTTTCAAATAGTAATTACTGTTCCGCATTTCGCGTTATATTTTTCAAATTACTAAATATCTATCAGATCGCTATAAAACAGTGGCCAAAACCTTCCTCAGGTATAAATTAGTAACTGTACAAATATTTAATTCTCTGCGTCTTGTCGTTCGGACATGATAAGCGTACACCGAACAGACATTCACATTTATAGATATAGATAAATAGCTATCCGATCGCCATAAAACCGTGCCTAAAGATTTCCCCGAGTAGACATTAGTAACTGTACAAATTTTCAACTCTTTGTTTTGTGGTTCAGACGTGATAAACGTACACCGAACAGACATTCACATTTATAGATGTAGATTACTGACAAAAAAGAGCAAGAAGCAATTAAATGGAAGTATAACACAAAAAGTCAAATTACGTTACGTTAATTTCAGGGATTTTGCATTTTTAAACTCACAATTACATGCTGTCCGTAATTAATGTTAATTATTCTAATAATAAGATTCTTTTCTTCCCTCCCTTCCTCACCGTCTCTCTCTCTTTCTCACTCTCTCTCTCTCTTCCTCTCTCTCTCTCTCTCTCCCAGTTTTCGTTGGGCCGTGTGTGGGAGGACACATGCCCCTGTGTAAAGGAATTGCCGCCTGGGGCACACGGAGAAATCGGCCGTAGCGGAACATGTATACCAAGATGGCAACCATGAAATTAAATTTAAAGAGACTAGTGTCATCTCAAAAACTTCGCACTATCATGCACGCACATACAGAGAAGCAATCGAGATCTATAAACATCGTAATAACTTCAACAGGAAAGAGGAAGCTGTTAAATTAGACAGAATTTGGACTTCTGCTTTACACCAGCGAAATGACAATCGATTCTTCTCTGCCAAGCATGTTGGCAATACCAGAGATAGTGTCGTAGCAGACGTCACGTGATGTCTTGTGGTGCCCTCTACATTGCCTATATATACGGCGCTCCCGCAAGTTCTCATCGCAGTTCGCCATTCTACCTCTGAAGATGTCTTCCGCAGCCGAAGATGAAACGTTAGCGGAATGTTTTATAAATCGACCACGGCTTATGAGCCCGGAAGTTTTAAATGAAGTTGACGCCGGCCGTGAAAGCTACTACGATTTTACAATTGTATTAATTGTTACTCGTATTTTCATACAAACAAATATTGTAACAAAGTAAGCAGAAAATAGAAATGTTCAAATTCCAAAGTTATGAAACCTTTCCAACCTTCAAAATTCTGTAATTAAGTTTAAATAAAACAAGGAAGATCATGGTTCAAATGTCTACGTGCATCCAGAAATGAATAACTTTTCTAAGCAATCAATATAAATAAAATATTTAAGATTTGTTCCTAAGACATATGTAATGCAATGAACAGCTATTACTACAAGTATTAACACAAGGAAATACATTTCACAATTTACATGACCAAACCACAAAACTGAACTAAAATTTTTCAATGTCCAGATAGGTATTCTAATAATCAGATTCATCTTCAGTCAGTCAAATGAAAGAGAATCAGTTACAGTTTCTTTAAATTGAAATAAAAAATAATAATAAAAAAAACACGTTGCTTTTGACATCTTACTGAGAATGCGGTTTCGTCTCAATGAAATTATTTACCCTGGCTTCGAAAAGATGCGTTCACCGGGCACAGTTGTAGCAACAATACATAACAACGTTTAGTTCTCGCGAAGTTACCTTAAAACAGTAGTATAATTCAAAATCTCGCGTGGCGCGTTAGGGCAACAACTTAAAAGAAGTTGCACGCCTGGGCGCTGTGTCGAACTCACCCTGGCAGACGGACAGCAAAACGCATGTTAAACGGTATCTAGTGTCCGATACATGAAACACAAGATTCGTTGTTTCGAAACAGTGCCGATTCAAGTTTCGACTCAGTGGAACAGTTCGCTGACTCGATTCACTGAGTCGAAATATTAACTCAGAAGCCAACTCTACTTCGTAATTCCGTTTTACTCAAAATGGCTGGTCAATGACTGCTGGACAACTGGCACGGGATACAAAACTGACTGCTACACCAGGTCATCTTTGGCAGTACGTGAAAACAGCATGGATTGCTATACCTTAATAACACATCTACAGCCCTTTGATTCCATGCCGAGTCGTGTAGCAGCAGTTACAGCCAGCAACAGCATCTCTTCCAACGGAGCTGTATTTTCAGTTATGTGACATTTGTGTACTTTAATTTTTTTTTCGGTCTGTAGGAAAGATACGCATACAGACCTGTATCTTCAAGCAGGCAGTTGTCATCACCCTGCTCAAACAAATGGTGTACTGAGAACATTAATACGTAGGGCACATATGATTTCCGATGCAGAGAATCTACCATCGGAGTTGGCACATCTACAACTTGTGGTCAAAGAAAATGGTTATTCTGTACATCAGATTCGGAAAGCAATGAGCAAGTACCAACGGAAACAACCAAAGCAGAGTGATGATACTTTTGACTCTACAAAATCATTGGCCTTCTTGCCATATGTAGGTAATGTAACATCAAAAATTGCCAGAATTATAAGAAAGAAACGTCAGAGTGAGGTGATTTCCGTCCGCCAGCCAAAACAGCAGCATTGATAGGTTCGGTCAAAGATGATTTTGGACTGCGAAAGGCGGGTGTTTATAGAATTAATTGTGTTCAAATGTTCAAATGTTTGTTAAGCTTATGGGACTTAACTACGGGGTCATCAGTCCCTAAACTTACAAACTACTTATGAACTACTTACGAACTAGGACGGCACAAAAATATCCATGCCCGAGGGGGGATTCGAACCCCCGACCGTAGTGGCCGTGCAGACCGTGACTGGAGCGCCTTAGTCCCCTCGGCCACTGCGGGCGGCAATTAATTGTGAATGCGGCCTGGCATACATAGGACAAACTACATGAACAGTGGCACATTGTTGTGCTGAACATGAGAGAGAGAGAGAGAGAGAGAGAGAGAGAGAGAGAGAGACACGCCTTCTGCAACCGGATAAGTCTGCCACTGCTGAGCATTGTTTATCAACCGGACACAAAATGGATTACACAAGTAACAGGATTTTAGCTCCGACTTCAACTTTTTGGCAGTCTGTAATACATGAATCAGTCGAAATTAAACTGGCAGAAGGACTTAATAACAGAGACAGTGGCTTTCAGCTGAATAAAGCTTGGTAACCAGTAATTTCAGTTTTAAGAACGCGAAGATGACATCGTATACAATATTATACAGACGAAAAAGCAGATTAAGCGTGCGGTCTCACCGTCGAGGGCGCTGCTGGCTGTGGCGCCACTGAAAGAGGCGTGTACTCTTTATGCGCATGCGCTACCGCCCGACTCCATGGTATATAAGTGACGGTCAGGAGCGGCTATCGCTTCCCGCCTGGATCTCCGCTCCCCCACCTATTATGAATCCCTCATAATCCCCAAACGCCACGCCCTTCGCCTCGCCTACCGCATCCGCCTCCCCTCCCCCACGCGGATCCTTTACCACCTCATCCCATTCCCACACCTGGTCCAATTCCTTCAACACATCCGCCTCAAGTACATACACCGAAAGTTAGAGTCCCGTAACCCACTGGTATCTCCTCTCCTCCTGGATCCCGGGCGCCTGCCACGCCTTTACCGCCATATCCCTCCCTCCCTTCACCTCCACACCCTCTACGTCCTCTCCGAGGGTGGCTTCCGCCACCTATCTCTCCCGGACGACGTTCTCCAAAACCGTCCCGACATCTATCCCTCCTTCCAAATCTGACTTCTCCCTGTAGATTGCCGCCCCCTCCTCCCTCCCCCTCCCATCCCCGCTTGGCTCACCCCTCCTTCTCCACCTCCCCAGGAGTCCTTCCAGTTCCCCCCCCTTTCTCCCCTCCCCCCACCTCCTTTCCCCTTCCCCCGCGCATTCTCCACCCCCCCCCCCTACAGGGCGAGTACAGTGCTAGAGTTTTAACAATGTTCCGTGCTTCGTGTGTATAGTGTTTCGGCGCCCAGTGTTTTTTTAACGTTGCGCACGTGCCTGTGCGAAACCAGTGTTCAGTGTTTCTTACCTCAATGTCGCTGTCACGTTATGTCTCGTCGTCTGCAGTGAGTGTTTTTTTTAGCCACCGTGGCAATGTCTTTTTTAACAACCATGTATGTCTATCCACTGTCATGTTCTTTTAACATTCTACCATTTTCTCATCTTGTACTTGTAAAAGCGCCGTTTTAACACCTTGTTAACTTCATATTCTGTTCGTCTGTTGTTTTCATTCGTTCGGCTGTAGAGCAGCATCACAGGCTGCTGTCAGCCTGCCTGTAACAGGGCATTAAAACTCAATAAAGGAAAAAAGAAAGCGGCTATCGCTAGTCTTCGGTTCGCAACACCTGAAGATGGCCAAAGGGTTATTGGCAGAAATATCGCGCGAAGTAAGCAATGACATCCGGCTGTACGCCCGACATTATCTGTATGTGACATTTGTTCAGAACACTATCTCCGAAACATATTTGGTTGTGGCATCTTTTCGGTACTTTTGCGTTTTGGGTGGCCCCCATTGTACAGTTTAGCTTACGATCCGCTTCGCCGGATCGCTTGGATCGGTGAAATAGCGTTGGAACCAACGTTGGCGCCAACGTTGGTACGGCTCCGTTGCTTGTTGGTATTTCGACCAAACATCAAAGGACGTTGGGCCAATATGTGTACGTCGTACACACATTGGCGCCAACGTTTCATTCTGTCTTTGTTGTCTGCTCATCTCGAAACTGTTTATTTCTTCGTTCGTTATTCGTCGTCGTTTTAAAGTTTCGAAATGTCTTTGTAAATATTAGAACTGTATCAGAAAGTGATTTATTTGTGAAAGAAATCTCAAAAAACGAAATGCCGCAGCAAAACTTATGCATGAACTGTGAAATTAAAAACTTCTTAGACTTTCGACACACTCCATTAGTGAATTTAATTTTTAAAATTAACAGTACAGTACTTAATATTTCCTGTCAAGTTTTAAATATTGTTTTACAAACTTCAAGCACTACCAGTGATATCAATTACATGGTTATTTTAAAAGGGAAGTGGAGGCTTCTAAAACTGTCTGCCTTAGCAATAAATCGAAGCGTAATACCAAAAGAACAGCATCCCTCCAAAACATCTTTCTTCTTTATTTTTATTTCAATCATTTAAAGTAGCAGGTCTACGTTTTAATAATGTATCGTTTACTTTTAGCATATTGTAAAAATTAATGATTTCGTACCGTAATTAATGTTTGGTAGGAAGTGATTCAACACCCCATCACCTTTTACGTTGTTGTTGTTGTTGTTGTTGTTATGGTCTTCAGTCCGGAGACTGGTTTGATGCAGCTCTCCACCCTACTCTATCCTGAGCAACCCTTTTCATCTCCTCATAAGAACGGCAACCCACATCCACTTGAATCTGCTTACTATACGCGTCTTTTGGCCTCCCTCTGCGATTTTTACCTCACACACTTCCCTCCAATGGTAAATTTACGATTCCTCGATGTCTAAGAATGTGTCCTACCAAGCGGTCCCTTCTTTTAGTAACGGTATGCCAAAAATTCCTTTTCTCGCCAATTCTGTTCAGTACCTCTTCATTAGTTATGTGATCTACCCACCTAATCTTCAGCATTCCTCTGTAGCACAACATTTCAAAAGCCTCTATTCTCTTCCTGTCCGCACTGCTTATCGTCCATGTTTCACTCCCGTACAAGGCAACACTCCACACAAATGCCTTCAGAAAAGACTTCCTTACCCTTAAATTAATTTCTCTTTTTCAAAAATGCTTTTCTTCCCATTGCCATTCTGCATTTTATATCCTCTGTACTGCGACCATCGCATGTTATTTTACTACCCAAGTAACAAAACTCATCTACCCCCTTCATTGTTTCGTTACCTAATGTAATTCCTTCAGCATCGCCTGATTTTCTAAGACCGCATTCCATTATTTTTGTTTTGCTCTTGTTAATGTTCATTTTATACACTCTCTTCAACACACTGTCCATTCCATTCAACTGCTCCTCCAGGTCCTTTGCTGTCTCTGACAGAATTACAATGTCATCAGCAAAACGCAATGTTTTTATTTCTTCCCCCTGAACATACCTTTTACGTATGTTTCCCATTTTGGTTTACAGTGAAAAAATGTAATTATTCACACTCAAAAGCGTTAACGCATTGGCCGCGATTTGAGCGTCAGATATGTTTACGTTGGCTCTAGACGAATTCAACTGAATGTTGGCTCCAATGTGTGGACGCTGTCTCAAAAATATTGCCCAACGTTGGCGCCAGTGTTGGTACCAATGTGTGGACGCGGGGTTAGACGGAAGGCTGCTTTGTCCAAGGAAACCCTCGTGCCCCGGTGGCGCCCCCGGCCCTATCCTGAGAAGCAGGGCTCCGCTGCTCGTCGGCCACGTCCGCCAATCAATCGCCCCTCCGCGCTCGGATGCAGGTCACGTGACGTGGCGGCTAGCCGGCTGGCGGGCAAAACCCGATACCGGGAATTAGATCGCGTCTCGCCTGCAGCCTACGTCACAATTGCGAGCGTCGCTCCCCGCGTTCCACAAACTTCGTTCTGTCAGCGACGGCTGCGCATTACTTTCCACGTCAATTTCCAAAACTCTACACTTTACACCCACCCCATTTCGACGCAGAGCTCCGCGAAGCTTTCAAAGGCTTCGCCCGCCAGTTTCAAAGTAGCATCGAGACTGCTGAAATGTATTTGCATACATTACGGCTGTAATCTTATTCTCTCCCTCCCCCCCCTCGCGTCTCTCTCTCTCTCCGTTTCCTCCCCCTCCCCCCCCTCCCCCTGTTTCTGAGCCATATCCAGTGACGTACCATGTGGTGTCGCACAAGTCCAAAGTGCGCGCCACCTACTTTCACCGCGCGCCGCAATGCACGCACGGCGCGGCGTTCTTACGACGTCAGCCACGAGCGCCCTCTGCTAGAACTACGCTCGTGGCCACCACTGGACGACATCGTTCACTTGGGACTGAGATAGGAACCAGTTAACACTTCTGAATCAGATAGGCACCAGTGAAGACTTGGCTATCGGACAGGCACTAGGCAGGCCTCTAGTTCAACTATGTATCAGCCTTCTGCAGTACTGAGCTATGTAAAAGTTAAGTATTACTAAGTCTCTAAGAAATATATATCTCGTTCTAATTTACTCTAGTGTTTCTAGTTTCTGCTGTCCCACTGGCTGGTCACCTCCTACCTGCACAAGCGTGCATCATTTATTCCTGTGTCGGTCTTTCTACTCGGCCACCGACATCTACGACGGAAACGAGACACAAAAGCGGCGACGAGGCTGGGACACAAAATACCCTGTATTCAATTGCTTCAGAATCCGTAAGCAGCTGGAAACCCCGAAGGAATAGAACATCGTACAGGACGACAACAAAGCAAATTGTGTACAACTCGAAATCAAAACGTCGTATCAGTGAACTCTGAAAATTAATTTGAGTTGACACGCTGGAAGACAATAATAACAGTTGAACTTCCAATGTCAGGCAGCCACATGAAAAACAAATTGTAATATTAAGATGTAAACAAGGCTTGAAAATACGAGACGCGTCCAGAAAGTAAGTTCCGTTTCAATTTATCTCCGCTGCAGCGCTGCGATTGCAGATCCGTACTTGCGCTGTAGATGATGTGTATCAAGGAGACGAACGTGCGCCATTTGGAGATCGGTGTCAGTTACGTACGCTTTGTTGTGATTGTCTGAAATGTCGGCGTTGATTTAAAATCCCGCCGCTTGTCAAATCAGGTCGGTGATTCGGTTTCTGAATGCCAGGAAAGTGAAACCAAGTAAAATTTATCAGAAAATTTGCGATGTTTACGGACCAAATGCGATGAGTCATTCCATGGTGAGAAGATGGGTCCGACAGTTCAATGGCTGGCATAGTGATGTGCACGATGAAGAACGAAGTGGGCGTCCACCTTTGGTTACAGAAGAACTGGTTCACGCGATTGATGACAAGATCCAGGAAAACCGTAGGTTTACAATTAGTGCTCTCGCTATGGATTTCTCCTAAATTTCACAACAACGCACGACCACACACTGCAAATGTGACTAAAAACCTCCTACAGGGATTTGGCTGGGACGTGTTTGACCTTCCTCCGTACAGCCCTGACCTCGCTCCTAGCGAGTTGCATCTATTCTTACATCTCAAGTCTTTCCTTGTCGGTCATCACTTCACCAATGACGACGAGCTGAAAGAAACTGTTTCCAACTGGTTGAAGACACAGGCGGCAGATTTCTATGAAGAAGGTATACAAAACCTGGTGCCACGCTATGACAAATGCCTGCAAAATTTCAGCAATTATATGGAAAAGTAGTTTAAGAGTTGTAGAATTTTATGCAACAAAAATTTCTTCTATATCTGTGTACAATTTCATTTTATTGCCAAACGGAACTTATTTTCTGGACGCCTCGTAGCATACAGAACAGGTAACTCATCACAAAGAAAACTAAAGACAACCAACACCATCACAGACAAACAGAACACTTCTGGCATCTACCAGTTGACATGCCAAGATTGTAACTCAGTTGACATTGGACAGACATGCAGAAATTTCAACACCAGATACACAGAACACTGAAGAGCACTAAAAAGCAATAGTCATTCCACATTTGCAGAACACCTCATAAACATGAACCAGAAACCAACTGACATAAATACTGATCTAAAGGTTCTGAAACACAGCAAAAGCCTCCAGCAAAAATTAACAATCAAAGAGAACTATCACATACAGAAAGCCATAATAGAAAGAAAAGAAATAATAAATGAATACACAGCCCTCTGCAACGGTACCATATTCTCTGCCCTCAAAGAACTGACAGAAAACGCATAAACAGACAGACAGACAGACACACACACACACACACACACACACACACACACACACACACACACACACGCTAAAACTAAACTAACATGATTCAAAAACTCCCGCCCCCATCACAGTCAGCTGTTCTTAACACTACTCCCAGAATTCAACTGCCCACCATCTTATTTTCATAACACAAACATTGAGTGAACTGAAAGTGACACAGTGCTTATTCACAACGTGAAAACACCGCAAATTGACCAAAGTAAGTGACAAAAACTTGCTGTAAAAACGTAGACATTTTGTTACAGAAAAAAACCGTAAAATAAACTAAAACACAAAAATGACGCCCTATATTTTCGTAAAAATCCCGATATTTACAAGCTAAGCATTCACCCCATTAACTACACACATTTTGGTTTGCAAATGACAAACTGTCAAAAATACACAGTGACGTTTTGTGCGTTAAAGAACCACAAACACAACAACATGTGGTATTAAGGTAGGTTTAGTATACCTGTAGAAATAAACGATTTATATAGTTTCACAATTATCTGTAGTTTTTACTCTTAATGTACAAAAAGTAAAAATCATTTCATTGTTCATTTGTCAGACAGAATGAAGTAAATATCCCACTGATGATGCTGCAACGCCAGCGAAACATGTTTGGGAGAAACTGAAAACAATTGCGTTTGCTCAAGGCGGGCCATACCTATAAAGCAAATTTATTATGTAAAATTTTTGTTTTCTTGTTTTCTAAATAGTTTTGTTGATGTGAACAGCTCTAGCCTGAAAAAATGTGATACATCACAATAATAAAATTCTTTATATGTCATTTCACAGATAATAGAGGAAACTCGATGAAAATGGAGAAATTTCTTTGAAACATGTTTGGGTAGAAAAAACAAGAAATGTGTTTGCTCAAGGCAGAATCACATTTCATTACTGTGGAAGTGGTAACAGCGTATTTGATTGGCGTCGTTATTTCGCTTTTGTGGAACATCTTTATATTGTGAAATATCACACACACACACACACACACACACACACACACACACACACACACATATATATATATATATATATATATATATATATATATATATATATATATATATATATGTTAATGAAACTTAGCAAAGAAGAACTGCAGTCAATTATTAATTAACTTCAGAGAAACCGTAGAATAAACTCATGTAAAAAAAATACCGACAGTTTTCAAAATGTCTTCTTATTGTTGATTGCTTCATCACATCTCGGGGTCATTAAGTGGTTCACTTTAAGGCCAGAGTAATGAACTAAGACGAAACTTTTCACTCTTGAAAAGGGTTTGTATTTTTCTAAAAACGTTTACATCTCAACTGAAAGTTTACACAGAAAAAAAAAAACAAAAAAAAAAAAACAAGAAAAACAAAAAAAAAAAAAAACGAGACAGCTCAACACTTCTAACTGCTCGAGAAGTCAAAAACAAGACTGACTGCTAATTAAAAAGCAAAGATACTGCTCTTCCACCTTTTTGCTTTTAGTTCCACAGATGAATTTTTTCACAACATTAATTAATAATTGTCTATTATTGTTATTATTAATAATAATTTTCTCTCTCTCCTTTTTTTAATAATAATAGAAAATTAAATTAAATGAAATTAAAATAGAAATTTGCTTCTTACTGTTCTGATAACCCAACACTCCATTCCTGGTAACAGCACACTTTGTTTGTTGTGAGAGTCACGAGGTACTGGCGGAAGTAAAGCTGTGAGAACCGGCCATGAGGCGTGCTGGGATAGCTCAGGCGGTAGAGCGCTAGCCCGCGAAAGACAGAGGTCCTAGTTTCGAATCCGGTTCTAACACACAGTTTTAATCTGCGCCGGCCGCGGTGGCCGAGGTGACTGAGGCGCTCCAGTCACGGTCAGCACGGCCGCTACTGTCGGGGGTTCGAATCCCCTCTCGGACATGGATATTTGTGCCGTCCTGGTTCGTAAGTAGTTCATAAGTAGTTTGTAAGTTTAGGGACTGATGACCCCATAGTTAAGTCCCATAAGCTTAACAAACATTTGAACATTTTTAATCTGCCACGAAGTTTCATATCAGCGCACACTCCACTGCAGAGTGCAAGTTTCATTCTGGAAACACCCCCTAGGGTATGGCTATACAATGTCACCACCATATCCTATCTTCCATGAATGCTAGTCCTACAAGTTTCTCAGGAAAACGTCTGTTAAGTTTCGAAGGTAGAAGGTGAGGTACTGGCTATGTGTACGAGTCTTGTATGTTCAAATGTTTGTAAAGCTTATGGGACATAACTACGGGGTCATCAGTCCCTAAACTTACAAACTACTTATGAACTACTTACGAACTAGGACGGCACAAATATCCATGTCCGAGGGGGGATTCGAACCCCCGACCGTAGTGGCCGTGCTGACCTTGACTGGAGCGCCGGGATAGCTCAGTTTGGTTCAACGCTTTCCCGTGAAAGGCAAAGATGCCAGATTCGACTCCTGGTCTGGCAGACAGTTTTAACATACCAGGTAATTTGAAACTTTTACAGTTCTAACGACTAATAAAAACAGGTGGAACTAAGCTGTTATTAATACAGATAAGCAAAGCTGTACTGCCACTGATGAAACTCTAAGTTCGTCGGAACTTAACCTTGTGAATATACTGTTACGTCATGCTGAAACCTGGGGCACATAGATACAGACGGGCATGCGCATCCGCCATTTTCCTTCCATCGCGTCGACGCAAGACGGCAACCTAGAGCAATCAGTATGCTTTCAGCATGGTGGCTGTCCATCTTCGAATACTTCTCATTGTTCAGAACAAGTTTTTTTTTCTCCGTGAATCCTGGAAAGCCATAAAGTATTGATAATAAACAGACACCATGAGAAATAGACACCAACGTAGACTTAAAACTATGGGAAGTGCATTAAATAATTTTTAATTGCGCACGATTTTGACATACTGTAAACGGCAGGTTTCAACACTTGATTTTTAGTGAAGTGTCCGACGCAACAACTATGATACCGACTTTTATTTATACATATATAAGCGGTAACGAACAGTATCAACATATATGCAAAACCAATATTAATTACTTTTAAAGGTGCACATTGTTTTTAATAATTACAATGGTTCATATGGTTCTTACTTTTAAACCATGTTCCAAACTACTTCGATGTTAAAATTCACAATCTTCTGTGAGCCTACGTCATAACTATGTTGTAATTTACTGGCAGTGTCTTACCTCTACATTGGATCGTTCTTATTCGCCTATTGCAGGCAATCTGTGGAAAGCAGTTTTATTTAAAATTTTTACTCTCTAGCCATCACTGATATGTTTTGATATTAAAATTGCTCTGCCACGTTATTAACAAAAGTTTACTGTTCTCTGAAACTTCAGCAATTACCAAGTGCTTTTAGCCATAAGCTGTAACTGGAAACCTTTTTAAACATCTACGCTTTTTCGTATTAACTTATTAAAAACACTAATTTTAGTTTCATTTTGAAGACTATCATTTTGAAAAATTAGCCCTATGGTATGGAAACGGTCGACAGAAATACCAATTATTTTAACTGATCCATTCCTCTCTTATTAGGGCTTAGCGTCCTGTCCACATCGTGGTCATTAGAGACGTAGCACACGCTCAGAGTGTTGTTTGCTAAGATGGTAAAGGAAGTAGGCCGTGCCCTTTGAAAGGAACCATCTCTGCATTTTCATGGAGTGATTTAGGGAAACCATGGAAAACCCAAATCCGGGATCGGGTTCGAACCGCCTTCCTCCCAAATGCGAGGCCACTGTGCTACCACTCCGCCACCTCGCTTGGTAGAGATGAGAATGTGGACAGATAGGGAAATGGGGATTAGACTGACTGAATATAGGAAACGACCTTTTCCTCGAGGCAGTTACACGTCGCGTGCTCTGGAGTCGGAAGACGTCCTCATCTGCAGGATATCTGCACCCCCTTCCCCGGCGGACGCCTATGGACGTATACACCCGACAAGTGAATTAGTAACTCGGCGACGTCACTGCGAAATCGCAAGCCTTGTTAGTACTCGGAGTGAGAGGCCTCTTTGGGGACTCAGGACTAATTTGGCGCCCCCATTCACGGCCCATCACGACACACCGCGTAAACGCTTTCATCGAGAGCAGGCAGAAACACGGGGATGCGCCGGCTGAAAAAGGGGTGAAAAAATTAATTTCGGGAGGCCGCGCCGCGGAAGTTTTTAACGAGCAGCTCTCCCGGCCTCCACGGGCCCCGCTCCGCTGCGCCTGGCAGCCCGGCTACCCGGCAAACGGGAAGGCGCCTGCTTACACCAATCTATATCCTAAGAGCATCAAAACGGATACAGGTACAGTAGAACCTCTCAAACTCGACACAATGTGGACTTAAAGGTTGTCGAGTTTTGATGTTGTCGAGTTTTAGGGAACTTAAATGAAAATTACTAGGAGTTGAATAAAAACGGTTATTTAGAGTATTAAAATTATACATTTATTGATTTATTATATGCAATTATATATTTATATCAACATTTATAACTTATAATCAAAAAATAAAATAAAAAAATTGAGACAAAAGGACTAGTAAAATCTGAAAATACATTGTTCATTACAATTATTACTGAAGTTGTTTATGCTGCTTATAAAAAGTCCATCACAGTTAGTTATGGGAAGTTTTCTGAACACTAGAAGAAAAGTGTAAAATAAAACTTACTGAAGTCGTTTGAAAGACCCTGTGATTGAAGACTACTTTTCTGTCTCCACACGGCGACTTGCAGCTTGATCACGGAGTCGCCTGAGGAACAGAATCTCCATTCCTAGTCCGAGTCTCTTGTGCTCTCGGGCCGCCTATGTACTGACGGAAACCTTTTCGTTATGGGCGGTGTGTAAAAAGAAAAAAAAATATTAATTCACCAGCCCTGTCGAGTTTTACGGAATGTCGAGTTTTCGGGAATCGAGTTTGAGAGGTTCTACTGTATTAGTGAACACAGAGCTGTTATAGCGAAATTGAATATCGAAAGTCCCAAAGTTACCAAAAATAAACGAAAAGTATATTTGTTCAAGAAAGCAGATAGAAATAAAATACATTGCTTCTTGAAAGACAGCTTCCACTCGTTTCTAACACTAAACGTACGTGTAGACCAGATGTGGCTCAAATTCAAAGAAGTGGTATCGACAGCAATTGACAGTTTCATACCAAATAAATTAATAAAAGAAGGAGGCGATCCCCCTCGGTACACAAAACAGGTCAGGACACTGTTGCAATAGCAAAGGAAAAGGCATACTAAATTTCAAATGTTCAAATGTTTGTATAGCTTATGGGACTTGACTATGGGGTCATCAGTCCCTAAACTTACAAACTACTTATGAACTAACTAATACTAAGGACAGCACAGATATCTATGCCCGAGGGGGGATTCGAACTCCCGACCGTAGTGGCCGTGCAGACCGTGACTGCAGCGCCTCAGTCCCCTCGGCCACCGCGGCCGGCCATACTAAATTTAAACGAACACAAAGTCCCCAGGATTGGCAATCGTACTCAGAAGCTCGAAATTTAGCGAGGATTTCAATGCGAGATGCCTACAATACTTATCACAACGAAACTCTTTCTCGAAATTTGACTGATAACCCAAATAGATTTTGGACATATTTTAAATATACTAGGAGCAAAACACAAACAATACCCTCACTACGTGATAGTAATGGCGATCCTGCCGACGACACCGCTACTAAAGCAGAGTTGCTAAACATAGCTTTTAGAAACTCATTCACCAAAGGAGACCAAACCAATAATCCAGATTTCGAATTACGAACAGATGCCTTAATGAGTAACGTAGGAGTAGATATCATAGGAGTGCAGCAACTAAAATCACTTAACGACAACAAGTCTTCTGGTCCGGATTGTATACCCATTAGATTTCTATCTGATTATGCTGAAGCGATAGCCCCTTACTTAACAGCAATATACAACCGCTCTCACAAAGAAGGATCTGTACCAAAAGATTGGAAAGTTGCACGGGTCACAACTATATTCAAGAAAGGCAGTAGGAGTAACCCATTAAACTACAGGCCTATTTCATTGACGTCAATTTGCAGCAGGGTTTTGGAACATATCCTGTATTCAAATATTATGAATTATCTCGAACAGAACGATCTATTGACCCAAGGTCAACACGTATTTAGAAAATATCGTTCATGCGAAACACAACTAGCTCTTTATTCACACGAAGTGATGGGTGCTATCGACAAAGGTTCGCAAATCGATTTCGTATTTCTTGATTTCCAGAAAGCTTTTGACACCGTACCTCACAAACGGCTTTTAATCAAATTGCGTGGTTATGGTATATCGCCCCAAATTTGCGATTGGATAGGGGATTTCTTGTCAGAGAGGACACAGTTCGTAGTAATCGATGGTAAGGCATCGACTAAAACAGAGGTGATATCGGGCGTTCCACAGGGTAGTGTTATTGGTCCTCTGCTATTCCTTATTTACATAAAAGCTTTAGGGGAAAATCTAAGTAGCTCTCTTCGGTTCACTGAAAATGACGCATTCATTTACCGTCTAGTAAAATCATCTGAAGATCAAAACCAACTGCAGAACGATCTGAATAAGATATCAGTATGGTGTAAAAATTGGCAATTGACTCTAAATAATGAGAAGTGTGAAGTCGTCCACATGAGTACGGAAAGAAATCCGTTAAACTTCGTTTACAAGATAAATCAATCAAAAGTGAAGGCCGTAAACTCTACAAAATACCTAGTATTTACTATTACTTCACACTTAAATTGGAAAGAACACGTAGATAATATCGTGGGAAGGGCGAACCAGAGACTGCATTTTATTGGCAGAACCCTTAAAAGATGCAACAGAACTACAAAAGAAACTGCATACACTACGCTTCTCCGTCCATTTTTGAAGTATTGCTGCTCAGTGTGGGATCCTTATCAGATGGGTTTGACGGAGGACATCGAAAGAGTCCAAAGAAGGGCAGCTCGTTTCGTATTGTCACGATACAGGGGAGACAGCGTTATGGAAATGATACAGGATTTGGGATGGGAATCATTACAACAACTACTTAGGAAACTCCAATCGCCAACGTTCTCCTCCGAATGCAAAAATATATTTTTGACTCCCACTTACATAGGTAGAAATGATCATCATAATAAAAGACGAGAAATCAGAGCTCTAACAGAGAGATTCAGGTGTTCTTTCTTCCCGTGCGCTATTCGAGAATGGAATGGGAGATAAAATAATATTATGGTGGTTCGAGCCGGCCGCGCCGAGGGGACTGAGGTGCTTCAGTCACGGTCTGCACGGCCACTACGGTCGGGGGTTCGAATCTCCCCTCGGGCATGGATATTTGTGCCGTCCTAAGGATTAGCTAGTTCATAAGTAGTTTGTAAGTTTAGGGACTGATAACCCTGTAGTTCAGTCCCATAAACTATACAAACTTTGAAAATTTTTTTGGTGGTTCGATGAATCCTCTGCCAGGCACTTAAATGTGATTTGCAGAGTATCCCATGTAAATGTAGATGTAGAACGCGTGTTGCAATTTAAACTGTTCAAATTTTTTTAAACCTGTTGGACCACATTGGTATCGTCAGTGGCGTTTATAAGTCTCCCCCTCCAGAAATGATGAATATAAAGAAAAGAAATAGGTACGGTGTCCTCTTGTTTAGTGTTACTAACGTATTTTTGTCCGAAAAATGTGAAGAAGGGAAATTTTGGCCTCTAAAAATGTTTCAAATGTTTGTAAATCTATCGGACCAAACTGCATGGTCATCAAACCGTAGCTAACAAACTACTTAAACTAACGTAAACTAACTCAGGACAACACACACACACCCACAGCCATGCCCCAGGGAGAACTCGAATCTCTGACGGCGGGCAACCGCGCGCTCCGCAGCGAGGCGCCTTAGACCGCTTTTTTTTCATACACAAGTAAACAAAACACGACTTCCAGAGCAGTGCCGCGACTGGTGCAGTGGGTAGCGCGGCGCATTGCCGGACACGCCGCCCCCACAACGCACTGGCGCTATATATACAACTCAACTCTTCTCCTTTTTGTTTTGTTTTACTTGAAATTATGTAGACTGAATATAAACAAACGAAGAAAGACTTTAAAAGAAAAAAAAAAAAGCTAAACAAACATTCTACAGTAAAACCTCGTTTTTACGTTCCTGGTTTTTACATTTTCCCCGCCATTTACACCATTTTTTGTCGGTCCCGTCAAATTTCCTATGTTCACAATGTTAATTCGCTCTCGTTTTTGCATTAACATATCTACACTTTTCCCGTGTTTTACACTTTTTGAAAGCATGTTCATGAAGAAAAAATGACCTAATCTAAATAAACTGACGCTAGCATGGCTTTCCCCTTAAAGTTTAGTGCTTAAAAATTATTCAGAGTCATGTTTCTTGACACTTTGCATTTATTCAAGTGTATATGTCTCGTTTTTTTGTTGGCAGTACGCAGCTAGTTGACTTACAACGCGCCGATTTGTGGCGATGTAGTTCCTCTTTCCACCAGCTTCTTTGCCAGAGCACCTGGCGTGTACTCAGACAATCGGAACCAGTTACTTTGATGATTGAGAATAAAGAGTTGCATTGTTTTTGTGATACATATTTCTGATTAATAAAGAACGTTATCTGTCAAAGTTGGTTATCATAATATCCACAACCTCAAAAAAGTGATAATAGTGTAAGATGCCGATCCTATGCAAATGTCACAAAACTACTTATGCATATGTTTGCACTCGAAAAGGCAGTAATTTTGAAGATGTTTTACATAGCCTGGCAGCGGCGTCCAAACAATATCTATCGAAGCGGTTCAGGTAATTATGATGATGTGTTACATAGCCCAGCAGTAGCGTCCTCGATTATAATGAATGAAATTGCGTCAAAAATTTCTACTTCCCATAAAATTACCAGTTCTGTCTGGCACTTAAAATAGTAAAAAGTTGGATAACCTTTATTGTATAATAAACTTTCTGGCGAGTATTTAGATGCCTATTATGTACATATATCACACATAAACTACGAAAATGCAAGGCTGATCCAGTAAGCATATTTTGCCATTTAAAACATTATTTCCTGCAGTTTACATTTTCCTGCATTTTAAACCATTTCACTGAAGTCCCTTGAAAGGCGTAAAAACGAGGTTCTACTGTATATGTAAAATGAAACTAAGGCCAGGTAGCGTCCAAACCAGTAAAGACACAAGTAAACAAAACTCTACTTCCGGAACTCGGCTGCTCCACCGCGGCTTCTGGTCTCAGGCGGCTATAAATTACATCTGCAAAATTTGGTGCCGATCGGTTGAACGGTTCGACTTAAAAAGTGGGAGTACATTACCGACATACAGATATCGTCAAATGGCCGTTATTTTTGCAAATTTATCTGATGCGATGCGATGCGGGGGGTTAATAAAAAAAAAAAAAAAAAAAAAAAAAAAAAACAGAACAGAGCAAAGTTATAGAGAATTTCCTCCTCTACAAAATCATTTATTTAACTTTCGTGTGAGATGAACGGTTAAGGCGTTATTTTCATTTAAATTTCGAGCTGTCAAAAGGCAATTGCAAAGGATCATTTTTAGTGTTACTACCGTAACCTAAACTGGACCAAAATTGATGAAAAAAAGATAATAAACATGTCAAAGAGAAATAACTACCACAGCAAGGCAGATGATGATATATAAACGGTAAAAGATAATTAAAACATGGTAAAGATATTAAAGTAATACTTTATAGACGTAAACGTTAGTCTTGTGTAGTTCGAACCAACGAACTACTTCGGAAGAGCTCTCCCACAGGCAAACTACGCGAACTAGTTCGCAGATGCCTCGCCTCTTAGTTCGTCCGCTCCTTTTCCGGAGATTGAAGGAGAATAGCGAGAGGACGCGAGAGCGTGCAGAATCGCGTGATTTCCTTTTGCCGGTTACTTTCATTTCGAGCTGAGAAGCAGCTCAGCTGTACTTTCGTAGTTCACTGCCACAAGAAATCTATTTTAAACATAAAGTACTACGAGTACTCGGTATGCAAACTAGTTGAGTACCATTGTGTTACCCATTCGTGTAAATAACTGGTTTATTTGTCTAAGTATTTGATGTCAAATTGCCCAAAAATACGGGTAATAGCACATGCTTTGGCAACTCTCATTCATTATATAAAAAAGCTGTCATAAAAAAGAGCTCTTTTAGTAGCGGTAGCAAAAGCCAAAAAGAGCAGACGAACTAGAAGGAGCGGACGAACTAGGCACAGCGGACGAACTAGGAGCAGCGGACGATTATGCAAAACGTATCTCGCTTCATAGTTCGTTGGAGGGCGCGTAGCAGAATTAAAAATGACGTGTTTGCCTTCTGCTGATGAGTCATTTTGAAGTGAGCGTCTGCCTGCTAGATTACATAGTTCAGTGCTACAAAATTTCTGTTATGATGTGTTCTGCACTCTGCAATATTAAATAAATTCCATAATGCAATATATAGAGATAACTCTAAACTTAAACGCGATAAATTATCCACAAACCGTTTCTTTTGGTTATCGTGATATCGTTAGCGGCTCAACCAGCAAGCGCAAGAAGCAGCTAGGTAGGGGAACTTTCCCCTACACCTGCACGCGCAGACCACGCCGCTCAGTCGTCACTGGGAGCGGACGAAGTAAAAGAACGAAAGAACTAAAGTGAGCGCTCCCGATCGCGAACTATTATGCGCAAGTCTAGGAAACGTATAAAAATCAAAATGTTCAAATGTTTGTTTAGCTTATAGGACTTAACTACGGGGTTATCAGTCCCTAAACTTACAAACTACTTATCAACTAGCTTATCCTAAGGACGGCACAAATATCCATGCCCGAGGGGGGATTCGAACTCCCGACTGTAGTGGCCGTGCAGACCGTGAGTGGAGCGCCTCAGTCCCCTCGGCCACCGCGGCCGTATAAAAATGTATCCTTTTCAAAGTTAAACTCTGAAATATCAGATAATTTTTGCTGTGTGATAAAATACAGTCAGAGAGAATATTACCTGTTGAGTGAATAGATATCACAAAAGTAGAGTCGTGATTGTATCGTCCAGAAACGTATTTAGATTAGAAATGTTTTACCATCTGATTTCTTTTAAAAGAATTCATTGTGATTATCAATTAAAATATAAATTAATAACCCTGAGACCGTTTTTCGTGCTTCTCCTTTACCTGTAATGTCATTATGATTAAATCGGCATGCTCGGTGCAGAAATTCTCTAGCGTTCCTTTAATTGTTAAGAGGATATTGTACATTTTATTATATACAAAGCTATAAGTATTACAAATTTGAAAAAAAAAAAAAACCGTGAAGCATCACGGAGACCTAAAGTGTGCCGTAAAACACGCCAGTGTTTTTTTTTTTTTTTTTTTTTTTTCTTTAATTGAATGCTTATTCCCGAAACGCAATAACAAAGCATGGATCTGAACATCCACCAACTTTTTTCTCTTTAGGCATCAGTTTGAGGTATGAAACCACAAAATTTTTAGTCTTGCCACCCTCCCCTCTTCCCCCCTTCCTTCCGAAACTCTCTGCTATATTCGCCACTGGCTATGTTCACCAATTCCTAGACTTACAAACTACTACTAACGTCAATTACTTACATTAAAGATAACACACACACACACACACACACACACACACACACACACACACTTGCCCGAGGGAGGACTCGAACTTCCAGCGGGAGCGGCTGCCCACATGATGTTAAAATAAAAAATGTTCAAATGTTTGTAGAGCTTAAGGGACATAACTAAGGGGTCATCAGTCCCTAAACTTACAAACTACTTATGAAGTAGCTAATACTAAAGATGACACAAACATCCTGAGAGGATATTCGAACCCCCGACGGGGAACAGCCTCGCGCATCGTATCATAGCGCCTCAATGCGCTCGTCCGCTCCGCCGCGGCCATACGTGATGCATGATGCCTTAGACTACCTGAAAGATGTCTATAAAAATATAAGAGTGAAAGATGTCTATAAAAAATGTTTTGCTTACTGACTCAAGATTGACAGGGAAGCAATCTCCTACTGTCATCACCCCAAACGAGACCTTCTTTACATTAATATGGATACTAAAACCTGAGACACAAGAAAGAGAAAACAATATAAAGAAGAGAGACTAATCTCACCAAAACCATGGAAACTGTGCTGGTTGATCAGTGGTTGGAAGGAAACATTCCAAGGTACTCAACGCCCAGCACAGTACAATGCACCTAACCATAAGGACAGAAAACCCCCTATATTTTTCTTTAAAAAATTTTTTTTTATTTTTATTTTTTTAGATACAATGTCTTTCTTTCCTGTTACATTGTTTAGCCCAAAATTAAAATTAACAAATTTCAGAATACATTGAATTTCGACATATGTATAACAACTTTGTAACCAATCATGTTTTTATGTTCTCCAATACATCAAATTATTGCAAAATGCACGAATTGTAATTTGTTATATTATAATTGTAGCAACAACTATAAGCACTTGAATATATGTATTTTCTCTTTGCTTTTATTTTACTTTATTCTACTTATCTCTATTTATCTTAAATACTCCAATTATGTAACATTAATGAACTAATGTATAACATGTAAAACTACAAATGTACGTCCTGCTTTTTATTGAAAGGTAGCAGGATTATAAATGAGCAATAAATAAGTTAAAAAAATTAAATAACTTACGTTATTGAAAGTTGCTTAAGGATGTGAATAACACTGTTCTTGCTTATCTGTTCACAATTAGTGGTTATATTCATAAAACAAGTCATTAGCTAGTTGGTCTGATATAACAACTGTCATCATCTTACAGATACTATGCAATTACGGCCTTGTAAAGTTACCAGAATAAAACGTTTCCACAAAAACTGTGATAGATCTGTCCCAATACACACAACACGGATTAAACAATAGGTTCTTACTGTACTCTCCTTTAGTCCTGAAATTCAGGGTATTTGTGAATACTGCTTACTGAAATTAAATAATTTCAAAACGGTGACACTGCTCCAATTCAGATTAAATCTGCAAACCACTTATAGAGCAAGCCTGAGAGCGTGGAAAGATAGTTCTCGCAGCTTCTACAACCACTGTATCTAGTTTGCGTAGTGGATAGAGCATCTGCCTAGTTAGTATAAGAAGCTCGTTCGGTGTCCGGTCAGGGCAAGGACTTTCAACCGCCTCGTCGAATTTAATTCGGTGCACATAACACGCAGGTAAAATATCTCTGACCTCCATGCTATCGAATCTGAAATGTTAACTGATACATTCTTCCCGACAATATTGTGACAGTATTGTTGAACAGCAACCTGTGTGAAGCACTAACAAGGGGCAACTTTGACTTCGGGCGCTCGGAACCGCATAAAACCTGCTTGCAATAACAGTCAATCCTAAACAAGGAGGTGGTTTGCGACATTTCCGTGCAGAACATTGCATTGTATCTCAAGTAACATTTTAACAGAGAGCAACCAAGTTATAAAATATCAATACCATAGGAAGGAAATTATGTGTAATTTAATGGCGTCAACAATTTCTCTGCTTTGGGGCTCACAGAGTGGAATATGTTGTTGAGAGACATAATCGTAATTGATGTTTATACCTTTTACACTGCATTATTTATTTACAACGAGCTCACTTCGGCTTTTATTGCCATCATCAGGTTTTCTGTAATACAAATCGGGTAATTTAGAATTACTAACTACAGTTAGATAAAAAAAAAGGTAAAGCAGTCAACAATCCGAGGATTGGTTTGAACACCACAGTGCTTTACTAGGCATGGTCCTGTTTGGAGGTGGTATGCCGTTGCCTTCCTCCGACCTTCGAACTGACTTAACCAGCCAGTTATAGGGGGACCTACAGTTTAACGTGGGTTCCGAACCACGGTGCTACTCGGTGTTTTTCACATGAGCAATACTGCCAGAGGTGAAAGAAGTGGAAAGTTAGATAAGCTGTCATATATTTATGGGGCTATTAGATTTAATTCTGTTATTATTGGCTTATATGCCTGTAACAGACTTTTTATTTTCTGCCTCAGTAAAAATGAAAGCTATAGTCAAAGTGTTTCAACGACATTATATGTTTACATAGTTACCCACAGACCACTGTATTTACAAGATAATTTATTTTCTATGAATGAACATAAATTAGCTGATAACTACAGTGGTTTCTGGGTAACATATAATGTCGTTGAAACACTTTGACTATAACTGTCATTTATACTAAGGCAGAAAATAAAAAGTCTGTTACAGGCATATAATCAAATCATAATTGAATAAAATTTATATGTATATGACAGCTTATCTAACTATAGTTATAAATTACCTAGATAAACTAAAATATTGTGGTATGAATGGGACAGTGTCCAAATGGTTTAAAACAAACCTAACAGGAAGAGTGCAGAAAGTTGACACTAGTAGTTCTCATAATATGCAAAAATCAGCTGAGTCCTCAAAATGGGGAGCAATCAAAAATGGGGAGCAATCAAAAATGGGGTGCCGCAAGGTTCGGTCTTGGGCCCTTTGCTGTTCTTAATATATATTAATGACTTACCATTCTATATTCATGAAGATGCAAAGCTGGTTATTTTTGCTGATGATACAAGTATAGTTATCACACCTGACAGAAAAGAACTAACTTATGAAATTGTAAACGACGTCTTTCAGAAAATTATTAAGTCGTTCTCAGCAAATGGACTGTCATTAAATTTTGATGAAACACGGTACATACAGTTCCATACAGTAAATGGAATGACACCATCAGTAAATATAGACTTCGGTCAGAAATCTGTAGCAAAGGAAGAAGTTTCAAAAATTTTAGATGTAAGCATTGATGATGGGTTGAACTGGAAAAAACACATTGAGGATCTGTAGAAAAGTTTGAGTTCAGCAACTTATGCTATTAGAGTAATTGCAAATTTTGGTGATATACACCTCAGTAAATTAGCTTACTATGCCAATTTTCATTCTCTGCTTTCGTATGACATCATTTTCTGGGGTAATTCATCATTGAGTAAAAAAGTATTCATTGCACAAAAGCGTGTGATCATAATAATTGCAGGAGCCCATCCGAGATTATCCTGCAGACACTTATTTAAAGAGCTAGGGATCTTCACATTAGCTTCTCAGTATATACATTCACTTATGAAATTTGCTATTACCAATCCCAATGAATTCAAAAACAATAGCAGTGTACATAGCTACAACACTAGGAGAAAGAATGATCTTCACTATTCAAGGTTAAATCTAGCTTTGACACAGAAAGGAGTGAATTACGCTGCCACAAAAGTCTTTGGTCACATCATTTGTATTACAGGAAACCTGATGATCGCAATAATAGCATAAAAGCCGAAATGAGCTCATTTTAAATAAACAAATAAATAAATCATTATACTAGCAGTGTAAAAGGTATAAACGTCAATTTCAATTAATGGCGTCAGTTTACATATTGAATCTGCAACGCCAAAAACTCTGTGCTTAATGTACTTTTAATAGCGCAACAAAAATAAAAAAAACACACACACACACACACACATACATATACAGCATTTCCACACACCTGAAGGTACCTACATTAGTCCTCAAAGTGCAGATACGGAATTTCGATGACGTGGTTAGAACAAAGTAAGAGGGAGCAAAGTTCACACTTCAATAATGCCATGTTATCAAATTCCAAATCACTTTCGCATTCACGCAGTCCAATATCAAAAACCTCACTGATTACATTTTCAAATGATTATATTAGTACGTCAGGCTGATACCCTGGCTTTTGCCAACCATATTGCAACATTAGCTTACACGTAGGTGCAGCATATTAATCGTAAATCCCATACTGAAGAAATTTTATGTTATATAACATGTCCGCGAACTCCATATCATCGGCCCGATGTCATTTCCATCTACATCTACATGGGATACTCTGCAAATCACATTTAAGTGCCTGGCAGAGGGTTCATCGAACCACCGTTATATTATTTACCTCCCATTCCATTCTCGAATAGCGCGCGGGAAGAAAGAACACCTGAATCTCTCCGTTCCAGCTCTGAATTCTCGTATTTTATTCTGATGATCTTCTACCTAAGTAAGTGGGAGTCAACAATATATTTTCGCATTCAGAGGAAAATGTTGGCGATTGGAGTTTCGCAAGTAGCCCACGCCGCAGTGATAAGCGTCGTTGTAATGATTCCCATCCCAGATCCTGTATCATTTCCGTAACGCTGTCTTCCCTCTATCGTGACAATACGAAACGAGCTGCCCTTCTTTGGACTCTTTCGATGTTCTCCGTCAAACCCACCTGATAAGGATCCCACACTGGGCAACAACACTCCAAAAATGGACGGACAAGCGAGGTGTATGCATTTTCTTTTGTAGTTCTGTTGCATCTTTTAAGGGTTCTGCCAATAAAACGCAGTCTCTGGTTCGCCTTTCCCACGACATTATCTACGTGTTCTTTGCAGTTTAAGTCTGAAGTAATAGTAATTCCTAGCTTTTTTGTGGAGTTTACGGCCTTCACTTTTGATTGATTTATCTTGTATACAAAGTTTAACGGATTTCTTTTCTTACTCATGTGGACGACTTCACACTTCTCATTATTTAGAGTCAATTGCCAATTTTTACACCATACTGGTATCTTATTCAGATCGTTCTGCAGTTGGTTTTGATCTACAGATGCTTTTATTAGACGGTAAATGACGGCGTCATCTGCAAAGAACCTGAGGGAGCTACTTAGATTTTCCCCTAAATCGTTCCCCTAAATCTGTTTTAGGCCATGCCTTATCATCGATTACTACAAACTATGTCCTCTCTGACAGGAAAGCCCCTAACCAATCATTAATTTGGGGCGATATACCATAACCACGCAATTTGATTAAAAGCCGTTTGTAAGGTACGGTACCAAAAGACTTCTGGTACTCAAGAAATACGGAATCGATTTGCGAACCGTTGTCGATAGCACCCGTCACTTCGTGTGAATAAAGAGCTAGTTGTGTTTCGCATGAGTGATATTTTCTAAATGAGCGTTGATCTTGGGTCAATAGATCATTCTGTTCGAGACAATTCATAATATTTGAATTCAGGATATGTTCCAAAACCCTGCTGCAAATTGACGTCAATGAAATAGGCCTATAGTTTAGTGGGTTACTCCTGCTGTCTTTCTTGAACATAGGTCGCAACTTAGGCCCTAATATCTGGACCACATGCGTAAGATTAATTCTCTTCATGATATCGCTGCACTGTACACAGTTTAGACAGTAACTCGCTTGCCAACAGTCGAGAGACAAATACGTACTGCAGCTGTACCACTCACGCAACTGGAGCACAGGGTAGTGCAGCAGACGAGTGTGGCGTTTCGTAGGGAAATGCCGCCCATCATTGTGTTGTTTATGTTTACTTGTTATTCTAAGCACGATTTCGTGCGATTCCGAGTGTTCGAGTTCAAAAGTGGCCCTTGTAAGCGTCAAATGGTGTCTGCTCCGCTGGGCTGCATCCGTACTCACGCTAAACACACGGCGACAAATTTCCGCCTTATTTCTTTAATTTTGTGGATGCAGCATCAGCTTAACGGCCCAAGAGCTGTTTGCAAGCTGGCAGTAATCTGCACAGCCACACACAAGTGCAGATAACTGTTTCCGTTGTCGCCGCGGCGCATTATAAGGGACACAAACGCTGTTTAGTGGGCCGACACTAAACTCGCCGGGTTGCCCGTTTTCGGCTACGGGCCACCGTGGCTGTTAACGCCACGCGCATGCGCCCGTGGCCGTTGACGGGCAACAGCGCACGCCACCGGAATGCGGTTGCGAAACGTGAAACATTGCGCAATTTGGCGCCAGCCAGAAAGCGGCGACAGAAGCCAGCACACTGCCGCCAGCTGTAATGAAACAAACGTCCGTGGCGCCGGCAGTCGCCAAAAACTTAATAACCACTAACGTAAGTGTGCATTATGGCGATGATCTAGTTCACGACGACACAAGTGTTGCAAAAATGTTGTCATTTCACAAATTTTGTACGACACCATTTATAACAACTGCAGTCTGAAACCAGCAAAACGGCGATCCCTATTATTTTTAACGTAGAAGTCATTGATTTTCGAAGTTATTACTATAGTATGAAAAGAAGCCACATTATCACTGACTGATTGAATCGGATCCCAGTTCCACCATGAAGATCGTAAATATGCCAATACAGTGAATTTCATACGTAAGATTTCCGTCTTTGAGAAACGTACAGTCTTAGACAAAAAAAATTGATCGCCGGCTGGCCGACACAGAGGCTAAGTCTCAGAGGGTCACGCAGTGTGGACAATAAATTCGATCGCCTCTCACAATACTAAGTCCGGCGATATGCATGATCTGGCAACGCTGTATAATGCGACACCGTCAGGAGGAAGTGTTATCTCCTTCTCAAGGCAGTTCTGTAATGTATGAGCGCTTGGGCTCGTGGTAAGAGTCGCCTTTACAAGTGTATGTGTAAGCAGTTGCGAGATCAAATCCAAATACACACTTCTTTTTTTAACCACATATTGGCTGACTTAGTTATCAGTGTGGAAGAACCTCAAATGTAACAGAGAAAACACCCAGAAACAATTACCGAAAACACCTCGCGGCTGCATCAAAACTGCACTGCTTACTCTCGGGAGTAGTGGGCACTGGCTACAGCGACGCGCCAGCGGCCGCATCGCGGCTGCCGCCTGCGGACTTGGTGACAGCGACGCACTGTTGTAAGTCCATTTACCGGCAGTTATATGCTTATTTTAAGTTCTAGTACTTATATTACAGTCACGTATTGAATATATGTATAAACATAATCTCAACGTTGTAAAGTATAATCGAAAAAAGGGTCATAAGAGTGACTATTACTACATTTTCCTTGAACGTCATCAGATCGCTCATTCAGGATTCCAACTCACGATTGTTCTAGTGATGAGTTATGATGCCCTCATGCTGAGATCATAAGAAAAAATTAATGACTGAGTACTAAAAGATTTTTATATGGACCAAAGTGCAACCACAACGCCAGGGGTGTGCCCATTTTTTGCCAACAACTGAGACATCATTTAGTCGCACTTTAAGGAAAAACGACGTAAAGAACTGCATCATGTGTTAATACTACACCATAATACTTCCTGTTGATTTCACAAACAAAACATTCAATACTGTGCTTCGGAATTCACCCATTTCTCACTTACTCTTTCGATCACATGTCCTCAAACGTTTATCTGTCGTGCCCATACTCGAATAACCTTCGACAAAAATTATTTCCTGACGAAAATACACGTCGAACATCGATTGGCGTCATAATTAGCTTGGAATCAGTTCGTTTCTACAGGGACAGAGTTGATAAAGTACCTGAACGTTGCCAGACTTTCCCATTATCTGAGAGAATATAGCAAGTAACCACAAGAAGTTTCTTTGTTATTTTCGATCTGGATTCGTACAACTTCGGTCACAAAAACAGCTAAAAAAATTCGACACCCGTGAGATCAGAACCATGGACCAAATACACCTCTTTGTGACAGACGACTACTTTACCTCAGAGCTAGCGAGCAGCTATGCACGGCAGCTCTTTCCTGCTGTCACATATGTTGCTAGAAAATATAACTCACTACGTAAGAGGCGATATTAGTTGCAATTTCGCCAAGTGCATGAGCTAATAGCCTACTGCCACCTCTCGAGTGAGAAACCTGTCAGATTATTCAACGGATATTACAGTAAACATGAAGTGAATTTTTGAGCATAGTTCTGTGCCATCCCGGAACTAAGACATTGGTACCAGCGTTGCCAGACTTACACTGCGATGTTGCCAAGCTTCATTCATACTATCAACAGGAAGAATAAGATCCGAGGTGATTGCCAAGTTGGTTCGACAGAGACTTAGCATGCGAGGAAGTATGATATCTAAAGAGAACACAGTTAAGCAGGAAATACTCAGCAGAACACAGAAAGCATCCAGTTTTTACAGTCAAATAAGAAATCTTTTCTGGGATGATAAAATGCCACAAAAAGCAAAAGCAACCATCTACCATACATATTTCGTCCCAATCGTTACATACGGCTTAGAAACAGGTACCCTACTAACCAGAGACCTCAATAGAATTCAGCCAATGGAAATGAGATTCATTAGAGCTATGAATCAAACAACCAGGCAGGATAAAATTAGGAATGAGGGTGAATAGAAAAATAGTTGGTATTGAGGTTTCTGTCACCAGCATCATATGGAAACGTAGACTTCAGTGGTATGGGCACTTAATGAGAATGAATAGTGAAAGACCTTCTAAAAAGTATTTCACCCTCAACCTCATAGGAAGAAGACCTCGGGGAAGACCAAGAAAACGCTGGATAGAGACTGTAAGATCAGATCTGGAGGAGACACTAATGGGAAGACATTCTGGAACAGAAGATGTATGAAGACAGGAGTAGATGGCGAGCGCTTGTACACCACACCCAGGAAACTGGAGTTGGAAACTGATGATGATGATGATGAATCTCCTACTTTATTACATTTTTTATTGTGACTAGTTCAGATTTTTTTTCTAAAGATTCATTTACTTCTTTAGTCATGCCACCATTATAAAATCTACCTGGTAGCTTCCAGTCTTTCCTGGTCTCTTCCACGTACACAACCTTCTTTCATGATTCTTAAACCAAGTGTTTGTTATGATTAAATTATGTTCTGTGCAAAGTTCTACCAGGTGATCTCCTCTTTCATTCCTTTTGCCCAGTCCGCATTTACATACTATTTTTCCGCCCCTTCCTTTTCTTACTACTGAATTCCAGTCTTCTATCACAATTAAGTTTTCCTCTCCCCTAATTACCTGAATAATTTCCTTTACCTCCTCTACATTTCTTTGATCTCCTCATCATTGGCAGAGCTAGTGGGCATATAAAGTTGTACTGCTGTGGTCAGTGTTGGCTTTGTATCTATCTTGAATATGATAATGCGACCACTGTGCTGTTCATAGTAGTTTACCTGCATTCCTATTTTCTTATTCATTATCAGAACTACTCCTATAATACCCCCAACTGATTTCGTGTTTATAACCGTGTACTCACCTGACAGAAATCCTGTTCATTCTGCCACCGAACTTCACTAATCCCTACCATATCTAACATTAACCTATCCATATCTCTTTTCAAATTTTCTAACTTACCTACACGATTAAGGGTTAGAACATTCGACACTGCGATCTGTAGAATGCCTGTTTTGTTTTTCTTGATGATGACATCCTCCTGAGTAGTCCCTGTTCAGAGATCCGAATGGGGGACTATTTTACTTCCGTAATATTTTACCCAAGAAGATGCCATCATCATATATTCATGCAGGAGATCTGCATGTCATTGGAAAAAGTAAACGCTTTAGTTTCCCCTTGCTTTCAGCCATTCGCATTAGCTGCAGAGCAAAGCCATATTAGTTGATGTTACATGGCCAGCTCAGTCAATCATCCAGACCGTTGCCCCTGTAACTACTAAAAAGACTGACGCCCCTCTTCAGGAGTGACACATTTGTCTGGTCTCTCCATACATACCCCTCTGTACTGGTTGTACCTACAGTGCAGCTATTTGTATTGTTGAGGCACGCAAGGCACCCTACCTCAGCAATGTCTGTGGTTCATGGCGGTGGATATATGGTATACCATTTATTTTTAGTTTTTTGAATTGATATATGATATACCACTCAAAAAAAAAAATACTAATACCTTACTCAAATTGTGTGTGTGTGTGTGGGAGGGGGGTTCAACATATTCTGCTAAACTGATGGGTGTTCTCTGAGGTGCCTTACTGTATGCAGAATGTGTAGTCACTCTCTCACTGAGGTTCGACTCTTGTCACAGATATGGGTGTGCATGTTTTCTGTATCACAAGTTAGTGTAAGTAGTTTGTAAGTCTGAGGACTGACAACCACTGTACTTTGGTCAAAATAAATAAATAAATGAAAAATAAAATAAAATAAAGCCACATTTAGTATAAAAATGGTCTACTGCAGGAAAACAATCGCTGTTGGGGTAATAATAGACCACATTGAATAGTTTTTCCTAGAAAAGAGGGGCAGAAGTTAGGCGCCCTCAAGTGCACCCGCCAATCATCTTTAACTGTTATTGTTAGGAATTTCCTGTAGGGATTTCCTATAATGGTGGGAGAGGGATGTAGGGTCAGGTAAGTGGAGCCCACATCACCCTTAATTGGACCTGCTAATGAGCCAGTATCCGCATTGTCCCTCTACTAATGCATCAATAATTGTTTCCACTACACGGTTTCCCTGTTCACCTCGGGAGATGAAGCGAGTACCAGGAAGTGTCTGCTCTATTCTAGAACGGTGGCAGTACTGGGAAGGAGGTGAGACTCTGCACAGCGAGCACTGCTACTATCCCCACTAGCACACTCTGCTGCTTCCAGCACTCTCTCCGCTATCCACTCCCTGTCCTCTCTCTCTCTCTCTCTCTCTCTCTCACACACACACACACACACACATACACACACACATGCTAGAAACTGTCCAGCGCCTCCCTCTCCAGCCGCTGGAGAGTCCTCACCGCCGCCGGAAACTGTGTCCTCCTCCATCCCTTTCGCCCTCTGCCTGTTACACCCTAGCTGTCCCTGTAGTAAAAATCACTGGACCAGGCCCGATAAGGCTCTGCTCTCTCGGCGAAACTGGAGCGCCTTTACAAGGAGCGCTTAGCGGCAAATTTTCCAGTTAATGCCGACGCGCACAGTACACTTGTTCTGTAGCCTCAGGTAGTGATGCTGGAATGTGCCGTATTGCGATAACACCAAAGACGATTAAGCCAGGATAAGTCTGGCTACGGGAACACAGACAGTTGGCACTATCACTAGCTAACACACGCTAATGGTCGTGTAGCAGGAGCAATAACACGTGCGTGATACCTGATTCTACTACCTGTTCACTACACTATCTGAACCGAACTCCTATAGTAAATACAAGTCAACACCAACCCACTGCCGCGGCGGATTAGCCGCACGCACTGGGGCGCTGTGCTGTGCTGCGCGCGGCCGTTCGCCTTCCGGGGATCGAGCCCTCCCCACCCCCTCCCCACTGGTATGGGTGTTTATGTTGTCCTTAGGTTAGCTTACCTTAGTTGTCTGTAAGCTACGGCTAATAACCCACCAGTTGAGTCCGCTAGATTTCCAAACATCTGAATTTTAACCGACCCACTTCGCAGCAACTTTCTGTTATTACCGCTATATTGTTTGCCGTATTGTTGTCTCCACTCCGTAGAACAGACAGAAAGGTGTTGAAACATTGTAGTTCATTCAGAACCTGGATATCGTAATTGATCCCCTGATTAAAGACATTAAACTGAAACAGAGGCATTGAAATAAAAATCATGTCGCGGCCGGGATTCGAATCCGGGACCTCCTACTTACTTGCCTTAAGACCGGCCGTGTAGCTGGCGTATCCATTCACTACGTTTATGTGCAACACATCTCTCGGAATACGAAAACCGAATTTCGTAAACCGTTTCTCGCTGTCGTGTTTACATGGTATAGCTTGAATCGGATTTCCTAGTCCACTTAATATGGCGGCTGAAAAACAACTGATTCAGTTCCGGATTTAGGCAAGACAAACGCTATTTTTCTTTAGTTAAATACACAGATTCAAGCTCACTCTAACATTTATACTTTTATTTCACATTAGAAAATATCAATCTGTCCATATGTGCCAAAAATTCTTAACAAGAAAACACAATCTGACAAGCCAAAAACGGTTGCGTTTACATGTGCGCGAAAATCGATTGTGGAAGTGGAAAACCGATTTAGAGAAGTGGATTTCCAGAATCGATTTAGGAGTGTTTACATGACCAACCTGAAGCGAAATTGGGAAATCGGTTTACGAAATCCGGTTTTGGGCGCGTGTAAACGGGGTGATTAAGTCTCGGTGGCCTAGTCGTTGCTCTGCATACGTGGGTGCCGCAATAGCTGAAACGAAAGAAAGTTTTAAAATTACGTCCTGTAATAGAAAAGGTGGTTCTCCCTGAAGAAACAGGTGCAGTGAGGTTAATGTCTTAGGTTTGTGGTAGTGACATATACAAAGAAGGCAAAGATATCAAGCTGGAGGAGGACTCTGAATATCTTATTGTAATTCTGTCAGAGAAAGCAAATGACCTGGAGGAGCAATTGAGCGGAATGGACAGTGTGTTGAAAGGAGCATATAAGATGAAAATTAACAAGAGCAAAACAAGGGTAATGGAATTCAGTCTTAGAAAATCAGGTGTTGCTGAAGGAGTTAAATTAGGTAACGACTCAATAAAGTTGGTAAATGAGTTTTGTTACTTGGGCAGTAAAATAACAAATGATGGTCGCAGTACAGAAGATATAAAATGCAGAGTGTCAATGGGAAGAAAAGCGTTTTTGAAAAGGAGAAATTTGTTAACGTCGAAAGTTGATTTGATCATAAGGAAGTCCTTTCTTAAGTCATTTGTGTGGAGTGTTGCCTTGTACGGGAGTGTAACATGGATGATAAACACTGCAGACAGGAAGAAGACTGAGGCATTTGAAATTTGGTGCTCCAGAAGAATGCTGAAGATTTGGTGGGTAGATGGCATAACTAATACGGTACTGAACAGAATTGGTGAGAAAAGGAATTTCTGGCATACCCTGACTAAAAGAAGGGATCGATTGGTAGGACACATTTTTAGGCATCAAGGTATTGTGAATTTAGCATTGGAGGGAAGGGTGTGGAGTAAAAGTTGCAGAGGGAGACCAAGAGAAGAATATAGCAAGCAAATTGAAATAGATGTAGGTTGCTGTTCTTATGAGGAGATGAAGAGGTTTGCTTAGGTTAGAGTAGGGTGGAAAGCATCAAACCAGTCTCCAGACCGAAGACCACAACAATACCACATATTCGATATATAGATCTGTCCACTTGACTCCATATCCTCTGTATCCAGGCAAACTTTGGCAGCTGGAAGTAACTGACCTCCCCGTCAGTTGCCATACCTGCATCGCCACCCACATGATGCAGCATTCCTACCTTAGTAGATGGAGCAGTCAATGTGTAACTGGTCTAATCATTTTCGTCCTGTACTAAAATTATAACAATTTAAGTGGCGAATGTCGTACACTGTGGAATGTGTCTGAAAGCTGTTATCTTGACTGTTGGCAGTAGATGGCCGACAACATCATCACAATACTGTCATGTCAGCACAGCTACCTATCTGAAGTGCAGAAAGCTATCATCCTCCCCCTCCCCTCTCCCAAACTGTCACCACTCCTAGGAAGAAATTGCTGGAGAAAGTTGGTCAGTGTATGCTGTGGTGAAAATAATTTGCATTACTAACAAAAGTGTAAATGTTCGTTTGTTTAGAACCGTTAATATCTGAAAGTTCTTGATCAATTACTTTTAAATTTTGGCATAACACAGTATTCTAGCCTATTTCTTTGATGTATGTTATATAACATGTATCGTTCCCATTTTCTACCACCTTAACATTGGTAGGGAGCGATGTTTGTTCCAGCGATCCACTGAGCTGTGCTGCCAGGGGCACTGCTTCAGTTAGTGCCAAACAAGCCTGATCGGTCAGTTGGTGAGTTTCCATACGAAGAATAGTCCCACAGGGGGCTCCCATTTTGGGAGTACATGCGTGGCAAACTTGTGGGCTCTTGGCTGAGCCTGACATTACTTACACTTGTGTCAGAGTCCTTCTGTTTCCTTTCTTGTCGGCCTCCCTTGACCAACGATTGATTCTTCAAGTCATATTTGGTTTCAAGGCCTGGGAGTGTATTTCATTTTCCTATTCTAATTAAATACCAAGTATGTCCCTGGATAAGGAAACCACCTTTTTACAAAGTGTCAACAGGCTTCTAGGAGGACTGATGAGGGGCTAGAAGGAAGGACACTCTCTTGCCCTTGGGGTGCGAAACTGCTCCTAAAGACGAAACAACCACAACATGGTCAATGGCATAGAATGGACAAGGTAATGGGAAACTAGTCTGTAAAAGACCCGAATAGGTATCCCAAGTATCAACAGCTCATGATGGAAATTTTTTTGGTTAAATTCTCCAGAGGTATTATAGTCCCTGATTTGAATCTCCTGGTGTGGAGAACTTAAGAGATATGGAAACCCAAATGTAAGTAGGATAACAACATGGTGTAAGGAGTCAAGGTTTTCTGACTTCCTTCCATGACATTTTTGTGTAGAGAATCATATTGTACTCATCATTCCGATTCGTTTGATACCTCACACATCATATGTGTATTCATATTGGTCAGGAGTGTAATGAGCAATTACACATGAAATTGTCAATTGTGTTTAACATTTAACGAGGGGATCCCGTACGGAGACAAGCAAAATTTCACGGTGTAGCTGGAACGAGGAAGCGTCAGTGAGTCAGGCAGGTGGAACACAAAGGCGATGGCATACAAAAGACGACAGCTTTTAAACAGCAGGGGGGTCGCGTCTGAAGAGCTTTAGACAGACAATGGGAGGCGAGCTTGGCGCCGCATCATTTTACCGGAATTGCTCAGACTGTATGTGACGCGCGCTGTTATTGGCGAAGGCTAGCAGAAGGCGTGCTGCTACGATAACGCTGATTGGCTGCTGAGGAAAGATACGTGGTAGGAGAAATTGAGAGCTGCCGGAGGAAATTGTTGGCAGACTCACTTATGCGTCTTCTCTCACCTTGCGCAGGTGACGGAATCGCGTGCTCTGTGAATTTGCTGTGGTTACATCTGATTGTGTGTACAGCGAAGTTTGCGGTAACAAGTGTTGAGTTACATGCATAACGTGTAACTACGGTACGATTCCAGAGCGGTGGACATTTTGCCAATCCATAATTTTGATAGTTAACGTCTGCGGACGGTTTTGAGCGGCATCGGCTAATTTTCTGAATTAGCGTACCCAGCCAATATTAGTTTGACTAGGGAGAATAGCGAGCCTTGGCGTCACCAAGTGCAATAGGAAGTTTTTGGCTGAATAATCCCAGCCATCGATTTAATCAGCTAACTTTTTACAGGTTTCAGAGACGCACCCCTGTCAGCATCGACGCAACACACGGTATTTGTGCGCATATGCAACGCGAGCGAACGACGATATTTGAGTAGCGTAGGGTCCGTGCAAACGCCACACCACTAAAACATTATTCTTGATATTGCGGCGACATCCTCTCGTCCGTATTTCAGTTTATTAAAGAACGAGTTACGCGTAATTGCAATACCTCAGGCATTCCTAAAAATTATATTTCAGTAATATTGTACGGCAGTATCGTATCTTATCTAATCTCTACTTAAGAACCTATTAAATTTCTTTGACTATTTTTTGATAATATTTGCATTTCAACTTTAATTGTTTTTAAATAATAAATTACGTTTTCACCTCTCTGTAATTAGTTCACTTTTATTTGCTGAGAAACTGTGAATACCACATTGCCGTACCCGGTGAGGTCACTTAGCAGTAATTATTTAATTTTTCGTAATTTTTAATGTACAGGAGTGGTAGTTCAGATCTTTTTGAGTATAGTTAAGGACCACTTATCTGTCTTGAATTGAAATGGGCACTACTTTCTGATTTCTAAGCCTAGGAGTCACGGCAGATTTGTTCAACCTTCAGATCCAACTATTTAAGAGTACAAAAACATTACAGATCAGTCCTTTCGCGAATTACAAGGTTGAATAAGTCGTCTGTCCAAGTGAAGAGACGGAACGTGATGACAAGGGCTTTGGAATGGAACATTTACTCCCTACCTAAATGTGTTTAACTAGAAAATATGGAAATGAAACATGTGGATATTTATGTTAGATACATCAACACGACGGAAGAGCACAAGATAATCCTGGGATTGTTGCAGTTGGAATTATCCCAAACAAACAGATGGGATTTCGAGTAAAAGGATATATTGAGAGGATAATTACTGTCAGACTAGAAACTAAACCAAGAGACACAAGCACAATAGAAGTCAGTAAGTATGCATGCCAACTGCAGGTCATTAGTACAGCGAAATCGACATGAAGTATGATTATCTCTAAGAGGTCACTGGCAGAATGAAAGGAGGTGAAAATCTTGTCATCGTGGGAGAGATGAATGCTGTTGTTGGATAATGAAAACAAAAGGGTGTGGCAGGAAAATTTAGATTAGGATGAAAACATGAAGATGAGGTGGGCTTGTAGAATTCTGCCAAAAAAAAAAAAAAAAAAAAATAAAATAAAATAAACTTTGCAAAACTAATACCTACTTTAATCGTCATCAAAGGAGAAGATATACATGCAAAATGCCTGGCGATATTAGTAGATACAAAACAGACCTCATATTAGTGAAGCAAAAATTTAAAAACCAAGTTAAGGACAGGAGATTATACCCAGGCTACGATGTCGAAAGTGACAATGTATTGGTTGTGATGATGAATGAAGTAAAAATTCAAAAGCCTTAAAGAGAGAAACAAATGGAAATAGCTATAAAATGAGAGTACACTGAACAAACAACAGACAACAAAACAAACACATAGATTTGCAATAACATTCAGGAAAGCTCAGAAAAAATAAAAACTGGCATTTTGGCAGCAGCAAGAGAAGTAATAGAAGAGGATAGACCACGGAGAAGGTATGAGTGGAGTAGTTCTGATAAAGGGGCAAGGCAAGCAAGAGAAAAAAAAGCCTTGAGGATATCAGCATTACATTTGAGGACAATATGAGAAAGGGACACATAGAGAATGCTTATAGACATGTGACACAGAGAACTAAATTACCTGTCTGCTCTGCAGTTTCTATTATTATGTTCATTGTTTGTTTTTATATTTAGTAGACCCACTCTCGCGTTATTTTCAAATTTTTATAATTTTATAGCTGTGTATATGCACCTTCTTTACCGTGACAGTCTTTTTAGTTAGACTTGCTTGGGTAATTTCTTAACTCAGCTTTTTACTTCTGCGTCAAAGTCTTTGTCACAGTTCTTGCGTTTACGTTACTTAGGCCCTACCTACTGTAGAGTCCTATGGGGCATCTTTATAGTCGTTCGTTTCTCTGGGTGCTGTAGTGATGGATAAGGAGCGTGACTGCTATGTTCAGTTAAAGTGCGAGCTCAGTTGATGGTATATCACTTCCAACTTCAGTTGATGTTGATTTCACTTGCACAGCTGCAGAGTGCAGTTGAGGCACACCCCTGTTGTGGGGGACCAGCAGACATATCAGATGTGTCCACCGATCGACCTGCGACTGCGGCCAACCCTGTAACTGAAAACCTACCTCTGGTAGCTTGGTAGGTCTCCAAAGGCGTGGCAGGTAGCGAAAGACTTTCCGAAGGACCGATCGTGAGGCCTCCCCGGTTCGACTTACCAACAGGTTCGAGGCGCGGTCTGTGCAAGACAATGTGCTTGTAAATTTAAGTGATTTAACTGCTGCAGTTATTAGTCCCTGATGTTACAAACTACTTAAACTAACTTACGCTAAGGACAACACACACACATCCATGTCCGAGGGAGGACTCAAACCTCCAAGGGCGAGCACCCGCCAGCTCCGCAGCAAGGCGTCTTACAGCTCTCGGCCACTCCAGCGTGGCAGTTGGTATTCTGACAGTCAGATTAACAGCTGCTACTTTTTACCGACCCCCTGACCCAGAGAATTCGATTGCAGAAATGTTCAAGGAAAGCTTTAATCAAGTTTCAATCAGAGTGCAGGTCGTGTTGCTGTGACGTCAGAGGAGGTGGGCCTCTGTGCTCGTGAATACATGACTGCTTGCCGTGAGGCCTGGTAAATCTGGACGAGTGACCCCTCCCTCCCCCCTCTGCAAACACTCCGTGGCAGCCCCCTGCTAAATGTTCAAATATATATACATGTGGGGTCTGTTCCGAAAGAACAGACGTCACTTCTGATCCTGCCGTTGTTATTATTTAATATTCACAGAATATATGACATCAACTGCGATTGGGCAAAGCTGAAAATATGTACCCAGCCGGGATTCGAACCCGGGTCTCCTGCTTTCTAGGCAGTTGCGCTGACCCCTACACCACTGTGGACACAGTGATCACCGCACCTGCAAGGACTACCTAAGCACGCCTCCCGTCAGATACAAATTCCCAGCTTCGCCCTGCCCACAGTACTCAAACCCGTAGTTATTAACTAATTCCCGTAAGAGTAAGGGCTTCAAACTTGACGGGCAATGATCCTATCGTTAATGGGGAGGGGTGGGCAAGTTTGAAGCCCTTACTCTTACGGGAATTAGTTAATAACTACGAGTTTGAGTACTGTGGGCAGGGCGAAGCTGGGAATTTGTATCTGACGGGAGGCGTGCTTAGGTAGTCCTTGCAGGTGCGGTGATCACTGTGTCCCCAGTGGTGTAGGGGTCAGCGCAACTGCCTAGAAAGTAGGAGACCCGGGTTCGAATCCCGGCTGGGTACACATTTTCAGCTTTGCCCAATCGCAGTTGATGTCATATATTCTGTGAATATTAAATGTTCAAATGTTTGTAAACTCTATGGGACTTAACTACGGGGTCATCAGTCCCTAAACTTACAAACTACTTATGAACTACTTACGAACTAGGACGGCACAAATATCAATGCCCGAGGGGGGATTCGAACCCCCGACCGTAGTGGCCGTGCAGACCGTGACTGGAGCGCCTTAGTCTCCTCGGCCACCGCGACCGGCAGCCCCCTGCTAGCGAAACACCGGAGCACAACTGACTGCCAAAGAGTGAAGTATGCTAAGCAACAGACTTTTCCAAGTGTACTCTGAAAAGATTAGAAGTCACTTCCGCAAAATGAATAATGGTCTGCCACAAGGTTCGGTTCTCTCTCGAGTACTTTTCAACTTGTGCACTCCTGATTTGCCTAACACACTCTCACGCAGATTCATACACGCACATGATATCAGTCTTACTGTTCAGTACACCAACTTTGCAGGTGCGGAACATGTTCTCAACCAAGACCTCACACTGCAAGATGTATATTTTAAGAAATGGCGCTTGAAACCGAATCCTGGCGAAACTAAGGTAAGCATTATGGTACTAAGATACCCTTACATATTAGGGAGAGACTGTGGAAAGGGCTTTAACAAACAAAGTCCACTTACGTAAATCTGCTGCAAAACTCAAGAGTCATAATAACCTCAACGCCTAACTCAAGGGCGGATTCAGGGGGGCGGGGGGGGGGGGGGTGGAAGTGACTGACGAACAATGAGAGAGAGAGAGAGGGACGGAAAGAGAGAGAGTGAGAAAGAGAAAGATGGAGAGAATGAGATAGAAGGTGAGTAAGGGAGGCAGGGAAAGAATCTTAGCATTACAATAACTAACTTTAATTACGAGCAGCATGTAATTGTCAGTTTAAAAGTGCAAAATTCCTGTAATTAACATGGAATTTGACTTTTTGTTTTATGCTTCCATTTAATTGCTGCTTGCTCTTTTTGTGGGTAATTTACGATAAAAATAAATAAAAGTTGTTTATTGTTTCGTGATTGCTTGGGAGATAATTGGTCTATTGTCTATGTTTTACTCATACGTAAATAAAGTTAAAGGATTTAACTATGTAAAAAAAACTGTGAATTTCAAGGGCTGCTTTCAGGCTGGCGCATTCAATTGTTTTCGGTAAACGGTTCGTCTCAGTCTTTTCCTAGACACTAAGAAATGGTGCTCGTACCCATTATAAACTGTTTTATTTGAAGCTACACGTTTCGATTTTCCTGTTATTGGCCAAATTAGAAATTTCAACGGCATTTTTCCACACATCAGATACAAAGGATTTTCGAGGTAGTAAAAATTCTTCTTGTAACACAGTCAAGTGTAATTTTCAGAATCAAAATTTCACTCTGCAGGTGAGTGTGCGCTAATATGTTACTTCCTGACAGATTAAAATTGTGTGCTATACCCGGGATTCGAACCTACGACCTTTGACTTTCGCGGGCAAGCACTCCCCGTCTGAACTATTCCGACACGCTTCACACTCCGTCCTCACAACTTTACTTCTGCCTGTTCCTCACATCCTACTTTCCAAACTTCACAGAAGCTCTCCTGCGAACCATGCAAGACTAGCACTCCTGGACGAAAGGATGTGGTGGAGACATGGCTTAGCCACAGCCTAAGGGATGTTTCCAGAATGGGGAGTGCTAGTCCTGAAAGGTACACAGAAGAACTTCTATTAAAGTTTGGAAAGAAGGAGGCGATGTACTGACAGAAGTAAAGTTTTGTCGACGGACCGTGAAGCGTGCCAGGATAGCTCAGATGGTAGAGCACTTGCCAGAGAAAGGCAAAGGTCCCAGGTTTGAATCACCTTTCTGACCCACAACTTTAATCTGCCAGGCAGTTTGAAGTATAATTATGTTGATCGCGAAAGATTTCTTGAAAACTTATCTCGTGTTGCATAGCAAATTTACAAAGAATGAAGGAGAAATTGATTCAGTACAACGCAAACACGGGAAATCTGATTTTAGGTTTTGAGGGAATGGCAAACTTAGCGCGACTTACTCTTATTTACGGGCTGTTTGTTTCTGACCCGTAGTTGGGCGACCTTTTAGGATAGGTTGTTTTTCCAATTTCTGCATTGTTTGGTAATGCCACAGCTACTCCGGTTCCTGTACTGTTCGTCTACGGTAAGTTGACGATTCGTGCGCTGGCTGTTGGCAGTGGCAGGAGGCGTGTACTATGGCTGCAGTTCGAGCATCAGCAAGGCGGCGTCGGAGTGTTGGAAACGTTACCCGTAACAGTGTGTGCAGGAATATTTCGCGTCTAGAGGCAGCGTAACGTTGGCAGCAATCCGAAATAAATAGATGTCCTTCAAGTAGTGCAGATGTTTTGTGCTGCTGGCATCACCAGATAAAATTGCCTTCACTGGTCAAATTAATATACTTCTGCTATATCGATAGCTGAGATAGGTTGGCAACATCACCTTCGCGGGCCGCCACAGAGAGCGCCCCGCGAAGCCACAGCCGATGAGAGCGCCGCCAACGTCTTGGTATGACGCGCAAGAAGAAACCACGCCAGAAGACCTTCGGACGCCGACCAGCACTCCTCGGAATACATCGCGTGTTTCTAACTAGGATAGCTGCTGTACTTGTTTGTATTTATGTCTCGTACTAATTCTTGAATACACTTCTAATGGTTCTATGTCTATAGCAATTCTTCAGAGTTCCCGATTGCGGCCTACAACCTGGACCCACCTTCCTTTTGTGTGATCGCTAAGGACACAACAGAAACATGGCGACGAGGATGGGATAGTAGATACTATTGTAATTGGCTGTATTTGTAAGTAGCGCACTGCATTGCCTTGCCGACGTTGATCAAGTGGTCAAATTTTTCGCAAGCACTGAGACACCCCGCACACGTGCAAATAGGGTTTGTTGTCTTGGTCTTCGTTCAATGCTCTGGCGTATTGGTTAATTTTGTCTGGTAAAGTAGTTCAGAAATTTGTTATATTGCTCGGGAAGGCGTGTTTTTTTTGTTTTGTTGTTGTTGTTGTTGTTGTTTGTGAGATATTGTAAGCATGACTGCTCCCCCACCCACAGTTTCTGCCGGGCTTCAACTGTCACAGCCAGGCAACGCGCCACCTACAATTGTTGATTTATTCTGTTATTCAGGCACAGGCGCAGCAAACAGCAGCTCTGCAAGGACTACTGTCTCAAGTACTGCAGGCTCAAGCACAGCAACTGTCGCAACAGCAGCCAGCAGCCACCACACCGAAGGTAGTGCCGTCTTTCCGTCCCTTCAACGAAGACAAGGAGGACTGGGAAAATATGTTCAGCAGTTGGAGCAGCATTTCATCGCCCATCACGTACCAGGTACTGACAAAATTCATTTTTTTCTGTCGTGGTGTGGCCCCCAAGTCTTCGCGATTGCTGAAAAGCTGTTCCCGGATAATGAACCCGATCAAGTGCAGTTTTCCACCTTAGTAGACGCCCTTTCAAAGTACTATTCAGACCACGTGCATGTAGCGGCCGCCCGTTATCAGTTTTTTAGACTTCGAAAAAAGGAAAATCAGACGTATCGCCAGTGGGTGACAGAAATGCAGGGAATGACAAAAACATGTCAATTTAAGTGCGTGTGTGGTGCTTCCTATGCAGATTCTATGATCAGGGACGCGGTAACACAAAATGTGACAGATCACAAAGTTAGGGACAAAATTTTACAATATAGTAATCCCTCATTACAACAAGTATTGACTATTATTGATCATCAGGACGCGTGTGAATTAGCTACCCAGTGCTTTGACTCTCCTCAAGTGTGTAGTGTAGGGGCACAAAATGAGCGTGACACGCCTCCCCACAACGGCCGCAGCGTCCGCCGAGGCAATAAACAAAGTTCGCGGAAACTGCCACAGACTTCCCGCTCGGACGCCTTACGTCAGAAAGACAACAAGCGCCAGAGCCACACGGACACCAATCGTAATGTCAGAAAATCTTGTCCACGGTGTTTGTCTAAACATAAACGAAGTAACTGCCCCTCGCGAAATGCTCAGTGTTTTGCGTGTGGAAAGCAAGGACATGTACAATCGGTGTGTTTACAAAGACAGCGACTGGCACCTGGTGAGCCGTCTACAAATTTAATCACTTCTAGTACAGTGAACGAGCATTTCATAAATGTTGTCTCAGACAACTCTCGTGTTGCAGTGTCCAATAAAAGTGAACAGACCCCGTTACTACGTAACAATAAATTGTTTGTGAACCTTACGATTCAAAACTTGCCTGTGGAATTAGTTAGATACGGGAGCGTCAATTTCGTTACTAAATTATCGAACTTACAAATTGCTGGGCCAACCTCCGTTGCAAACTACTCCTGTACAGTTGTCGGCATACAATGGGGACACTATAAAGGTACTCGGTAAATGTAGCTTGCCCGCAAAGTACCGAAATTGTACGCAGACAGTGACTTTCCATGTACTGTGTTCGGAAGATTCAACAAACATTTTTGGACTCGATTTATTCGACTTGTTCAACATGAGTATACAGGAAAATTTGCTGACTGTTCAATCGTGTGTGCCCACCGACAGCTTAGATAAATTGTGCAAGGACTTCGCTGTACTTTTCACAGATGGCCTTGGTAGAACAACAAAGTTTATTGCCCAAGTGACACTCAAGGAATCAGCCCAACCCAAGTTTTGTCGTGCGCGCCGTGTGCCTCTCGCCCTGCAGGACCAAGTGGCATTTGAACTTTCAGAATGGCAACGCAACGGTGTTATAGAACCTATTTCAGCCAGTCAGTGGGCCTCCCCCATAGTGATTGTCCGTAAGCCGTCTGGTCGGCTCCGTATCTGCGCCGATTTTAAGAAGACTGTTAATCCTCAACTGGTTGTGGACACATTCCCACTTCCACGCCCAGAAGAACTCATGGACCAACTCGGGGCGGGAAAGTACTTTTCTAAAATTGATTTAAAAGATGCTTATTTGCAAATGCCTTTAGATGAGAAATCGCAGAATGTTTTAGTTATCAATACTCTTATTGGTTTAAGTTTTTGCGATTGCCTTTTGGTTGCGCATCTTCTCCTGCTATTTTCCAGCGGTTATTAACACAGTTGATCGCCAAGGTTCCCTGTTGTTCGACGTATTTGGACGATATTTTGGTTGCTGGTCGTACCCCCGACGAACATTTGAGAAATCTTCGTTCGTTATTTGAAGTGTTGTCGGAAGCGGGCCTCCGCTGTAATAAGGACAAATGTGTCTTTTTTCAAACAGAAATTGATTATCTGGGTCATCGCATTAATGGGCAGGGTGTACATCCCCTGCAGACGCATCTACTTGCTATGCCCTGGCTATGCCCTTGCTATGCCACTGGCCCTTTTAGTATATTATCTTCGTTCGGGTTGGCCCCGATCTTCGAAGCACATTGCAGACTCCGAAGTTCGCCGATTTTTTGCACACCGTAATGAGCTCTCGTTGCAAGACGGTGTCATCTTACTCCGCAGTGGAGCAGATCAGTTGCGAGTGGTTGTGCCGATGTCATTACGCGCACAGGTTCTGCGACTTCTGCACGAGGGCCATTGGGGTGTCGTCCGCACGAAGCAGTTAGCCCGCCGCCATTGTACGTGGAAGGGCATCGACGGGGACATACAGCGTATGACGTCCCGTTGTCGCGTTTGTGCAGAGCACCAGTCCGCTCCACCGCGCCGGTTCTTTTCGTGGCCGAAAGCGACCGGGCCCTGGCAACGTCTTCATGTTGATTTTGCGGGACCTTTTTGGAATTCTCGTTGGTTAATGTTAGTGGATTCTTATAGTAATTTCCCGTTTGTGGTGCCCATGTCTTCGACCACGGCAACTGCCACCGTACAGATTCTACGGTCCATATTTTGCCTTGAAGGTCTGCCACAAACAATCGTCACTGATAACGGCCCACAGTTTTCATCGTCAGTTTGCTTCCTTCTGTCGGAGCCAGGGTATCGAACACGTCACTAGCGCGCCGTTTCACCCTTCGTCGAACGGTGCCGCGGAACGTCTCGTGCGGACGTTTAAAGAACATATGACCCGCCTCAGGCATGACCATTCCCGCGATGACGCCTTGCTCATCTTCCTGACTACCTATCGGTCGCAACCTTACAATGGCTCCTCGCCGGCGGAACTTTTGCACGGCCGGACGCATCGTACTCTGCTTCATTTGCTGCACCCGCGGCCACGCAGCTCGGGGTACGTGCTGTCGGCTCCGTCGTCGCCTCTTCGTGCTGGCGCGCCTGTTTGGTTTCGCTCTTATGGCACGCGCCAGCGTTGGCAGCACGGCACAATTGCTCGCCGCCTCGGCCGCGCAATGTTCTTAGTTAGTACTGCGCGCGGCTTGCAGAAGCGGCACCGCAATCAGCTCCGTTTCGGTGTTTCTGGCGCGGGCTCTGTGTTTCCAGCCGCGGAGTCTGCTGTCCAGCGGCCGCCGCCGCCGCAGCAACAGCAGCAGCAGCACCAGCACCAGAGCGCGGCCGCCACGCCTTCGTCCCAGGAGCCTAAGGATGTGGACGTCCCACAGCTGCCGCAGTCGCCTCAGCCGTCGGCGCCTCCCGGTCCGGTGCCTGCTCCTTCGACGGTTGTCCGCCCGATGGAAGTAGGCGCCCTCGTGGGGCGTCCCTCACACCTGCCACAGGCCGGACGTGGAGACGCGCGCCGCCGCCGGTTTCCTCGCGGGGTTTACGGTGGGCGCTCGCGGTGAGATCCGGGCGCGCGAGCCGGGCGTCCCCCGCTAGCAGTCCGACGCCTGGCTCCATCAGTGGTCTCCACCCGGCTCCCTCTCCCCACGGCCGTCAGCGCCCAGTGTACCGAGACGCGCCGGCCATGGCTCCCGAAGGGGGAGGGGTGCTATATCGATAGCTGAGATAGGTTGGCAACATCACCTTCGCGGGCCGCCACAGAGAGCGCCCCGCGAAGCCACAGCCGATGGGAGCGCCGCCAACGTCTTGGTATGACGCGCAAGAAGAAACCACGCCAGAAGACCTTCGGACGCCGACCAGCACTCCTCGGAATACATCGCGTGTTTCTAACTAGGCTAGCTGCTGTACTTGTTTGTATTTATGTCTCGTACTAATTCTTGAATACACTTCTAATGGTTATATGTCTATAGCAATTCTTCAGAGTTCCCGATTGCGGCCTACAACCTGGACCCACCTTCCTTCTGTGTGATCGCTAAGGACACAACAACTTCCATCTTATTACCAAAGCACTTCTAGTTTCGACGCACTATGGTGTCATTTTCAAGTTCCTAAGATTACAAAAAAATATTACAATGATTCAACCACATAAACAGTGAAAAGTTTAATAATTCATCAAACCATGTGCGCCGCACGCGAATGGCCGTGTGATCTGGGGCGCAACGTCGTGGACTACGCGGCCACTCCTACCAGAGGTTTGAATCATTCCTCAGGTATGTGTGTGTTTGTTGTCCTTAGAATAAGTTACAGTAGATTGTAAGACTAGGGACCGATGACCTTAGCAGTTTAGTCCCTTCGGATTACAAACATTTGAACTTTTTTTGAAACAATATGTCCTGTGTGATTCTTCAGTTTCTTCCGGCGTATTTGATAATCAAAATATCCACGGGTGTACTGCCGGTCTATAGTGTCCAAAGGGCACAATATTTCGGCGATCATACATGTCGCCATCATCAGGTGAACTGACGGACTGAGCTCCTGCAAACGCGCCGGCACGGAGATCCGCACGCTACGGCTGCTCGAAGGGAACTGGGTTCTAGCCCGGTAGCGGGCGATTTAAATACCCTCGGCCCGCGGAGCGACCCCTCCGCGGTCGGCGCCCCGCGCCGCGGCCGCGCAGTGGAACCGATTGCGCCGGCGTCTGAGAAGACGTCGGTGTGAGGGCTCTGTCCGCCGTGGTCGTCACTTCGTTACGTTTGCTAGATTTACTCTTAATTAACCCAATCGCTGGTTCTCAAGCTTTGCTAAGATTCTAGCCACAGTCACGGTTTATGAGGTCGTCACTTGTGCGAATTTCAATGCCCTCTCTAACGACGCAGTCCTAGTATCTCGACGTCTGTACCAGAATCCTAGTGCCTTCATAGTCCATCGCATGATTCTCCGACAATGTTCAGCGACCGCCGACTTGCTCGGATACATCAATCAGGTGTGCCTCTGGTGTTCAATGCATCGATCCTCGACGGTACGCATCGTCTGTCCAATATATGAATTTCCACACTGACACGGAATAAAATTCGTGCACAGGTGGGAAGCGCCAAGGATGATCTCGGTTTGAGGAAGGCCGGCGTGCAACTTTCATGTTGCAAATGTTCGGCGTAACCCACGTTGAAATATTTCTCCCTGTCGTGATTTCAGCGCCGTGATTTCATTTGCATTTATTATTTATTTTCACTATATCGCAGAACATAATTTTCAGGCGCTAAACATTTTTATTTACATTTCTCCACCATCTATGTGTGTGGCTAACTTCAAATCTTGCAGGGAGGCGGAATGCGCGCGCGCGCACGTGTGTGTGTTTAAAATTAGTCTCACAAAGCTCTTAAGGACGTGATAACCCTCCTCAGGCTTGTGCCACCCTCCCCCCCCCCCCCCGCCCCAGAAAAAATTCTGTATCCGCCACTGAAACCAGGTACTGAAATCTCTTGCTTCAGGCTTGTCTAGCCGGTCGCACCCTCCGTACACCCCGCAGGTTGTTTCGTACCCCATGCCACCTCTGACGTATCCGCCACTTTTTCAGGTGTACGACGAGTCCGTAGAGGAGTGAGACGCATATGGGGCACGGTTAGGGCAACATTATCACGCCTTTGGTCGGTCTGATGTCACCTTGTGCTGCACGTTATTCCTGTCGTGGCTGTCACCTCGTGTGTATCAGCTCCTTTGCCAACTTGCTCCCTTGCAGGATTCTTCGCCGCTGTCTTTCGATCAAGTGTTCGACCTTTTTGCAAACGGACTCATGCGATAATTGCCCGTGTTGAATTTTTATAACTGCAGGAAGTAGCCAAAGCAGTCCTATCTACATCTACATAGATACTGTGCAAATCACATTTAAGTGCCTGGCAGAGGGTTCATTAACCACTTTCATAACTTCTCTCTACCGTTCCATTCTCTAATAACGCGCGCGAAGAAAGAACACCTAAATCGTTCCGCTTTCGATCTGATTTCTCTTATTTTATTGGGATGGTCATGTCTCCCTAAATAGGTGGGTGTTAGCAAAATATTTTCACATTCAGAAGTAAAAGTCGGTGATTGAAACTTCGCAAACAGATCACGCCGCAATGAATAACGTATTTCTTTTAATGATTTCCATCCCAATTCATACATTTCCGTGACGCCCCCCCCGTATCGTGATAAAACAAAACGAGCTGCCTTTCTCTGAATATCTTCCGCCAGTCCCACCTGCTGGGGGTCGTCCCACAATGGGTAATAGTACTCCAGGAGAGGACGCACAAGTGATGTAGGCAGTCTCTTTGGTGGAGCTGGTGCATCTTCGAAGCATTCTGCCAATGAAACGCAATCTTTGGTTCGCCTTCCCCACAATATTTTCTGTGTGTTCTCCCCAGTCTAAGTTGTTCATAATTGTAACTCCTAGGTATTTGATAGAATTTACGAACTTAACGTTTGAATGATTTATCGCGTAATTGAAGTTCAGCGGATTTCTTTTAATGATCATGTGTATTACTTCACACTTTTCCTTATTTAGTGTCAATTGCCAATTTTCGCAGCATGTAGAAATTTTGTCTAAATCGGTTTGCAGTTGCTTTTGATCCTCTGTTGACTTCACTAACCGATAAACGACTGCATCATCCTCGAACACTCTAAGGGAGCTATTCAGATTATCTCCTAAATCGTTTATAAACATAAGGAAGAGTAGGGGAACGCCAGATATCACTTCTGTTTTACTCGATGACTTACCGTCATTTACAACGAACTGTGTCCTTCCTGATAGGAAATCGTGACTCCAATCGCACGATTTGTGCTATAAGCACGTAATTTCATTAGAAGCTGCTTGTGAGGTACAGTGCCAAAAGCCTTCCGGAATTCCAGAAATATGGAATCGATTTGAGATCCCTTGTCGATGGCACGTATCACTTCATCTACATCTACATCTACATACATACTCCGCAATTCACCGTAAGGTGCGTGGCGGAGGGTACACTGTACCACTACTAGGCATTTCCTTTCCTATTCCACTCCCAAATTGAACGAGGAAAAAAAGAATGCCTATATGCCTCCATACGAGCCCTAATTTCTCTTATCTTGTCTTTGTGATCTTTACGCGAAATGTAAGTAGGCGGCAGCAAGATCGTACTACACTCAGCTTCAAATTCCGGCCCTCTAAATTTACTTAACATAAATTCACGAAAAGAACGTCGTCTTTTGACGATTCATGTGAATCCGTGTTGTCTATTGGTTAATAGGTCGTTCGAGGTAGTTGATAATGTTCGAACAAAGTATATGTTACAAAATACTAGTGCAAATCGACGTCAATGAGATAGGCCTGTAATTTGGGGATCACTCCTATTCCCTTTCTTGAATATTGGTGTAACTTGGGCAACTTTCCAGTCTTTGGTACGGATCTTTCGCGGCCTACCGGGCACAGACCGCAGAACTCCACTGTTTAAGCCGTCGTTTTCATTTTGTAACTGATGTGCAATAAGAATCGTTTGCCGATCGAATGATCCGCGACGCTGTTAGTCGTCTCCCCCTCGATCGCGAAGTTCGCGAGCGAGCTCTACTGTGCGAAATCCTTCTCTTTCCGAAGTCCTCAACATCGCGCAGTCTTTCGAGGTCTCGTGGGCGGCGGGCAACCAAATTGAGGCTCGGTGTGAGGTGGCGGAAATTGACCAACTTCTCCTACCCTGTTACAAACCGGGTCGCAAAGGGATGTTGTGGTCGCTGCAGTTCGCGCAGAGCCGCGGCAGCAGGGCGATTGGGCTGGGCGGCGTGCAGTCTCGCAACCAGTCAACACTTCCTTCTTGTCCCTCCTGTTTTGTTGATCACGATAGACCTGATTGCTCCAAGCGGTGGGCAAATTATCATCAGTGCCATAAGAAGGGTCACATTGCTTCCTTTTGTGCCTCCAAAACTCAAGATTCCGATGCGCACATGGACGTCTATTTCGTCTCAGCGATTTCTGTTGTACCCAATAAGCTCTTTTTCAAAGTGCAATGGAAGATGATGATGTGTAGCCCTAACTAAAGCCACATCAGAACAACTTCCGCCATCAAGCAGTCTCATGTCAAACACCACACTAATACCATTTTCAAATGATGATATATGGGTACATCGATGCCATAACCTGTCATTCGCCAAGCTTATACTTTGGTACAGAAAATGTATTGAAAATCAATGAGGGAACTTCGATGCTGAAATAAGAATCTTCGCTCTCTTCAACTTTTTATAGAAATTTATTCTAATATCGCATGTGCTACTTGATGTGTAATATAACCAATACTTCAGGCAGAGCGTATTGGGCACTGCTGATTGAAAATAGAATGAGACACTGTCATCATTGAATTACGTATAGTTTCCCTATTATGGTATTGCTACTTTGTTACCCTTTTTCTTACTTTGTTTATTCCTATTAAAATATCATTTCTGTTAGAACGAGGCGTTTTGCACGGAAATGACACATCCTCTGTTTCTTAAACGACCGAGTGCTTTTCCAAGCATGGTTTCGCGTGCTTCTGCCTGGTCCAGGCGAAAGGTGCCCCTTGTTAAGAGTTGCTTCCTCGTCAGTGACGTTTCCGCAGACCAGCTCATTGACGTGCGTGAGAAATCAATAGTCTGTACTGACAAACATTGTTCACTTTCCGTCACAGTTTCGATCAACCAGAAAACATCTGCTCTTAAAGCTTGTGTCGTGTTTGGGGGAAGACTCTTAGACGCTGAGTGAAAATAACGAATACACTCCTGTGAGTACATATCAGCGTACAATGTAAAAAGTTATCTGCACTTACAAGCTACCATTTACAATCTGTATATCAAAATAAGGAGTGTTGTTGTACACAATACAAAATTACACTTTTTTTGTCACTCTTATGAGATAATCTTCAAAGAAGTACTGAAAATATTGTACGTAATCATGGAGACAGTGGATTTTGTATAGTCCATATTCAGAAAAAGCGACGCGACGTAGTTCTCAACAATGGACATGTCCCAGCAGCATTCCACGCCGTTGCTCGGTAACAGTCTGAGACAAGTCGACTGGTGGCCGACACGTGTAGTTCCCTCGTTATCCAGCAACGTACTAAGAAAACACGGTAATGCGCTGAATGCGCTGGGGACATCGAAGAGCGGTAGCAGCAGAAGGTGAGCCATCAACTAACATCTCACTTCACTAAGCGGTAGCGTCCAAAATAGTGGCTTCAAAGCGACTCCACTTTAATGCGGACGCAACACATTCTGGTACGAATGTATGTTCAATGAACGCGGAGATCTTCGACACAGCATTTATATTAACAATAATATGAGTTTGCGAACCAGTAATTAAGAGTGTTTGTAATGGTTTGTATGGGCAGTTTTGTATATATATATATATATAATTCTTTGTTTATCGTATCATACAAAAGTAACCCATTGCCTAAGACAAAATGGGTCTTTTTATTATACAAAAGTTTTTTAACAGGCTAGTGACTTAACTATTCTATGTTTGTTACCAACCACTGGACATCCTATACTAGTGTGTTGGTGTTGTGTTTATTTTGTTCCCTAGTGTGCTACTGCTGTACGGGCAGTTGTGATGTAACGTGCGTTTTGTAAATCTTGTTCAAAATGTTCAAATGTTTGTTAAGCTTAAGGGACTTAACTGCGGGGTCATCAGTCCCTAAACTTACAAACTACTTATCAACTAGCTTATCCTAAGGACGGCACAAATATCCATGCCCGAGGGGGGATTCGAACCCCCGACCGTAGTGGCCGTGCAGACCGTGACTGAAGCGCCTCAGTCTCCTCGGCCTCCGCGGCCGGCGTAAATCTTGTAAGCGCCGTTCGAGAAAGTGCGGCTAATTTCCAAGAAATGATGTACATCGAAGTCGCGGCCTCACTGAGCGTTATATATCGAACTATTTACTCTCGAATCGAGAACGTCGCATGAAAATTGTGAAATTAGCGGGGTACTCTAGCACAATGTCCATGTCGAATTCTCCCACCTGGAAGCAGTTGATTTCCCGTTCGAGTGATATTTAATAATGACTGCACTTCTATTGATCATACTGAATGCTTCCAAATCACAGCGAGACAAAATAAATTTCATTTAGGAGGTACGAAAGGGACCACAGATGGTTGTAAATTCTACAAACAATTGAAAACAAGATAAAATTGACTATAAATTCGGCATTATTCAATACAACTGTAACGTCTGGCCGCGGTGGAGTAGCCGAGCGGTCTAAAGCGTCTCGCTGCGGAGCGCGCGGTTGCTCGCCGTGGAGGCATGGGTGTGTGTGTTTATCCTTAGGTTAGTTTACCTAGGTTTAAGTAGTAGACTGTGCCTATTGCAAGGTAAAGGACCTCCCAGACTAAATAGTTGCGTTTTGATGTAGCCGCGAGCTCTTTTGTGTAATTATTTCTGGGAGATTTCGCTGTTACATTTGAGGTTCTTCCACACTGATATCAAAGCCGGTATGCGGTTTAACACTAGAATTGTCGTGTAGAATCTCACTAATAGACATTCCCGGAATAGGCAACCCACGCGTTAGCAGAACGAAACATTCTATTGTTAATTTTCATAAAATAATTGTTCAGTTGCTACTATTGTAATACCTACATGTTTTTCCCCTCGGTTTTTTACTTATTCACTGAAAAATATGTGGTTAATTAAAACTAACGGTGTTATGTTGCTGTCGGAGGTTCTAGTCCTCCCTGGGGCATGGGTGTGTGTGTTGTCCTTAGGTTAGTTTACCTAGGTTTAAGTAGTTTGTAAGCTACGGACTGATGACCACGCAGTTTGGTCCGATAGATCTACAAACATTTGTAACGTCTGGCGACCGATCTGTGCACACACGGAACAATGATCATGTTTGGAAGTTACTTAAGTCGTTTGTTATGAGAGATGCAGGACTGGTGGATCAAAATGAATTGAACACGTTTCACTTTTTACATTTCCAAAACTCAACAATGAGCTCTCAGATTTCTGTACTGTGAGATCCCCGTCAGTATCCTCGAAGACGCTTCAGTAGTGTATTCTGCGAACGAGAACATTTGGAAAATGTTCGTTTTATGTTGTCCCCGTTATCAAAATCTCGAGAGTAAGCGTTTAATGTATATTGCTCGCAATGAGGCCGCGACTTCGACGTACACCCTTTCTTGGAAATTACCAAAGTCATGATTGTATAATTTAGACGTTCTACGACGTTTGGATAATCTTGCACAGAGCGAGTAGGTAAAATTTTACTTTTGGCCTCGGCGACATAATACTGGCAACGACTTTTGTATGCTGTTTGAAAAATCGATCGGATGGAATGAGAGTGAATAATTTTTCTTGTTGACAGTGAAATAATTAATTCTGTTCCTGCTCTGTGGATGACAGATTCTTATATATGTTATTTTCTGGTCGATAAACTAATTATCATCGTTAATCGGACATTTTGTTGCCAACATTAGCACAATTCGCCGCCGATGGCAGAAGTAAAATTTAAACGACAAGCAAATCAAAGTGCTGCGTTCAAATCCACTTTTTCTAACCATGTATCTAAACAAACAACACATCTTATTCGTTTAAAATGATGAAACACTTTTTTTTAAAAACAGTAGTATGTAAGTTTCATTATGGAAGATGGTTTTATTGTACCATGTACATGACATTGCTGTCCAATGCCGCTCTATAGCTATTTTCAAATGTCTGCAAATACAACGCAAAGAGAATAGTAAACATACTATGTATGTAATGATTATCCATACATTCCAGTTTGCAAAATTGATTCTTTGGATGTTGCTTGTTGCCAACGATTTTGTAACAGATACGTTTAGCCGGCCGCGGTGGCCGAGGAGACTGAGGCGCTTCAGTCACGGTCTGCACGGCCACTACGGTCGGGGGTTCGAATCCCCTCTCGGGCATGGATATTTGTGCCGTATTTAGTATAAGGTAGTTCATAAGTAGTTTGTAAGTTTAGGGACTGATGACCCCGTAGTTAAGTCCCATAAGCGTAACAAACATTTGAACATTTTGAGATACGTTTATGTTTAAGAAACAAAAGTAGACGTTGTACCGTGAAATGAATTTCGAAGGACCAGGAAGCCTGCAGTTGATAGTGTTTTTTGATTGCGTGTTTGATAATGTGCGCTTCCAAGCAAGTTGTGATACATACTTCAGACGTACCAGTGTATGTGTGTGTGTGTGTGTGTGTGTGTGTGTGTGTGTGTGTGTGTGTGTGTGTGTGTCTGTGTGTGTATGTATGTGAATGTGCGTGCGTGCGTCTGTAAAAGAGAAGAGGGGGTATCAAGCGTCTAATAGCATAGAACAGATTTGTAAATGTGACACAGGCGTCACCATCGCTAAGTAATACCAGAGTCTAACATAAGAGTCAGGGAATTTTTGCAACTTCGCGACTCCAGCGCTGCCAAACGATTGAGTAATGAATGTGTATTTGGAGTGAAGCAACATATTCAAATTGTAGCAACTCTCAAAATTGTATTTCAGAAATCTCTCATTTTCAAAGGATGCTCATAAGTAAGAGAATAATGTTACGAATAAAGTGTTCATTTACGGTGGTTAGTTGTACTTTTAGGCATAGAAGTAAATCTTTAATAATTCATTCACGTCAAAACTTCTGTTTTTAATCAGAATCACAAATACTTGACCACCATTTCATGATATTACTGCTGTATAAAAGTAATGACTAAATGCTTCAATAGAGCCTGCTTAGTTTTGCATCTCACTTTCACAAAAATTATAAGCCTGTATAGCAACATATTTTGCCGTTTACCTACTAGTTTGATAAAGTGAATGCTAGCTACAAATAAATATGTCTATATATAAACTGTTAAGAGTAGCACGTCACATTCTTGAAGACATTTAATTTGATACCTACCTAATAGCTAAAAAATTATGATAGGTACACGAAATGCACAGTAGCAAGACCAAGGTGAAAAGAGGGATTAAAGGCGATGTAGAGTCTAGTCTCCTACAATGTAAAAAAAAAAAAAACCGTGTGTAGTTTTGAAAATATTAAAATGTCCGAAATCCGCAAAAACCGAACTCATGCAACATGTTAGTACGCACCGAGCACGCGAACATAATCATAATCAGTTACTTTTACACTTGAGCACATCAGGTTGGATTTATTTCTGCTTTCAGAAAGTTTTTGGACGATATGATTGCCGGCCGCGGTGGCCGAGGGGACTGAGGCGCTGAGGTCACGGTCTGCACGGCCAGTACGGTCGGGGGTTCGAATCCCCCCTTGGGCATGGATATTTGTGCCGTCCTTAGTATTAGCTAGTTCATAAGTAGTTTTTAAGTTTAGGGACTGATGACCCCGTAGTTAAGCTCCATACGCTATACAAACATTTGAACGATATGATTACGACTCAGGTAATGTGAACTGTGTGAATTACACTACACTGGCAATTTGTTATTATCTACTGCCGTTAACAGAAGCAGTGATATTACTATAATAATATTTTCATATTTGTATTAGAAATTTCACAACAACGTTCAGTGACTCCGAAATCTGAAAGTAACAGCCATTCCTCTGTTATTCCCTACTGTCAACTTGGAGCGCTTAGTATCGCTTCAGTTGCAGTTTTTTCTCTAGAGTTTCGCGACTGTCTGTGGTAGACTGTGGTAATACACAGGAATAATGTATTTCTACATCTCCTATTGTGTAATTCGCCGGACCATTTTCATACTATTTCTCTACCACTCCATTCTCGAAAAGCGTGCGGGAAAAACGAACACCTAGATCTTTCCGTTCAAGCTCTGATTTTTCTTGTTTTGCTTTGTTGATAATTTCTCCCTGTGCAGGTGATGGACAACATAATGATTGAAATTTAGTACCTAGATCTCTTCGCAATAAAAAAGCCTCTGTTTTAATGAGTGCCACCCAAACACGTTTATCATTTTCGTGATATTTTATTCCTACATCGTGATAATACAAAACGAGCTGCCCTTCTTTGAACATTCTCGATGTTCTCTGTCAGTGCTATCTGGTTAGAATTCCTTACCGCACAACAGTATTCAAGTAAAAGCCAGTCCAATGTAATGTAGGTAGTCTCTTTGGAGAATCTATTACATCTTTTGAGTATTCTGCCGACATAGGGAAGTCTTTGATTTGCTTTCCCTAGAATATTATCTTAATTGGTCTTTCCACTTAAAATTTTTCGAAATTGCAGTTCCTACGAATTTAGTTAAATTGATAGCTTTGAGATTCGTTATATTTATTGTGTAAGCGGAATGGCAAAATACTTAATATGCTCCAAAATGCTGTTCTCGTGCGTTTATCTGTTTACTGTTCTTTCGGGACAGCATTCGCAGACAAGTGGCAAGCAATGATTTTGTTGTGTGGGGGGAGGGTGGTTGATATTGGTGAGGTGAGGTAGGTACACATTAACAGTAATACTTGAAAGGTCTTCTACGAAGTGATGCATTCTGTGCTAGATCTCTGCACTTGAAACGATGTACACTGACACACATGTACCAGCTATTCATCGTCATCAGTTTCCGCTTCCCTTTATTTCGTCTATCAACTCGTATCTCCTCCTTCTTCTCAATCTTCTTCCGCATCTCGTCTCAACAAATGTCCTATCCAGTTCTTCCTGCTTTCTTTTACAACTTGCAGCAGTTTTCTCGTCTCATTAACCCTTTCCAACACTCTTTCGTTTCTCATTCTTTCCGTCCGGCTTATCCTCTCCTTCTCCTTCATGTGCACACCTCAAATGCTTCCAGCTTTTATTCATCTTCATCTCAGTGACCATGTTTATGCCCCATGAAGATTGCCCCATAATAATCTTCTCTTTCTGTTAAATGCCTCCTTCGTTATAACAACGAGGGTTTGATTTCCTGATGACCTCTAAGATCTTCAGTGATCTGGCTTCCAAGATATTTAAGTGTTCTGACTTGGTTTATGGCTGTTTGATCGATCTTCATAGTTGCAAACTTCCTTATTTTGCCATCACCATGCTCTTTGTTTTTGCTGTGTTGATCCTCAACCCATATTCAACAGAAGCCTCATTGAGATCTTTTAGCATATTATTTGCAGTTCTCTCGCTTTCGGTGTCACTAAGACCATGTCATCAGCAAATCTTAGTCATTCTATTCTCTTCCCACCAATACATATTCCTCTTTTTCCGTCTAAATATTTAGCAATGATTTCTTCCACGTAGAAGTTAAACAACAAAGTGGAGAGGCAACTACCTTGTCTAAACCCCTTTCCAGTGCTGCTTCCTTCCGACATTTCCTTTCCAAGCCTTATTCCTAACTTTCTGTTGTAGATATAGATTCTGTATCAGTCGTCTTTCCTTCCAGTGTACTCCTTCTTCAACTTGTTCCACTGAACAATATAAACAGCATAAATTTCTCAGCCGTTCTCATTATAACTTTCCCCTGTGATTTTTTGCAGACCAATAGCATGTCATGGTCCTTTGCCTCTTCTACATCCGAACTGTTCCTCCCCGATCCATCTATCCAACTTGCCATACAGCGTTCTATCGAGCACCCTCAGCAATACTTTAGCTGCTGGAGAAATTAGACTAAAAGTCCAATGCTCTTCACATATTGTGGTATTTCTTTACTTCTCAATTGGTATCATTATCGTTGGAAGAAAGTCATCAGGCCATTCCCCTTTGTTCTAAACCTCATTGCACAGGTAGACTATTTCCTTCCTTGCCCTGTTTCCCAAACTCTTCAACAATACTGTTGGTAAGTTATTGATTTAACATGCCTTCCGATTCTTCATCCCTTCCAGCGCGTTTTCTACTTCTGCTTCCAAAATATTAAACCCCTTTCCATTTTCCGGCACACATTCTTACTCTTCAGCCTTAATTTGATATGCTACTCGATCCATCTTATAGAGACTTGCCATGTATTCTTGCCATCTTTCAAAGCCTCCTGTGGGTCTTCAGCTAATACGTCATAAGCTCTTTCTCTTTCCATCTTAGTCTTCCTCCTTTTACTTTCAAAAACTAACTCACTAACCAATCTGTACATCATTTAATATTTTCCCCGCCCTCTCTATTTCTCCACATTTCTCTTTTATCCAAGATTATTTTTCTTTTCCGGTTTCACTCCTTAGTTCGTTAATCACTTTTCTGTGCCTCTTTTTACCTCATTCACTTTCCAGATTTTTCCACTTTCTTCGTTTATCCATCTTTTTCAGCATATGTTATTTTATCCATTCTTTCTTGATACCTTTGGACATTCTGATTTGGCAGGTTCCATGAGTCCTTCCTTTATTTCTATAGTAATGTCGAAATGTTTCAATATTTCGATTTCGTAAATTTAATGACCGTTACTGTCAACTAATGGTGTCTTTTCTTCCGGACATGCCCGGAAACAACAGACATCATATCAGTAATTGTAAATATGTCCACAATTTAAATGTGGACGCATTCAAAAGCTGGATCCCTTGCAGGATTCCTGTTTAGGCTGCAAGCAATAGGGATCAATGGACAGGGGGCTACAAGTTGACAATTTGGGTTGTAAGGGAAGCGTGTCTGGCTAGCCTAATTGGTTGAGACGACCACTAGCCCGATGCGGGAAATCTGGGTTCGAAACCCGGGAAAAACATATTATCAACTTTGTTGCTGAATTTATTTCAACCCACAGAAACGATCGAAATGTTTCAATTTTACGATTACGTTACTGTTAACTAATGGTGTCTGTTCTTTTGGACATGGCCGAAAAGAACAAACACCATATCAATAATCATAATTACATTTTACAGCGATGTGGTTCGAAGTAACAAAGAAACCAGCAACAAACTAAACGTAAGTATGAATAATTGAGCAAATAATTTAAATACAATGCGGTAACAATAAAGGATTATTAAAACGGAGATGAAGGTAAAAAATGGAAGTTAAATTATATTTAATTATTTGCTCTAAGTCCGTTTCCACTGCGTTAAGCTATGTCATATGCTTTTGTACTTGGATCAAAGGGTGAGATATCAAAGATATTCTCACAGAAAAGACTCGACGCCAGTCTCTTCCACCTTCCACCCCCCCCCCCCCCCCCGAAACCCTCATCCCTTTATCATACGGCAGCTCGCCCGCTCTAGACACTATGCGCTTGCTTGCTTCCCTTCACTAATCAGTTAGTAGTACTACAAAACAATGCAACGTATCCGAGTATTTTTTGTTACTAGTATAAATATTCAATATTATGCTTTATGAAGCACAGCGCTACGAATTTTTTCTAAGAAAAAATTTATCTCGTTTCGAGATGGTCGTAGAACATTATTTGTCTTAAAACCGTGAAAAATGTCAGGAATATATTGCTTTGACAGTTCCTTTCATAACACAAAAACAGAAACTGTCAGCAAAAAATTATGAAAATAAAAACACCAGACCCAAAAAAAATTGCAAGTTTTTGAAAGTCATTCTTTCGTACATCACGAAATCTAAAAAGAAATTATTTAATAGCATGATATTAAAACTTTTGAGGAAGAGAACAGACCAAAGACCGTTACTCCAGGTCAGTGTTTTTCAACCTCTCTGAGTTCGCGACCCCCTTACAAGTAAAAAAATTCTGATTACCCCTCTTCCCCAACCCGCTCTCACCACACTTTAACACAATAATATGTTTGAATTCGAAGACAGCAAATTTTATATTTTCTTCTGTAGGTAAAACATTCTTGTAAAAATAAATAAATAAATAAAAAATAAAAAGGCGCAGTATTCTACATATTACGATGAATTTCTTAGTCTATTTTCTGGAACTCAACACATTCTCCTATTGGCCCACTTTAGGTTACGGTAGTAACACTAAAAGTTGGCCTTTGCAATCGTCTTTTGACAGCTCGAAATTTAAATGAAAATAACGGCTTCACTATTCATCTGACACGAAAATTGAATAACCTAATTGGTGAGGAGAAAATTCTCTACAACTTAGCTCCCTTTTTCATATCTCGTATCGTTTGAGACATATTTGCAAAAATTACGTAGTTTTGACACCCTCCATCCAATTAACGAAAACCAGCTGTTCGGAGATGTCACGTGACATTCCTCGCCCAGAACTCTCTCTGGCATACGCCATCTTACGTTGCGTATTTGATGATTTTCTTATTGTAACTTACACGTTGTCATTTCAAAGCAATGGCGCACTGAAGAATTAACAAAAACACATCGTTCTGCGTACGATAAATGATAATCTAGAGCCTACAAATGCCATACTAGCGTTAGTTAACAACGAGCATCAATACTATGAGATGAAAGGACTTATCTTTTGATTGATAGCCGTAGCGTAGTGGGCAAGGCGTTGGAATATGACGCTGAAGGTAGGTGCTTTGGAATCCGCCAGTACCTCAATTGTTTTTTCCTAAAAGGGTTTCAAACACTCTTATTAATTAATTTTTTATTATTTACATTATTATTTTGTTCGAAAATGTTTGCAAAAACTTATAAAATCTAAAGTGGGCCGTAAAACTCGTCAGCGCGATTTTTTTACATTAATTTCGACAGAAAACAATGTTGCATGACGAATGCTTCGTGTTGCTGGTACGATTCGGAAGCGAAAAATATTCGTTAAGTCCCACTGTATAGGCAATTCCGAAAGAAGTTGATATTTCTTAGACATTCTCAAAATGCTTTATTTGCCTCTTGTTATTTAGATATCTATTGGTTCCTGAAAACAATATTCAGGCTTTTCGTGTATTCATCGCTAAAATAGCGTATTTATTGTAAAAAAAAAAAAGTCTGTTCTATTCAAACCAGCTGTCTGCGGCGCGCCAGGTACAGTCTGCACGGCCGCTACGGTCGGGGGTTCGAATCCCACGTCGGGCATGAATGTTTGTGTCGTCTTTAGTATAAGGTAGTTCATAAGTAGTTTGTAAGTTTAGGGACTGATGACCCCGCAGTTAAGTCCCTTAAGCTGTACAAACATTTGAACATTTTGACGGCGATCTCGCGAACAAAATTTTGCGACTCTTCAGGTTGTCTCAATCCACAGGTTGAAAAACACTGCTCTAGGTCGATCCCCTGAGCAACTCTTGCCAATTTTCAAGAAGCTCTTTAAAAAATCTATATACCTCGAGAAATATTTGATATTTTTAAACTTTTCGAACACGTACTTTATTGAATAAGACTTTCACTCTGCAGCAGAGTGTGTGCTGATATGAAGCTTCCTGGCAGATTAAAATTGTGGGCCGGAACCGAGACTCGAACCTAGGACCTTTGCCTTTCCCGGGCAAGCGCTCTACCAGTGTGCTATCCCGACACGACTCACCATGCCGCCTCACAACTGTACTTCCGCCAGTACCTCGCATCCTATTTTCCAAACTTCACAGAAGCTGTCCTGAGAAACTTGCAAGACTACCACTCCTGGAAGAAAGGACACGGTGGAAATGTGGCTTAGCCACAGCCTAAGGGATGTTTCCAGAATGAAAGGTCCCAGGTTCGAGTCCCGGTTCTGGCACTCAATTTTAACCTGTAGGAAGTTACGTACTTTACTTCTTACCTCCTGCCAAACCTATGGAAAGTAGTAAGTTGCGTGAACGCTGACGAGCTATAAAGAATCGAGTTTTTAAAGGTTTTAAAGTGTTTTACGATGTACCACGAGTCGTTTTCTGCCGAGAAAGTAGTCGATAGATAATATTAAAGCCTATAACTTTCTAATTTAACGTTATCCCTTCGGGTTTGTCGTTTATTTGTTTAAGAGTTACCGTTTCTTGCGATTTTGCGATTTTTGTGGCAAATTTCCTCTTCTAGGCTCGAGTTTAATGAAACAGTCTATATTTAAAATTTAATTTCCTATATCCTCAAATTTTTTTTTGCCAATTAATAATTTTTGCTCTCACCTCTCGCTAATGCTTGGACTGCTGTACATCGTTGCCGTTCATTACGGCATGGGTTAGATGTGCGTCCTCCACTTCTACGCCTACCTTTGACTAATGAGCATAATGGGCACAGAAAAACGTCACTGGGGACAGGAATCTCTTCAGATAGTAATTTCGAACATATCGAGCTCCCGTTTGTATGACGTTGTGGTTTGCCGTGCCATTAATCATGAATGGAAAATAATGTGTGGATAAAATCCTACGTACTTTTTGCAAGGAGACCCAACCTACAACAAAAATGGGTCTCCTACTTAAGATTTCGATGTCCCCCCCCCCCCCCCCACAGAGGGCGGGGTTGGTGTTTGATTGCACGGCAGGCAGATCACGCCTGGGAGATATTAATTTTGTGGCTGGGACATTTTTGTGTACGCTGCGTAGTTTTATTTCAAGTTTTTACGTGAAATAGGACACCCGGAGTATAAGCAAAAAATTGAATTTCATGTAATATCGTGGAAAGACACCTTTTAATAAACTGAGACGTAGCAACAGTCTTAAGGCTAGTCTACACGACGACACCAGGTTGCGACGTTGCATGAAATGAATTTCGCGCAACTGGTTTCGTGTGTGCCTGTAGACACGGCGCAAAACCTATTCATTTCAGTTTCGTTGTTTGTGATAGTATTTGTAGTTCACGAACGAACTGGTTCGGAAGAGCGCTCCCACAGGCGAACTACGCGAACTAGTTCGCAGATCCCTCGCCTCTTAGTTCGTCCGCTCTGTTTCCGAATACTGACGGGTAACAGCGAGAGGACGCGAGAGGATGCGAGAGCGCGCAGAATCGCATGATTCCCTTCTGCCAGTTGCCGTCAATTCGAGCTGAGATGCAGCTCAGCTATAGCTTTAGTAGCGGTAGCAAACGCCAAAACGAGCGGACGAACTAAAAAGAGCGACTTACTTCGTGGCCGAGCTGCGAACTAAAATATGCGCGATAGGTCGCGAACTAAAATATGCGCGATAGGTCGCGAACAGTATTAATAATCACATGTTTGCATTCTGCTGATGAGAGCAAACTGTTTCTTTTGGTATGCGCGACATCGTTAGAGGCTTAAGCAGCAAGCGCATGAAGCAACTAAGTGGGGGAACTTCTCCCTCCACCTGCAGGCGCAGACCACGCCGCTCAGCCGTCACTGGGAGCGGACGAACTAAAAGAACGAACTAGTTCGCGGCAGAGCCGCAAACTAAAGTGAGTGCTCCCGATAGTGAACTATTATGCGCAAATATAGTTTGTGATTGCCGTAGTCGTAAAAGGGGAGTTTTGACATCTGTAAGAGTTACCGTGAAACTATTAATTCTACGTGTCAAGTCACTTCATAAAACTAAACATAAAAAGACTAAGAAACGTGTTTCGGTTGGTGAATGGATTAAAAAAGGATGTCGGCTCGGTTGATCAGCGACCTTGCTGAAAGAGATTGTGGTTGAAGAGCCTAGAAATTCATTATCATAGCAAGTCACCAGAGCAGTTTAGGTTTCTTTCATAGTTATTAATGCAATAAGGAAACAAGATACTCTTATACGTGAAGCATTGTCACCAGAACTGAAATTAAAAATTACTTTACGTTTTTCTGCAAGTGGGGATTTATATTCGTCTCTACAGAACCTGCATTTTGTTCCGAAATCCACGATTGGTTAACCAGGAGAATGTGGAAAGTAGAGTTTACTAGCCAGGAACATGGAGAAATACAGTATTGCTGGAATGATTGATGTAACGCTGCATGCCGTCAGCGATAATTGTTCAAAGCAGGCAGGATTAAAAAGGGAATGGTTAGCTAACCACTTTCTTGCAGAGCGATCTGTATCGTCACAATATCAGCATGTGTATGTAAAACCCTGTCCGTTTTAAATATTTACAAAGAATTCAGAATGTAAAAACTGTCATGGTTCAAACAAATATTATAAAATAAAGGAATTCAGCTTTACAGATTTGTGTAGCCTTTTCTTCTGTGTTCATTTTTTCTTAAAAAGTTCTGCCTAGTTCAAACCACGGGATCCTGGTTTTGTGAACTTATGCTGATCCACAGCCAGATGTTTCACTGGATTGCATTTTGTAAAGTTCGTTTGTATAGGTATTTCCACTTTAAAGTATTTTTGGTCTCAAAATTACTTATCGTTAACCCATCAATATTCAATTCACGACTGGTTGTTTCAACAGCACCAACACGCAGCTGCTTATTCCAGAAATTTTCAACATTAAAATTCCATAAACACCTCTGCATCGCATATACGTCCAAAAACCGAACAATTTCTTCCGTTCCCCACTTCATGTTCTATTTCATTTTGTTTTGGTTATCACCTAACCTAAAAACTCACACAAACTGTTTCGTCAAAGCTGGAAGATGCCGAAACTTTAGTTGCGCGAACGCCTGCCACGCATGCGCACTGGCCAGTAGCGCAGTTTCATGAAACGCAGTGTCGTCGTGTTAACTAGGCTTTAGTGTAGTGTAAACCAAACACTCTGTATTATTAACTGTGTGAATTTATCATACAATGTAAGCTTTTACGGCCGGCGTCAACTTCATTTAAAATTTCCGGGCTCATAAGCTGTGATCGATTTGTAAAACTTTCCCCTAACGTTTCATCATATGCTCATATAGAGAAGCAATCGAGATCTATAAACATCCCAATAATTTTAACGCGAAAGAGGAAGCTGTTAAATTAGATAGAATTTGGACTTCTGCTTTACATCAGCGGAATGACAATCAATTCTTCTCTGCTAAGAATGTTGGCAGTACCAGAGATAGTGCCGTATAGAGCACTGTATAGTACAAGCAGAACAATCCGCCATTTTGAATCCCATGTTGAAGGTGCGCATTTAAAGACTACGGAACACTTACGCTTTTCTATATGCTCTTAAGTCCATTAAATATACTTTCCTAACGCAGAAAATATTACAGCATAGCAAACTTAATGGCTTACATTTGACTGTAAGAGACAAGAAACTTAAAAATAGTGATTAGAGGGATATTTAAAGATATGACACATTCATTTACATTCCATATTAAAGCATATGTTGCCGTTCTAAATATTTATCAAATATAGTTATAATACGTTACAATTATCGTATTTTCTGATTTATAAATAGTATATTCATATATGTTTATCGTAACTAAGAGTTGCATACAAAACCAGTTGCGGAATAATGTTAAATATTGCGATACTGTACTTCCCATATTACCCCCTCTAATTTCTCGCTTATTTTACACACACAATATTTCAGAGACGACTTTACGTCAAAAAAGTGTTTATTAAATTACAACGTCTGGTTTCGTTAGATAACAACTAAAAAAAGTGTCTCTCTGGTAGCATGCACTTGGAAATAAAGTGAATCTTGCATGCTAAGTTTAGAATTTAATGCCTTTCATGTAGGACTTCTTTCCTGTTCTTATTCTTTGCGAAGTTCAACTTATTATTTTTGTTTTTCAGACATCCTGTTCACAGCTTGGCTTAGACTTACATATTTCCGTGTTGAGAGTCACATTTAAGTTAAACACTGTACTAATGCGAATTAATATACTTTAAATACTACTAACTGGGTAAAGCCAGCTGCACTCAAGCATCACTTAAAATACAATTAACAGCTCTTAGAATACCTTCTTAGTTGGTCTAAATAAAATCAAGAAAAGTAACTGTAAACACCCCGTATGTTGTGTTATATTAATCTTCTGGCACAAATTAAAATAAACCAGTGCTTACATTTATAGGCCTACATTTTCATTGAGCATAACTGTTTCTAATACAAATAAAAAAGATTTTCTTCTTAACGTTACACAGATAGTTTGCTTGATTTTGGCGTCCATACTTCGTCTGGAATTTACAAGCCACCTTTTACGCCGATCTGTATCTGAAGAAAATCGATAAAACTTCTAGCGACCATGTCTGCTATTATTTGAGCAGTTTGGAGCAACACAACCAACCATTTCACACTATGAAACAATAAAATCACAAAGTATTCGCTGATTCACTTCACTGCAGCACACAAAGCATAAAACACTGACGTCGGTTTGGGATTCAAAATGGCGGTATATCTAGCGCTTTTGGTGTCGTAGCCGTCGTCACGTGATGTCTTGTGGCAGAGCATATTTTAAGGGATTTTCATTGGGGGACATTAGAAGGGTGATCCGGGGGTTCCGGAAGCCCCCCCCCCCCGGATAAATTTCAAAATATTGATGTCTGAAACCGTATTTTGAAGCCTTTTTATTTAATTAAAATCAAAGCTGCTTAATTTTTCATTAATCTATTTTATGCATATATGGTTTTAATGATAAATAAAAAAATTTGTGGAACAATACTAAATTTGGACTTTGAAGAAATCATTTATGTCTCCTAATTTTGTTAAACAATATTTCAATGGTTTTTGTTTTTTTATTTTTTAAGTAGTTAAATAGAATACAGTACCTGTTATAAATTCACTTTAATTTGATATGCCTATTAAATGAAAATAGTATTAAATTAAACTAGTATCAGTACTATGATTATTTAAAATACCTTCCTGTGCATTTTATATAAAAGTTAATACATCATTATTTGTCTTAAAAGCTCATATTACGTTATGGTTCCTCAATTTGTATTTTTGCTCTAGAGAATTCTGTACACCAACGGGAAAGAAACACAATTACAATTTTAAGCTATCTAAGAAAAGTACTTAATTCTGAAGAAAATGAGTCATGAGATGCTGGTGCTAGAAATAGAACTCCTTCCAGAAAAGCAAGGAACACAACAAGAGAAAGATTTTATTCAAAAGTAAAAGAAAAAACTGTCGAAATGTTGGTGTATCTTGCTAACTTTTTTAGTGAAATTAAGAACGAGTATTTCATTGCAAGAAAATAGGACTAATATTTTGACAGCGCAGGATAAAATTTCAAGTTTCGTCCGTAAACTGGAAATTTACCAACGCAGGGTTCAAGTCGGAGATCTATCGATGTTTAAGCAACTGTGTGATCAATGAGTAGGCGAGGAAAATAAAAGAATCGTGTTTTAAACTTCCGTTATTTAGCATCCGTCTGCAGTTATAAACTCAATTAAGCAATATTCCTCAGCTATGGATAATCAGCATGTCAATACTTGGATATTGAGACCATTTTCTGTTGAAGATGAAATTTTCAAAGATGTTTCAGCCAAAGTAGAATCGTTCTGATTGCTCGACGATAGCACATTAAAAATGGAATTTCAAAATTATGATTTTGGTACATTTTGGCTAAAAGCAGAAGCCGAATATCCTGTTATAGCCGACAGAGCTCTAAGAACGTTAAGACAGTTCGGTACCACTTATAGATATCAAGTGGCTTCTCAAAGCTACTGACAATGAAAAGTAAGACCAGAAACCGTCTCAATGTGGAACATGACCTGAGATGCGCCTTAAGAAAAACAAAACATTAGAAAACATGCGACTGGTAAACAGTACCCACCTTTTCAATGAATATAATTGTTTCATTGCTGCATCGAAAGTGTAAAAGATATGTGTCTTATGCAGTGTATTACGATTAACAAAGATTGGTAGTGTTTTCATGTATTGCTTTCTTTGATAATATTTTAATGGGTGATTTTTTTTGGAGGGGGGGGGAATGAGGTTAGTTTTTAATTACCGGTACATTTGATTGTCATTCAATAAAAATAAATTGTCGGCATTACCCAAAGCCACTGGGCGAGAAAATCGCAGCACTGGGCGACACAAGTGTCGCCCAGTTAACATGTTATTTTATGCCCTGTCTTGTGGTGCCCTGTGCATCGCCTATCTATACGGCGGTTCTTCAAGTTCTCATCGCAATTCACCACTCTACCTCTGAAGATGTCTTACGCAGCCAAAGATGAAACGTTAGGGGAAAATTTTACAAATCGACCACGACTTATGAGCCCGAAAGTTTTAAATGAAGTGTTTGAATTTATTTTTCCAACTGATCCTTAAAACTCGACTTGCAGTTGCACATTTCGCAGGTGTCAGCAGGTGACCTGAGCTCTTGAACTTTTCTCCACAGCAGAGCGTTTAGTGGAAATGGCCGTGCAGTGTTAGAACCGTGCTGCTGACGTCTCGATTAAGGAAATGTCACTGCCTGGCGCCCTTCATTATACGGTTCCGCGCATTTGTTTCACCTCTGTAAAGCTCGCTGCGGCATTCGGCGTAATTACTGGCCACTGGCAATAGTTACAAAGCGTTTCATTCACTTAGATCTGCATTCGGATTGAATGCGCAGTTCAGATTTCAGCGGGACGCTAAAACTTTACGTCCGACTGTGAAACAAAACCGCTCTCTGTGCAAAAGCAATCAGCAGAGAGAACCGGACCCGTGCTCCAACTCAATTCATATCCGCTAGCCGCGTCGAAACTGAAAATGATGTTATCACATCAAAAATGAAAAATTCCTGCACTTCTGCAAAGTTATCTGAGTAGCCTATTATCAAAGACGGATATCTGTCGTTTGCCAGAAACTGAGATAAACGCCATTTTTATTGCGAAACGTAGAGCTAATATATTTATAAGCTGATATGAGCATTATCAACATTAGTACTCGAGGATTTATACCTCGAAGTGGCTAATATCATTTTCATTACTCAAGTACCTTCAAATTTGCGTATGAAAATACAATGTCCGTCTTTGAAACCAAAACGTGGTGTCCCCTTTTGACGTGAACCTGCTTTCAGATGTTCGTTTTTGATAGACAGAAATTCGCTTACTGCTAACGAGAATCTTTTACATGTGTATAATCTGGGAAATTTTAGGAATATAGGAACAAAAATGGAAAATATTCAATTTTGACTTCTATTACATATTGGAAAATTGAAGAACTACAATAATCTTAATAATCTTTTTAATTTTATAAAAAAAATGAAATGTTACCGCACTGAATCTCTAAAATTATTAGCATAAGGTCTGTTGAAACTGTCGCCAGATTTGTCCGTAAACATCCTTACGTTATTTATGACATCGAACTTCTTTCCAACAAGTGATAATTTCGTACAGCACACCTCACAGTAGAACAGTGTAGTCTACAAGGTAGTCTTACCTTTATTTCTTTTCAATGTTTATTTTCCATTTTTCAGGTTGTCTCAACCGCTTCCTAATTTTTCCTTCGAGCGCTGGTGATATATTACATTCCATTTCATTCGCTTTGAGTTGGTTATTAGTAATAATACTTTAAAAATTGCTGAAAAACTTAAGTACGGGATAATACGTCTAAGTACCTGACACATACTGTCGCCATATCTGATTTTCGAGGTCATGTGATCATATACTGTGTTCCCATTGGTGCACACTGCTTTATTCAACAAGTGTCCGAATTTGATATCAAGCTCTTATGCAGGTGTCCGCTTTTGATCTGAACAGTCAACTTAAACGTGTGATTTATCACATTTACGTCAATTTTTGGAAAAAAACGGACTCCACCAATGAAAAGAGCGGAAAAACTTCCCTTGGAATCGACTGATAACTAAATTTAGACCATTAGGTCAGATGTCCATGTTTGATATTAGGCTACTTATTCTATTGAATTACTAACCGGTTTTCGGCTTCTTAGGCCATCATCGGGTAACAACTGAATACCGCAAACACATGTGACGGTAGTGATCTCTCTACAAGCCTTTCTGGACAGCCGGCTGCGGAAGTGTCTTCCGTGACTTCTTTGACCTTGCTGTCTTTCAGCAGCTCTTTGACGCTCTTTGACGCGGATGTGGGTATCATTTTGTTCTTGGTGGCGGCAGATCAAACGTTTGTTAAGCTTAAGGGACTTAACTGCGGGGTCATCAGTCCCTAAACTTACAAACTACTTATGAACTACCTTATACTGAAGACGGCAGAAACATCCATGCCCGAGGGGGGATTCGAACCCCCGACCGCAGAGGCAGATTAACAGCTGTTTTAAGCATGAAATGTAGAGTTAAAGGTAAAGTCGGGCAAAAATTTATTTCTTTGTAATTAACAATTCCAGAATGTTCTACATCTTCCACCCCCGGCCATCCAGATTTAGGTTTTCCGTGATTTCCCTAAATCACTCCAGGCAAATGCCGGGATGGTTCCTTTCAAAGGGCACGGCCGATTTCCTTCCCCATCTTTACCCAAAAACTCCGAGCGTAAGCTCCGTCTCTAATGGCCAAGCTGTCGATGGGACGTTAAACCCTAAGCTTCCTTCCCTCCTTTCTTATGTTCGCTTGTAAATTCTACTTGTTTCTTATGCTAACTGTTCTTCTAATTCCTAGTAAGTTCTGTGTATAAATAGCAGAGCACTCTGCCCGAGAGGCAGTTAGTGCTGCGTTTATGTTGAGTTCTAATAAACGTACTTTCCGTATAAGTGCTATGTTCAGTTGTCTTCGAAGTCAAGCCTGCTTCCATTTCAACGCGACAATATCTTTTGTTCTTCGGGTAGATCGATGCTTTGTGGTCTTTTGTTCATGTTCGTTCTGGGTTGTTTGTTGAGAATTATTCTCAGGGTTTTTTTTTTTTTTTTTTTTTTTTTTTTTTTTTTTTTTTTTTTTTATTACAGATGGTGTCGAGCCCTCTTTCTTTTACTCTCTTTTCATTGGTTCATCGGTTTGGTCGGTCCTTTGTGGACAATGGTTTATTTGTTCTGTTTTGATCGTTTCGTCGTTCACTCAGTTTTTTGGTTACAACGGGCATCGAGCACTATGAGCGACCACGCTGAGCCACCACGCAGGCAACCCTCTACCGAGCGCTCTAAGCCACCGCTCCCGGAAAGTTTCGAACCACCGTCTAACATGTTCCTGCTTCACAAACTAATTCGCTGCCCATTACGTCACGCCGAACAGCTGCGTGAGTAATGTGTAATTCTTGTACAATCGATGACAGGTGTTATCTGCTAACATCGCATTTTTTAGACATTAGATTGTAACTCATTGTCCTATCAATGACGTGTTTTTTATTATTTTCAGTGCGTCATTGCTTTGAAATGATATCTCTTTGAGCTATAATAAGAAACTCATCAAATACCTAAAGCAAGATGGCGTACAGAAAAGATATTTTCGGGCAAGGTTTTGGGTGACGGATGTCAGTGACTGATTTTCGAACGCCAAATGTTGAGCACCTCCATAAAACCAACCAGACATGTCTACTATAGTGGTTATTATGTTACATATATTTTACTGTTTTAATTTTGACCTTTCGCCCATTTTATATCTCACTATCCACTAGTACATGATTTTCTATGTAACTATTGTCCAGTACACCTACCAGATTTTATGTGGTGAACTATAATAAGCAGTTTAATGTCAATGAGACGATATGATGACACCATAGTGTCGAAACCGATCGGCTTGAATAAATGAAATAAAAATTGCGATATTGGCATCTATATATATTATACAATACGATCGTTCCCTAAGATGAGTGTATTAAGTGATAATGAAAATGTGGGAGAGTTTTTAAAATAATAGTTTAAGTAGGTAATAGTTCAAAAAAGAGTATATTTGTTAAAGCTAAACTCAAAAATATCAAATAATTTTGGCTGTTTGTTAAAATACGGTCAGAAAGAATATTACATGTTGTGTGCATAGATATTACCACTATAGTAAAGTCGTAATCGTATCGTCCATCAATTTTTATTTTTTGTATTTTTATTATTTGTGCCCGAAATTTTTGCAATAAACGTAAGACCACAGACAAATCTAAAGTGGGCCGTAAAACACGCCAATGCGATTTTGTTTTCTTCCTGACAAACTCTGTGACGGAAAGCTAAGTTATCGTGGTATGAGTGTCTTTTTGATGTGCCTGTAGCGGGTCGACAAACATCTTTGCCATGAGTTGTAAATTACACTCATTATATTTTTGAATTCCTACCTGCTCTATTCATCATTAAAGTCCTTTCTTGGACCAAAGGAGCAATCTTGACACAGTTCACATTTCGTCTTTGACACCGGCGGTCGATTAAGTTGAAAATAAATAAATAAAAATGAAAAAAAAAAATGTATTTCTTCTGCTTTCACCTGGTGTGTGAGATGTATGAGACAGGCGAAATACCCTCTAAGAAAAATGTAATTGTGGTGTCGCACAAGTACAAAGTGCGCGCCACTTACTTTCGCCGCGCGCCGCCATGCACGCACGGCGCGGCGTTCTCACGACGACAGCCACGAGCGCCCTCTGCGGCAATCCCGCTCGTGGCCACCACGGAAAGATATCGGTCACTTGGCACTTCGGACTCAGATAGCAACGAGTTAGGACCTTCGTAATCCGATAGGCACGAGTGAAGACTTTGCTATTGTACAGGCACTAGGCAGGCCTCTAACAACTATGTATCAACATTCTGCAGTACTATATAAAAGTTAAGTATTGTTACATTCTGTGCAAAATATATCTCTTTCTAATTTACTCTAGTGTTTGTAGTTTCTGGCTGCTCCCCTCCGTACCTGCACCGGCGTGCCATCTTTGTTACTGTGTCGGTCTCGTTCCACTCGGCCCCCGACATCTACGACGAGGCTGGGACACAAAAGCGGCGACGAAGTTGGGACACAAAAGTAATAATCCCCATTCAAAAAAAAAATCAGGCGCAGACAGGTGTGAAAATTACAGAACCATCAGTTTGATAAGTCATGGTTGCAAAATTTTACCACGAATTAACTACAGGAGAATGGAAAAGCTCGTAGAAGCTGACCTCGGGGAAGATCAGTTTGGTTTCAGGAGGAACGTAGGAACCCGGGACTTTACGTCTTATCTTAGAAGATAGATTAAGGAAAGTCAAATCTACATTTTTAGCTTTTGTACATTTAGAGAAAGCTTTTGACAATGTTGACTGGAATACACTGTTTCAAATTCTTAAGTCAGCAGGGGTAAAATACAGGGAAAGGAGAGTTATTTACAACTTATACAAAAGGCAGACGCAGTTATTAGACTCGAAAGGCAAGAATGGAAAGCACTAGTTGGGAAGGGAGTAGGACAGGGTTGTAGCCTTTCTCCGATGTTATTCAGTTTGTACATCGAGCAGGCGGTGAAGGAAAGCAAGGAAAAACTTGGAATAGGGATCAAAGTTCAGGAGGAAGAAATAAAAACATTGCGTTTTGCTGATGACATTGTAATTCCGTCAGAGACAGCAGAGGACCTGGAAGAGCAGTTGAATGGAATGGACAGTGTGTTCAAGAGGGCGTATAAAATGAACATTAACAAGAGCAAAACAAAGATAATGGAATGCAGTCTTAGAAAATCAGGCGATGCTGAAGCAATTAGATTAGGCAATGAAACAATGAAGGTGGTAGATGAGTTTTGTTACTTGGGAAGTAAAATAACATATGACGGTCGCAGTACAGAGGATATAAAATGCAGAATGGCAATGGGAAGAAAAGCATTTTTGAAAAAGATAAGTTTGCTAACATTGAATATTATTTTAAGTGTAAGTAAGTCTTTTCTGAAGGCATTTGTGTGGAGTGATGCCTTGTACGGGAGTGAAACATGGACGATAAACAGTGCGGACAGGAAGAGGATAGAGGCTTTTGAAATGTGTGGCTACAGAAGAATGCTGAAGATTAGGTGGGTAGATTGCGTAACTACTGAAGAGGTACTGAACAGAATTGGCGAGAAAATTTTTTTTTGGCATACCTTGACTTTTAGAAGTGATCGATTGGTAGGACACATTCTTAGACATCGGAGAATCGTAAATTTAGCATTGGAAGGAAGTGTGTGGGGTAAAAATCGCAGAGGGAGACCAAGAGACGCATATAGTAAGCAGATTCAAATGGATATGGGTTGCCGTTCTTATGAAGAGACGAAAAGGCTTGCTCAGGATAGAGTAGGGTGGAGAGCTGCGTCGCTGGCCGCGGTGGCCAAGGGGACTGAGGCGCTCCAGTCACGGTCTGCACGGCCACTACGGCCGGGGGTTCGAATCCCCCCTCGGGCATGGATATTTGTGCCGTCGTTAGTGTTAGCTAGTTCGTAAGTAGTTCGTAAGTTTAGGGACTGATGATCCCGTCGTTAAGACCCATAAGCTATACAAACATTTGAATATTTGAAGAGCTGCATCAAACCAGTCTCCGGACTGAAGACCATAAAAACACAGCTGCATTGCGAAATATGAACGCTCGAGCGATGAGATGGATGGCCTTACGGCGGTGCACGCTGTGTCGATAAACATGTCAATGTCAATAAACATCGTTGTTTTGAACTGCGATATATCGCCGATACATCGACGACAGAAGTCCAAAACTATCGACATCGTTAAACAATTGATTGGCAACTTCATTATTACTTTATTAGTTGCTCAGCCAGCGTCAGCTCAAGTGAGGTGCTCCTGCTGTTTTCATACTTTTGAAATAGTAGGTGAGTGAAATATGAAACAATATGAGTCCAGCACGGGCTCTGGCATTGCTGAAACTTTACCCTCCAACATCTGTGGAATCGAATCTTTGACAGTGTTACCCACTCAGACTGATATCGTACTGTCAAAACATCAGTTAAAACATCAAACAAAAGTCGACGAAAACTCCGAGACAAAAGCCAACAAGCCAAGTATAAACATAGATTTTCATTTCAGCAAGGTACATGATTTGATAAACGTCATTGATGAATATTCATTTTAAAAATACATTATTAAGTAGTAACTGAAAGATTCATAATGTTTAATTTTCGCCGGCCTCGGTGGCCGAGGCGACTGAAGCGCTTCAGTCACGGCTGCACGCCCACTACGGTCGGGGGTTCGAATCCCTCCTCGGGCATGGATATTTGTGCCGTCCTTTGTTGTAGCTAGTTCATAAGTAGTTTGTAAGTTTAGGGACTGATGACCCTGTAGTTAAGCCCCATAAGCTCTACAAACATTTGAACATTTTTTTGTTTAATTTTCTCCACGTCGACAGCTAAGAAAAATGCAATACGTCAACAAAACACAAGTTATTTCGCATATAATGAACAAATCGATGTAAATCTCAAGTAAAATCAGCGCAATAGGCAGCGAAATTTAATTCCCAACTTCTTTTTCATTCTAATCTGACATTTCGCTGTGTATTCGTGCCCTAGTGAAAGAACATAAATAAGGCTGATACTTTCTGGCAACACAGCTTCATTTCAGTGTCTTTTTACTAATATTTCTTAACGTATGGAAATATCGGAAAAAACATCGATTTATCGTTTTTCAGAGCGATGTTTTTTTTAACATCGATATTTTTCCGCAGGAACATCGATGTCTGAACATCGATGTTTTTATCAACGATGTTCCATCCCCATGTGTAGATCTGATTGGAAGTCGGCCGTCGGTAAAATCCGCCTATATCGCAGCCAGTGTAACGGCAGTCAGCCTGTTTGGTGGAAAACGGAGCACGCCTGAGGCTGGCAGACCGTATCGGACCGAAACGTGCGCGGAAGTGGCCGATTGCAGAAATAACGCGCCCCTGGCCTGGGGGAGCACGCGAGCCGCTCTTATCACGGGCCAGGCTGCTGCGTGGCCGAGGCGCCTGCGCTTGTAGTTGTAGTTGTAGCTGTAGCTGTAGCGGCGGCCGCCGGCCGCTATCGACCCGGCACACTCACACACAGCCTGCGACACGGCCGCCCCAGCTGTTGCCACACCACAGCACACCATAAGCCACAGCGCCACCAGCTACAGGCACAATATTGTATCAACACATGGTATACTACATCTTGTTGTAAGTTGGCACCACTGCGCAGACCTTCGTGTTAACACCACGACGCGACCGCAGTGCACAATTAGGGTTAAGGCCGCACTTGCGTTTTCTGAAGCTGGACGCTCAGCGTCTAAAGAAGCAGCTTTAAAAGGCGCCAGGTGGTGGCCACATTCGACCGCGTATATACAGCGGCTTCTCACAGGCGTCCAACCGACCAAAGATGTGAATATGGCCACATTTGGCTCAGTTGCGTTTCAGACCTGCATGGGTGACATCGCAGACTACTCTAATTAAATGTTTTTACTCCACTTACCTAAGGCTTCTCGCGGTTGCTCGCCGTGGAGGTTCGAGTCCTCCCTGGGGCATGGGTGTGTGTGTTGTCCTTAGGTTAGTTTACCTAGGTTTAAGTAGTTTGTAAGCTACGGACTGATGACCACGTAGTTTGGTCCGACAGATTTACAAACATATAAACATATAAGGCTTCTTTTGTTTCTTTGTCCATGTTGTTCCAACCTTGACCAACAACGTTAGATGTCACAACTAGCCAACCGTCTCTGCTTCTTCCTTTTTTTTTTTATTGTCTGTTTTTATAATCCACATTTTGAATGTCGAATAAAAATGGTCGAGCTTGAACTTCTAAGATAATACGTTCGCTATCAAGTTCAATTTTTTCCATCTCACTCATAAAAAAAAACTGTTTTAACACTTGACTAGACTCACTACTCTGCGTTGACAGACTGCACAGATAATACTGAGTTCACGCGGGAACGCACTAATTAAATGTTTTTACTCCACTTATCTAAGGCTTCTTTTGTTTCTTTGTCCATGTTGTCCCAACCTTCACCAACAACGTTAGATGTCACAGCTAGCCAACCGTCTCTGCTTCTTCCTTTTTTTTTATTGTCTGTTTTTGTAATCCACATTTTGAATGTCGTATAAAAATGGTCGAGCTTGAACTTCTAAGATAATACGTTCGCTATCAAGTTCAATTTTTTCCATCTCACTCATAAAAAAAAAACTGTAATAACACTTGACTAGACTCACTACTCTGCGTTGACAGACTGCACAGATAATACTGAGTTCACGCGGGAACGCACTAATTAAATGTTTTTACTCCACTTATCTAAGGCTTCTTTTGTTTCTTTGTCCATGTTGTCCCAACCTTCACCAACAACGTTAGATGTCACAGCTAGCCAACCGTCTCTTCTTCTTCCTTTTTTTTTTTGTCTGTTTTTGTAATCCACATTTTGAATGTCGTATAAAAATGGTCGAGCTTGAACTTCTAAGATAATACGTTCGCTATCAAGTTCAATTTTTTCCATCTCACTCATAAAAAAAAACTGTTTTAACACTTGACTAGACTCACTACTCTGCGTTGACAGACTGCACAGATAATACTGAGTTCACGCGGGAACGCACTAATTAAATGTTTTTACTCCACTTATCTAAGGCTTCTTTTGTTTCTTTGTCCATGTTGTCCCAACCTTCACCAACAACGTTAGATGTCACAGCTAGCCAACCGTCTCTTCTTCTTCCTTTTTTTTTTGTCTGTTTTTGTAATCCACATTTTGAATGTCGTATAAAAATGGTCGAGCTTGAACTTCTAAGATAATACGTTCGCTATCAAGTTCAATTTTTTCCATCTCACTCATAAAAAAAAACTGTTTTAACACTTGACTAGACTCACTACTCTGCGTTGACAGACTGCACAGATAATACTGAGTTCACGCGGGAACGCACTAATTAAATGTTTTTACTCCACTTATCTAAGGCTTCTTTTGTTTCTTTGTCCATGTTGTCCCAACCTTCACCAACAACGTTAGATGTCACAGCTAGCCAACCGTCTCTTCTTCTTCCTTTTTTTTTTGTCTGTTTTTGTAATCCACATTTTGAATGTCGTATAAAAATGGTCGAGCTTGAACTTCTAAGATAATACGTTCGCTATCAAGTTCAATTTTTTCCATCTCACTCATAAAAAAAAACTGTTTTAACACTTGACTAGACTCACTACTCTGCGTTGACAGACTGCACAGATAATACTGAGTTCACGCGGGAACGCACTAATTAAATGTTTTTACTCCACTTATCTAAGGCTTCTTTTGTTTCTTTGTCCATGTTGTCCCAACCTTCACCAACAACGTTAGATGTCACAGCTAGCCAACCGTCTCTTCTTCTTCCTTTTTTTTTTTTTTGTCTGTTTTTGTAATCCACATTTTGAATGTCGTATAAAAATGGTCGAGCTTGAACTTCTAAGATAATACGTTCGCTATCAAGTTCAATTTTTTCCATCTCACTTAACGAAAAATACTGTAATAACACTTGAGTTCGCACACTACTGTGCTTTGGCAGACTGCACAGATGCTACTGAGTTCACGTGGGAACGCAATGTGAGAAGTGTCTTTTGACGCTGCGATTGGGCGCCGGCCCATCCGCCTGGCGTCTGACCCTGAGGACGCGCCTTCTCTTCCCGTCTGATGCTGGCAGAAAAAGACGCCGTGTGTGGCCACTACGGGCCTTCTCCAGCCTGTCTGTAACTGTGGCGTCTTTTGACGTCAATCGTCCAGCTTCAAAAAACGCAGTGGCGGCGCTAGACGAAAACTGGGCGTCGGCGAACTCGTCTTTGCGAGGCCCCTTTCATTTTTTCGTTAAGGAAGAAAATGTTAAACGAGCAGAATTTTACATCAATAATCATTATACTAAAATTATATTAGTATAATATAGAGTAGTCTTGCAATGACAAAAATTACAATAAACAAACACAAATTAGAGGAACTTTTCACCTTTTCGTCTCACCGAATTTTTAAAGACCTCATCTTAATACTAGCCGCTATTTCGGCTTCAGTTGATAGTACTGAAAACGCAGATAGTCTTTCTTGGATCATTTTGCTTTTCAAGTTAGTCTTAATCATTTAACTTTGTGAAGCTTCTCTCGGCCGAAGCTGTACTCACTGGAACGGGGTATGATTCTGAATGTTATATAAACATTTCGATATAATTGTTCCAAATCGTTTTCTAAAATGTACTGAAGAAATTGTTATGTAAGTATTTAACTAAAAATGGCATCACTACTGCACTCATACGGAAATGGCCGAGCTCACTAAGACGTCATACCACGGTGAGCGAGATCGCTCTCTCCGGGGGTCGAATCCCACCCTTGGGTACGAATGTTGTATTCGTCCATTGGTTAAGCTAGTGTAAATTAGATGTAGGTCGTCGCTATATAACCTAGCAGTTGGAAAGCACCATTAAACGTCAAATTAAAAAAAAAAAAAAAAAAAAAAAAAAGAAGAGGAAAAAAAACTGAAAGTTTAACAATGTTTTGGGAGGCCCCCACAGGCGCGAGGCCGTCGGCGGTGGCCGACGTCGCCGACGCCTAGCGCCGCCACTGAAAAAACGCAAGTGTGGCCGTAGCCTAAGCCCTTTGCATACCAAGCCCCTACCACGCCGTATCGGAGAAGCGAGTCAACTGTCCCCGAATTGAAGAGCTGACCGCCGCCATTTGTAGGGAAGTATCGTAGCACTCGGGTTGTGATTTGCAGTGTATGGGACGCAATAAGAGCCAAATATAGCACAAAATAAATGTATGTTTGTTTAAAAAAAAATTACTGATTATTGCATACTGCTTAAAAAGTATTCTTAAATGAATGAAGTTTAAAAATTAATTGATTTTTCCGTCGGTACTTGACAGAACATGATAATAACATCAAAAAGGAACAACTTCCTCATGTTCTCCAAAACTTTTTTATTTGTCACAAACCGGCTTTCGGCTTCTTAGGCCATCATCAGGTGACAACTGAATGTAGTACACATGTTTTCAAAGATGTTAAGATTTACAAAAATGTTATCACAGAGAATCGATACTTCACAGGAAAGTTCATCGCAAATACTTATTTATGAGAGTTATTAACATTTATATAAAAATATAATAAATATGTGTAAAGAATCAAAACTAATATGATTATCAGAATGAATCTTTCACTCTGCAGCGGAGTGTGCGCTGTTATGAAAATTCCTGACTTTTGGAAAGTAGGAGGCGAGGTACTGGCGGAAGTAAAGTTGTGAGGTGGCATCGTGAGTCGTGTCGGGATAGCACAGTCGGTAGTGCGCTTGCCCGCGAAAGGCAAAGGTCGCAGGTTCGAGTCCCGGTTCCGGCACACAATTTTCATCTGCCAGGAAGTTTAATATGATTATTTTTGTTGAAAAGGTTGAAAATAAAACTTATTTCAGTAGAGGTGTAGAGGGGAACTGGATCTGATCGTTTAATACTAAACTGACATCCTGAGCCAAATGTTTATTGATTTCCAATATTTCCAGTAGTGTCATCTTTCTGCTTTTCTTCAGGGGATGTAGAATCTCACAGTTTACATCATAATCATGGCCTTCTCTGAGCAGATGTTCAGCAAAGGTTGAATCTGTCTTTTTTTAACCTCCAGCTTCTCTCATGTTCTGATAATCTAATAGCTACAGCCCTGCCAGACTGACCAACATACAGTTTCCCACAATGTTTGCATGTGATCTTGTATACACCACTCTGTGATAGGGGTTGAATTTTGTCCTTACTATTGAATGAAGTTTAGTTGGTTTACGTTCTAGGAGGCGATCCAATTATGATAATGTAGAAAGATATAAAAAAGCCAAGATCGCTGTTCATCAATTTTTTATTTACGACGACCGGTTTCGCTGAACTATGTCAGCATCATCTGGTCGAATAAAATATTTTACAAGGCCATAATCTTGTAATGCCAATCAGTTGTTATATAACAATTTACACTGCATAAGTGCACTATGTCATTATAGTAAATCATACTTATCACAGTGACACAGTTTGCTATTGCCAATCACTGTGATAATTATGTTTTATTATAATGACACAGTGTACCTATGCACTGTAAATTGTTATATAACAACTGATTGACATTACAAGATTATGGCCTTGTAAAATATTTTATTTGACCAGATGATGCTGACATAGTTCAGCGAAACCGGTCGTCGTAAATAAAAAATTGATGATCAGCGATCTTGTCTTTTTTATATCTTTCTACATGAATGAAGTTTCCTAATTTCCGAAATACGTCTGCATAGAGACACGAAATTTAAGAATGTAAGGCTCTGCCTGTCAAGGTGGAACGATGTTGCATCAAGTTATTTGCATTTAAGATGACTGCATGAAACGTAGAAATAGTGGAGAGTGCGATTATTATTTAATCCACGTAATTTTCTGTCAGGTCCACATCAAAATGTTCACATGTTTGTAGAGCTTATGGGACTTAACTACGGGGTCATCAGTCCCTAAACTTATGAACTAGCTATAACTAGTGACGGCACAAATATCCATGACCGAGGGGGGATTCGAACCCCCGACTGTAGTGGCCGTGCAGACCGTGACTGAAGCGCCGCAGTCCCCTCGGCCACCGCGGCCGGCCTGTCAGGTCCTGTTTACTTTTTTCCGACTACTCTGCACGTTTTGCACGCTTATTTTTGTACACCACATTTTTGTCTGCATTCCTTTCCATATTACATAGAATTTTTCTTTCGACTTCCTCGAATTTGAGTATGAATAATTGTAATAATCCGTACAACTTTAAACAGGCATATCATTCGCACATTAATTTTTAACGGAGACAGTACTCCTGAAAATGGTTCAGTATGCAAATTTGATCAAATAATGACCATTTACGAAGTACAATACCACCTGGTAAGTGTCTAAAAATAATTATTCGTTCTACTTCTGCATCATACTGAAATACATGACTAAAAATCTAAATACCACTAATACACCTAGTTCTTCATTCAGCTCAACTCAGTATTTTTAGTAATTAATATGCAAATAAAATACAAGTACTTGACATGGAACTAAGTTCTTTTCTCAATACCGTATTAAAGAATCATTTGTTAAGAGGAAACCTAAAGAAAAACAAGCGCTCATGATATCTGCATGAAAATACTACACGGTATACAAGTAATGCTTGTTCTATGAAATATAACATTGTTTCCTTCTTCGTCTTTGCTTCTATTCTCACTGTTACAATTAAAAGCAACACGCGAACGAACCATGTTTACGCACTGTTTCCCTGCAAATGGCGGCTTCTGTCACGTTCAATTTGGGGACGCGACACTAGCGCCAGTGAGCGGTCTAGTTTCTATTTAGTAAATCTATGTTCTATACGAGACGTGCAACTTGCACAAGGAAGTCGTTGTCAGCTGCAGCGCCCCTTGCGACAGACCGTCTAACTACAAAGAAGCGTTCAAACGGTACACATTTGTTGAGTCGTCTGCTTCACGCGTCTACTTTGTTTGTCGTCAACTTACAGCAAATGAATCGCCGCGTTAACATCACTTTTCGAAACTGTAAGATATATTGTGATGATTAAAACATCTATTTGTGTTTTAGACTGCCACTGTACTTTGCTAAAATACAAATAAAGTTTTGTGATATAAGGCAATAACAAGTGTTCAGTTAATCAAAATATCCACGGGTGTACTGCCGGTCTATAGTGTCCAACGGGCACAATATTTCGGCATCCGAACCGAATGCGACGGCGTCTGAGATGACGAATAAAGTTCGTGCACTGGTGGGGAGCTCTAAAGATGATCTCGGGTTGAGGAAGGCCGGCGTTTACCAGATTCCGTGTCAGTGTGGAACGTCATATATTGGACAGACGATGCGTACCGTCGAGGATCGATGCGTTGAACACCAGAGGCACACACGATTGATGTATCCGAACAAGTCGGCGGTCGCTGAACATTGTTTGTCGGAGAATCATGCGATGGTGTATGAAAGCACTAGAATTCTGGTACAGACGTCGAGATACTGGGACTGCTTCGTTAGAGAGACCATTGAAATTCGCACAAGTGACGACCTCATAAACCGTGACTGTGGCTATAAACTTAGCAAAGCTTGAGAACCAGCGATTGGGTTAATTAAGAGTAAATCTATCAAACGTAACGAAGTGACAACCACGGCGGACAGAGCCCTCACACTGACGTCATCTCAGACGCCGTCGCATTCGGTTCCACTGCGCGGCCGCGGCGCGGGGCGCGGACCACGCAGGGGTCGCTCCGCGGGCCGAGGGTATTTAAATTGCCCGCTACCGGGCGAGAACCCAGATCCCTTCGAGCAGCCGTAGCGTGCGGATCTCCGTGCGGCGCGTTTCCAGGATCTCAGTCCGTCAGTTCACCTGATGATGGCGACATGTATGATCGCCGAAATATTGTGCCCGTTGGACACTATAGACCGGCAGTACACCCGTGGATATTTTGATTATCAAATACGTCGGGAGAAACTGGAGAATCACGAGTGTTCAGTTATTTAACATTAATGTTTCATGCACCCACTCAGGGCGGCTGCGGCCAGAGAAACTACGGGACAGCACCTCCTAGAAGACAAGGCCTCACAACAGGCCGTGCTGACGTCACACCGAGAGGCCGAGAGAGCAAGCTGACTGGCTGGCCGCTGGGGCACGCCCACCGCCTCGTAGCGGCCGGCCAGTCAGCTAGCGTTCGCTGCCTCTCGGTGTGACGTCAGCACGGCCTGTCGTTAGGCCTTGTCTTCTAGATGTTGATACCACACGCTGTGCCTTCTCCGTCGACTGCTCAGTGAGCAAGCAGCACTGTACCTCGCCTCAGAATTCAACCATCTTTCGTGCCATCGTAATACATCCCTTAATTCTCTTGCATCCAAAATTAAGCAGTCAAGCTGTCCTGCTCTCTGCGAACAATTATGTCTTCTGCTACGTTCAAGAAAGAGCTGAACACTTCTTCATGACATCCTCTTAAAACTATATCCAAATTCAGGCATACAGTCAACTTTATCTCTGTCTGATAGTAAAATCAATGCTCTCCTCTCCGCTAATTCTCTGCCTCATCTTTCATTCACCAACTACTCTTCCGTTGTATCTCCTTATTTGTGTATAATTATACTCACTTTTCTCTCCCTCTTCCACCCCTTCCTTCATCCATATTATTCCTAACAGCCATAATTAAAACCCTTCGGTAGTGTAACTGCAGACATATTTATTATTTATCCTGTACAAATATGAACAGTGTCTATTTCTTGTTGTTACCCATATTATTTAAAACTTTGAATATTTCTATATGTGGTATAAAAAAAAGGTAAAGCAGTCAACAGTCCGAAGATTGGTTTGAACACCACAGTGCTTCACTAGGCATGGTCCTGTTTGGAGGTGGTATGCCGTTGCCTTCCTCCGACCTTCCAACTGACTTACCCAGCCAGTTATAACTGTTGTAATATTGAGTCAAATGTTCGTAAATCTAAGGGACTTGACTACGTTGCTCATCATTCCCTAGGCTTACAAAGTACTTACACTAACTTAAAGTAACTTATGCTAAGGGCAACACAAACAAATGTTCAAATGTCTGTAAATCTATCGGACCAAACTGCGTGGTCATCAGTCCGTAGCTTACAAACTAGTTAAACCTAGGTAAACTAATCTAAGGACAAACACACACACCCATGCCCCAGGGAGGACTCGAACCTGCGCGGCGAGCAACCCCGCGCTCCGCAGCGAGACGCTTTAGACCGCTCTGCGCCGGCCGCGGTGGCCGAGGAGACTGAGGCGCTCCAGTCACGGTCTGCGCGGCCACTACGGTCGGGGGTTTGAACCCCCCCTCGGGCATGGATATTTGTGCCGTACTTAGTCTTAGCTAGTTCATAAGTAGTTTGTAAGCTTAGGGACTAATAACCACGTAGTTAAGTCCCATAAGTTGTACAAACATTTGAACATTTGACCGCTCGGCTACTCCTCCGCGGCACAACACAAACACCCATACCCAAGGCGTGTATTGGAAATGTAAAATATATAAAACACCTGGTTAGGTATAGATCTGAAGGAGAGCTTTTGAATTAAAATTTGTGCCACGGCTAGGATTCGAAACAGGATCTCAAAGTACTATGACAATTAGGCGGGAGGTGAGCAAACTGGGATTTCATGCACGAACGGCTGCCCATAAGCCACCCATCACAAAGGTCAGCGCCAAACAATGCCTCGCTTGGTTTAAGGAACGTAAACATTAGACGATTGAAGAGTGAAAACACGTTGTCTGGAGTGACGAATCACGATTGGTGGTACGATGTGGATATGGCGAATGCCCGGCGAATGTCATATGCCAGCGTGTTATAGTGTCAACAGTAAAATTCTAAGGCGATGGTGTTATGGTGTGGTAGTGTTTTTCATGGCGGGGCTTGCACCCCTTTATGTTTTGCATGGCACTATCACAGAACAAGCCTACATTTATGCTTCAAGCAGCTTCTTGCTTCTCACTGTCGAAGAGCAGTTCGGGGATGGCGACTGCACCTTTCGACACGATCGAGCACCTGCTTTTAATGCACGGCTTGTGGCGGAGTGGTTAGACGGTAATGGACTGTAATGGACTGGCCTTCACAGAGTCCTGACTTGAATCCTACAGAACACCTTCGGAATTTTTTCGAACGCCAACTTCGTTCCAGGCCTCACCAACCTACATCGATGTCTCTACTCGGTGCAGCACTCTTGCCATTCCCCAAGAAACCTTCCAGTACCTGATTGAACGTTATGTCTGCGAGACCGGAAGCTGTCATCAAGGCTGATGGTGGAATAACACCATACTGAATTCCATCATTACCGATGTACGTCAAGTAATAGTAATGCGAAACACATCTAGCTCTTTATTCACACGAAATTATGGGGGGCTATAGACTAGGGTTAGCAAATCGATTCCGTATTTCTTGATTTTCAGAAAGCTTTTGACTCCGTACCTCACAAACGGCATTTAATCAAATTTCGTGGTTATGGTATATCGCCCCAAATTTGCGATTGGATAGGGGATTTCCTGACTGAGACGACACAGTTCGTAGTAATCGATGGTAAGGAATCGACTAAAACAGAAGTGATATCGGGTGTTCCACAGGGTAGTGTTATTGGTCCTCTGCTGTTCCAAGTTTACATAAACGATTTGGGAGAAAATCTAAGCAGCTCTCTTAGGTTGTTTGCAGATGACGCCGTCATTTATCGTCTAGTAAAATCATCTGAATATCAAAACCAACAGCAGAATGATCTAAATAGAATACCACTATGGTGTAAAAATTGGAAATTGACTCTTAAATAACGATAAGTGTGAAACCGTCCACATGAGTACGAAAAGATATCCGTTAAACTTTGTTTACAAGATAAATCAATCAAAAGTGAAGGCTGTAAACTCCACAAAATACCTAGGAATTACTATTACTTCAGACTTAAATTGGAAAGAACACGAAGATAATGTCGTGGGAAAGGCGAACCAGAGACTGCGTTTCAATGGCAGCACCCTTAAAAGATGCAACAGAACTACTAAAGAAACTGCATACATTACACTTGTCCGCCCTTTTTTGGAGTATTGCTGCCCAGTGTGGGATCCTTATCAGGTGGGTTTGACGGAGGACATCGAAAGAGTCCAAAGAAGGGTAGCTCGTTTCGTATTGTCACGATACAGGGGAGACAGCGTTACGGTAATGATACAGGATCTGGGATGGGAATCATTACAACAACGGCGCTTATCGCTGCGGCGTGGGCTACTTACGAAACTCCAATCGCCAACATTCTCCTCCGAATGCGAAAATATGTTGTTGACTCCCACTTACATAGGTAGAAATGACAATCAGAATAAAATACGGGAAATCAGAGCTCGAACGGAGAGATTCAGGTGTTATTTCTTCCCGCGCGCTATTCGAGAATGAAATGGGAGATGAATAGTATAAAGTTGGTTCGATGAACCCTCTGCCAGACACTTAAGTGTGATTTGCGGAGTATCCTATGTAGATGTAGATGTAGATGTAGAAGAACTTGTAAGACATTTTCAGGCAGGAGTCCGCATAGTTTTGATCGCTTAATACAGATCGCCTCTAAAGGCAGAAATATAGGAACACTAACATCCACAAGTACTTACCTATCAAATTATTGTAATTACAAACAAGTGTTATGATAATTCCTAACGTAAACATAGGACCATGTTTCTCCATGGCTTATGAGTGACGTAATAGCGTACTGTAGGTATTTAACGGCATAGCTGAGTACTGAAGTCCCTGAACGTGTTACTCACTTTCGTCTGGTAATCTCTTTGGTGCCTTCCATATCCGAATCCGAAGAATAAATTGCAGTACTGCAACTGTAACATGCTAAACTGATAACGAAGCGATGAGAAACAGAATCCACGAAGTCACTTTTTAGAGGTTTCTCTGAGTATGTTCTTCTACGGAGAACGAAACAGCTTAAGCCATTTTAACAATACATATTAAAAGTGCGACAGTCGAAACACAACTGACCTATGCAGAGGCTGCGATAGTACACGATTTTTGAAATATAAATGACGGAATCCAACTGTTATAGGTGTCAATCAGAACATATCGAAACTTTATTTTCGGTAACATACTAATAAAATGTTAACATTTAATTGGGGCCTACTGCTGAGCAACCATTTCTTTGTGTTTGTTTAAGTCAGAACTGTTGCGTGCCTGCACATCCGTATGTTACGTACATGATTTTACGTTGCCTAACACATGTTGGAATTTGTCAAACGAATTTATATCTTAATAATAGCAGTTATATAATTTCAACACTGTATATTCTTAATTCGTATTAGTTACACTGTAAGCTTATTTCGACTTAAAAGTCATCTTCAGGTGTTACGCCTGCAATACATAAGTTATTACAATATTTAGTACTATGCTGCCTACTTGTTTTATGTAGAGGGAAAACAAATGATACATACCACATTGTGTTATGCTGTACATTTCGATATTATTGGGACGTGATCTTTTCTTTCTCTTATATATATAATGTGACTTATAATATTGTGTTGTCATGCGAGATCTTTATCAAGTTACGGATTTTGACATTTATTTACAGCACTACAGAGATGTAGTATGTTTACATTATCTGCACAGAGAATATATATCTATGAGTGTTAAGGGAGAGATTATATGATCATTTTATCAGTGTGGTGTCGATTCTGTGCATTTGAGGGAAAGCTTTTATTTGAAATCGAACGAAATATATTGGGTTTCTTCATCTTTGATAATTTTCTTGCCATAATTTTATGTCAGATCAACGATGAGATTCTCTCTATGGATAATCATTAATGATAATTTTGTTATTGCACTGTTATCTATGTTTGGCAGTGGGATTGTTTATCCGTTGTCATGCACTAGAATATGAGTAAAATTTTCGAAATGATTTTTGTGCCTGAAATCCGTTTGATCGTTTAGCAAATTAGTTGTGTTCTTAATTGCTTGTAGGCATACTTCCATAATAACAAAATTACGATTAATGTTTATCCATAGAGACAATCTCATCGTTGATCTGACATAAAAATATGGCAACAAAATTATCAAAGATGAAAAACCCAATATATTTCGTTCTATTTCAAATAAAAGATTTTCCTCAAATGCACAGAATCAACACCACACTCATAAAACGAACATATAATCTCTGTCTTAACACTCATATATTCTCTCTGCAACTAATGTAAACATACTACATCTCTGCAGTGGTGTCAAATAAATGTCAAAATCCATAACTTGCTAAAGATCTCGCATGACAACACACACACACACACACACACACACCCACACACACCCACACCCACACACACACACACACACACACACACACACACACACACACACACACACACACACACACACACATATATATATATATATATATATATATATATATATATATATATATATATATATACTATAGGGTGTTTCACTAAGTGTGTTTGCCTCTGTAATAGGTGGCGGGAAATTTTAATGCGGTAGGTCAACACAAGAAATGTTACACTTCTGCGGAGCTATGAACATAGTTTATTGTATCATTTTCCAAAGATTTACACCACAAAGATATAATTTTTTAAACTACATTCCAATCACTGTTACTTTGGGAGGTACAACCCTTCACAGTTTAGGGGGCGGAGGTTGCGATAGCGTAGCTGACTGGTCGAGTGGCTAGTCCCTGCGGCACGGTCCACTGTCTCATGACCACCAGCCAGTCAGCTACGCTGTCGTAGCCTACGCCCCCTAAACTTTGAAGGGTTGTAGCTCCCAAAGTAACAGTGATTGGAATGTAGTTTAAAAAATTATATCTTTATGGTGTAACTCTTTGGAAAATGATACAATAAACTATGTTCATAGCTCCGCAGAAAGTGTAACATTTCTTGTGTTGACCTACCGCATTAAAATTTCCCGTCACCTATTACTTTATAGGTTACAGAGGCAAACACACTTAGTGAAACAGGAAAGAAATCACGTCACAATAATATCGAAATGTACAGCATAACAGTATGTGGTATGTATTATTCCTTTTCCCTCTATATAAAACAAGTAGGCAGAATAGTACTAAATATTGTAATAACTTATGTATTGCAGGCGTAACACCTGAAGATGACTTTTAAATCGAAATAAGCTTACAGTGTAACTAATACGAATTAAGAATATACAGTGTTAAAATTATATAATTCTTATTATTAAATTGTCGATGTAAGCGTCACTAACACTGTGGGCCCTGCAGATAACAAGAATTTACATCTGTTCGTACGTTACCAAGAATTGCTTAGTTGCGTCTTATTCTGAACTTTATGTCGATATGAAATGTAATAGGCTGGTACAGGAGCGAAATGGAACCGTATTTTCGTTTCATTCCCCAGTAATACATCGTAGCAGCCATGTAGTATTTTGGCGCAAAAGACTAAATATGAACATGTGTATTGGCTGGCGAGCTCAGACTGCGGAAGTTCAACGTCCAGCTAGTGTAGGGATCAATGGCTCGCCCGCTGCCGTTTCACTTTTAAAGACAGAATGAATAATTCAGTCAGTATGCAAAGTTACAACGCTACCGACTGTTTTCATTCGGTTGCTCCCACGGACTGCTTTGGTTGGGACAACATAAATGAATAATAATCCAGCCGACGCGTAAAACTACGACCGACCGACGCGACTGTCTCCAGCCGGTTTCTCCCACAGACTGGTTTCACTCAAAAGAATTAATGAATAACTCAACCGATACTAGAACTACAACCTAATAAGTAGACTACTTCGCTATAAGCCAATGAATCGATTGTTTTCATTCGGTTCTTCGCACCAGTTCGAATATAGTAAATTTCCTTGAAACGGAAAAGCTTCTTTGTATGAATCAGAACGGGTATAGGAAACATCGTTAATGTGAAACTGAGCTTGCCCTTTTCTCAAATGACACCTAGCGAGCCATAGATGAAGGGCAACAGGCGGATTGTATTTTTTTTTTTTTTCCGACTTCGAAAAGACGTTCGACGCGGTGCCACACTGCAGACTGCTAACGAAGATACGAGTTTATGGAATAGGTTCACAGATTTGTGACTGCCTGGAAGACTTCCTAAGTAATAGAACGCAGTACGTTGTTCTCGACGGCGAGTGTTCATCAGAGACGAGTGTATCGTCAGGCGTGCCCCAGGGGAGTGTGATAGGACCGCTATTATTTTCTATCTATATAAATAATCTGATGGACAGAGTAACTTGTAATTTGCGGCTGTTTGCTGATGATGCTGTGGTGTATGGGAGAGTGTCGTCTTTAACTGACTGTAATACCATACAGGTTGACTTAGACAAAATTTCTCAATGTAGAAAAATGTAAGGTGATGCGCATGAGTAGGAAAAACAATCCCATAATGTTCGAATACAGCATTAGTAGAGAGCTTCTTGATGCTTTCGCGTCGTTCAAATATCTACGCGTAACATTACAGAGCGATATGAAATGGAACGAGCATGTAAAGACAGTTGTGAGTAAGGCGGACAGCCGACTTCGGTTCATTGGGAGAATTTTGGGAAGATGTACTTCATCGGTAAAGGAGACCGCGTATAAAACGCTTGTACGACCACGTCTTGAGTATTGCTCAAGAGTTCGGGACCAGCAGCAGATCAGTTTAAAGGAAGACATAGAGGTGGTTCAGAGGCGAGCAGCTAGGTTTGTTACTGGTTAGGTTCGACCAATGCGCGAGTGTCACGGAAATGCTCCGGCAACTCAATTGGCAATCGCTGGGGGAAAGACTACGTTCTTTTCGTGAATTTCTGTTGAGGAAATTTAGAGGGCCGGAATTTGAAGCTGAGTGTAGTACGATCTTGCTGCTGCCTACTTACATTTCGCGTAGTGATCACAAAGACGAGATAAGAGAAATTAGGGTTCGTGCGGAGGCATATAGGCATTCTTTTTTTCCTCGTTCTGTTTGGGAGTTGTATAGGAAAGGAAATGCCTAGTAGTGGTACAGTGTACCCTCCGCCATGCACCTTACGGTGGATTGCAGAGTATGTATGTAGATGTAGATAGTATTGCAGCCCTAGGATATTCAAAAAATATTTCGTTTACTATTTGCTGACTTTAATTTTCTTTTTGTTCGTCTTTGTCAATATATTTATAGAAGAGATTTATAGTGAAACTACATGAAGTGTGGCGAAAACTTACATGTTTGGTCCGGTTTTTCTGTGATGACATTTTCCCGCAATTTTCTTGTGCGCATTTAGAAAGTGTAAAATACAGGAAAATTTCATAACAGAAAAATCGGACACAACATGTAAGTATTCGCAAAACTTCATGTATTCAACTATAATTTATTTTATAAATATGTTGATAAAGACGAACGTAAATAGTAAACGAAATATTTTGTCTATCCTATGGCTGATACTATAACTGATGCAAGACAAGGCTCCAGCTCAAAAGCATGAAAAACCATCTGAAGATGGATTTGTATAAATCCGAAACCGGTCATGGTTCAAGAAAATAAACATTTATACTATACATTATAATACCACAACCACGGTTCTCAAAATATCAGTTTTTGACAAAATAGCGTACTGTGTTGTGTTGTCGGAGTCGACTTTTTTGGTCATTAAATGAAAATGAGTTCGAGGTTGAAAGAAAACACAATGCAACTCGTTGAATTAGTGCAATTGCATCCACTTGTTCCAAACAGTCATTCCCATTTTAGAAACATTTGAGGAATGCATATTTCTAGGTATATGAACCAGATTCCTAGCAAATAATAAGAAGAACAATTATATAGTGTATTATATACCGTTATTACAAATTTAAGAGCATCCATTCTACCTCACTTCTTTGGATAAAACTTGAACAATGGCCTCGCAAAACCGAAGAATAATTTTGCATATTGAGCTTTTTAATAACTTCTTCTTCTCCTCTTTTTGATTTGATTTTATATTCAACCTATACGAAAACCAGACAGCGGTTATTAGAGTCGAAGGGCAAGAAAGGGACGCAGAGGTTGGGAAGGGAGTAAGATAGGGTTGCAGCCTTTCCCCAATGTTGTTCAATCTGTACATTGAACAGGCAGTGAAGGAATGGAAGGAGAAATTTGGAGAGGGCATTAAAAGTGCAGGGAGAAGAAGTAATAACATTGCGGTTTGCCTATGACATAGTAATTCTGTCAGAGACCGCAAAGCATCTGGAAGAACTATTGGATGGAATGGACAGTGCCTTGAAAGGAAGATATAAGATGAACATTAACAAGAGTAAAACGAAGGTAATGGAATGCAATGTCAGAAATCAGGCGATGCTGAAGGAATTAGATTAGGTAATGAGACAATAAAAGTAGTAGATGAATTTTATTATTTGGGTAGCAAGATAACTTCTGATGGCCGAAGTAAAGAAGATATAAAATGCAGAATGGCTATGGGAAGAAAAGAGTTTCTGAAGAAGCGAAATTTGCTGACATCCAATATTGATTTAAATGTTAGGAAGGCCTTTCTGAAAGCATTTGTCTGGAGTGTAGCATTGTATGGGAGTGAAATGTGGACGATAACGATTTCAGATAAAAGCTTTTGAAATGTGATGCTACAGACGAATGATGAAAATTAGATGGGAAGATCACGTAACTGATGAGGAGGTGCTTAACCGAATAGGGGAGAAAAGGAGTTTCTGGCGTATCCTGACTACGCGAAGGGATAGATTGGTTAGACACATTCTGAGACATCAAGGAATTGTCAACTTACCATTAGAAGCAAGCGTGCGGGGTAAAAATCGTAGAGCGAGACCGAGGGACGAATATAGTAAGCAGATTCAAAAGGATGTAGGTTGCCGAACGTATTCTCAGATGAAGAGACTCGCACAGGACAGGGTAGCGTGGAGAGCTGCATCAAACCAGTCTGCGGACTGAAGACCACAACAACAACATACATTCATAAATGTTCAAATGTTTGTAGAGCTTATGGGACTTAACTACGGGGTCATCAGTCCCAAAACTTACAAAATACTTATGAACTACTTACGAACTAGGACGGCACAAATATCCATGCCCGAGGGGGATTCGAACCCCTGACCGTAGTGGCCGTGCAGAACGTGACTGGCGCGCCGCAGTCCGCTTGGCCACCGCTCGGCTCAGATACATTAACGTGGAAAAATCTGAGTGTTTCTACCAACTGATCCTCTAAGTAAACTACAGAAATCTTCAATACTAATTCTAACACCATTTTTTAAATAAGCGCCGTCTTCAAGAGATAATTATTGAACAATCATCGCGTAACCTCCGTGAGTAGCAAGTTTGCGCAAGAACTCTCGTTGCCACCATCTGCCATACCTCCACTTTTCACAACATCAAAAAGAGGAGAAGAACAGACACATAAAACGTACAAACTTCGACATCCTCGTAGGAAGCCAATGCGAACTGATAGGCTATTTGTAATTTTTTTGAGAATATTATGACTTGACAGCGACCTCAATTACTAATTAACGTAACAAGGCGGTCAACAGTTAAACTTTTTATGCAGCTCCAACTGATAACAACCGCATTGTGGCTGTGGTCTGTAGATGGTCGTGTAAGGCTGTGGTCACAATGGCTTCGATATCGGTGGGTTTTACCGACGACAGACAGCGGTGGAAAACGGCCGATCGTTTCAAATTTGTACTCCTCTATGGGCACGATCACAGTGTAGCCGATCTCATCGCCCGAACGTAGACATTTCGGACGACAGTCGGTGAAATTCAAATCAGTTTGTTTTCTTCGGTCAAATCGACCGACGTTCTCACTTGCTAGATATCGACAGTGAGAAACTGACATGGTTAGTGAAAGAAAGACAGAGATTTTGGCACCCAGAAGTCGATAAATATCACAATCGGGATATAATTCGGAATGTATGATCTGATATCCTAGTTAACTAGCTTAAACCCGCGGCTCCGCTCGCGTGTTGGTTGATTATGATAGATAAGCTATCTTTCAGTAGTGTGCTATGAGGATAAAATGAAATACAATACCTTTTTTTAAGAGATGTATTAAAAGAAATTTCTTTTTTACCGCTTCATTTATTTATTCTTATATTTCGTTATTCGTTTGCTTATCCTTACAGAGAAAGAGCTGAAGACATTGTAGCACGTATAGACCAAAGATATGGTCTGTGGCATCACATTTCGCTGTGTGTAACCTCCTTGCTAGAGAGTCGCAAACGTCATCGCTGGACTTCAATCCGAATTTTTTAATAATTTGACGACTTTCAACCACCATATCTTCCACCCCCTTATAGCTATCGGCATGGAACTGCTATGGTGTACAACGGGAGACTTCGGACAACAATTACACACAGACCATTCGTTTGCGTTCTGTAGTTTTCACTGCAGAGCGAAATATTAACACCCACACTGATTACTTTCCATCCCAATATACTCAACTGTTTTATCATTATCAACCCTCAAGCAAGAATACAACCAATAAAACCATTTTCAAAGAGTAAATATAATATTCAAAGAGTAATTATTGTTCCGCATTTTGCGTTATATTCTTCAAATTGCTAAATATCTATCAGATCGCTGTAAAACCGTGCCTGAAACCTTCCTCAGGTATAAATTAGTAACTGTACAAATATTTAAGTCTCCGCGTCTTGTCGTTCGGACGTGATAAGCGTACACCGAACAGAGATTCATATTAATGTATGTAGATAAATAGCTATCCGATCGCCATAAAACACTACCTAAAGCCTTCCCCGGGTAGACATTAGTAACTGTACAAAGTTTTAGCTCTTTATGTCTTGTGGTTCAGACGTGATAAAAGTACACCGAATAGACATTCACATTTATAGATATAGATTGGGAACCCCAGGTTGGTTAAATCCTTTATCAGAAAATGTAGGCGTAAATTATAACCTCAAAAATGTATTCTATCCGGGATTGTGGCTTATCTTAATGTTATTGTAGTGGCTCTCTTATGTTGTTTTACACTGTAATAATCGGGTATTAGCTGTCCACAAATTATTCTTACAGGTTCTCGCGTTCTTTATGGAGATGACGAGTCTGTTCTGTGAAGTGACCTGCAAATGTGGTGCACGCCTACGTGTGCTTCCGCTTTTTAGTGGTTTCTGTGTTGAAAATTATTCTTAATTTCACACTAGTCTTTTACAAATATATAGAATGACACTCATTGAAGTTCAATGTACCGTAAATTCATTTCTTTCGTTTTAATCGGATGTTTCTGGGTGGCCTTATACTGTGTTCTTCATGGATTTAAATACTGAAAAACTGCATCCGTACGTATTTTTATGCATAGCACAACGCATTTCGAGAATTTTTCTTGCCTTTAGTGCATTTGTTTACATAAATTCATCGTGACATTTCCATGTGTGATTTTATACAGCTCTTGCACAGATGTACTGTAGTCTTTTTGAGGTTATTGTAATGAGGGAAATCGTAACATACTTAATAAAATCTTGGCAACGTTTTTACATACTAAATACTACGTCTCTCTATACTTGCAGGTATTGTGTCTGTTCCGCAACACAAAAATCGTTACTTACACTGGTTTTTGTACAGAGGTAGGCCTAAGTCACGATTATTAAGTTGCATATTCTGAGTAATGGAAGAGGCACAATACCTTTAAGCAGCCAGAAAAAGTTATGGTTTCTAACATTGGGATAAAACACACACCTCAATATTTATTATGTCCGACTTTCCGAACTTATGTATCTAACCTAAGAGAGACAACCGCAGTGCAAGTGTGTCAGGAAATCACACATTGAAACGTCGAAAAAGTAGCGTACTTATGTAACCAAATGCACTAGAAGATGCGAGTAAATCCTCGAAATTCGTTGTGAAGAGCAATAAACTTTTCTAACTGGTGTAGTTTTTCATTGGTTAAAGCATAGAGGTTAACTGATGTATGTCTGCACAACTTCAGCAAAACTGTAATACTGCTTGTCAGTGACACCACGACATATCAAGTATGTAATAGACATTTTCATTTTACCGGTACCTCACATATTCGTAAAGATTGTCTAGGAGTAGCGGTAACTGAGTACAGTAAACAATTCTCGTCACTTTCTTCGTTACATACAGGTGTAGCTCATTCGTATGCATTTTAATTCTTTATTAATAACAAAAGCCGCATTGTAGCACTAATTTCGAAGAATAAAAATGTCGGTGGAGTGCATTGCACCCCAGGGAATTGAAATCTAATAGCCACGGTGGAGTAGCCGAGCGGTCTAAAGCGTCTCGCTGCGGAGCGCGCGGTTGCTCACCGTGGAGGTTCGAGTCCTCCCTGGGGCATGGGTATGTGTGTTTGCCCTTAGGTTAGTTTACCTAGGTTTAAGTAGTTTGTAAGCTACGGACTGATTACCACGCAGTTTGGTCCGATAGATTTACAAACATTTGAACATTTGAAATTGTGGTGTCGCACAAGTCTAAAGTGCGCGCCACCTACTTTCGCCGCGCGCCGCCATGCACGCACGGCGCGGCGTTCTTACGACGTCAGCCACGAGCGCCGTCTGCTGCAACTCCGCTCGTGGCCACCACTGAACGACATCGTTCACTTGGGACTGGGATAGGAACCAGTTAACACTTCGGAATCAGATAGGCACCAGTGAAGACTTGGCTATCGGACAGGCACTAGTCAGGCCTCTAGCTCAACTATGTATCAGCATTCTGCAGTACTGAGCTATGTAAAAGTTAAGTATTACTAAGTCTCTAAGAAATATAGATCTCGTTCTAATTTACTCTAGTGTTTCTAGTTTCTGCTGTCCCACTGGCTGGTCACCTTCGTACCTGCACACGCGTGCATCCTTTATTCCTGTGTCGGTCTTTCTACTCGGCCACCGACACCTACGACGGAAACCAGACACAAAAGCGGCGACGAGGCTGGGACACAAAACATAAAAATGCCGATGGAATCCATTGCACCCCAGGGAATTTATATCTAATATACTTCAGACATAGAATAGATAAAAACCTAATCTAACTTTCTCCTTTAACCGGACCAAGTGTCAAGATATATCGGATGCAGTGTGACCACACCGTCGGTCGATGTTTTCAGTCAAATTCGGTCGACGACGTCTGATAACAGTCTGTCGATGCCACTGTGAACGCAGCCTAAGTGACCGAAACCGATTGCCAGGGAAACAAAGAAATTGCAATCTAGACTGCCTTGTTACGTTAATGCATGTATAAGGTCGCTAATTGTCAGCTCATACGCCGGCCGCGGTGGCCGAGGGGACTGAGGCGCTCCAGTCACGGACTGCACGGCAACTACGGTCGGGGGGTTCGCATCCCCCCTCGGGCATGGATATTTGTCTTGTCCTTAGTATTAGTTACTTCATAAGTAGTTTGTAAGTTTAGGGACTGATGACCCCGTAGTTAACTCCCATATGCTATACAAACATTTGAACATTTGAATCAGCTCATAAAAGCCGCGATACACGTCACGAAAATCGTGCCTCTAGTGTTGCAGTTTTGGTGACCAGCAGTGTGAAAACGGTCGCCGTAGACATTCCACGACCGTGTGGGTCGTTGCCAGAGACGGCGTTTGCTCAGAGGCGGAATTTTCCAGAGTGCTTTCGCGAGGCATTGCTCCCTAGCCGGCGCGGTGCGGCCCTTAATGAAATGCACCACAGCACAGCACGGCACAACACGGCACACCGCAGCACAACACGGCCTGCTGTGTCTGCAGGTCGATAGCGCGGCCCGTGCTGCAATGCTTTGTCCAGGCCGACTAATTGCAGATGCTATCCGGCCGAGCGCACTTTTAGCCGCACATTCAGGGTCAGGGAATGCCCGCACTCTGCGTTCCTAGGCACCAGTTCCTAGCGAACGTGCTACCGGTGCATTGTGGCGGAAACCGAGATACGAGCGTCGCGGTTAAACTTTGCGGGAAACGGCCACTTTAAAAGTGATATTTAGACGTAACATTATTTTAATACGTGAACCCGAAAAGTGAAGTACCAATTCATTTTATTAATTATACAAAGACATCAAAAACAAACTCAGAATCACTACCGACAAATACGCAGGAACGATGTACAATTTCATCCAATAACTGCAAATTAGATATACTGATAACTTCAACGTTATCCACCAAGAGACAGATTAGTGACATATAATAGACAAAACAATTACGGAATCAGGTGAGATACTTAGGTTCTGATGTACCAGCTGATCAAAAAGTCAGTATAAATTTGAAAACTTAATAAATCACGGAATAATGTAGAATGAGAGGTAAAAATTGACACACATGGTTGGAATGACATGGGGTTTTATTAGGAAAAAAACCGTAACAAAACCAAGTTCAAAAAAAGATCTCCTGCGCGCGTCGTTTAGTGATGATCGTGTGCTCAGCCGCCACTTTCGTCATGCTTGCCCTCCCAGGTCCCCAGACCTCAGTCCGTGTGATTATTGGCTTTGGGGTTACCCGAGGTCGCAAGTGTATCGTGATCGACCGACATCTCTAGGGATGGTGAAAGACAACATCCGACGCCAATGCCTCACCATAACTCCGAACATTCTTTACAGTGCTGTTCACAACATTATTCTTCAGCTACAGCTATTGTTGAGGAATGATGGTGAGCATATTGAGCATTTCTTGTAAAGAACATCATCTTTGATTTGTCTTAATTTGTTATGCTAATTATTGCTTTTACGGCCATACGAAGCGCCATCTGTCGGACAACTTTTTTTTTTTTTTTTTTGGCTAGTAAAGCCCCATGTCATCCCAAGCATGTGTGTCTATTGTCAATCTCTATCTACATTATTCCGTGATTTATTAAGTTTTCAAATTTATACGGACTTTTTATCACACGGTACTGTCATAGACTATAGTCTATAGCAGTCAGCCACTGTGACAATAACTTGAGCAATGACAATGAATACTAGTGTTATAATTTTGTATTTTTATATTCCGACATGTTAAGCTATTAGCTAATCTCTGCTAACGCTTGACAATGGAAAATAACCGAAACCGGTAGCATTGAGAATTAATAAACAGCTATGGTCAACATGTCGTTCTGCAATTAAAAGTCGGTGATTGAAACTTCGCAAACAGATGAATAACGTCTTTATTTTAATGATTTCCACCCCTATTCGTTCATCATTTCCGTGACGCCCCCCCTCCCCGTAACGTGATAAAACAAAACAAGCTGCCCTTCTCTAAGCCTTCTCAATGTCTTCCGTCAGTCCCACCTGGTGAGGGTCCACAATGGACAACAGTACTCCAGGAGAGGACGCACAAGTGTGATATAGGCAGTCTCTTTGGTGGAGCTGGTGCATCTTCGAAGCGTTCTGCCGATGATACGTAACCTTTGGTTCGCCTTCCCCACAATATTTTCTATGTGTTGTCTACAGTCTAAGTTGTTCGTAATTGTAACTCCTAGGTATTTGGTAGAATTTACGATCTTAAGGTTTGGCTGATTTATCACGTAATTGAAGTTCAGCGGATTTCTTTTAGTGGTCATGTGTATTACTTCACACTTTTCTTTATTTAGTGTCAATTGCCAATTTTCGCCCATTTAGAAATTTTCAATAACCCATAAACGACAACATCATCCGCGAACAGTCTAAGGGAGCTATTCAGATTGTCTCCTCAATCGTTTATAAACACAAGGAAGAGTAGGGGACCCACAACGCTTCCCTTGGGAACGCCAGATATCACTTCTATTTTACTCGATGACCTACCGTTAACTACAACGAAATGTGTCCTTTCTGATAGGAAATCGTGAATCCAATTGGGGAGATATTCCATAAACACTCAATTTTATTAGAAGCCGCTTGTGGGGTACAAAGTCAAAAGCCTTCCGAAAATCCAGAAATATGGAATCGATTCGAGATCCCTTGTCGATGGCACTTATCACTTCATGTGAATAAAGGGCAAACTGTGTTTCGCAATTGAGCATGTCTGGGATACAGTTGGCTGACGCATTGCAGCCAGACCAGAACCACAAAGGATATAGAGCTGGATATTGCACTCATGGAAGAATGGCCAAGTATCTCTCAAGAGCTGATTGATAATCTCAGATCAAATGTTCAAATGTTTATAATTCTATGGGACTTAACTGCTTGGTTATTAGTTCCTAGCTTACAAACTAATTCAACTAAGTTAAACTAACCTAAGGACAACACACACGTCGATGCCGAAGGGAGGATTCGAACCTCCGAGGTGGGAGGCCTCGCTATCCGCAACGTGGCTCTCCAAACCACTAGGCTACTCCTGTGCAGCATAGATAATCTTATACTGTCCATGCCATGCAGGTGTGCAACTGTCCTGGCCGTCCGAGATGATCACACACCATATTAGAGGGTAAGAAGAATGACCTTTTCACTATTATGGTAGCACCTTGATACCCGCTCTAAGTAAACGCCGTGTAAACATCACGTAAAGAGTTGAGATAGCAAAATATCGTATTGTATCACAGACAACTTACTGTTGTGACGTAAAGTCAACGCCATACGCCAGACGTAAGAGAACGATCGTACAGAAGGCAGCGGTCGACCGAAAGCCAATCGCAAGCAGGCGCCGTGCTTCCTGGAGTGAGTAACCGAAGATGCGCGCCTCTACAAGCGGCTGTATCTAGGACGACATACGTCTGTACAGCCCGACAGTTACTAGTCGGAACTCACGCAGTTACTAGGTCAGAAAGCGGCTACGAACTTAGTAGTAACTAGGTCTCAACGTATCATTCGGAAGGCACCGCGAGGAGAGAGAAGAAACACTCATATGTTCTAAAGTTGAGTATTATAATTTCCAGTGAATAAAACTTGTAGCTGTTGCAGTTGACATCGATTCCTGCACCAGTACCTTTCCAGATAACTAGACCGGGACGAGTGCTCAACAAAATGCGACGAGATCACAACAAATGGCGACGAGGAAAATGAAGAACCAGATTGCGACGAAATATTAATGTCTGAAAGTACGCTGCGCTATTAATTTTGCTTTATTACAGGTCTCGGCGGATCCAGTAAATAATATTTTGATTCTGTTGCAGGGTACGAGTAAATTTCCATATTTCTGCACTATTTGTTTTGTTTTTGCACCACGGCTAATGCTACTAACCCTGCCATTGCCACTGCAACGCAGCTTCCTGCACTCGATGCACAGCAGCTAATGCAAATGTTTCAGTTTCAGAGCCAACAAATTGCATCTCTATTGCAAACCATGCAACAACTTCTGGCTGCACCTGTGTCTCAAAATACGCAAGTTCCACTGCAGCAGACACTACCATTCCGACAATATGACGAAAAAGTAGAGGACTGGTCGGACGGGCTACAACAGTATGAAGCCTACGCCACAGTGCACAGGATACAAGCTGTGGTGTCGCACAAGTCCAAAGTGCGCGCCACCTACTTTCGCCGCGCGCCGCCATGCACGCACGGCGCGGCGTTCTTACGACGTCAGCCACGAGCGCCCTCTGCTAAAACTCCGCTCATGGCCACCACTGAACGACATCGTTCACTTGGGACTGAGATAGGAACCAGTTAACACTTCGGAATCAGATAGGCACCAGTGAAGACTTGGCTATCGGACAGGCACTAGGCAGGCCTCTACCTCAACTATGTATCAGCATCCTGCAGTACTAAGCTATGTAAAAGTTAAGTATTCTATAAATTCTGTGCAATATATACCTCGTTCTAATTTACTCTAGTGTTTCTAGTTTCTGCTGTCCCACTGGCTGCTCACCTCCGTACCTGCCCAAGCGTGCTTCCTTTATTCCTGTGTCGGTCTTTCTACTCGGCCACCGACACCTACAACGGAAACGAGACACAAAAGTGGCGACGAGGATGGGATACAAAAGTGGCGACGAGGATGGGACACAAAAGCGGCGACGAGACTTGGACACAAAACAAGGTAATGTCAAATTTCATTTTCTGTTACCGTGTGTAGACCCCCAGTGTTCCGTCTTGTGAAAAACTGTTTCCCACCGCAGAACCTTCAGAACTTTCTTAAGATTCAGTGAGAGGAGCCCTAACGACATATTATGAACAGCAAGTCAATGTAGTGGCTGCAAGGTAACAGTTCTTCAGATGCAGGAAAAATCCGAATTAAACGTGCAGACAGTGGATAACAGATCGTCTAGGTCTGACTAGGAAGTGTAAGCTTAAATGTTCGTGTGGAGCTTTGTATTCAGATGTCATGTTGCGTGACGCAATTGTCTATAATATTTGGGACGGTAGGCTTTGGGAATGGATTCTGAAAATGTCAGATCCGTCTTTCCATCAAGTAGCACAGATTTTGGAACAGTATGACACAAGTGCCGCGGCAGCGGGAAACTCTGATTCAATCCCACTGAGTAGTGTATCTATGTCACGCACCAGCGAGAGCAAGGTAAACCGCCATGAACTTTTGCCTGACTGCTCTAAGTGTAAGCAAGTTGATAGATGCAGAGCCTTGCCAAATAAGGATGTGAAGTCTTGCCCACAATGTTTCTCTGTCCGTCCAGGTCATCAAAATACAATTCATGCGGCAAGAAAGGTCACATACAAACAGTCTGCTTACAGCAACAGAAACAGAATTTGACCTCCCAGGCCAAACAGCAAAAAGACAGTACTTATTCCAAACTTGGAGTATTTTCCAAACAAGTGACTGCCCCTCGTAACATCAAGGACGCAGAAGTAGAACAAGTTGTATGTCAGGCCAGAAAAATATATGTCAGTTTGCGTGTGAATGAAATTTCTGTAAAGTTTCAACTAGACACAGGTGCATCAGTCACATTGCCCAATCGCACAACGTATGAACAGTTAGGATCGCCGCGCGTTTCTGGCGCTAAAACAAAGTTAACAGCATACAATGGAAATGAAATTCCTGTACTAGGACAGTTTTCGCTACCTGCAGTATACCGGTAACAAATGCGCAACAGTGACATTTCAAGTGCTTCAGTCTTACGAAGGAGAGAATATTTTTGGTTTATAACGTTTTGATCATTTTGGTTCTACTGTGCAAGAGAATGTTTTAACTGTGAACAATTTTGATGCGAAAGACAGCGTAGACAAGTCGCTGAAAGGCTTTCCAGATTTATTTACTGCAGGACTAGGAAAAGCTAAAAATTTTGCTGCACACATTACTCTAAAGGAAATTGCTAAACCAAAATTTTGCAAAGCTCGTGATGTACCGCTCGCATTACGCGACAAAGTAGCACAAGAACTTCGCACATAGCAAGAAAATGGTGCAATTGAACCAATACAAGCTAGCCAGTGGGCAGGTCCGCATGTTATTTTGCCGAAGGGAATCACAGTCACTTGTGAGCTAGCTGTCAAAGTTAACGGTGTCACTGTGTTTTCGAAACAGGAACAACGGAGTCGGATAAAGATTGAATGTGCCACTAAGTCTTATTGAATCCATCATCGGTGGTGGAACGGGACAGCGGCTGGTCAAGAGTCTGAAGGATCTGAGTTACCAACAGCCGTAAGTATAATGAAATATTTATTCTACTACAATCAGTTTCGGCATTTCACTATGCCATCTTCAGGTCCCTACATCGGAGCATGAATCCAAAATTAGGGATACTAAACTGTATTCGTGGATTTCGTCTCTTAGTTGGAAATAACAACAGCACACAGGTCGTACAGCACAGTGTCATCAAGGTCTTCAAGAATCATGCGGAGAATCGGCATTGCCGTACAGAACAGTGGCATGTTAGGTGAAACTCTTCAACGAAGATCTGCAAACCGTGGAAGACACGCATTGGGCAGGTCGTCCTAGTGTCTCTGAAGAAGAAATGCATACTGTTGCCGCTTCAGAGTCGCAGTATGGTGAAAGTTATGGCGATTCTCGTGCACGACTGTGATGGTGTTATCCTAACTCATTACGTTGCTCTACGGCAGAGCGTCAATGCACTGTATTACTGTTCATTTCTGGAGCATGACCTACGACCAGCTTTGCGAAAGAAGTGGCAACACTTTCTGCGCAACCTACCCATCATTTTGCACGACCATGCGCGGGCGCATACACCACAAGCTGTGGCTCCTGCGTTCGGTCGATGGTACTGGGAAGTACATCTACATCTACAACCATACTCCGCAAGCCACCCGACGGTGTGTGGCGGAGGGTACCTTGAGTGCCACTATCGATTTTCCCTCCTATTCCAGTCACGTATTGTTCGCGGAAAGGATTGTCGGTATGCCTCTGTGTGGGCTCAAATCTCTCTGATTTTATCCTCACGATCTCTTCGCGAGATATACGTAGAAGGGAGAAATATACTGCTGGACTCCTCAGTAAAGGTAAGTTCTCGAAACTTCGACAAAAACCCGTACCGAGCGACAGAGCGTCTCTCCTCCAGAGTCTTCCACTGGAGTTTAGCGATCACCTCCGTAACGCTTTCACGATTACCAAATGATCCTGTAACGAAGCGCTCTGCTCTCCGTTGTATCTTCTCCTCTTCCTCTATCAATCCCACCTGGTACGGATCCCACACCGGTGAGCAGTATTCAAGCTGTGGGCGAACAAGTGTACTGTAACCTACTTCCTTTGTTTTCGGACTGCATTTCCTTAGAATTCTCCCAATAAATCTAAGTCTGGCATCTGCTTTACCGACGATTGATTTTATATGGTCGTTCCATTTTAAATCCCTCCTAATGACTACTCCCAGATAATTTATGGAATTAACTGCTTCCAGTTGCTGACCTGTGTATTCGCAGCACATTACACTTGTCTACATTGAGCTTTAATTCCCATTCTCTGCACCATGCGTCAATTCGGTGCAGATCCTCCTGCATCTCAATACGATTTTCCGTTGTTCCGACCTCTCTATATACTACCGCATCATCCGCAAAAAAGCCTCAGTGAACTACCGATGTTCTCCGCAAGGTTATTTATATACATCGTGAACAGCAACGACACTCTCCTGTGGCACACCTGACATATCTCCTACTTCGGAAGACTTCTCTCCATTGAGAATGACATGCTGCTTTCTGTTATCTAGGAATTCCTCAATCTAATCCACACAAATGCTCTGATAGACCATATGCTCTTACTTTGTACATTAAACGTTTGTGGGAAACTGTATCAAACGCCTAGCGGAAGTCGAGAAAAACAGCATCTACCTGAGAACCCGTGTCTATGACCCTCTGAGTCGCGTGGACGAATAGCGCGAGCTGGGTTTCACACGGACGTCTTTTTCGAAATCCATGCTGATTCCTACAGAGCAGATTCCTAGCCTCGAGAAATCCGCCATACTTAAGTACTTGTGACTTTGATTTGATTCCGAAGATGGAGCCATTTCTTGACATTCACTTCACCAGAAAAAGCGCCTCTATTGACGCGCTGTACTAGCACGTCTGTTTCAGCGTAAATCGACACCTGGTATCTGAGTACCGCTTGAATTATTGATCTGTGTATTAAACATTTCACTTACTGCATACGCACTAGTTTGACAATAAATCTTTGGTGAGCTGGAAAACTCCAAAAGGGTGTAGTGATTTTTATTTACTCGCAGCGTAATTATAATGATGGTTTGACACAGGTGTACACCACACAAAACACCACGTGTGTCCGTAGCTGTTAAGAGTAGTAAAACTAAATACATGTTTTCACGTCTGCAATTCTGAATTATAGACAGGATTGTAGCCTTTTCCCAATGTTGTTCAATCTGTACATTGAGCAGGCAGTGAAGGAATGGAAGGAGAAATTTGGAGAGGGCGTTAAAGTGCAGGGAGAAGAAATAATAACATTGCGGTTTGTCGATGACATAGTAATTCTGTCAGTGACCGCAAATGATCTGGAAGAGCTATTGAATGGGATGGACAGTGTCATGAAAGGAAGATATAAGATGAACATTAACAAGAGTGAAACAAAGGTAATGGAATGCAATGTCAGTAAATCTGGTGAAGCGGAAGGCATTAGATTAGGAAATGAGACAATAAAAGTAGTAGATGAATTTTGCTATTTGGGTAGCAAGATAACTTCTGATGGTCGAAGTAAAGAAGATATAACATGCAGAATGGCTATGGGAAGAAAAGCGTTGCTAAAGAAGCGAACTTGTTAACATCCAATATTAATTTAAATGTTAGGAAGTCCTTTCTGAAAGCATTTGTCTGGAGTGTAGCATTGTATGGGAGTGAAACGTGGACGATAAGGAGTTCAGATAAAAAGATGATAGAAGCTTTTGAAATGTGGTGCTACAGACGAATGATGAAGATTAGATGGGTAGATCACGTAACTAATGAGGTGCTTAACCGAATGGGGGAGAAAAGGAGTTTCTGGCATATCTTGACTAAGAGATGGGATAGATTGGTTGGGCACATTCTGAGACATCAAGGAATTGTCAACTTAGCACTAGAAGGAAGCGTGTGGGATAAAAATCGTAGAGAGAGACCGAGGGACGAATACAGTAAGCAGATTCAAAACGATGTAGGTTGCCGAACGTATTCTCAGATGATGAGGCTTGCACAGGACAGGATAGCTTGGAGAGCTGCATCAAACCAGTCTGCGGACTGAAGACCACCACAACAACAAATAACAACAACAACAATTCTGAATTCAGTGACTGCTATGTCATTTCTTGACAGATTATTTTATTCAATGTGCACACGAGATGAATGTATAATATCCTGCAAATTAATCGTATTTACTAACCTGTTTTCGGCTGTTTGGTAAAAAATGGATAACGTAAAAAGTTTGATTTCCTTGTAACAAGCTGTTGGTTGAAACTATGTTCTGGGGACCGTTTTACGAACTTAGTAAATTCTAATTCTTCCAGAAGTGAGAGTCTTTTTTTTTTATTTTTTTATTTTTCCCCTCTCGTGGCGTAGTGAAGAATTTGCAATTTGTGTAGAGGGACTTTGTGAAGTTAGCATCCAGATGTATATTTCAAATATGTATTAAATTTTAAATATATGTAGGTTATGTTATAGCTTTTACCATAACTGATGTATATTGCAGTATTGTTTAGTTTGTTTATGTGAATTTATGTAATTTATTATCTATGTATCTGGGTAGTCGCCTATAGGGCGATATGTATTAAATTTTAAATGTATGTAGGTTCTGTTATAGCTTTTACCATAACTGATGTATATTGTAGTATTGTTTAGTTTGTTTATGGGAATTTATGTAATTTATTATCTATGTATCTGGGTAGTCGCCGATAGGGAATGTAGGAATCATCTTTGGAGTGTGTGGTGGGTGGTCTTTGGAGCAACAGAGAGAGAGCAGTGGTAGTATCTGTGGAGTCAGAAGGGAGTCGAGCTCTGTCGTTTGAACAACTCGGACGCTAGCAAGTGCGCGGGAGCGTGCAGCGCCTCGCTCTTTGCAGTCACCAGGCCTTGTTGGCAGAGTTCCATAATTAGCGCACATGTTTCCAATATGAGCAGGGGCACACGGCAGTTCATCTGAATATGTCAAGATTTCGCCCTCAAATTAATATTGGTTTGGACCTGTATCTTTATTGTGACCTGCAGCATTGTCGGAGTCGGCGCATCCTGCTCTTCAACAACGAGGACGCAACGTAAGATCGCTCCAATAATTTCCGACCACACACAGTTTAGACATTTTGTAAGGCATTACCCAGTTTTTGTGCTTCAGAAACTATTTTTCTTAATAATAACCAAAATGTGAAAGAATTTCTACCACATCATTGTCCTAAGTCATTGTTGCCAACTAGGGTCCTATCCTTTCCTGAAGTTTCCCGAGTGTCGTTGAAAAGTGAAAAGAATATTAAATTCAGTGCTGACTATAAAATTTAAATAATTAAAGCTAATTTCAACATATTGCAATTTTGGACATAAAGAATAGCTTTCTTTAAAACAAAGTTGGCAAAATTAAGCAACTAAACAAAATTATATATTAATTCTAAATTAATTGGTTCATTACTATTTAATATTTCATTGGTGTAAAATTTATGTGTAAAGTTGATTTCCTATGTTGGTTCGTATTTCGGCGTTGTCCATCTGTGATCTAGTTGCAAGTCATTTTGAGTAATTTCTTCCTGGTAATTTTAACATTAATTATTCTGCCAACCGAGTGTTTTGCTGCCTACTGTGTAATACTCATGAGGGTGAGTGTTTGTGAAGGGACGTTGATAATTGGGTGCAACATTGGTCTCCGATCCAACACTGTTTCCGAACTAATCCAGTTTAATCAAATAATAATTACGTGGTTTATTTTCTTGCTTGTTATAAATTAATAAAACCAAAGCATCATTTTTCGTAAAAGTTATTCGATTGCAAATGTGTTTGCCAACCTTCTGTTGTGCAACACTAACGTGTGTGATTACCCATTCTTAATTGCCGTGGTTAATTACAACACACCCTGAGTGCCCCATTGGGCTGGCGACCGTGTTAATTTATTAATGTTTTTTACTGTTTCATTGTTTGTTACTTCCTATAATTTGCAATAGATACGTGTGTGAGTGAGACTGTTCCATAATTAAATCAGCTAAATTAGTAATTAGTAGAGTAGGAGGAACGGGCTATCTGGTGTGGTAGTTCATTGTGGCAGCATTCCCTCACTAGTTGGTTTTCGTTTGCACAATAATTTTTCGGTAAAGATAACCTTGTCCAACTTTATTTTGCGACAACACACGGTTCAATTTTAACATTAATCTGTCACAGGATTAATCAACCGGTTAGTGAGGGGAGTGTTACAAGTTGAGTGTGTTTGCTTGTCAAAGAAGACCGAATTGTTTTTGGCCATGTCTTTCTATATTAAGAGATATTCTTGAAATCTAGTTTAGAAGGATCGTCCAGTTTGGTCAGTGTATGATAAGAGGCACTCTAAACATAGCATTTTATGGACGTTCAGTAGACTAAAAGGGTCGTTAACTAGTCGTTGGCTGTGTTGAAAGCGATTACGGACCTTGTCGTAGACGGTGAAGGCTACTTTTTCGTGGTTGCTTTTAAGACGATCGGCGAGCCTGTAAGAAAGATTTCCTATCAAAGGTAAAGAGATAGAGTGAGGCTCATTCGTGCTGGTCCTAGGGAGGAGGAAGTTTATTTTTCTGTTGTGCAGTTGATCTTCCAGTCTAGTCTGGTGCCAGTTAGTTCCAGCAACGTGGCTCTGGTTAGCACGTTCTTGCTGGTTTGTCTCACTGTTTAAACCGAGAGCACACAAGCGGTAGACCACAGAAGAGAAAAAGCTTCTTTTGAAATTGTACGGGTGGCAGGATGTTGAGTGGATGACAGCGTCACTAGATGTGGGCTTTCTGTAGATCCCTAATGTGATGTGGTTGTTGCATAAAGTGAGTATTAGGTCCAAGTAGTTCATGGAATTGGTGAGTAAGGTCATTTTAGGATGTTGCTTGCATAATTCATTTGAAAGGGATGATACTTCATGAGTGGATGCATTAATTATGATGAAAATGTCGTCCACGTACCATCAATAAAAGAGTATTTTGCAGGACAAGGAGGTACCTTGCATGAAATAGTGGTTTTCAAGGGTGTTCACAAATATATCTACTAAATGTCCAGCGAAGCAGTTTGTTATGCAAAACCGTCTGTTTGTTTATATAGGCTGTTGTTGTAAGAGACGTAATTGTACGACGTAATAAAGCGGAGGGGAGAGTCGAGGTCGTCGAATTAATCTGGATTAAGTTTTGCCATGTCTTTCGGAAATTCAAGCCCAATATAATAAAGATCTCCATGAGTATCAACTTCAACAAGAAGTGTATTTCAGAACATCTCATTCACATTGTTTTACACAGCTCCCTTAGGATACAAAAATATGCTCCCCCTTCTAAAGCACTTTTCAAATGCATCAAAATTTTGCTTAATTCTGAAATAAGGCGCCTTTACTCTCTTATAAATTAACTTAACCCTGTGTGGGAGTAGATCTGATAATGAATAAGAAAATAGAAATGCGGGTAAGTTACTATGAACAGCGTAGTGAACGCATTATCGTAGTAAAGATAGACATGTAGCCAACACCGATCACAGTAGTGCAAGTTTATATGCCGACTAGTACGGCCGTGATGATATCGAAAAAATGTATGAGGAGATAAATCATTCAGAAAGTTAAGGGAGACGAAAACTTGATTGTGAATGGAGATTGGAACACGTTAGTGGGAAAGGAAAGAGAAGGAAGTGTAGTAGGTGAATATGGACTGGGAAAAAGGAATGAAAGAGGAGTTCGATTGGTAGAATTTTGCGCAGAGCACAATTTAATGATCACCTACACTTGGTTTAATCATCATGAAAGAAGAGACTGGGAGACACTGGAAGGTACCAGATTGACTTTATAAAGGTAAGGAATAGATTTAGAAACCAGGTTCTAAACTGTAAGACATATCCAGGGGCAGATATAGACTCTGACCATAACTTCTTGGTTATGAACTGCAGTTTAAAACTCAAGAGACTGCAGAAAGGTTAGGAGATGGAACCTGGACAAATTGAAGGACCTAGAGGTGGTTGAGAGTTTCAGAGGGAGCAATAGGCAAGGACTGGCTGAAACAGGGGACAGTAATACAGTAGAAGAAGAATGAGTAGCTCTGAGAGATAGTGTAGTGAAGGACGCAGAGGACCATATAGGCAGAAGGACAAGGTCTAATAGAAATCCCTGGATAACACAGGATATACTGAACTTAAGTGATGAGGGGAGAAAATATAAAAATTCAGCAAGTGAAACAGAAAAAAGGGAGTACAATCGTCTGAAAAATGAGATTGACATGAAGTGCAGACTGGCTAAGCAGGAGTGGCTAGACAAATGCAGAACCGTAGAAGAATGCATAACTAGGGGAAAGATAGATACCGCCTACAGTAAAATAGAAGACATATTTGGAGACAAGAAAAGCAGCTGTATGAATATCAAGAACTCAGACGGAAAACCAGTAGTAAGCAAAGAGGGTAAAGCTGAACTGTGGAAGGAATATATAGAGGGCCTATACAAAGGAAATAAACTTGAAGGCAGTATTCTAGAAATGGAAGACAAAGTGGAGGAAGATGAGATAGGAGATATGATACTGCGAGAAAAATTTGACAGAGCGCTGAAGAACTTGAGTCGAAACAAGGTCCCTGGAGTAGAAGATATTCCGTCTGAATTGCTGACATCGTTAGGAGAACCAGACATGAAAAAATTGTATCACCTGGTATGCAAGATGTATGAAACAGGGGAAATACCCTCCGACTTCAGAAGAATATTGTAATTCCAATTCCAAAGAAAGCAAGTGCAGACAAGTGTGAAAATTACAGAACTATCTGTTTAATAAGTCATGGTTGCAAAATACAAACACGAATTATTTACAGACGAATCGAAAAACTTGTGGAATCAGACCTCGGGGAAGATCAGTTTGGATTTAGGAGAAATGTACTAACACGGTGGGCAATACTTACATTACGACTTATCTTAGAAGATAGGCTAAGGAAAGGCAAACCTACGTTTTCAGCGTTTGTCGATTTGGAGAAAGCTTTTGACAATGTCGCCTGGAAAACACTATTTCAAATTCTGAAGGTATCAGGGGTAAAATATAGGGAGCGAAGAGTTATATTCAACCTATACAAAAACCAGACACCGGTTATTAGAGTCGAAGGGCAAGAAACGGACGCAGAGGTTGGGAAGGGAGTGGGACAAGGTTGTTATTCAATCTGTACATTGAACAGACAGTGAAGGAATGGAAGGAGAAATTTAGAGAGGGCATTAAAGTGCAGGGAGAAGAAAAAGCCGGGCGCGGTGGCCGAGGGGACTGAGGCGCTCCAGTCACGGTCTGCACGGCCACTACGGTCGGGGGTTCGAATCCCCCCTCGGGCATGGATATTTGTGCCGTCTTTAGTATAAGGTAGTTCATAGGTAGTTTGTAAGTTTAGGGACTGATGACCCCGTAGTTAAGTCCCAGAAGCTCTACAAACATTTGAACATTTTTAGAAGAAATAAAAACATTGTGGTTTGCCGATGACTTATTAATTCTGTCAGAGAGTGCAAAAGATCTGGAAGAGCAATTGAATGGAATGGACAGTGTCTTGAAAGGAAGATATAAGATGAAAATTAACAAGAGTAAAACGTAGGTAATGGAATGCAATGTCAGAAAATGAGGTGATGCTGAAGGAATTAGATTAGGTAATGAGACAATAAAAGTAGTAGATGAATTTCGTTATTTGGGTAGCAAAATAACTTCTGATCACAGAAGTAAAGAAGATATAAAATGCAGAATGGCTATGGGGAGAAAAACGTATCTAAAGAAGCGAAACTTGTTAACATGCAATATTAATTTAAATGTTAGGTAGTCCTTTCTGAAAGCATTTGTCTGGAGTGTAGCATTGTATGGCAGTGAAACTTGGACGATAAGGAGTTTAGATAAAAAGATGATAGAAGCTTTTGAAATCTGGTGCTACAGACGAATGATGAAAATTAGATCACGTAACCAATGAGGAGGTGCTTAACCAAATCGGTGAGAAAAGGAGTTTCTGGCATATCCTAAGAGAAGGGTAGATTGGTTGGTCAAATTCTGAGACATATAGGAATTGTCAACTTAGCATTTAAAGGAAGCGTGTGGGTAAAAATCGTAGATGGAGACAGAGGGACTAATACAGTAAGCAGATTCAAAAGGATGTAGGTTACCGAACGTATTCTCAGATGAAGAGACTTGCACAGGACAGGGTAGCGTAGAGAGGTGCATCAAACCAGTCTGCGGACTGAAGACCACAACGTCAACAACCCTGTGGCATGTGATAAATACTTTTTTCTTATTCGCGAGCTTGACCACGCCAAATTAGACTAACTTATGAAACGTCTTAGGCTGGATAAAGGAAAGGCATTTCAAAAATATTTCACAGTTACGGAAAAAGTACCACAGAGCACATCAAGGTCTTAATCAAAGCAATGCACTCCAGGGGATCATCCTACCTGCTGAAAAAGCGGTCAATTTCACCTCTGTTCAGTTTAGCAATCAATTGAACGATCTTCTCACCAATGGTCTAAAGCACAACTTTCAACCTATTTTAAATGAAAACGTAAACCCTACCACTGACGTCAATACTGACTTTAAAATTGCGCAGTTGTTGACAAAACAAGAAAAAGAAAATATTCGTCACAAGGGAGCAAGTGATTTAATCAATAGACAGTTATCCCCCAAGTCCGTCAGTAAAGATCAGAAGACTGTTGTGTCTATAAATACGAAGCTCAAAGAACATGATACCAGTATTGCGATCCCGTCGTGGACGGGGAGATTGTGGCGTAGATTCCTTTATATCGAGAGAAACCAAACAATGCCTCTACAATGCACAAACAGACTGTGAGAATCCCTCCATGTTGCCGATCCCAAGACGCTTCACACGAAATGTGTTTGCATTACAAAACTCAGTTCTGGTAACACGAAGCCGGGGGATGGTGAGGTACACGTTATAAAAAATAAAAATAAGAAACACTAAGACGCTTCAGACGAAATGTGTCTGCATTACAAGACTCAGTTCTGTTAACATGAAGCCGGAAGATCGTGAGGTACACGTTATAAAAAATAAAAAATTTGTTTCTGATGTTCGATGCGATGGCCGTTCTGCGTCGTGGTTGAAGTCCGTTGATCCAGGTTTACTTCGGAGCTACATTCACATTAATGAAATGGTTGTCGACGTTAAATGATAAAAATGACGAACTCACTTTTCTGAAAAAATGTTTTATTTCCATTTAAATGAAGATCAAACTTGACACATAGTTGTACAATTCGCAACAAAGCAGCAACAGAGCAATGATGTTTACTGATCTCTAACCAGAACCAGAGTGCCAGAGCATGGCTCGCACTCCAACATTAGGGCGTAACCGCGTAATAAGGCTAATGACAATGATTTGTAATTCACAATTAAACAACATTCTTTTACTTTAAATATGGCAAAATAGACAAATTAAAATATTACATTTAGGCTTTAACTCTTTATCTCAGTGTATGTACGTGTTTCATGAAATTTGTATTTAATGTGGTACCGTAAAATAAGTCATGTTTTGACTAGTGTTTAAATTACTCAAATTATTTACATTATCTGTGTTTTCGAAATGTACACATATCTGTTTTGCAATATTGTGTAGGCGTACTATTATTGAGACATGGAATTTTAATGTATTTCAGTTTGCGGTCTAATTTTTTATGAATACGTATTTGTATACAGTAGTTGTAGTTTTATCTATTTCGTAGCTAGTTTCTTAGTACCAAACGGATTATTAATTTTAGTGCGTGAAAAATGATCAGTATTTGATTTAGGATCCAGTGATATTGTCATATATTGATTTTACTGTTGGAATTGTTAGGAGGCTGTGTGAGCCACAGGGACGCACTCCAGGCTGAGAAATAGAGACCATTGCAGATAACAGGCTAAAAAAGACACGAATATCTTACGGGATGTAGGCACTAAAGAAATCTCCTAGCGATCTGCTGATGCCCTCAGCCACTGTCCCAGGGTGGAGGTTACCTTTCGGTGAAGATGGGCGTAACTTCATATAACTTCTAGACGCTGTTGTAAGACGTTACATTAGTACTTGGTGGCCAACAGGCACGTTTTAATGTACGTAGCAAAGTTGATACCAGTCACTTGGGAACAGCAACGTCGGTGGTTTCACGAGGCTAGAGTGAGAGGTAAAGAAGAAAAACTGCAAGTTCGCAGTTCCCCTGAGGCGTAGTCTAAGGCGGAGCCTAAGGCGTGGCCAACTGACATAAAAAATTGTTGTTGTTGCCCATATTGGGTAGCGTCGTGACGTTTTACTTTCAGTTTAACAGTGTTGCTACCAAGTATGGATTTTGTTAGCGCACAAACAAGGCACCTCCCCACCCGGGGAATGGCAGAATGGACAGGGCTGAAACGTGGTTCGCTAGAGGACTCAGAGAGAGGGCAAGCCACAATTTAGATTGGTTGAACCAAGCAGCGGCCAATAGGAAATTGTTAACTGTCGGAAAGTGGGGAAAAGAAGTGCGCCCACACCGGCCGTTAAAACCCCCGGTTTTTGGGTCAAGAAGGGAGTTCTCAGTCAGACGAGCCGGGCGCCAGCCCGTGACTATCGCCGTCGGCCTCGGGGTGCTCCACGACAGTCTGTTTCTCGTGGGGAGTGCGTCTTTCTAGGGGATGCTGCTAGGGAACATAATTACTGGCTTCTGTTGTGGCAAACGATTTATACTTCTTGTTGATTTTTTTTTTTTTTTTTTTTTTTTTTTTTTTTTTTTTTTTTTAAATAACGAACCCCAGTGTAGTAGACTTAGTATGGTATGCAATAAATTTAATGCCATGTACCTAGGAGTTCCATAAAGTTTCTTAAACAAGTGTCCTCTCGAGTCCCGAAATCCGCATCTCTAGTACATGCCTGTACTGTCTCTCTGCAATCACTCCTTTCCGCTCGGGATATGCACAGTGACCTTGCTACCTCTTCCCTCTTTCCTATGTAGGACACGACAATATATAAAACATGGTCTGCCCTAATTTATTTAAACAAAAGGTACATATGTAATCATGTTGTGCAATAGTTATAACATGTAGTAGTGTTGTTTTTATACAAACAAGTATTTTTATAGGTTCAGCAATTTCCGAAACTAAGTGTAATACATTTTTAGTGCTTCAGCTATTATTTACGAAAGTGTAAAAATAAACAATTACGTAAAAGGACAGCCAAAGTTATGCTTAAATGAACGTACTATTTCATACAGATGTTCTACTAATAGTGTTAATCATATTTCAAACTGAACGCGAAAATCTGATATTTTACATGTTCGGTAGCGAAGTTTTATTTTAGGTGTCCAATATTTCGTGTTGGTAATGTTGCCAACGGATATTGTAGAGAGTGCGCAACATAGCAGAGACGTTACAAGACGAATCGGAAGAGTTTGTTGTGAGTATTGATCTGTGAGTTGATGGTCGGGGTAGAGGATCGGTTTGTGCGTTTGTTTTGGCACGCGCGGCCCCCGAGGAGTTGGGCAGTGGATGCAGAACAGAAGAAGGCCGCGGCCCAGGAGTCGGTCGCACCTGTTCCCCCAGTACAGAGCAGAGGCGCGCCAGCCCTAGGGTAGGTCAGGGAGCCCCTGCGTATTAATAGTCAGCGGGCACAGCGCGCACCTCTTGCCTGCCAAGGCGCCCAACAGCTGCCTGAAAAGCCCCGATATAAGAGGCGGCCAGAGGACAAGAGTACGGGCACACTACACAGTACAGTGGCTACAAATAAGTCATGGTTGCAAAATGCCGACACGAATTATTTACAGACGAATGGAAAAACTTGTGGAATCCGACGTCGGGGAAGATCAGTTTAGTTTTCGGAGAAATGTAGGAACACGGGAGGCAATACACATTACGACTTCGGAGAAGATCAATTTGGATTTAGGAGAAATGTAGGAACACGGGCATTACGACCTCGGAGAAGATCAGTTTGGATTTAGTAGAAATGTAGGAACACGGAAGGCAATACACATTACGACCTCGGAGAAGATCAGTTTGGATTTAGGAGAAATGTAGGAACACGGGAGGCAATACACATTACGACCTCGGAGAAGATCAGTTTGGATTTAGGAGAAATGTAGGAACACGGGAAGCAATACACATTACGACCTCGGAGAAGATCAGTTTGGATTTAGGACAAATGTAGGAACACGGGAGGCAATACACATTACGACCTCGGAGAAGATCAGTTTGGATTTAGGAGAAATATAGGAACACGGGAGACAATACACATTACGACTTATCTTAGAGCCGGCCGCGGTGGCCGAGGGGACTGAGGCGCTTCAGTCACAGTCTGCACGGCCACTATGGTCGGGGGTTAGAAACCCCCCTCGGGCATGGATATTTGTGCCGTCCTTAGTCTTAGTTAGTTCATACGTAGTTTGTAAGTTTAGGGACTGATGACCCCGTAGTTAAGTCCCATAAACTATACAAACATTTGAACTTATCTTATAAGATAGGCTAAGGTAAGAGAAAAATATTTTCAAATGTTTGTAATTCTATCGGACCAAACTGCCTGGCCATCAGTCCGTAGCTTACAAACTACTTAAACCTAGGTAAACTAACGTAAGGACAAACACAAACACCCATGCCCCAGGGAGGACTCGAACCTCCACGGCGAGAAACCGCGCGCTCCGCAGCGAGACGCTTTAGACCGCTCGGCTACTCCACCGCGGCAAGGAAAGAGAAACCTACGTTTTTAGCATTTGTCGATTTGGAGAAAGCTTTTGTCAATGTCGCCTGGAATAGACTATCTCAAATTCTGAAGGTAGCAGGGGTAAAATATAGGGAGCCAAGAGTTATATTCAACCTATACAAAAACCAGACAGCGGTTATTAGAGTCCAAGGGCAAGAAAGGGACGCAGAGGTTGAGAAGGGAGTAAGACAGGGTTGTAGCCTTTGTCGGCCGCAGTGGCCGAGGGGACTGAGGCGCTCCAGTCACGGTCTGCGCGGCCACTACGGTCGGGGGTTCGTATCCCCCTTCGGGCATGGATATTTGTGCCAGCCTTTATATTAGCTAGTTCATAAGTAGTTTGTAAGTTTAGGGACTGATGACCCCGTAGTTAAGTCCCATAATCTATACAAACATTTGAACATTTGAAAAACCGAAAGAAAAAGAAAAAAAAATAGAGAATACTCTACCAATGGCTCGCCAATAAGGGTTCGGTTGTTCACATTGCTTCTATGCCCATCGTTTTATTGGCCTGTGAGTTTCAGTGAAATGAAACACGCAACACCACAAATACTTGTCACAATGTTCACATTTATTGCAGTCTTACAAGGAAAGTATTAGGGCTTGAACAAACACATATACACCAAAATCGTTTGAGAGATAATGTAAAGGTTCCTTATTGCGCTAGTGATACTTCCGCATCTGCAAAACTCTGCAGTCGTCCGTTAGAGGCCTCTGCGTGTGCCATGCCACATTGCACTTTGACCTGTCAGTTCGCCAGTAGGGACGGTGAGGTGTGCCTCCGAAGTTGCGTTTTGTGACGTTATTTGTGTGGTGAAGCGTCATATGGAGCGGAGATTGCTAATCAATTCTGCTAATGTATTGCGGTTACTTGAGATGAAGATACGGAGAACCCTTCTTCGTGAAGATGGTATTAGTGTAGAAGATGAATCATTTGCATGCTTTCTCGTATCTGTTATGGTACAGAAATATGAGCATAAGTTATTTACTGTTGTTACAAACTCATAATAATGATAATAGGGATGATAATGACGAACAACTCATTGCGAGCGATAGTGCTACGGTAAGTGCGGGAAGAGGCGATGGAAGCAGTGGCAATGAATACCAACAGTCTTTCGGGAAGAAGGTTAAAGTTGCAACTATCATCACGACTTTTGATGACAATTCGCTAGAGAACTTCATTAATTATTAAAGACAAATTAAAATATTAGTACATTTAACATATTTAATAACAACATTTTTACAAATTCTTCATTATTTTGTAACTTGCTTATATTCTTGGCCTACTCGTTATCTTATAACATCCCATAACTATGCACCGCTGAGCTCAGCGATACATATGCTGGAAACTGTGCACGAAGTATTCCTTTGAGATGGCGATCAAAAACCTCGTCACGTTTCGTTGCGCGTCAGGAATATCTTAAAATGTCTCTCCTTTCGAAACGAGTGAGATCCGGTCATTATGGTTGTAGCACCACCCCTTTTTTTTCGCCACGAACTGTTTGAAGGTGTTCGCTATGTGCGGGCGAGCGTGGTCGTGAACAAAAAAGCAGGACCCTTATTGTGCGTATTGGGTCGTACCCTGCGTATAGTTTTATGAGACGAGTCAAAATTTCAACGTAACTTGCGGCGTTCAACGTCGTTCCCCGAGGTAGAAATTCCTTGCGGTGACTATCGAAAAAGGCAATCAGCATCGTTTTGATGCGTGATTTGTTGGCTCTGACCAGATTTCGACGAAGTGGTGTTGGAGAACGCCAATTCATACTTTGCCGTTTCGATTCAAGGACGTAACGGAAACACCAGGTTTCTTCCTGAGTGACAATATACCGTTCAAGATATTGGGTGTCGCATCCGCCGTTTCGAAAAACCCAACATTTTTAGTTTTTGTAGATTTGGAAAAAGTTTTTGACAATGTTGACTGGAATACACTCTTTCAAATTCTGAAGTCGGCAGGTGTAAAATACAGAGAAAGGAGAGTTATTTACAACTTGCACAAAAGCCAGACCGCAGTTATTAGACTCGAAGGGCATGAAAGGGAAGTATTAGTTGGGAAGGGAGTAAAACAGGTTTGTAGCCTTTCTCCGATGTTATTCAATTTGTACATCAAGCAGGCGATGAAGGAAAGCAAGGAAAAAATTCGAATACGAATTAAAGTTCAAATTTAAAAAAATGCGTTTTGCTGATGACATTGTAATTCTGTCAGAGACAGGAAAGGATCTGGAAGAGTAGTTGAATGGAATGGACAGTTTGTTGAAGAGAGCGTATAAAATGAACATTAGCAAGAGCGAAACAAACTTAACGGAACGCAGTCTTAGAAAATCAGGCGATGCTGAAGGAATTAGATTAGGTAACGAAACAATGAAGGTGGTACATGAGTTTTGTTAGTTAGGTAGTAAAATAACACATGACGGTCGCAGTACAGAGGATATAAAATGCAGAATTGCAATGGAAAGAAAAGCATTTTTGAAAAAGAGAAGTTTGCTAACATCGAATATTAATTTATGTGTAAGGAGGTCTTTTCTGAAGGCATCTGTGTGGAGTGTTGCCTTGTATGGGAGTGAAACATGGACGACAAAGAGTGCAGACAGGAATAGAATAGAGGCTTTTGAAATGTGGTGCTACAGAAGAATGCTGAAGATTAGGTGGGTAGATCGCGTAACTAATGAAGAGATACTGTACAGAATTGGTGGGAAAAGGAATTTTTGGCATACCTTGACTAAAAGAAGGGATCGATTGGTAGGACACATTCTTAGACATCGATGAATCGTAAATTTAGCATCGCAGGGAAGTGTGTGGGGTAAAAATCGCAGAGGGAGACCAAGAGACGCGAATAGTAAGCAGATTCAAGTGGATGTGGGTTGCCTTTCTTATGAGGAGATGAAAACGCTTGCTGAGAATAGAGTAGGTTGGAGAGCTGCATCAAACCAGTCTCCAGACTGAAGATCATAACAACAATATTGTCTGCTTTTGATCGTCAGTCAAGTGATGCGCCACAAGACGACAACACGTTTTCCTCTTCTCTAAATTCTCGGTAAGGATTTGCGGCGCGGATTCTCGGTTAATCTGCAGGTCATACGATGTCATGCGCACAATTAACAGACACTCGTTCGTGATTAACGTCCTCACTTTGTCAACGTTTTCGTCACTGACGACGGTCACCGGTCGTCCACTATGGTGGTTGTCAGAAACACTTTGCCGTCCACCTTGAAAATGGGAGTACCTCCCGTACATACACTTCCATGGACAGTGTGTAGCCGGCCACGGTGGCCGAGGAGACTGAGGCGCTCCAGTCACGGTCTGCACGGCCACTACGGTCGGGGGTTCGAATCCCCCTTCGGGCATGGATATTTGTGCCGTCCTTATTTAGTTCATAAGTAGTTTGTAAGTTTAGGGACTAATGACCCCGTAGTTAAGTCCCATAAGCTATACAAACACTTGAACTTTTTTTTTTCGTCCCACTGCAAGTGTTGATCCGTATTAACATGTAACAGCATCGTATACATTTCTTTAGTTGTCTTGCAAACCTTGTAACAAAACTTTTAGTTGATCCTCTTCTCGTTCATATTCCTGTTCTTACGTCAGAACCAACACACCAAACAAGCACCTCGTTCTTATAGGTCTATCACGGAACACACACGATGCTCGGCTGAACTACAGTGGTAGCAGATTGTCAACACCTGCCGCTACGAAGCTGCAACGCTGAGATTCGCCTGTGTTGCTCGATTTATCTTTGTGTCTTCAAACATAGATACGTATTGTTGAATGTCTGCAGCTCATATCTTTGGCTCCACGAGGACAATCTTTCGTGTACGCAGACACACGTTTGTGCCAAATGTGTGGTTAAGGCGCGTATAAGGCGCGAATGGCGTCATGTGGAACAGTCATCCATAATGGATTCATCTGGTTCCAGAAATGTTGAACTGTTTGTATACTTATTGGACCAAACTGCTATGGTCATCAGTCGCGAGGCTTACAATCTACACTATTACAATTGCTACACCAAGAAGAAATGCAGATGATATACGGGTATTCTTTGGACAAATATATTATACTGGAACTGAGTTGTGATTAAATTTTCACGCAATTTTGGTGCACAGATCCTGAAAAAACAGTACCCAGAACAACTACCTCTGGCCGTAATAACGGCCTTGATACGCCTGAGCATTGAATCAAACAGAGTTTGAATGGCGTTTACAGGTACAGTACAAGCTTCCTAGGGTTTTATTTGCGGACGGAGAAATTACTACTGCTTCCTCCCACAAGTCCCCTAAAACCTTCGCATACTTGCGGATGCTATTGCGTAGCAGTGTGCGTTTGTACCGCCCTACAGTACGCACGAGGTGCCGTAGTTGCTGTCCATGTCTTTATGGAAAGCATAGAGTTCTGACTAACCTGTTGTCTTCTATAGTTGTGTCCCCAGCGCAGAAGACAGCACACAGGTCGTTGATTCTTCTACAGCATACAAGTGAGGCTAAAATAAGTTCTGTATGATGGAAGCAAAAAAAGCGACTCGCGAGATTCTTAATTGTCAGGGATGCCATTTATTAAATAAATAATAAAATATGAGCAACTATTGTTAATATGATACGGACTATGCTGCCCGTAGTTCATGTTGAGACCTCGACTGTTATCACTATTATACGAAACTTTACTCATGACCGGCGCGGTCCGGCGCGTATAGTGGTCAGCTCGAGACTGAAACTGCGGCGCGTTGCGAGAGGGCACCTGACGCTCTATTTCGCGCCAAAACAGGGCCTTCGCGCGCCTTCTGCAAAATTGCTCTTCTCTTGTTACAATAAGAGAAGGCACCTTAAACTTTTTCAACTGCAGAAACCTAGCCTGTCCTTGAGAGATATTTATCATAAATTCTCCGCTCTGAATAATTAATATTTAGTATATAATAAACAAAACTAATTTCAAAAGAAATCACGTGACATGAAATGCAGCAGCCAATGCGAGGAGAGCACCAGTAACATAGGCGGGCTTTCCCACGGGAACCAGCACCTACTGTGCCATATGCTACTGCTCCCCACCCCACATTTCAACATATGCTGCACTTCTGTCTTTCTTCCGCGTTTATGACACGTACGACGTTAGTAAAGAAACGGCCAGCGGTCAGAAATATAAAGTGGCCATAGGCCAGGAATATCACAACAGATGCCCATGCACCTTCAACACGATACCACAGTTCATCAAGAGTAGTGACTGACGTATGGCGATGAGCCAGTTGCTCGGCCACCATTGAGCAGACGTTTTCAATTGGTGAGAGATCTGGAGAATATGCTGGCCAGGGAAGCAGTCGAACATTTTCCGTATCCAGAAACGCCCGTACAGAACCTGCAAAATGCGGCCGTTTATTATCCTGCTGAAATGTAGGATTTCACAGGGATCGAATGAAGGGTAGACCACATGTCGTAACACATCTGAAATGTAACGGCCAATGTTCAAAGTGCCGTCGATGCGTGTAACCACTGGCACCCTATACCATCACGCCGGGTGATACGGCAGTATGGCGATGACGAATACACGCTTCCTATGTGCGTTCACCGCGATGTCGACAAACAGGGAAGCGACCATCATGATGCCATTTCTGCACTCAAGTTTGTCGTTGCGTACACCATCGCAGGCGCTCCTGTCTGTGATGCAGCGTCAAGAGTAACCGCAGCCATGGTCTCCGAGCTGATAGTACATGCTGCTGCCAACGTCGTCGAACTGTTCGTGCAGATGGTTCTTGTCTTGCAAACGTCCCCATCTGTTGACTCAGGGATCGAGACGTGGCTGCACGATCCGTTACACCCATGAGGATAAAGTGCCTGTCATCTCGACTGCTAGTGATACGAGGCCGTTGGGATCCAGCACGGCGTTCGGTATGGCCCTCCTGAACCATATATTACATATTCTGCTAACACTCCTTAGATCGCGAACAGTAGTGTCGCGATACGATAAATCGCAATTGTGATAGGCTACAATCCGACCTTTATCAAAGTCGGAAACGTGATGGTAGGCATTTCTCCTCCTTACTCGAGGCATTACAACTACGTTTCATCAGGCAACGCCGGTCAACTGCTGTTTGTGTATGAGAAATCGGTTGGAAACTTTCCTCATGTCAGCAGGATGTAGAAGTCGCCACCGGCACCAACCTTGTGTGAATGATGCATTTGTTTATGGCGATCATCGACAGCGATATATTTCAGGAAATGTATCGTACGCTTTGCTGTCATGTAAAATTTAATTTATTATGCTACTGGTTTCGCGAGTGTCCCATCTTCCAGGCATTTAAAAATACATGAGCAGTTAGTTTTATACATTTTCTGAATAAGTTGACAGTGTCGTATATATAACCAATTAAAATAGTAGTTTAACTTGTATTTTAATTGGTTTTATAGATATGACTACACTGTCAAGATAATTCACGACCTAGGTCATGAGGATCTTCATGACCTAGGTCGCGAATTACCTTTCCCTTCCGTTTCCAATCGTTTTTATTCCCTTCTATTCCACCTGAAGAAGGAACTGTGTTACGACAGCTTGTCCTTTGGTAGCCATTCTATCTCTTTTGAAAAATAATTTCTACGTTAGCATATATCTGTCATGTATGATATCTCACCTGATCCCCCACCCGTTGTTCTGAGCAGTGTATTTAGCGCCTAGTGAAGTCGTTAGAATTTCAGAATGAACTGCAGGCGACGATACATTACTGCTGGTACAAATTTGGCGTTACTAGCTACTGAAAGTAAACACGATTTCTGTGTAAGTACTTAATTTATTTAACAAAAAAATTGCGTATTAACAGAAATTAAATTAAAAAAAGAGAAAAAAGAAAAAAACCCTCCAGATTCTTATTTTTTGGATAGAAAGGAAGTGGTTTTGGAAGAATAAACAGAATTTTTAACTGATCTTTAAGGTAAAGAGAACTGCACTCAGCAAAAATGGATGGAACAACTCGCCTAACTTTATTTTAGATGAACAAACAAAGCTGCAGATACGCTTGACGCTGTTGCAGTAAGTGTGTGATCTAAGCATAAGCATAAGCATTGCACACGGTACCATTTACTGAACTGGCTGCAAGCTGGTGCGCCGTTGCTGGAAACAAACCTAACTTGTTTGGTTGGATCAACTTCTGTTGATCGAAATATTTCCTACGTCTCAATGATGTTGAGAACCCTAACAATTCCTAGTCTCGCTACTGGCGTGGTACGCTGATTGCATTAATCAACCCACTGTGATGCCACTGCAATTCGCACACAGGCGTTAACTATTCACTTCAGACGAGATGTGGCTGACCAACACAGCAAATATCGCACAATCTGATTACTCTTAATATGAGGTAATTTCAGATTTGCTTACCACAGAGCTGCTCTTATCAGTAAAGTACTGACAAAGAATCTTCTCTCTCTCTCTCTCTCTCACTTGGTCCACACTTGTAAATGCGCAAATCGCGCCCACAGAGTGCTCGCTCGCATTCGACACAACCTGTCGCCGGCAGGCCAAGCGCCAGAGTGTTCACTGCCGCTGTCGTTCGCCGCAACAAACGCCCCCCCCCCCCCAAACTCGCTTTTATCTTGGCTTTAGGCGCTCCCACGAACCGGCCAATAACGCACACGCTATCATCGCGTTTCGGCTCGCCCACGCTTCGAAGGTCACCTTCCGCTAACGCAGAAACGCGCGGTCGCGCATAACGAAGTATTGCGCCATAATTTGTAAGCATCTGAAATTGTTGCCAAGTACTGTCTGCAATGGTATTTTAAGTGATAAATTGGAACCAACAATATTCCCTCAGTGTATTGTGAGGATGCAGGGTTTTAGGTTAGTAACCGCCTTGGTAAGTTTTGGTCGAACGATAGTTATCGTTGGCGTGCAGCGAGAGCTGCTGGCAACAATGCTTAGGTTGGAATGTTCTTTGTTTGTTGGCCGATGTGCGGCAGTCTCCCGCCGACCGCAGAGCGAGGCGGTAGCATGTCGGCAGTGAATTCGTAACCTGCGTTTAGTGGTGGCTAAAGTTTTTGCACATTCCGTCGTATCGCATACGGGTTGCAGTTGCATATTGAAATGTTTCAGTGTGGACTTGTAGACATTCATCGTAGCGGCACGCGGTTATTAAATCAGTGTGTTTAAAGGGAAGAGTTTTTAACATTTGTCGTTCCATAATAAAGGAAGTTAACAAAGTTTACTGTTATGGATCAACCTAGTAATTGTCCGCATCCCATACCGTCAAATCATTGGAACAATTATTAAATGATTAAGCATAAAATAGAATGTAACGGCAACTTCGCCCATCGAGGATTAGGTGGACGCAGCTGAGACGTTACAGTATATGTATGAACTGTTACTTGCTTCAGCCTCGAGAAAAGCTAGTTATCGCACTCGCGATTTAATTCTGAACTGTGAATAATAATTTATTTACAAGCAATAAACAAAGTAATTAACATATCAGGTATCACTTGTAAGCAACAAATACTGTGTTACAGGTCCGAATATGTAGGACAATGTGTCTAAATGACTTGACTCCTTACATTGTAAGTAATATTCGCGATACGACAAGGTTACGGCTTAGCGCTGATATTGATTCGTGTGGCGACTCCAGGCGGTGTCCCTTGGGAGGGAGCTGTTAATAAGACTCCGCGGTGGCGGCTGCAAGCGGCGGTAATGACGCGGGTGGAAAAGTCCGGGTTAACAGAGCGCCGCAAAAGCGGTAGAGGTGCGGGCAGGGCGCGGCTTTTGTCGCCGGGAATCAATGGCTTGGCGGTGGGGCAGGCAGGTTCGTTAGCACTGGCCTATTGTGCCGGGTTTAACGCAAACAGCCGGGCTAAGAAGCCGGCACCGCCGACTGCGCGGCCGCCGAAGGGCTCAGGGCCCGCGGATTATCCCCACTGCTCGCCTCCAGGAGGATCAACCACCGCAAAGTAGCAGAGTGGCGACACAGACAATATATACAGACGGGAAACCTCCGTAAGGGCCCGGTCACACGTTCAGGGGTGCGGGGGGGGGGGGGGGTGCTGAAGCAGTTCCGTAAGATGTCCCATGATGGCGCTGCGGTCAGAAGCAGCCCTTTAAAACTGACCAGAGCAGGCGGATTCGCGACAATGCCCAGGCCCACATGGCAAATGCCACTCGTGAAGTTCTCGAATCTTTTAAGTGGGAGTTGTTTCCTCATCCGCCGTACAGTCCAGACCTGCCACCGGGTGGCTTCCACTTATTCCCAGCAATGAAGAAGTGGTTGGCTATGCAGCGTTTTGATGATGACGCACAGCTTCAAGAAGAGGTAACCACGTGGTTGAAGGCACAGGCGGCCGAATTTTACGACAAAGGAACTTCCAAGCTCGTCCATCGCTACGATAAGTGCCTTAATTTAAATGGCAAGTATGTATAAAAGTAGTATTTAAGTGTGGCTTTCATCTGTATATAATAAAAAAAATTCCAATTCTTTATTTATTTTTAATTTCAAAACGTAATGTACTTTGTGGATAGCCCTTGTATTATCAATTCTCCAGGCGTAAAAGATGCTGCAAACAAAGCCAAAACACAGACTGAATATTGGAGTCTTTTTATAACAAACAGTATGTTGAATACTGTACTTACACATACAAATAATCAAATAAGGCCGGCCGGGGTAGCCGAAGGGACTGCGGCGCGCCAGTCACGGGGGTTCAAATCCCCCCTCGAACATGGATATTTGTGCCGTCCTTAGTGTTAGCTAGTTCATAAGTAGTTTGTAAGTTTAGGGACTGATAACCCCATAGTTGAGTCCCATAAGCTATACAAACATTTGAATTTTAATCAAATAAGGAATGTCAGGGGGAAATATCCAGAAAATAAAGAGCAGTACCTCAGAAACACAGTATTTTACTTATTCATCTTGTTTAGTAGACTGCATTATTAATATCCGAAGTAGAAAAAATATTCAGTACACAATTGTAGTATCAAAAATTCACCATCAGAGTTTCAGGTACCTCATACCCACCTCATAGCTGCTGTAATAATTTCTCACCTCATTCACGCCGGGTTAATCTGTGAGGAAGCATGGGTTTGTCCCTGGTCACCCCCACAGAGTAACATATACAGAGAAGCACCCCCCCCCAAACCACTGTCCTATGCTCGCCTCATAGTTCCATAAGATGCTAGCAGGTGTCAGGCAGTTCCCCAGCTTAGTACCTGTAAACCACACTAGAGGCACTTCTGAGGGTAGCGTGGAGGGGAGGCTGATGGGAGGCTCGTGCCGCCTGTCACAAGGCCAAAGCTGTGTCCGGCTTACTGCCGTTTGAGGGGAGGTGGTGGTGGGGTCAGCCGCTACCTGCCACCTGCTCTGAAGGGCTGCTTCTGACCACAGCGCCATTATGGGATATCCTACGGAACTGCTGCTAACCTTCCCTCCCCGCATCCCTGATCATGTGACCGGGCCCTTATGGAGGTTTCCCGTCTGTATATATTTGTCTGTGGTGGCAGGTAGTGGCTGCCACACCACCACCTGCCCTCAAACGCTGGCACGCTGGACACAGCCGTGGCCACGTAGAAGTCGGCACGAGATCTCCCCTCAGCCTCCCCTCCATGTTACCCTCAGAAGCGCCTCTAGTGTGGTCTACAGGTACTAAGTCGGGGAACTGCCTGACACCTGCTAGCATCTTACAGAACTATGAGGGGAGCGTAGGACAGTGGTTTAGGGGGGCTGCTTCTCTGTATATGTTACTCTGTGGCTGCAGTCAGAAGCAGCCCTTTAAAACTGGTCAGAGCAGGCAGCAGCACAGAGTAACATAAACAGAGAAGCAGCCCCCCCTAAACCACTGTCCTACGCTCCCCTCGTAGTTCTGTAAGATGCTAGCAGGTGTCAGGCGGATCCCCATCTTAGTACCTGTAGACCACACTAGAGGCACTTCTGAGGGTAGCGTGGAGGGGAGGCTGAGGGGAGAGCTCGTGCCGCCTGCCACGAGGCCAATGCTGTGTCCGGCTTGCTGGCGTTTGAGGGGAGGTGGTGGTGGGGTCAGCCGCTACCTGCCACCTGCTCTGGCCAGTGTAAAGGGCTGCTTCTGACCGCAGCGCCATCATGGGACATCTTACGGAACTGCTTCAGCACCCCCCGCCCCGCCCCGCACCTCTGAACGTGTGACTGGGTCCTTACCGAGGTTTCCCGTCTGTATGTATTTGTCTGTGGCGGCAGGTAGCGGCTGTCCCCACCATCAAACGCCGGCACGCCAGACACAGCTCTGGCCATGTGGAAGGCGGCACGAGCTCTCCCCTCAGCCTCCCCTCCACGATACCCTCAGAAGCGCTTCTAGTGTGGTCTACAGGTACTAAGCCAGCGAGCTGCCTGACACCTGCTAGCATCTTACAGAACTACGAGGGGAGTGTAGGACAGTGGGTTGGGGTGGGGGCTGCTTCTCTGTATATGATACTCTGTGGTGGCGACCAGGGCCAAACCCATGTTTCCTCACAGATTAACCCAGCCTAAATGAGGTGAGAAATTGCTACACCAGCTATGATGAAACTGCATCACATCTAATCTTCGAACACATTGCATTGGAGAGTAAAAGGCACAGAACATTTGGGACAACCAGACCCGAAGAAATTGTGTCTAATAAAGAACTGGTAAAGGGACTCCTTGCACTGTACAAGGGCATTGGTTGGCTTTACTAGATAAACAGGAAGCAATACCGCACAATAAACTTAGTTTTGGTGCGGGCAGTGGCGGGTTGGACCAAGACTGTTTTGGCTTCTCTGAAAAAATCAAATCAAATCAATGAGGTGGGTATAAGGTATCCGATACTCTGATGACGAATTTTTGATACTACAATCGTGTATTGAATATTTTTTCTACTTGGGGTATTAATAATGTGGTCTACTAAACAATATGAATAAGTAAAATACAGTGTTTGCGAGGTACTGCTCTTTATTTTCTGGATATTTCCCTCTGATATTCCTTATTTGATTATTTGTATGTGTGTAAGGTAACCCTTAAGGTAAGCCTTACAACACGTAATGAGCTTCATTTTGAAACATATTATTCGTTTGAACCTGTTTATAGTGAATATGTAGTAATTAACTACTTATGTGACTTAATTAATTATCGTGATGCACAATGTATGTAGGTAATTTAACTGGAAACATTTTCTGTCATTTATTTATTATCTGTATTATCATTGTTTATGTATATTTTATTTTATTTTATTTTGTACTTTGTACGTTTTCTATATGACTGTGATTACTTGTTATGTTTCATTTGTCAATGTAAAATATTTCTATGTAAACGAGATCAAATATCGATCTGAACAGTTATCGATATGGCTCCTCAGGTCAAAGACTTTATTTTACAGCAGCGCTCGCCTGTGGGAGAGCAGGCAAGCAGCAGTATCTGCCGCCCCGTGTTGGAGATCAGACGTTCGTACGAGTTCCGGGAAGTGCTCAAACAATATAAGTAATAAAGTTAAAACAAAGTGTACGTTATAATTTGTGATCAGTGCAACGATATGAAAGTTTATGTGAAACCAGTGAATATAAGTGAAGTAAGAATTGATCTTAATGAAACATTTATTCGTTCGTTCTGCTGAGGCAGAAATTCGTTACGTGTTCGATAACCATCCCAAACACGGTAGCGTAATCGCGGACGCTAACGGTCGCGATTAATTACGCGATTCGCGAAGCATCTTGGCGAACTGCTAGCAAGCTGCCTAAGGAGGAGCCACTATCAAAGCAATTTCTATGTGAACTTATGTAACAGTTGTGCAGAGTATCACATCGCTGGACTGATAAATAAGATAAGTTATATGCTATTGGTAGTAATTTACTGTGAATGCCTGTTAAAGTTTTGTTAAAATACAAGAACATTAGAGTGTACTTCTTGCTTTTCTTATTTGAACAACTAATTAACCACTCTTGAATCAGAATGAAATCTTCAATAATACATGAGTAATATTTCAAGACAGTGTTAGTTAATCATTAGAGACAATTTTTTGCTAAAATTGATGATAGAAGATAACAGACAGTTGCGTGCCAGTGTCACGTTACTAAACCTAACAATTAGTAAAGAATGAGATTAGGTCAAACGTTATGAACAGTAATTGATTATCATCATATTAATTACAGCAGATTAATGAATAATTTTTCTATTTTAATTTCACTGAGTTCAACAATAATAGCCATCGCCACATCTATCCTATAAAGAACCAAACTCTTACCATTGCCGTATTAAGACTGATTTGCTTAAGTTTCCTATTTGCTTGACAGGATTCATTTTATCAGATACTGACTTTAGTGGTTGGATTGCACCCACATGCCAACCACTTGATGTTAAATATCCTACTATTCATAATTTTATAAATTATCATTACCATTGGCGTACTAATTGATCCATACACATTGCACAGATGAAGTAGTTTAATTTCTGCTATATGTGTGTGCTCAGTCTACGTAGGACAGTTTGTAAGGGAAGGAAAGGTGAGTGATCTTTTGAAAAGTTTGTCAGATAGGGCCATAGTATTTGCTAATTACACTAATTGTCTTGCTAATTATTTCCAAAATTTACATTACACCTCTTGCATTAATCACGAGTTTAACGTAACTAACCACGATATTAAGGCCAGGTTTGTTATGTTGCTCAAACATTACAACAACATCCACGAAAGTTAATATCACGTAAACCAAAATTCAGTTCCTTCTTCCTCTCACACCTTTCATTCTTCAATAAAATAAACACCTTTCACCCAATATCCCCAACAAATATTTTGTTTCTTTACATGTGTAAGTATAGTATTCAACATACTGTTCGTTATGAAAAGACTCCAACATTAAATCCGTGTTTTGGCTTTGTTTGCAGCATCTTTTACGCCTGGAGAATTGATAATAATATTCTCTATATGAATATGAACACTTTGTCTAGGACAATCCTTTATCTATTTTGTACCATCTTTGGAAGTATAAAAAGTCCCACGTACCTCAAATGAGTGACTAAGAGCCGCTAACACAGATTCTGGCTCTTCCAAATGATCCAAAATACACTCCTGTTCCGAATCAGTTTCTTCACTTCTTTGAGAAATGTCAATTTCTTTTACACTCTTGGAGTCACAGGAACTACCGTTTGAACATTTTTAAAACTTCCTCTAGTAGTTCTTGTGGCCGACGTTCATTTTCTTCGTAAGACATCTTGAGAAACCTAAAGTGTAAAAGTAATTCAAGGAATATTATAAATAACTATGTATCTCGTAAAATTACTGACAGCTCAAAAATGTGACACCAACTACGATGTCGGGTATGAAGTACCCCAGCCACATTTGCACACGTGTATCTCCCTGTGACACTGGCGGAACAATAATCTCAACACTCCATCTTGCCCCCCTCTCCCTTACCTTCAGCTACTGTGACACCACGATCTGTGTGGCAACAATGACGTCCACTAATCAGCGCTTAGAAACACCTCGGGTATCACATAGCCAACCTCGCTCACGCTGGGTTAATTTGCATTCTACTGGAGAGCGCGGAACTTCGGCGTTCGGAATTTTTCTACTTAACCCTTTCAGTCACACATTATGAAATCAGCTTTGGAAAAATTAGAATTCAGTGTTTTCTGTTTTAATACAGTGCTCTAAACATCAAAATATGTGGTTTTTTCTAACTATTGATTTTTATGTCATGTATTTCATGCACAACAGACTTTTGTATCGAGGTATTTTATTACTTGGACGTTATTTTGTTGATAGTCAACACTGCCAGATCAATAATGCTAGCATAATCTTCGCCACAACACCAAAAACAATTTACTACAGACGGTAACGATACACAACCTCCAAGATGGAGAGAGTGATGCCTCACAAGTCGCTATACGTCGTACCAAGCGGGAAAATGTCGTACTAGAAGCATGTTGTTCATCAACAAAAATGCAACTTTAAGGACTGATGCACAAATTACGGTACAAATGAACTTTTAATACGTTGTTGTCCAGGAACAACACTGGGAATGAAAGGGATAAATACATTTCTTCACTGTTTACATGCCTAAAAGAGTCCTGCCGCGGCGGAGCGGCCGAGCGCTTTGAGGCGTTATGCTACGATGCGCGCCACGGGTACGTGCCCTTCCACTTTTCTACATTCACAAAAACAATCTGCAAAGCACAGTGAACTGCACGGCAGAGGGTACATCGAACAATTGCTTTTACAATATTTCTCTGCCGTTCAATTCTCCAATATCACGGGAAAAGAAACACCTAAATCTTCCCGTTTTCGATCTGATTTCTCTTATTTTATCAAGTAGGCTCAACCACAGAAATCGTGTAAAAACACTAAAATATGACGCGTTTCAAGGGTCAAGCCCTCATCATCAGATAATCGGTACAAGAATCTTAATACCTGAGACAATAAAAATCTAAAACGTAATAAAAGAAAACGTGGTTACTTTCCTTGCAATCGTGTCAACGCATTAAGGTCCTCAGCGTACTGTGTTTCGTCAGGGTTCAAATCGGACCCCAGCACTGGCGGCGCATAACACTACCGAAATGCACGGAGTCAACAACACGACTGGGGCGCATGTATGCACATGAAAACAAAGACCAATAAATTCCAAGCTAGTGGCTACATTCAGGTGTCACGGAATCATTTGCACAGTAAGACAGAGGTTGAAATTTAAAATAAACAATTTTTGTTGTGCTTTGTGGACCTATTATAACAAAAGTCGTTTATTTTAAATTTCAACCTCTATCTTACTGTGCAAATGATTTCGTGACACCTGAATATACCCACTTGCTTGTGGATGATCTTTGGAATTTATTGGTCTTTGTTTTCATGTGCAGACGTGCGCCCCAGTCGTGTTGTTGACTCCGAGCATTGCGGTAGTGTTATGCGCCGCCAGTGCTGGGGTCTGGTTTGATTCCTGACGAAGCACAGTCTGCTGAGAACCTTTCTGCGTTGACACGGTTACAAGGGAAGTGAACACGTTTTCTTTTATTACGTTTTAGATTTTTATTGTTTCAGGTTTTAAGATTCTTGTACAGATTATCTGATGTTGAGGGATTGACCCTTGAAACGCGTCATATTTTAGTGTTTTTACACGATTTCTGTGGTTGAACCTACTTGACAAAATAAGAGAAATCAGATCGAAAACGGGAAGATTTAGATGTTTCTTTTCCCGTGCTACTGGAGAATGGAACGGCAGAGAAATATTGTAAAGGCAATTGTTCGATGAACCCTCTGCCGTGCAGTTCACTGTGCTTTGCAGATTGTTTTTGTGAATGTAGAAAAGTGGAAGGGCACGTACCCGTGGCGATTCCCGGCTGTGTTTTCATTCCATTCTTACGTAATTGCATCTGCTTCTTTCCTCTCTGCCCACCGCCTTCTGTTCCGTTTCTCCGTTCATTTGTCTGTAGCGAATTTCGTCCTATGGTTTGGTTGTCACGCAGCCAAACCTTCATGACGTACCACCTCCTTATGACTCCTCATTCGCAGCACGAGCCGCCAGCGTCTCTGACCTCCATACAAGTCCGGCATCGATTTCCGGGTGTGATGTGTTTGTCCTCATCTTCAAATTGTAGTGTCTACGGGACTCAACTACGGGGTCATCAGTCCCTAAACTTACAAACTACTTATGAACTACTTACAACTAAGGACGGCACAAATATCCATGCCCGAGGGGGGATTCGAACCCCCGACCGTAGTGGCCGTGCAGACCGTGACTGGAGCGCCTCAGTCTCCTCGGCCACTGCGGCCGGCGTCCTCATCTTCAATTTCATCAGCATCGAGACGCAAGTCGCCATAGTGGCGTCATTAAAAAGAGTTGCAGTTGATCTCGGAACGTCAACAGGGATATCCTGGCAACTAAAAGCCATACCATCATTTCATTTTTCTGAACAATGAGTTCTAAAGTAATATAGGAGAGTTGGATCTTGTGCCAGCAGTCCTGTGGAGACACTATGCAATTGAATCTACTACTGTCTCTAGTCGGCCGCGGTGTCCGAGCGGTCTGCGGAGCGCCAGTCACGTTCTGCACGGCCACTACGGTCGGGGTTCGAATCCCCCCTTGGGCATAGATATTTGTGCCGTCCTTAGTTAGTTCATAAGTTGTTTGTAAGTTTAGGGACTGATGACCCCGTAGTTAAGACCCATAAGCTCTACAAACATTTGAACATTACTGTCGCTGATAGCACACGTTGTTGACATACCTGCCTTACCTCCGAGCAAATGGACTCGTCCGTCCCACGTCACTGGCTTGCACACAATCGATCGAAACAGTACTTGTGAGCGAGCGGTCTAACGTAACGGTGTCACTATGTTTACGAAACAGGAACAACGGAATTGGAACAAGATTGAACGTGCCAGAGGTCGTACAGCACGACAGTGTCATCAAGCTATACGAAATAAGCGGCAACACTTTCTGAGCAACCCACCCATTATTTTGCACGGCAATGCGTAGGCGCATACAGCGCAAGCTGTGGCTGCTGTGTTCGGTCGATGGGACAGGGAAGTACTGTACCATCCACCACACTCCCCAGACTGAAGTACTTGTCACTTTGATTTGATTCCGAAGATGAAGGAACCACTTCGTGGCATTCGCTTCAGAACTGTTCCAGAGATTCGACAGGCAGTAGACCGCTCCATTCGCACCACAAACAGAACAGGCTCTACGCTTTCCAAATCGCTGGTAACGGGTCCTACACAACGCTGGTGACTACTTTGAAGGTCAGTAACAGGTGCCAACATTTAACGCTTTTGTATTGGTTGTGAATACATAGTTGCCACTATTTAAGTTACAACCCTCGTAATATTCAACATACGTAAAATAGAATATTAGGGAACTGTCTGCCATATGTGTTAAGGCCATTCCACACTACACGTGGCGTGAGTATCTGGATGTTCGCCACGCAGGCCATGCTAGTCACGTACCAATATTCACACAGCGGCGACAGCTGCGATGCTGTACCAGCCACGTTTTATGGAAGTATGCAGAAAGATGTCAACTCCGACTGTTCCGTGGTGACAGTCTGGATTTTCGTGTGCATTTTATTTATAATTATTGCATTTTCTCCGGTATTATTTGAACGGCATACAACAGCAGCTAATTTTAAAATTTCCTTCTGATTATGTCACTTTATTGGCATACTGCCGCGGCGGAGTGTCCAAGCGCATTGAGGCGCTATGCTGCAATGCGCGAGGCCGCTCCCAGTCGGGGGTTCGAATCCCCCCTCGGGCATGGATGTTTGTGTCGTCTTTAGTACGAGGTACTTTATAAGTAGTTTGTAAGTTTAGGGACTGATGACCCCACAGTTAAGCCCCTTAAACTTAACAAACATTTGAACATTTTTTTTTTATACCAGAATGAAACTTTCACTCTGCAGCAGAATGTGCGCTGATATGAAATTTCCTGGTAGATTAAAATTGTGTGCCGGAACCGGGACTCGAACCTGGGACATTTGCCTTTCGCGGGCAAGCGCTCTACCGACTGAACTATCCCGACACGACTCACGACGCCGTCTCACAACTTTACTTCCGCCAGTACCTCGCCAGTAATCTGCCAGGAAGTTTCAAATCAGTGCACACTCCGCTGCAGAGTGAAAGTTTCACTCTGGAAACATTCCTTAGGCTGTGGCTAAGCCATGTCTTCACCATATCCTTTCTTCCAGGAGTGCTAGTCTTGCAAGGTTCGCAGGAATACTTCTGTGAGGTACTGGCTGAAGTGAAGTTTTGAGGCGGCATAGTGAGTCGTATCGGGATAGCTCAGTCGGTAGAGCGCTTGCCCGCGAAAGGCAAAAAACTGTTCAAATGTTTGTAAACTTATCGGACCAAACTGCATGGTCATCAGCCGTAGCTTACAAACTAGTTAAACCTAGGTAAACTACCTTAAGGACAACACACACACACCCATGCCCTATGGAGGACTCGAATCTCCACGGCGAGCAACAGCGCGCTCCGCAGTGATACGCTTCTGACCGCTCGGCTACTCCACCGCGGCGAAAGGCAAAGGTCCCAGGTTCGAGTCCCGGTTCCGGTACACAGTTTTAATCTGCCAGGAAGTTTCATCTTTTTGATATATTATTTTCTTTCAAAATGTAATAATAAAAATAATAAAAATACAATTATCATTAATAAATATGATGAAGAGCTATGATGACTTGACACTACATTTATCAATATTGCACGTTTTAATAAAAGATTATAAAAATGTATTTCTGAGATATTTAATAATATTTCCAGAGAATATGTATGTACTTACTCTCTTGGCATAACGTTTCGGAAATTTCATCCTATGCTTTTTCCTTCAACATCTTTGTAGACGTCTAATGTAAAGTCTCAAATCACTGGATGAGTAGGTACTTCTTCAATTAATTTCTCCATTTTGAACCCACGAAGGTTACTGAAAAGCACAGTCCTACACCAACTACTTGCAAACGATCCACAATAAACACAACAGCTCAGACAACAAAGATGACGCTCTGTGTAGTGCACGGGGCTGTGTTTGCACGAGGTCTAACCGTCGCTCTGCGCATGCGCAGACTTAGAATGTGTCCGCCACGTTTAGAAAGATCGCTCAGGGAGCGAACGGAAGCCACGCGTGTCCAGCGTAGCGGGCTTAGCACGCGCCCGTGGTCTGCAGTATGAACAGCCTCATATAACAAGGGAAGCGATGTTTTTAAAAGTAGCTAGCGTGCGTCCGGACACGCACGCCATGTGTAATGTGGAATGGCCTTCACTACTATAGACGTTACAAATTAAAATCTGATGCGTGATGTAGCAGTTTTTAATGCATGCCATTTTTATGATGTAATATCTCCTGAACTATGTGTTTCACTGTGCTATAATTTGAACGTAAATTCAGTGGTACAGCAATGAAACAAGTGAGTGAATAATGGTCCACAGAAAGCCATAGAACAGGACGAGTATGATTTCGTCTTACCACCAGCCTCTCCCCCCTCCCGTCCCCAAGCATGATCGACCCTTCATCCGATTGTCATCGCAAAACCGGTTTGCATTTGACTCGGCTTTGGAGCAACAGTGGTTCCCAAACTGTGGATAGCGGATGATGCAATTCACACCGTCCAACCCATCCAAAACAAGAAACCAGTCTGGTTAACAACGTACTCAGGATCGTACGAGAACAATGCAGTTGTAGCATTTCTTCACAATTTCGACATGGCAACACTGTAACCTCTTGCACTGACAACAAGTGTCATACAAGTAACCTTCCGGTGATTTACTGTTTCTCTGATTGTATTATCCTACGTAATTTGCTTATTGTTTAGCGTGCGTATCCAAGTTTGTAGTGTCTGTTTGTTTTATTTTATGCTATGTTTGTATCTTGTATTTATTTTTATACTTGCATTGATTAATACAGCATCGCCCTGTATCGAGTGTGGAGGTAGAGTATCATCATCATCATCATCAACATCGCCATTAGAGACTGATTATGCCTTTCAGCTTCAGTCTGGAGCATAATACCTCTAATAAAATTCCTCCATGATCTCCTATTTAATGATAAAATTGGTTCCTCGTCTGATGTTGTGCCTTTTACTTCAAAATCATTCTGCACCGAATCTAAGTACTTTCTTCTTGGTCTACCTCGACTCCTCTTACCCTCCGCTGCCGAGCTCATGAGTCTCTTAGATGACCTTGCTTCTCCCATGCGTGTAACATGACACCACCATCTCAGTCTGTTCGCTCTAACTGCTTCATCTATGGTGTTCATTCCCAGTTTTTCCATGATTTCCTCATTATGGACACCCTCCTGCCATTGTTCCCATCTATTAGCGCCTGCAATCATTCTTGCTACTTTAATATCTGTAACGTCTACCTTATGAATAAGGTAACCTGCATCCACCCAACTTTCACTCGCATACAACAAAGTTGGTCGAAAGATAGAGCGGTGCACCGCTAACTTAGTCTTGGTACTTACTTCCTTCTTGCAGAAGAGAGTAGATCTTAGCTGAGCACTCACTGCATTAGCTTTGCTGCACCTCGATTCCAGTTCTTTCACTATGTTGCCATCCTGTGAGAAAATACATCCCAGGTACTTGAAACTGTCTACCTGTTCTAACTTTGTTACTCCTATTTGGCACTCAACCTGTTTAAATCTCTTTCCCGCTGACATTACTTTCGTTTTGGAGATGCTGATCTTCATATCATAATCCTTGCACCTCTGATCGAGCTCTGAAATATTAGTTTGCAACCTTTCAATTGAATCGGCCATTACTACTAAGTCATCCGCATATGCGAGACTGCTTATTTTGTTTTCACCTATTTTAATCCCGCCCTGCCAGTCTACTGTTTTCAACATATGATCCATGAATAGTATGAACAACAGTGGTGACAGATTACAGCCTTGTCTTACCCCTGGAACTACCCTGAACCATGAGCTCAGTTTCCCATCTACTCTACTGCTGCCTGACAGTCTACGTAAAGCCCTTTAATTGCCTGCAGAAATTTCTCTCCTATACCGTAATCTTGTACAACTGACAGTAGCTTCCTCCTAGGAACACGGTCATAAGCTAGAGTATCAAGTGTTTAAAATAGAGTTTTCACAGAATTAATGGCATCCACATCCACAAGCACTTAGTTATGCGAGTGTGCATTTACTTTGCATCATTAATGATCTACGCATAAGAGTCAATAAAAATTTAGAAAGTATCAGTGTTATTAAACTAAGAAGTTAACCAGTTGTGAGCTATTCCCCTTACTCTGTAATGTTCCAATTTCTGCAAAAATATCTGGTGAGCAACACAATCAAACGCTCGTGTTAAATAAAAAAAGACAGTTAGCTTTCGCAGTTTTTATTTAATTCATCAAGTGTCTCACAGAGAAAAGTAAATATAGCATGATTAGTCGTGAAACCGCTTCTGAAACAAAACTGTACATTTGAAAGCATATTATGGGAACTGAAATGATCAGTTAACTTTGAATATAAAACTTTTTCAATATCTTTAAAGCAAATACTGATGGCATACAAATAGGTCTAAAGTTGTCTAAATTATCCCTTCCTCCTTTTTTTATTTATTTAATTTTTGTTTTTTAATAAAAAGTCGTTTCACTAATGAGTACGTCAATCTTCCAGGGAACTGAGCATTCCGAAATGAAACATTACAAATTTAGCTAAGCACTGAGCTATCGGAGGTGGAACAACAGCCGGCCGCGGTGGCCGCGGGGACTGAGACGCTCCAGTCACAGTCTGCATGGCCTCTACGGTCGGGGGTTCGAATGCCCCCTCGGGCATGGATATTTGTGCCGTCCTTAGTATAAGCTAGTTTGTAAGTATAGGGACTGATGACCCAGTAGTTAAGTCCCATAAGCTTAACAAACATTTGATTTTTTTGTGGAACAATATTTAAGTATTCTGCTAGATACCCCATCACATCCGTAAGACTCCTTTATCTTTACTAATTTAACTATCTCTCCCTTGTCATTATCATGGAGGACAACCTCAGGCAAAAGTCTCAGAATGCTATTTTCTAAGGGAGTTATATTATAACATGTAGGAGCTAAGATTCTGTTTAATTCACCTGAGTTATTCAGAAAGTTATTACTGAACACTGTACATGTAGCAGACTTAAGAGAAACAGATAAAACTCCATTACGGACTGACTTAATATCCATAGCTCTGTGTCGCTGACGAGATACTTCCTTCATGACTGACCATACATATACATATATATATTTCATTTCCTCCTGAGAATTTTGCTGTTCTATCTGCATACCACATACTTTTTGCCTTCCTAATTACATTTCTCAGACATTTCATTACTCTTTGTGATCGCTACTGCTGTTTGATTCTGACTGCTTCTAAAGTTTAGATAAAATTCCCGCTTTGTTCTAATGCAGGACCTGCTGATAGCCACAGAACATGGGTCGAAGTAAGAGGACATAGGAGAGGTTGGATCTAACGTGGTACGTGTTTGGATAGTCCTTGCAGCTCTGTTAACCAGTGTGTCCGGAGTGGCTTACAAGAAGACCACGTCGGTATCGGATTTTTAATTTAATTTTATTTTATTTTACTGTACTTTAGGGGTTGTAACTTAAATAGTGCAACTATTTATTCACAACCAATACAAAAGCGTTACATGTTTGCTCCTGTTACTGTCCGTCAAAGTAGTCCCCAGTGTTGAGTAGAAGCCGTTGCCAGAGACGCGGAAGGCGCAGTATACCATTATCAGGGCCTGTTCCGTTGACGGTGCGAATGGAACGGTGTACTGCCTGTAGAATCTCTGGAACCGTTCTACAGCGAATGCCACGATGTGGTTCCATCATCTTCGGAATCAAATCAAAGTACCAAGGACTTGAGTCCGGGGAGTATGGTGGATGGTACAGTACTTCCCAGTTCCATAGACCTAACAGAGCAGCCACAGCTTGCGCTGTATGCGCCCGCGCATTATCGTGCAAAATGATGAGTGGGTTGCGCAGAAAATGTTGCCGCTTCTTTCGCACCTTGATGAAACTGTCGTGCTGTACAACCTCTGGCACATTCAATCTTAATCCAACTCCGTTGTTCCTGTTTGGAAAACACAGTGACATCGTTACGTCAGACCGCTCGCTCACAAGTGACTGTGTTTCCCTCGATTGTGCGCACGCCAGTGACGTGGGACGGGCGAGTCCGTTATTCGGAGGTAAGGCAGGTACGTCAACACAGTGTGCTTTGAGTGACAATAGTAGATTCCATCGCATAGTGTCTCCACAACAGTGTTACCACTATTTAAGTTCCAACCCGCGTAGTAATCAGCCAAAGTCATTCGATTCAACTCTCAAAAATTCTCTTCAAAATCGATTTTGAAGTTTTGCAATCATCTTTGAAAATCTGTAATGATACCAGTTAGTCCAACTCTCGGTGTCGCTTATTTAGTAGTGTTGTTGACTGTTGATCAAATTAACGTAGCCGCACCAGTCATGGTCTGCACGGCCACTACGGTCGGCGGTTCGAATCCCCCCTCAGGCATGCATATTTGTACCGTCCTTAGTCATAGCTAGTTGATAAGTAGTTTGTAAGTTTAGGGACTGATGACGCCGTAGTTAAGTCCCATAAGCTCTACAAACATTTAAATTAACGTAGGTTCGGTTCTTTGAATTCCGAGGTAATCTTTTTATTTTCATTGTGTTCGAATACTTTAACAATTTAAATATAAAATTCATCACAAGTCTGGTAATTAACGCACGCCTATTTGAATTTTTTTTTAATGGACTCAATTTTGGTCTTTCTTTATCTTCTATGTTTTATAAAAGGTTTGTCAATAGCTATGCTTTCAAATAAAAAAAAATAAAAAATATTTTGGGTGGTAGTAAAAACGCGAGAAACAATGAATTTCACGGTATCAATTTTTCTACGATCTATCAGCTAATAGCAAGCTTTGTTTCCGTCGACGAACATTTCTCTTGTTTCAAATGTTTAGAAGCGAACCACGCTCACCTGATCATTTCGCTGAAGATTGGAGACAACAGCTGGTGATAAATAATTAAATGTAGTTTAATGCAATTCTCTCTACTGTTAATTTCACGTCCTCGTTCTATCAGGAAGCCACACAGCGTAAAAGAGAGAGAGAGAGAGAGAGAGAGAGAGAGAGAGAGAGAGAGAGAGAGAGAGAAATGGTCACGGGATTCGAAACTGATCGTGTTAACTTCACCGACAATCTGCAATACTACTAAATGGGTTACGCCAACAATTTAGAACAATTGGCACCATAATAGGTGTCCCAATTTGATTACAAAACTTGAAAGTTGAGTTTTTCGATAATTTTTTAGAGTTGCGTCGAAGGGTTTTTCCTTATTACTAGGCCTATTTGAGATCTGAACCTCAGGCACTGTAAATATTAGAAATTACAAAAGTCCGATATCAATTTGGCCTCCTTGTTAGCGCAACGGTATACTAACCAGGGAGTCCCGGATTCGAATCACAACCCCGCACAGATTTGCAAGTTGTATCATTGCAATACTTACTAGAAGCTGAGGGTAGAAACCAGAGTTAAAATTTAATATATATATATAAACTGTCGTTTCTTTGGTTCACACACACACACACACACACACATATATATATATATATATATATATATATATATACGAGGCGCGTTATTTAAGTAATTTTCGTTTGAACAGTAGTACACAACGAAAGGTTGTTTCAAAACAGTAAATTTATTTTCAGAAAGTACATACTATATCCACCCCCATGACCCACAGGAATTGCCGAGATGGGGTGGATTGCGTGCCTCAACGATACACCGAAGGTGCAACCACAGCGGAGGGGTATCTGTGGAGAGGCCAGACAAATGTGTGGTTTCTGAAGAGGGGCAGCAGCCTTTTCAGTAGTTACAGGGGAACAGTCTGGATGATTGACTGGGCTGGCCTTTGTAACATCAGCTAATGTGGCTTTGCCACACAGCTACTGCGAACGGCTGAAAGCAAGGGAAATCTACAGCCGTTACTTTTCCCGAGGACATGGAGCTCTAATGTATGAAAATAAAATAATGGCATCCTCTCAGGTAAAATATTACGGAGGTAAAATAGTCCCCTATTCGGATCTCCGGGCGGGGACTATTCAAGAAGATGTTGTCATCAGGAAAGACAATACTGGCATTCTACGAATCGCAACATGGGATGTTAGATTCCTTAATCGAGTAGGGAAGTTAGAAAATTTAAAAAGTGAAATGGATAGGTTGAACTTAGATATAGTGGGGATTAGTGAAGTTCGGCGGCAGGACGAACAGGATTTCTGGTCAGGCGAGTACAAGATTATAAATACAAAATCAGTTGGGGGTATCACAAGAGTAGGACTGATAATGAATAAGAAAATAGGAATGCGGGTAAACTACTATGAGCAGCACAGTGATCGCATTATCATTGTAAAGATAGATACGAAGCCAACACCGACCACATTAGTACAGGTTTATATCCCAACTAGCTCTGCCAATGAAGAGGAGATTGAAGAAATATATGAAGTTAAGGTAAATTATTCAGACAATTAAGGGAGAGGAAAACTTAATTGTGATGGGAGACTGGAATTCGGTAGTAGGAAAAGGAAGAGAAGGAAAATAGTAGGTGAATATGGACTGGCCAGAAGGAATGAAAGAGGAAGGCGCCTGGTAGAATTTTGCACGGAACTGGATTTAATCATTACAAACACCTGGTTTAAGAATCACGAAAGAAGGTTGTATACGTGGAAGAGACCAGGAGATACCGGAAGGTATCAGATAGGTTTTATAATGGTAAAACAGATTCCGGAACCAGATTTTAAACTGTAAGACATACCCCGGGACAGATATAGACTCTGACCATAACTTATTGTTCATGAACTATAGGCTGAAACTGAAAAACATTGCAACAAGGTAGGAAAATAAGGAGATGGGACTTGGATAAATTGAGGGAACCTGAAGTTCTTAAGAATTTCAGAGGGAGATTTAGGCAACAATTGACAGAAATTGGGGTAAATAAAACAGTGGAAGAGGAATGGGTAGCATTGAGAGGATTAATTCCCAGCTTTTTCAGTACCCAACACCTTCCAATATTACCACAATTGAATGTAGTAACAGCATCATGAACTCCTAGTTTCATTGTATGCATGCCAACAAATACAGTTTTAGGAAGGCGATTCCGTATTATGCTATTGAAACATTCATTTGGATTCTGTGTCTCCCCATGCAGACATTTCCTTAGAAGGTCAGGATGGGCCAAGTCTCTAAAAATAGGTTTAATTGCTGTAATAAAGCAGCAGGAAGAGAATGCTGGTGAGAATTAGATTCTCAGGTTGCCTGAGCCCTATTGTATTTGCACCACGGATTTTCTACTGATGGACACAAATCCTGACATGGCTTATCATCAGCAGAGGACTTGTGGAAGAATGTGGACCAAATATCTCTCTTAATTGCCTCCAGATTTTCTTTATTTATCCTAATTGCCTGCTCGTAGTATAACGGTACACGTAAACAAGCACCACAAACGTAAGTATCACAACTACTCGCAATCACACTTGAACAAAACTAACCACCTGTTTGAAAGCGTGTTGTTTACAAACAGCAGAAACAAAAGAATACCGGCCATTACATTCCAAGGTTAGCCAACACGCTTTGGAGTAAAAAAAAATCCGTAACGTGCAATGTAGGTGATATTAAGATCTAAAATATAAATTTGCTTTATGGGTAAGGTCCGCCTTGAACAAACACAAATGTTTTTAGTTTCTCCCATACATGTTTCGCTGGCGTTGCAGCATCATCAGTGGGATGTTTAATTCATACTGTCTATCAAATTAACAATGAAATGATTGTTACTTTTTGTACATTAAGTGTAAAAAAACTACAGATAATTGTAAAACTAATATAAATTGTTTCTTAGTTTTATAGGTATACTAGGCCTACCTAAATACCACATATAGTTGTGTTTGTGGTTCTGCAACTCACAAAACGTCACTGAGAATTTTTGACAGTTTGTCATCTGCAAGTCAAAACGTGTGTAGTTAATGGGATGAATGGTTAGCTTGTAAATATCGAGATTTTTACGAAAGTATAGGACGTCATTTTTGTGTTTTGGTTTAATTTTACTGTTGCCACTGTTTCTATGACAACATGTCTATGTGTTTATAGCAAGTTGTTGTCACTTACTTTGGTGAATTTGTGCTGTTTACGCGTTGTGAACAAGCGCTGTGTCACTTTCACTTCACTCAATGTTTATGTTATGAAAACAAGATGGTGGGCAGTTGAATTCTAGGAGTAGTGTTAAGAACAGCTGACTGTGGTAGGGGCGGAAGTTTTTGAATCATGTTGCTTTCGTCTTAGAGTGTGTGTGTGTGTGTGTGTGTGTGTGTGTGTGTTTATGGGTTTTCTGTCAGTTATTTGAGGACAGAGAATATGGTTCCGTTGCAGAGGGCTGTGTATTCATTTATTATTTCTTTTCTTTCTATTGTGGCTTTCTGTATGTGGTAGTTCTCATCGAATGTTTTGTGGCAGGCTTTTGCTGTATTTCAGAATCTTTAGATCAGTAGTTATGTCAGTTGGTTTGTGGTTCATGTTTATGAGGTGTTCTGCAAATGTGGAATGACTATTGCTTTTTAGTGCTCTTCTGTGCTTTGTGTATCTGGCATTGAAATTTATGCATGTCTGTCCAATGTAAACTGAGTTACAATCCTGGTATGCCAGTTGGTAGATGCCAGAAGTGTTATATTTGTCTGTGTTGGTGTTGGTTGTATTTAATTTTCTTTTTGTTGAGTTGTGCGTTCTGTATGCTACTTTCAAGCCTTGTTTTTTGAGAATGTTTCCTATTCTGTGGGTTGTTTTGTTGTCATATGTGAGAGTGTGCTATTTATTTCTTGTTTTGTTTGATTTTTGTTCTTGTGTGTGGGTATTTGGTGTATGGGAGTTGAGTGGGTTTATAAATGTGTGGTTGTGGTGTGTTTTTGGTCTGTTTGTGTTTGTGTGTTAGTTGTTTCTTTTAACTTAGTTTTAATTTTGTGGTTTAATTTCTCTATGATATTTGTGTCATTCCTATTCTGTGTTGCTATTTGTTTGATTGTCTCTAGTTCATTTTTGTATTATTCATCACTAAGTGGGGTTTTGTTCAGTCTGTGCAGCATGTATTGGAATCCGGCTTGTTTCTGTGTAATTGGATTGTTTGAGTGTTCGTGTAGGGCTGTGCTTGTGGTAGTGGGCTTTCTGTATATGGAGAATTTGTGTGGATTTTTGTCTCTGTGTATTGAGAGGTCCAGGAAGATTAGCCTTCTGTTATTTTCTGTTTCTACGGCGAATTTTATTTTTGGGTGAACATTGTTGATGTCATTATGAAGTTCTTATATGCGACTGGGTGTTTTATCCAGGAGGCATATGATGTCATCTACATAATGGTGCCAGTAAATTATTTTGTACTGAAATATATGCAGAAAAGAGGGTGACAGAAAAGTGGACGTGACACATGAACACACGTGGTACGAAAATGCTCTTTAAATGCTCAAACAATTTTTTTCGGTAAAATCCTTTTCAGAGTAGTTAAATGAAACCTTAATCTATCGAAATTTGATGAAAAGCGAAAATAGATTTTTTCGAGCTGAACCACGGTGCGGTACCCTTAACGGTGGGAGGCGCACTTGCAGTTTGTATTGGAGCTGCCGGCGTCTGCTGTAGACTTGCGCATAATAGTTCGCGATCTGGAGCCGTGAACTAGTTCGCTCTTTTAGTTCTTCCGCTCCCAGTGACGGCTGAGCGGCGTGGTCTGCGCTTGCAGGTGGAGGGGCAAGTTCCCCCACCTAGCTGCTTCATGCGCTTCCTGCTTGTGCCGCTAACGATATCACGCAAACCAAAAGAAACAGTTTGTGGATAATTTCTCGCGTTTAAGTTTAGAGTTATCTCTATATCTTGGTATTATGGAATTGTGTAGAACACATCAAAACAGAAATTTTGTAGGACTGAAGTTTGTAATCTCGGAGCCAGACGCTCACCTCGAAATGACTCATCAGCAGAAGGCAAACACGTGATTTTTAATTTTGCTGCGCATCCTCTCGCTATTGTCTGTCGGTCTTCGAAAAAGAATCCAACGAACTATGAAGCGAGATACGTTTGGCATAGTCGGCTATTCCTAGTTCGTCCGCTGCTCCTAGTTCGACCAGTCCTTCTAGTTCGTCCGCCCTTTTTGGCTTTTGCTACCGCTACTAAAGTAGATCTTTTTTTTTAAGACAGCTTTTTTTATATAATGAATCAGTGATGCCAAAGCGTGTGCTATTACCCGTATTTTTGGGTAATTAGACATCAAATACTTAGGCAAAGAAACCAGTTATTTACACGAATGGGTGATACAATGGTATTCAACAACTTTGCATACAGAGTACTCATAGTACTTTATTTTTAAAATAGATTTCTTGTGGCAGTGAACTATGAAACTACAGCTGAGCTGCATCTCAGCTCGAAATGAAGGTAACAGGGAGAAGGGAATCACTCGATTTTGCGCGCTCTCGCGTCCTCTCGCTGTTCCCCGTCAGTCTTCGGAAAAGGAGCGGACGAACTAAGAGACGAGGGATCTGCGAAGTAGTTCGAGAAGTTCGCCTGCGGGAGAACTCTTCTGAACTAGTTCGTTCTCCAACTACACAAGACTAGTCTGCTGCGCATGCAGCCGTAGCCCGCAGGCTGGTCAGCACGGCAGTGGTCTGCTGCCGCGTTCCCAGGGCTGTGCGGCGTGATACGCGCGCTTTGTGGTACGGGGCGGCTCCGCCACCGGAAGTTGGCGCTCGCAGCCAATTTCCGGTCGCCCACTGGCCTCCCGCCGCTATCGGCTTTCGCACTTATCACCGCGGAACGCGACGTAACCAGCGCCCATCCGCGCAGCTTCTCGCGTACCGCGCACCTCGTAATCCTTTTTCCACAGATTCGTCGTGACGATCCCACTCGCTGGAGATAAAGAATCCTTTTCAGTGATCGCGGATTCTTGTCAGGGGCAGACCCGAACTGACAGTTAATCCCACACTCGAACTGGGCAACTTCCGCTCGCAGCACAGACAAATATATACAGACGGGAAACCTCTGTAATGGCCCCGTCCCACGCTCAGGGGTGCAGGGCGGGGGGGGGGGGGGTGCTGAAGCAGTTCCGTAAGATGTCCCATGATGGCGCTGCGGTCAGAAGCAGCCCTTTAAACTGGCCATGGCAGGCGGCAGGTAGCGGCTGTCCCCACCACCACCTCCCCTCAAACGCCAGCAAGCCGGACACAGCCGTGGCCTCATAGCAGGCGGCACGAACTCTCCCCTCAGCCTTCCCTTCACGCTACCCTCTGACGTGCGAGAGGCACCCTAAGCCAGCGATCCGCCTGACACATTCTATCAACTTACGGAACTACCAGGGGAGCGTAGGACAGTGGTTTAGGCGGGGGGGCTGCTTCTCTGAATATGTCACTCTGTGCTCGCAGGTAGCAGAACGGTCCGACCCAAGGCGTTCATCGTCAGCCAGTGAATGACATCAGCTCGCTGACATCCGTTTAGAATCGCATAGTGTTTCGTTTTGTACTTCAGTTTAGTCGTGGAAGAGAATAATACAGCAGAAAGTCACATTACATCTTTACCTTATCTATTTAAATCCTCTTGATGTTTATGAAGTTTTTGCTGATCTAGCCATCATACAACCACAAGACAACATCACAAAATTCGCAGATTACATAAGTGAAAACTACAGTGACGAAGAAGATGCAGTCTTTCCTCCAAACGTTAGGGCAGCAGATTGCGCTTCCTTGTAATGCTTTCGAAAGCTTTCATTCCCGATTCAGTGCTTCGTGTGAATCTCCTCATCCAAACATGTTTCAGTTTGTGAAATGTCTGAAGCTTGAACAAACTGATACTTATATAATAATGAACTCAGCAAAAAATAATATCACCATCCAAACGGACTGAAAAACCAGGAAGAGGCACGCTTTCCTGCAACAGAAATTCTAATTACTTCGGAATGATGAAATTTTCGTGCGTTTCTTACCAAGCAGCCATGAGCAGAACATGAGCCAAACCAAATGCATTTGTTTTCTGCAGATATTTTGATATGTAATATTTTTAATAAAATCTTTGTATTTGTATATAATTTTTTTTTATATCTTGTTCCTTGGCACAGTATTGACATTATTGCTTAAGAACTCTACAAATTGGGGCAGAGGCTGAGCACTTGGCAAATTCAGATTCGGAAGGATTTTGCGAGGTTGTGCAGTCGGTCTGCCAGGAGCAGGTAGGAGCTGCCGAGTTTCCCAGTTCGTGCGTCCCACTCAGGGGGCACTTTGGCAACAGTTTTCCCGTTCGAGTCTTCCGTTTATCACCAACAGGTAGAACTTGTCCAGTTCGGACGATCGCGTCGTCTGGGGTGGATCCAGGACGGCCTGCGGGGGGGGGGGGGGGGGGGAGAAGGGGGGAGGAACCGGTGGAAGACTTCTGAAAATGTTCAAATGTTTGTAAATCTTATGGGACTTAACTGCGGGGTCATCAGTCCCTAAACTTACAAACTACTTATGAACTATCTTATAGGCCTACTAAAGACGACACAAACATCCATGCCGAGGGGGGACTAGAACCCCCGACCGCAGCGGCCGTGCAGACTGTGACTGGCGCGCCGCAGACCGTTCGGCGTCACTGCGGCCGGCGAAGAATTCTCATCGTCAGCTAAACTCTGGTACCGGCCATCCTTTTTACCACACGCCCAATCAAACAATCAAATAAAAGTCTCACAGTTTTGAAGACTCACAAGGGGAACACCATGTATCGTAACAACGAATTTTGATGGGTCGCAGGAATGTTGTGCGGTACCTCCTCCAAGCCACCAATCTAAAAGGATTTGTTGCAATGCGCGTTGGTTTCCACGAAAATCGCGTTCAAACTCCAGCGCGTAACAGATATACCTGTACTGAGTCATCAGGAGCCCGTGAGTCAGTGTGATGTAATTAGGATGCTGCGAACACACCCTTACAACAAATAAAAAAATAAAAACAATAAAAATAAATAAAAACAAAATGAACCCATCTGTATCCTTTCCTCCTATTTTATTTTTATTTATTTACTTATTTTTCGTTGATGATGTTGCTTGAAGAATTGGCGATTTATGTTAATTTAGCTGAGGGTAAAAGTGGCGGTGGCACTAGACTCTTTTTGTTGCTAGGTTTGGTTAGTTAATTTTTTGTGGTGGTAATATAAGTGATAGGAGCCAACGCCTGAAGTGGCAGAGCTTACGAAAATAAATAAATAAAATAAAATAAATAGAAAAAGTGGCAAAAAAGCGCATTGATGCGCTATACAAATAATAATAATAAATAAATAAATAGAAAAAAAAGCAAGGTGTTCGACTGTCAAATCCTGCTCTGATATTATTATTTTTTTACACCTGTCCTGTGATTGACTGTGTATAATTATATTCCTTATTTCTTATTGCAAAGACAAAGTTATATCCGGTAATTAGAGTTACATGTGAACGATACGCTACGAATGACTAGCCGCCTGGCCGCAGCATAATAAGCCGCTGGGAAGCGTCAAGTGGACGCACACTGCATTCGACAGTGTAACAATACTGGGGCCAGAGACTGTAAACGTAGTTAGCAAATGCTGCACAAATGTTATAGCTGATAACTACAGACGGTTTACTGATCTTTCAGTAGCCGTAAACGTATGCTTCGAAATAACGAATAAAATAAAGAAATCTTGCTCAATACATATTGACCAATTAAAATAAGCTATTATCATGACCAATTACTCAAGCATTAACATAGTAGTGGCTATTAAAGCATATAATTATGCACAATCAATCGTCGGACAAGTGAAAAGAAATTGGTTCCAAGCAGAATTTGAACTCGGGTCGTATGCGCGACAGGCTAGCGCCTTGCTAATTACACAAAGCTGGCTCACGAGCCCCGCACAATATACCTGCGACTCATCAAAATTAGTTGGTACAATACTTGGTGTTCCCCTTTTCAGTTCAGTGGTAGTGTGCTAGCTATGCATTCTTTAAAAAAAATAATAATTGAAAAATAAAATGGCTGAACACAGTTGCTGGTGGGGGTTGGGGGGTGGGGGGTGGGGGGTGGGGAGGAGGGAGCAATCGACGCTTCGCCCCCCCCCCCCCCGCCCTTGCATCCGACTATGATTGTTGTACTGTAATACTACGGAACCTACTAATACCTTACAACTACCGACTGCGTAGGAGAAGTGGATACACGAGGATCTTTCAGGAAGTTGGTGTCCCGATGTTGTTTCCTTAACAGCAGACGTAATTAGCCGACAATTGACGTCACAGTCAAATGGCGGTTGGCGAGGTCCTGCCTGGTGGCAGTACGGCGGGAGCAGTGCCCCACAATGGCGTCTCTCACTCGTCCCATATCTACATACATACTCCGCAATACATGTAAAGGTGCGTGGCGGAGACAGTGGCGGCGCTAGACGAAAACAGGGTGTCGGCGAACTCGTCTTTGCGAGGCCCCTTTCATTTTTTCACTAAGGAAGAAAATGTTAAATAAAATTAGCTAAATTATACACCAATAATCATTATACTAAAATTTTATTATTATAATATATAAGTATTAATGAAATGATAAAAATTACAATAAACACAAATTAAATCGAGAAACTTTTCGGCTTTTTTTTTTTAGATAACATCATAATTAATACTAGCCGCTATTTCGGCATTAATTGATAGAACTGACAACGCAGGTAGTCTTTCTTTCTTGGCTCATTGTGCTTCTCAGTTAAGTCTTAATCAATTTTAACTTTGAGAAGCTTTTATCGGCGGAAGCTGTACTGACTGGAATTGTGAGCATGATTGTGATTGTTATACACAGGTCACGCACTTCTTCGTGGCCCCTCTGTGATCGGCGGAAGTCGGCAGAGTTCGTGTGTTTACAGAATGTTTCTGCTTTCTTCCAACTTTACCTTGTAACACCATTGTACATCACAGACATCGTCAATGTATTGTTGATTTGTGCTTGGTATTGATTATTATCTTCCACTTTCTTATTTACTACAATAAGTTCAAATATTCAAATCTATGTAAAGGTTATGGGACTTAACTGCAACTTCATCAGTCCCTAAACTTGCAAACTACTTATGAACTAGCTTATACTAAATACGGCACAAACATCCATGCCCGAGGGGGGTTCGAGCCTCCGACGGGGAACGACCTCGCGCTTCGTAGCATAGCGCTTCAATGCGCTCGTCTGCTCCGCCGCGGCCTAAAATAAGTCCACATACCCCTACGACTTCTTTTAGAAAAAGTAGGGCTGTCCTTGAAAGTGGTATGAAGAATGTTAATTTCGATTGTTATTCAGTTACGACACTAAAAAGAGAAAAGCACTGCTACGCCCTCTTAATAAGTCTCTTAAATATTAATACTTCATAGATATATGTTCCAGTTTTCCATTACTCAAACATTAAAGTGATACTTAATTTCGTATTCCATCTGTGACGCTTTAACCGCTTACATTCTGTTTCTTTTAAAAGCTGTAAGCTATACGACGTAAGCTGGCGGCACCGAGACAAAGAGGCGGGGCTTGTTCTAACAGCCAATGCGCTACGAGCTGAAACCAAGCTTAAGCTCCCAACATTCTCCACTCAGGGGCCAAGTTTCAGTGCGTGATCTGTAAATATTTGATATACTTCTTCCAAATTGTTTTCTAAAATGTACTGAAGAAGTTTTTTAGTGTCTTTGATTGAGTCTAGTGGATTGGATTTTAAAAGCTGCAGTTCCTTGTATTGTTATAAAGTCTGTATGTTACTATTTTCGCCTTCTCGCAGTACCATAACTAAATCATTACAATCCTTGAGAATATATACATGTGGCGTCAGTTCCGAAAGAATAGACGTCACTTCTGATACTGCAGCTGTTATTATTTAGTATTCATAGAATATATGACATCAACTGCGATTGGGCAAAGCTGAAAATGTGTACCCAGCCGGGATTCGAACCCGGGTCTCCTGCTTTCTAGGCAGTTGCACTGACCCCTACACCACTGGGGACACAGTGATCATCGCACCTGCAAGGACTACCCATGCACGCCTCCCGTCAGATACAAATTCCCAGCTTCGCCCTGCCCACAGTACTCAAACTCGGAGTTATGACTAATTCCCTTAAGAGTAAGGGCTTCAAACTTGCCCACCCCTCCCCACTAACGATACGATCATTGCCCGTCACCGGCATATTATATATATACATGTGGCGTCAGTTCCGAAAGAACAGACGTCACTTCTGATCCTGCAGCTGTTATTATTTAATATTCATAAAATATATGACATCAACTGCGATTGGGCAAAGCTGAAAATGTGTACCCACCCGGGATTCGAACCCGGGTCTCCTGCTTTCTAGGCAGTTGCGCTGACCCCTACACCACCTGGGACACAGTGATCACCGCCCCTGCAAGGACTACCCATGCACGCAGTTGATGTCATATATTCTATGAATATTAAATAATAACGGATGCAGGATCAGAAGTGACGTCTGTTCTTTCGGAACTGACGCCACATGTATATATATAATATGCCGGTGACGGGCAATGATCCTATCGTTAGTGGGAAGAGGTGGGCAAGTTTGAAGCCCTTACTCTTACGGGAATTAGTTATAACTACGAGTTTGAGTACTATGGGCAGGGCGAAGCTGGGAATTTGTATCTGACGGGAGGCGTGCATGGGTAGTCCTTGCAGGTGCGATGATCACTGTGTCCCCAGTGGTGTAGGGGTCAGCGTAACTGCCTAGAAAGCAGGAGACCCGGGTTTGAGTCCCGGCTGGGTACACATTTTCAGCTTTGCCCAATCGCAGTTGATGTCATATATTCTGTGAATATTAAATCCTTGAGAAGGTCCCCTTTGCTAGAGATTTCAAATGGTTGATATCATAAATGAAACCAAATCGCTCAGAATATTTAATCGACATTCACTGCCGACTGTTACAGCATCTATCAATCATTGTGTTGAAAAATTAACTCTGAACTGCATTTCTGCAGATTGTATTGGTTCATCAATTTGTTCGTAATCGAACATTCGTTTTTTCTGCGCTATTGCTTTCTTTTTAAACCCAAACTCGTAACTTACTTTTTTTTTTTTTTTTTTTTTTTTTTTTTTTTTTTTTTTTTTTTTTTTTTTTTACAAACAATCGAGCTTTTGCAATGCATATGTCAAATACTGTAATACGGAATTCTCTAATCCAGTCACGAAATGAACGTAAAGAGTCAACACTTACTTTCAGCTTCATTTATATTGTTTATTTATATTATTCACACGTAGTAAAATATCGTACCGCATGTGTATTGCAACAATAAACTCAAAAGTTAACATTTCGTTCAAGACTGCTCTACAGTCACTAAGAGTTTCAGAATCAACATTTTACTTTTCAGGTCATTCACGCTCTCTATGACATCATCAAATTGGAATAATATAGCTTTTAATGCTCCGATTCTGCTGTCCCATCTTGTTTAAGACAGAGGATTCAATGCCAATTTTAATGTACTTTTTTAATAAGTTTTTTTATAAGTTGCCAACGCTTGCTAGACCTTGTAAAGAGCACGTAAATTTTATTGATGAAGCTGAAAAATGTTGTAGCTGTTTTAGATGAGTTAGCTGCATCTATGAGAAGCAAATTGCAAGAATGGAATCCACATGGCGCGAAGAATGTCATGGATTAATATTGAATATTCCTGTTCTAACACCTTTATTAATGCCAACGATCATATCCCAGTTCTAGACAGTTTTTTTATATCTAGATCATTATTTTTAGTTTCTTTAAAACTGCATTTGTTAAGTACTCTCCCATTGTTTCTGCAACGGCAATAAACCCAACAAAATGTTCCTCTATCTCTCCAGTTGAGGAATTGCAGAATCTAAATATTATACAAAAAATTCAAATGGTTATAAATCTATCGGACCAAACTGCGTGGTCATCAGTCCGTAGCTTACAAACTACTTAAACTAAGGTAAACTAACATAAGGACAAACAAACTTACACCCATGCCCCAGGGAGGACTCGAACCTCCGACGGCAAGCAACCGCGCGCTCCGCAGCGAGGCGCCTTACACCGCTCGGCTACTCCACCGCGGATTAATATTATTGGCATTTGTTCCGCATGGCTCACATCTCTGGTACTATCGAGCATGAAAGCATAATATTTACCTTGTTTGACTCTTTTTGCAAATTCGTTAATGACAGATTTTGACAGTAATGAAATAAATTCATCTTGGATCACGTGACCCAGAAAGTTGCCTTTCATTAATACGTTGCAAGTACTCTTTTAGTGTTAGATCGTATTTGGATAACTGTTTAATTAGATCTATAATATTTCTCTTTTCAGTATCATTAAGGCGTTCTCGATGATCTCTAAATGCTAGATTGTGTGAGGCTAAGTAGTTGATAATATCGATTAATCTTTCAAATAAGTTATAACAATACTTTTGTGGTTCCCTTATCAGTCTCTCGTTTGCCTTATCTATTGTTTTCCCATATTTCATTTCTTTATAGAATTCTATCCATTAAATCATAAACTCCACGTGTAGTTGATTTTGTTCATATCTTTTCAATATCCTACACAGACCTTTTCAGTCACAACAGCCTTCTTTTACCATCTGCAAATGTGAATAAAGTCTACATGGAAAGCAATAAATTTTATCTTGAGATCTGGAGTATAACAGCCAACTGCGATATTGCTCTTCACCGTTACTCAATTTCCTAGTAAAATGAAATTTAGTAAAATGTCTTTCATTTGCATCTTTGGGGTAACTGTCATCAGATTTCTGGAGGTTTCGTTGGGGACCATTTTGAATTATGTCATGACACTGTGAATCTGTTACTGGAAACACCCACTTTCCCGGATCTAGTTCTGTAAATGACTGTTTTATTAACCATGTCCTCTAGATTTTCTGAATCACAAATATTTTCACTTCTTGACTCCTAATTCTGCTCAGAATTTAGGGTAACAGCAGTTTCGCCCAATTCTAATGCTGTATCAGAAAGGGTAAGATTCATTCGACTTTGGTTCTGTTTCTGCGACTACAGAAACTTGTGAGGGCGGATTCATCTGAGGCATCTGGAGCAGATTCACCTGAAGTAGTTTTCTTCAGAATTTCATCATGGTCAAACTCATTGCTTGGTTGGATGTAGCTGCCTTAGCCTTTCTTCTATTTATTGATGCACTGGACTACCATTTCCTCCGTATGTCTCTTCCTCTTGAGGATCCTCCAGGTGATCTAAAAATTCTTTTTTTAGTAAGTACATTGATAAGTGCAGTTCAATGAAATTGGGTGTTTCCGGACTGTTTTGAGGATGTTTTCTCCATAACTTTCATAGGATGTGTTAGAATTCATTCTTTGTCAGTGAAGTGCAGGGTGTCTGTAGAACTAACAAAAATCCTAAACGTAGAAAAGTCGATGTGCACCGCTAATTGCCTGAGACACATAAAAAAAGACAAAAGAAACAGTCAGTGACCTGGATGACAAATGCAGTTCGAATGCTTTTCCGCTTGTTGGCACAATAGAAAGCTTCCAATTCAAGATATTGCGTGAAATTTCAACCTCGAGACTATTAATCGGAACAGTGTAGAATAACTACCAATTCTACATCAAGTCCCAGTCCCAGGATGCGTGAATACTTCAAATAATTACTGCACGAAAGTGAAAGTGAGCGGCAAATTGTTGCTATGCAGCGTGAAAGAGCAAATATACCATACTGTACTAAATTACCCCATTTGACGGTGCTTAAAAGTACTCAGTGTTATAGTACAGAACGAATTGGACGCCGTATCGTTATACATGTGCAACATAGTTTTATATTTGGCCATGTATGATGCAAAAACAACAAGTAATAAAATATAAGAATTACTTAAGAAATCTACAAATACTATAAGATGGATGTTAGTGTGTGTGTGTTCCACAGGATTTATTACCGAGACTCGAGTTGAAGCTTCAGTTATTACAAGGAACCAGTAGGTCTATTCCAAAATCAGTTATACAAGTCTGTTCCTTGTTTTCTTCTGCTTCACGGTATATGGAGCAATTGCGTTTAAATGAATTGTGAATTTGCTGAACGACTTAAGGCCCTAGAGGTACATTTTCAGAAAAAAACAAGTTTCATAAACAGATACATGGAACAGTGTAGAATAACTATCAATTCTACATCAAGAATTTGATCCAATGTGTTTTGAAGCCTGTGCTATCTACACAGATGTACTATAAGTACAATATAAAAATACGCACATAACTGCAACGAAGAGTTTGCCACATATTTCTTAATTTTCAGCTTCAGTTTACATTCTACAAATACTTTCTCAAAATTTACATATAGAGACATCTACGATTAATCAATGATTTTCACCAACTGTAGACATCATGATTACCAATATTTCCTGCTGGACACACTCAGTGCACATGAATCTTTGTCTAGTAATAGTCAGCGCCTATGCTCGCTATATAGCGGCTTCATCGCAAGACGTAAACAATAAAACAGAACAACAGAGAAAAAGTAACGAGGAAAGTCAGTTTGAACCATATTGCCATACAACCATATACCTTGTCAAGACACCAAGTATCCGATGTGGCATTTACCGCTGGGAGGCCTCAGTTTGTTATCTATGCCGCCCCATGCCTCAAACAGGCAAAGTCCACCACTGGTTCAACTATCATGTAATTTTAATCAGACCGTAGCATTTACATAAAATTTACGACAGTCAAATAAATTATGCTTCACAGAGAAATAAGTATGCTAAGAAATGTACCTGAATACTGACTTACCTTGCAAATATGAAATCAATCCCAACAGTGTGATTTAATGTATCGAAATAAACGTAATAACTTATTTACAATAAACAACCAATTTTTCTTTCAGTAACGACAAGAAATGTAGACGGATGTGTTCTACGTGCGAGTCTCTTGACAGTGCGTTTTGTGCATTTCGTCGCTGACGTTTAGTGCGCATGCGTAGATTCTCGACAGGTGTTCCCTTAAATAATCGGTACCAGTCGGCAGCACTCGTGAGACTTCGAGTCGTGCTGGGGTGACAATGCTCGTTGCCAAATGAACATCGTGTGCTAACAGCCTGGCGTAACTGCATTGTTGTCTACCTTGTTGTTTTATTTGTAACTGAACTGGGCTGTCGTTGTTGTGTTTTGTTGGATTATTTCCATTGTTTAAACGGATGTGTTCGTCCTTAGGTTAAGCTAGATGTAGGTCGTCGCTACATAACCTAGCAGTTGAAAAGCACCGTTAAACATAAAAAAGTAAAATAGAATAAAATAAATTTTAACAATGTGTTGCGAGGCCCCCAAAGGCGCGAGGCCGTCGGCGGTCGCCGACGCCTAGCGCCGCCACTGGGCGGAGAGTACTGAGTATCAGTACTAGTAACTTGCTTTCATGTTTCACTTCCATATAGAACGAAGGAAAAACGAATGCTCGTATACATCCATGTTGTTGTTGTGGTCTTCCCGGCCGCGGTGGCGTAGGAGATTGAGGCGCTCCAGTCACGGTCTGCATGGCCACTACGGTCGGGCATGGATATTTGTGCTGTCCTTAGTATAAGGTAGTTGATAAGGAGTTTGTAAGTTTAGGGACTGATGACCCCGTAGTTAAGTCCCATAAGCTGTACAAACATTTGAACATTTTTTTTAGAAACGTTTTTCTTCCCATAGCCAGTCTGCATTTTATACCTTCTCTACTTCGGCCATCAGAAGTTCTCATGCTACCCAAATAAGAAAATTCATCTACTACTTTTATTGCCTCATTACCTAATCTAATTCCTTCAGCATCGCCCGATTTTGTGACATTACATTGCATTACCTTCGGTTTACTCTTGTTAATGTTCATCTTACATCTTCCTTTCAAGACACTGTCCATTCCATTCAATTACTCTTCCAGATCTTTTGCGGTCTGTGACAGAATTACTATATCATCAGCAAACCGTAATGTTTTTATTCTTCTCCCTGCACTTTAACGCCCTCTCCAAATTTCTGCTTCCATTCCTTCACTGCCTGCTCAATGTACAGATTGAACAACATCGGGGAGAGGCTATATGCATACGACCCCTAATATCTCTGATCTTACCCTTGTGGTCTTTACGCGGAATGTCGGTTGGCGGCAGTAGAATCGCTCTGCAGTCCTCTTCAAATTCCGGCCGTCTAAACTTCTTCAATAGTCGCAACAAATTGTATATGTTTCTCAAAAAGATCGTCGCCTTCCCTTCAGCGTCTCCCATTTGAGTTCCCGAAGCATTTCAGTAACACTCGCGCACTGATCGAATCTACTAGTCATAAACCTAGCCACCCGCCTTTGAATTGCTTCTTTATCTTCCTTTAAACCGATCTGTCGGGGATCGGAAACTGGTAGCGCAAGCGTTTTATATGCTGCCTCCTTTATGGACGAATTGCATCTTCTCAAAATTCTCCCAGTAAATCCAAGCCACGACTTGCACCTTATTTCTAGGCGGTGTTGAAAACTGTAAGGTGATGCTAATGACTAGGAGAAACAATCCCGTAGTGTTCGAATAAAGCACTACTTGTGTGCTGCTTGACAGAGTAGCGTCAATTAAATATCTAGGCGTAGCGCTGCGTAACGATATGTAATGTGATTGTTTGCAAAGAGTGTTTTCATACGATTATTTCACTTATGTATGCTGATACGAGCTGTACAGCATACAGCGTCATCTGTTAGCAGCTTTTGTAACTATTATTTCAAACTGCTGTGTAAACTTCTTACAGCTCTCAAAATAATACATACATACAATAAACATACCGTTTAGTGCATTCCTCTATCGATCTTTGTTTTCGAGATATTTAAGTTTGAAATCAGGGAGTCCTTTTCGGGACACCCTGTACATTATTTTACAGTCTGTAGGAATATGTCGTGAATTAGGCACAGACCGAGGAATAATTTTGGACACAATTGTAACGGAAGAAACTGGTAGAATTCGACCTCTAGGAATATCAGTTTGTGTTGACAGGGGTACACGTTTTTTTTTTAATTTATTTTTTTATTCTAGAGATAGTAGAGGTAAAATACAGGGAACCAAAAGTAAAATTCATCGTGTCCAAAAACCAGACAGGAGTTATAAGTATTGAAGGTGTAACATCTCTGGATAGTTAGTAGTAGTAATTGCTGTTGAATCTTCCGGGTTATGTGGTCGTGGTCGAAGAAACATATCTGCTCCTGACGTTTCGTCCAGAGCTGCGCTGGACATCCTCAGAGGTGCTACTGGTAGCCGTGAGTCTTGCCGACTCAGCGAACGAACTAGGAGCAGCGGACGATTATGCAAAACGTATCCCGCGTCTTAGTTCGTAGGATTCTTTTCCGAAGACCGACGGGCGATAGCGAGAGGGCGCGTAGCAGAATTAAAAATCACGTGTTCGCCTTCTGCTGATTAGTCATTTCGAGGTGAGCATCTGCCTGCTAGATTACATAGTTCAGTGCTACAAAATTTCTGTTTTGATGTGTTCTGCACTCTGCAATATCTGACTAATAAATTCCATAATGCCAAGATGTAGAGATACATGTTAACCTGTCCCCAATCCATGCCATCGAGTCTGCAGATTGTTAATAACTGCGTCAAAGATGAGCTTAGGGACATGGAGCCAGGGTGGAGTGGCCGAGCGGTCTAAATCACCATGCTGGAGAGTGGGCGGTTGCTCGCCGTCGGAGGTTCGATTCTTCCTTCGGGTATGGGTGTTTGTGACGTCTTTAGATTTAAATTAGTTTAACTAGTTTGTAAGCTTCAGCGACTGATAACCACAGACGTTAAGTCATAAGATATACAACCATTTGACCTTTTTTTTTTTTACATGGAATATTAAAGGAATGGTGAGGTAGCCTTCCGCACGTGATGTAAAGGTACCCTCCTGGCCATTAAACTTGCTACACCACTCACATGACGTGCTACAGACGAGAAATTTAACCGACAGGAAGAACATCTGTGATGTGCAAATGATTAGCTTTTCAGAGCATTCACACAAGGTTGGCGCCGGTGGCGACACCTACAACGTGCTGACATGAGGAAAGTTTCCAACCGATTTCTCATACACAAACAGCAGTTGACTGGTGGAACGTTGATGTGATGCCTCATGTAACGAGGAGAAATTCGTACCATCATGTTTCCGACTGGGATAAAGGTCGGATTGAAGCCTATCGCGATTGCAGTTTATCGTATCGCGACATTGCTGCTCGCGTTGGTCGCGATCCAATGCCTGTTAGCAGAATATGGAATCGCTGGTTTCAGGACGGCAATACGGAGCGCCGTGCTGGATCCCAACGGCCTCGTATCACTAGCAGTCGAGATGACAGGGATCTTATCTGCATGGCTGTAACGGATCGTGCAGTCACGTCTCGATCCCTGAGTCAACAGATGGGGACGTTTGCAAGACAACAACCATCTGCACGAATAGTTCGACGATGTTGGCAGCAGCTCGGAGACCATGGCTGCGGTTACCCTTGACGCTGCATCACAGACAGGAACGCCTTAGATGGTGTACGCAACGACGAACCTGGGTGCACAAATGTCAAAACGTCATTTTTTCGGATGAATCCAGTTTCTGTTTACAACATCATGATGGTCGCGTGTTTGGGACATTGCGGTGAACGCATATTGGAAGCGTGTATTCTTCATCACCATACTGGCTACACACTGGTGATACACCCGGCGTGATGGTATGGGGTGCCATTGGTTAGACGTCTCGGTCACCCCTTGTTTGCATGGACGGCACTTTGAACAGTGGCTGTTATACTTCAGATGTGTTACAACCCGTGGCTCTAGCTTCATTCGATCCCTGTGAAACCCTACATTTCAGCAGGATAATGCACGAGCGCAAGTTGCAGCTCCTATACGGGCCTTTCTGGATACGAAAAATGTTCGACTGCTGCCTTCTGCAGATCTCTCACCAATTGAAAACGCCTGCTCAATGGTGGCCGAGCAACTGGCTCGTCACAATACGCCCGTCACTACTCTTGATGAACTGTGGTATCGTGTTGAAGCTGCATGGGCATCTGTACCTATACAAGTCATCCAAGCTCTGTTTGACTGAATGCCCAGGCGTACCAAGGCCGTTATTACGGTCAGAGGTAATTGGTCTGGGTATTTATTTCTCAGGATCTATCCACCCAAATTGCGTGAAAATGTAAACACATGTTAGATCTAGTATAATTTATTTGTCCAATGAATACCCGTTTATCATATGCGTTCCTTCTTGGTGTAGCAATTTTAATGACCAGTAGTGTATTTAAGTTTCGCGGGAAAGGATGGGGTGTTATAAAGGCAATGAAAGGGACCCAATGGTGAATGGCAGCGAGGAAAAATTTAAAGAAGGAATTAAAGTTCCGGGAGAAGAAATAAAAACTTTGCGGTTTGATGATGATATTGTGTACTGTCAGAGATAGAAAAACACCCGAAGTGTAACTGAATGTAATAAATATTTACTTGAGAAGAGAGTATATGATGAACATTAACAAGATCGGAAGGAGGGTTACGTAATGTAGTTTGTGAAGAGCAGGCGATAGTGAAGGAATTAGGTTAGGTAACGAAACAATAAAAGTAGTAGATGAATGTTGAGATTTGGATAGCAAAATATTTTATGATGGCCGATGTAAAGAAGATATAAAATGGAGAATGCTTAGGAGAAGAAAACGATTTATGGTGAAGAGAAGTTTGTTGACATAGAATATTAATTTTTATGTTAGCAAGTATTTTTTTAATACATTTATCTGGAGTGAAGTTTAGCACGGGTGTTAACCGTTGACAATAAATAGTTCAGACAAAATGCCGATAGACTACAAACGAATACTAAAGATTAGAGGGGTAGATCGCTTAATCCTTTGTGGAGGTACTGAACAGAATAGGGAAAAAAGAAACGTCTGGTATATCTTAACTAAAGGAAGCGATCGATTGTTGGTACAAATTCTGAGACATCAAGAAATCGTCAATTTAACATAGGAAGGAAGTGTGTGCGGTAAAAATCGTAAAGGGAGACCTAAAGACGAATACAGTATGCTGGTTCAAATGGATGTGGGTTGCCGTTCATATGAGGAGACGTAGACGTTTGCACAGGGTAAGGTGGCGTGGAGAACTGTATCAAAGGAATCCTTGGAATGACGACCAGAACGACAGCAACAGCAGCGATTTTAGTGTAAATGCGTTAATCTGTGCATGATTACTTTGGATTTCTTCAGAAATACCATCTAAATGTATATCTACATAAATACTCTGTTAGTCACACTGATGTGCATGGCAGAGGGTTCATCAAACAACTTTTACGATATTTCTCTACAGTTCCAGTCTCTAATAGCTTGCAGGAAAAAGGAACACCTAAATCTTTCCGTTTTCAGTCTGATTTCCCTTATTTTATCTTCATTATGATGTCTTCCCATGTAGGAGGGCGCTAACAAAATATGTTTGCATTCGGAAGAGAAAGCTGGTCAAAGATATTTCGCAAATAGATCTCGTCACAACGAATAATGCCTTTCTTTTACTGTTTCCCATCCCAAGTCATGCATAATTTCCGTAACGCTCTCCCCGCTATATTGCGATAGTACAAAACGAGCTACCCTTCTCTGAACATTCAATACATCGTCCGTCAGTCCCACCTGGTGTGGATGCCGCAGTCCGCAGCAGTATTCCAAAGAGTACGAACAAGTGTGGTGTAAGCAGTTCCTATGGTAGAACTGTTGCATCTTCTAAGTACACTACTGGCCATTAATTTTAATGGCCAGGAGAGTCTTTTGCCAACGAAGCACAGTCTTTTATTTGCCTTCCGTACAATATCTTCTTTGTGTTCTTTCCAGTTTAAGTTGATCGTAATTGTTACTCCTAGGTATTTAGTTGAATTTACGGCCTGTAGTTTGGACTGTTTTATCGCGTAAATGAAGTTTAACGAATTTCTTTTAGTGCTCATATGGTTGACTTCACATTTCTAACTATCAAGGGTCAATTTTCATTATGACACCATGCTGATTTGTTATCTAAATCATTTTGCAGTAGCTTTTAACCGTCTTGTGACTTAATTAACCAAGCAATGACAGTATCATCTGCGAACAGCCTAAGAGAGCTACCTATATTGTCTCCTAAATCGTTTATAAAGATAAGAAACAGTAGGGACTCTAAACCACTTCCCTGGGGAACGCGAGATATCACTTCTACTCCATGACTTTCCGTTAGTTACAACGTACTGTGTCCTTTGTGAGAGGAAATCACGAATCCCATCGCACAACTGTGACTATATTGGATGTTGATTAGGAGACGCTTGTGAGGTACAGTGTCGAAAGCCTTCCGGTAATCTAGAAATACAAAATCGTTTTGATATCCCTTGACTATAGCACTTATCACATCATGTGAGTAAAACGCTAGGTGTGTGTCACAAGAATGATACTTCTTGAATCCTTGTTGTCTATGGGTCAATAATTCGGTGCCTTCGAGGTAGTTCATGATATTTGAGGAATGTATGTTCTAATATGCTTTTGTAAACCGAAGTCAATGATATAGGCCTGTAATCTTGCGGATCACTCCTATTGCCTTCCTTGAATATTGCAGTGATCTGTGCGACTTTCCAGTCTTTGGCTACGGAACGTTCGCTGAACGAGTGGTTGTGTATTATAACTAGGTATGGGGCCATTGCACCAGTATATTGCGAAATGAACCAAATTAGTATACAATCGGAACCGTAAGACTTACTCCTGTTAAGTGATTTCAGTTACTTTAATACTCCATGGGTATCTACTTCTAAATTATGCATGCTGGCAGTTGTTCTTAATAAGAATTCTGGAGTATTTGCTTCGTCTTCTCTAGTGAAGTAACTTCGGAGTCCTGCGTTAAGCAATTCCGCTTTAGCTGAACTGTAATTAGTAGCATCACCATTACTATCGCGTAGTGAAGGTATTTGTAGTGTTTTATCACTAGTATACTTTACATACGACCAGAATTTCTTAGGATGTTCAACCAAATTATGTGACAGGTTTTCGCTGTGCAAACTATAAGCTTCTCGCATTGAAGTTCGAGCTAACTTTAATTTGCATTTAACACAGAACGTATAGAATCACAGATCAAATAGAACAATAAAATACTTAAATAAAAGCAACTAGTAGAAGTTGTACAGCAATATTCATTCAAATTCAATCCACGGCAATGATCGTGAGGTCTCAAGAGTCACTACTGGACCCTACATCTTTTGGCGTGACGTCACGAGTGCTGGACTGCTGTGCACATCGCTCTCGATTTTTTATATAATTTTAGGATTAATATAATTATTTTAACTGTTATTCGTGATAACAGTCAATCTAGAGGTGTTCAAGTAGAGGATCGTCAGTTATTTTAGCGTTTGTTGTGCCGTATTTGCTTTAAGTGGTGTTATTTGTGTTCGCGTGTGCGCCGGCATCCACGTCTTACTGCTTTGTTTACATCTGGTGGCGAGTGGTTCCAGCCGTAGCGGTCTCCGAAAGCTAAGTTCCAATAAGTGTTTGTGTATTGTAGTTAAATTATTAAAGTTAGTAGATTTCAGGAGATGTTATCACGCTAGTTATTTATTAAATTTAGTACTTTTCAACCGGTGTCTTCTTGCTGTTTTTAATGTAATTGTGATTGGGAAACTTTCCGTTAGGGTATTTGCTAACTCTTGTACTCTCACTGTGTTTAGTTAATTTATTAGTGAAGCTTTAATTTGAACTTGTTTATGCAAACAACAGTGTGAAGTTTTTGTGGTAGTGTTATTTGCTCTTTTCTGATACTAGTAGTTGTAGTATTTGTTGTTGTTACTTGATTTGTAGAGATTGAGATTTCTTGATTGCTGTAGTTAAGATGTACTTCTTCGTTCTTTTGTAGAAACGTAACTTATATAACGTAGACGTCTAGTTTTTCTTAACAAATAATTGTGAAATTTTACCATGAGTGAAAAGTGTGGGCTCTGTTGTAGGGTCGTGCGTAGTGCGCTGCAGTGTGGGATATGTAGTAAGTATTTTCATGGGGGGGAGTGCAGTGGGGAAGCCAGTGGGCATTGTGGTGAGGTTCTCTCCTGGAACTGTAGAATTTGCAGCAGGAATAAGATGATAGAGGAGCAGGAGCGTTTGATCTGCGCCCTTCAGGTGCAGTTGAAAAACGCTGAAGAGGAACTAGGTAGGCTGAGGAGGGGAAGGGGGCTGGGGAATGGGAACTGGCAGTTGGCAAGAAGGTAGCTAGGAGAAGGTATTCAGATACCTTCACGTTGCAAGTTACAAATAGGTTTGACCACTGTCAGAGTTGAGTGGAGATGAACCTCCTGTAGCTGTAGGTGTAGGAAGTACGCAGCAGACCTCAGCTGTTAGGAAGCCGAAATCTGTAGAGAGGTCTCTTAGGAAGAATAAGGTTCTGCTGTTAGGCAGTTCTCATGGCAGAGGTGTTGGCCAACAGTTGCAGGAAGTACTTGGGAGTGAGTACCAGGTCACCAGCATAGTGAAGCCTAGTGCAGGGTTAGCTCAGGTCACTTGTAACATAGGGGACCTGTGTTGGAATTCCTCAAAAGAGGATCAGGTAGTTATAGTGGGTGGGACAGAGAATAGTCTTGATAGGGACGGGGAATATGATATAGGCGGTGATCTGGAAAGGATAGCAACTCAAACTGGTGGCACGAATGTGCATTTCGTGCAGCTGTTTCAGCGTCATGATAGGCCTTGTTTTAATACAGCTGTCAGCCGTGTTAACATGGGGTTTGAGAAGGTGCTGATGACGGAGGGCATGGTTCACATTGCAGTGGTGCCAGCTGAGACTATCGAAAGTTCGGATTTCACTAGGCACGGTTTGCACCTCAATAGGTATGGGAAGGGGAGGTTGGCAAAGAACATAGGTGACAGTGTTGTAGGGGGTGGGAGTGTCACTCATGGAAAAATTCCGTAGTAGTTGGTGTTAAGGGTGCACCTCTTTTAGACCGAGGACAGCTGATAGGTATTCCTGCTAAAAGGAAGTCCCTCTAAGAAAGGAACCACCTTTGACAATGTCTAAGAATCTAAGTAATAAGGGAATTACTGTTTTTCATCAAAATATACAGGGTATCACAGATAAAGTTAATGAACTGCTTATTGATATTGATGCTGTCATTATTGGTGTTTGTGAGCACTTTTTAAGTGGTGTGACAATTCAGAGACTTCCTTTGCCAGGATACAGGTTAGCTACCTTCTATTCTAGGAGTTCCTTGCAGTGTGGGGGAGTGGCCATGTATGTAAAATACGAGTTTTCATCGGAGTCAACCGATTTTTCTAAACACTACACAGAAAAGATATTTGAGTGTTGTGCAGGAGCTGTTAATGTTAATGGAACTAAACTAGTCCCCTGACTCAAATTTTAAAATGTTTCTGTCCAAGCTGGGATTGATTCTGGGTTCACTGTATAGGATGTATAAAAATTTAATTGTGTTTGGAGATTTCAGCATTATTTGTGTAGGTGATAGGTCAGGGAAAAGTCAGCTGTTAGATCTATTTAATTCCTATAACATGATGCAAACAGTATTTTTTCCAACGAGAGTGCAAGGAAATAGCAGTTCTACCACTGGCAATATTTTTGTTCACTCTTCATTATTATAGGGCCACTCTGTCGGCAGAATAGCAAATAGCCTATGAGACAACGATGCCAAAATGTTAATTCTAAAATGTATTTGTTCTCAAACAAATGTTAAATATAAATATCAACTACTCAGAAAAGTTAATCCAGTTGCAATTGAGACCTTTTTAAGCCTAATTAAGGAACAAGAATGGCAGGATGCTGATAAGGCAGATGATAAATATAATGCTTTTCTGAACACATTTCTTATGCTGTTTGAAAGTTTCTTTCCGCTAGAACGCTCGAAACAGGGTACTTTCAGTAACAGACAGCCAGGGTAGCTGACAAAGGGGATAAGAGTATCATGTAGAACAAAGCGGGAATTGTATCAAAATGTTAGAAGCAGTCAGAATGAAGATGCAGTAGCTCATTACAAACAGTACTGAAAGGTTCTGAAAAATGTCATTAAGAATGCAAAAAGTATGTGGTATGCAAAAAGAATAGCAAACTCTCGGGATAAAATTAAAACTGTGTCTGGTCAGCAGCAGGTAGAAGATATAACGTCAGTGCGTAGTAGAAATGTTTCTGTTATTGACAAGTTAGATATATGTGCAATATTCAATAATCACTTTCTCAATATAGTAGGTGAACTCAACAAAACCCTAGTTTCTACCGGTAATCATATAACATTTTTAGAAAATGCCTTTCCGAGGCTGTTACCTGAAATGGTCCTTCATGGTACTTCCATAGGGGAGATTAAGTCAATAATTAAATCACTAAAGGCTAATGACTCTTGTGGATATGATGGGGTATTTAACAGAATTCTAAAGTACTGTTATCCATGTGTTAGCCCAGTACTAAGCCATATTTGTAATTTTTCCTTTCAGAATGGTCAGTTTCCTGTCAGATTAAAGTACTTAGTAGTGAAACCACTTTATAAAAAAGAAGAAAGGATTAACGTAGACAACTATAGACCTATTTCTATGCCATCGGTTTTTTCTGAAGTTATTGAAAAGGCTGTACATTCAAGGTTAATTGATTATTGCAGTTCACATAATTTGTTGTCAAACGTACAGTTTGGTTTTAGAAGTGGCTTAACGATCGAAAACGCTATATTTTCGTTTCTCTGTGAGGCACTTGATTGGTTAAATAAGAGGCTACGGACATTAGGCGTCTTCTTTGATTTGACAAAAGCGTTTGATTGTGTTGATCACAAAATATTGTTGCAGAAATTGTAACATTATGCAATACGAGGAGTAGCCCACAACTGGTTCACCTCTTACTTTAATAATAGACAGCAGAAGGTAATCCTCCGCAGTGTAGAAAATGACTATGACTTACAATCGCAATGGGCACAATTAAGTGTGAGGTGCTCCAGGGGTTCGTTTTGGGACCATTGCTGTTTCTTATTTATATAAATGATATTCCTTCGAGTATAAAAGTTGACTGTAAAATATTTTTGTTTGCTGATGATACCAGCTTGGTAGTGAAGAATGTTGCTCGTAATATTGACACAGTATCAAATAATGCAGTTCAAGAGATGGCTTGTAGAAAACAAGTTGATGTTACATCACAGTAAAACTCAGTTTTTACAATTTCCAACACATAATTTGACGAAAGCTGACATTTTGATTACACGCAATGGGCATATGATAAAATGAGACTGAACAATTCAAATTTCTAGGTACTCAGATAGACAGTTAGCTGTCGTGGAAAGCCCATGTTCTGGATCTTGTTCCAAAACTAAATTCTGCTATATTTACCATTAGAACAATATATAAGTGATTTTTCAACACGAAAAGTAGTCTATTACGCTTACTTTCACTCACTTATGAAGTACGCCATTATTTTTTAGGGTAACTCGCGTGATGCAAAAAGGATATTTCTGGCTCAAAAACGCGCGGTGCGAGCAATATGTGGTGTAAGTTCGCGAACGTCATGTCGACCCCTTTTAAGTATTCTGGGAAATTTTGACACTGGCGTTTGTTGTTAATAATATCAGCTTATTCCCGCGAGTTAGTAGCTTTCACTCAGTGAGTACTAGACAGAAGTCGAATCTACCTTTGCATGACACCACCTTGACACTTGTGCAGAAAGGTGTATAGTATACTGCAGCATCCATTTTCAATAAGCTGCCACAAGAACTAATGAATCTTAGCACTAACCCACACGCTTTCAAGTCTAAACTGAAGAGCTACCTCATGGCTCACTCTTTTTATTCTGTCGAGGAACTCCCAGAAAAGTTAAACAATTAAGCTATTTAATTTTTGTTCTTTATTGATTCTTTTCACTTTGTCTTAAGATTGCCGTGTGCATAGGACTACTTAATTTTCTATTAACATTCTTGTCTAAACATTCATGTATTGACTTGTTCAATGACCATGGAGTCTCACTCCTCAATTGGGCCCTATGGAACAGAAAACCATATTGTATTATTATTATTATTATTATTACATGTCCATATGATTTTCAGTAAAATCATCTGCTCCTTCAACCTCGCCCTGACTCAGCCAGTGTAGTCCGTTCTCGGTTGCACAGAGAAGCTCCGTAGTTCGACTTGTGACAGTCCGTGATTTTTTTGCGCTGTGAACCGTTCTCTAGTGTTTTGCAGCTCTGGGGAAGGACGAAAAGTACACACCACAAGTACTGCAGAATATCTTTTCTAGGTCACCTCGTATTCTTTCGAAATGGAAGTTATAGGGCATGCTGATGAAGGCTTAGTGAAGGAGTAGTGATTGTGTGTCACTCAGGAGACCGTATGTGTTTCGTAAGCAGCAGCCTTTCCTCGAAGCAGTTCCGCAGTAAAGGACATCGCTTATAAACGCGAGTGACTGATTCCATATACATACTTCAGATCGACGATTCACAAAGCTGCCTATTGCACTTGGGACCACGAATGGCACTTTTCTCAAGCGTTTAAGGGAGGACACCTGGCGACTATATGTCTCCTTTCGACCATGGTTTTTTTCGATGAAGCTTAGTAGACGTCTCATTCGGATGAAACTGAGACATGGCTGTTACCCTGCCCACCTACGCCGTTTGAAAATCATCACTTCTCGACAGTGGGACAAAGATCCAACGACAGTGGCGGATCTCAACCGCATTATACGGCATGCACCAAGTACATGACTGCACAAAGTGTCTTCTACAGAAGGCTGGTTGAGAGGGGTTACCCCTCCTCACCAGTGTCACTGTCTTACTGCATCGATTCGACAAGTTTAACTACAGTTTGCTCAAGGATAACTAGAGGTCACCGGCATCCAGCTCTAGTCTAAGAGCTGGTGTAGCTCCCATGTTTACGTTGAACAAGCACATTTTTGAACTGGAGTACTGATTTTGTATTTTATGTTATAATTTAACCTTCATTACGTCCTTGCAACTCTCATTTTGTTTTGTGCTGTTTGCACTTCCGTTGTATTACGTCTGTTAATACTACTGTCAAATATGCATTGTTTTATATCTTATCTTACAAATGTGATGTTTATAATTTTTGTAAGGCAGTATGATGTTAGATAACGGTTAATATTGTGATATATATTCATCTACATCTACATAGATATTCTGCAAATCACATAAGTGCCTGGCAGTGGGTTCATTAACCACTTTCATAACTTTTCTCTACTGTTCCATTCTTTAATAGCGCGTGGGAAGAAAGAACACCTAAATCATTCCGTTGTCGATGTGATTTCTCTTATTTTATTGGGATGGTGATGTCTCCCTGAGTAGGTGGGTGCCAGCAAAATATTTTCACATTCAGAAGTAAAACTTCGCAAACAGATCACGCCGCAATGAATAACGTCTTTCTTTTAACGATTTCCACCCCAATTCGTGCAACATTCCCGTGACGCTCCCCCCCCCCCCCGCCGTAACGTGATAAAACCAAACGAGCTGCCCTTCTCTGAACCTTCTCAATATCTTCCGTCAGTCCCAACTGGTGAGGGTCCCACAACGGCAACAGTACTCCAGGAGAGGACGCACAAGTGTGATGTAGGTAGTCTCTTTGGTGGAGCTGGTGCATCTTAGAAGCGTTCTACCAATGAAACGTAACCTTTGGTTCTCCTTCCCCACAATATTTTCTATGTGTTCTCTTCAGTCTAAGTTGTTCGTAATTGTAGCTCCTAGGTATTTGGTAGAATTTACGACCTTAAGGTTTGACTGATTTATCGCGTAATTGAAGTTCAGCGGATTTCTTTTAGTGGTCGTGTGTATTACTTCACACTTTTCTTTATTTAGTGTCAATTTCCAATTTTCGCACCATGTAGAAATTTTGTCTAAATCGCTTTGCAGTTGCTTTTGATCCTCTGTTGACTTCACTAACCGATAAACGACAGCATCATCCGCGAACAGTTTAAGGGAGCTATTCAGATTGTCTCCTAAATCGTTTATAAACACAAGGAAGAGTAGGGGACATATAACGCTTTCCTGGGGAACGCCAGATATCACTTCTGTTTTACTCGATGACTTACCGTCAATTACAACGAACTATGTCCTTTCTCATAGGAAATCGTAAATCCAATCGCTCAATTGGGGAGATATTCCATAAGCACGCAATTTCATTAAGAAGCCGCTTGTGGCGTACAGTGTCAAAGGCCTTCCGGAAATCCAAAAATATGGAATCGATTTGAGATCCCTTGTCGATGGTGCTTATCACTTCATGTGAATAAAGGACAAGCTGTGTATCGTAAGAGCGGTACTTTCTGAGTCCCTGTTGACTACTGGTTAATAGGTCGTTCTCTTCGAGGTAGGTCATAATGTTCGAACAAAGTATATGTTCCAAAATCGTACTGCAAATCGACGTCAATGAGATAGGCCTGTAATTTGGGGGATCACTCCTATTGCCTTTCTTGAATATTGGAGTAACTTGGGCAACTTTCCAGTCTTTGGGTACGGATCTTTCGCTGAGTGATCGGTTGTAAATTTTAGCTAAGTACGGAGCTATTGTATCAGCATACTCTGAGAGGAATCTAGTTGGTATATAATCTGGCCCGTAAGATTTGAGATATTGTGAGTATTTCAATTATGTTGTAATGTTGCCATTGTAATAGCAGCTGGCTGTATGGTCACTGCAACTAAAAGCCATAATAAATAACAATAAAATAAATAAATAAGAGAACTCTCGTATGGCCTTACCACCGTTGCTGCCGCACGTGTTGCGTTCCAATTCTGGAAAACACGCGCGTGTAAGAGAAAAAGGTCGTGTGTCCTTAGAGAAACAATAGATTGCTACTGCGCTACTATGTGATATTTGCATAGCCACGATAAATACGAGGCATGTCGACAAAGTAAGTTCCGTTTGGTTGTATAAAACAAACGTTACAGATACAGAAAAAAATATTTATTGTTCAAAAGTGTACAAACGTTAAACTACTTTTCTACATAACTTCCGAGATTTTGTAATCACTTGTCATAGCGTGGCACAAGTTTTTGTATGCCTTCTTCAAGAGGATTGCCCCATAATGTATTCAACCATGTGGTAACATGTTCTTTCAGCTCGTCATCACCGTTGAAGAACTGAGCACCAAAGACAGATTTTAGGTGTAAGAAGAGATGAACGTCTCTAGGACAGAGGTCCGGCCTGTACGGAGGATGATCAAACACGTCCCAATGAAATTCCCGTAAGAGTTGTTTGGTCACATTCGCCGTGTGAGGTCGGGCATTATCGCGGAAAAAAGCAGCACCTTTGCAAGTAATCCTCGGCGCTTGTTCTGTATTGCGCGGCGAAATTTCTTAATGGTCTCGCAGTTACCATGTGCATTGATTGTTTGGCATCGTAGTTAGAAATCTAGCAACAAAACACATTTTCTGGCGTAAAGATTGCACATGAGGTGTCAAGATTTGCTTAGGCTTAATCTTCGTTGGGGATAAAGTATGCCTCCATTGTATCGATTGCCGTTTTGTTTAAGGGGTGTCGTACGACACTCAATTTCCTTCTCCTGTGACTATCCGAGAAAGAAAACCAACGCCTTCTTCATTGTAGCGTGTCAAAAACTGAAGTGCACAACCCACCCGTTGTTTTTTGTATTGTTCAGTAAGATTTTTGGGTATCCAACGTGAGCAAAGTTTTCGAAATTTCAGTTTTTCAATAACAATATCAAGAATTAGTGAGTGTGAGATTCGCGGAACTTCCATAGCAAGGTCACTAAGTATAAACTTATGGTTGTAGTCTATTTACCCTTCAATTGTGTGGACCAGTTCATCAGTAACCACAGACGGGCATCCACTTCGTTCTTCATCGTACACTTGATCACGTCCTTCATTGGACAGTCTGACCCATCTTCTAACAATTGAATCCCTCATAGCATTTTGTCCGTAAACCTCGCAGATTTGCCGACGAATTTCCTTTGGTTTAACTTTCTTTGCATTTAGAAAACGAATCACAGGTCAGATTACAAACGCGGTGGCATTTTCAGTTACGGGTGACATTATGAAGAAGCACTACAAAGCACACGTCGGTAGCAGCGATCTGAAAATGGCGTACTTGTCTTGTCCTTGAGTCGTAGTAAATGCCGTGCATGCTCGGAATTGCGATCGTAGCGCTGCTTACTCTATGGATGACGCTGGTGTTCTTGTGTAGGATTTAGCAATATTTTGAGACATGAAATATATTTCACTTATTTTAATCGGGAAAAAATGACGTGAGATTTGCCGAGACCCCCTCTTCCCGACGTTAGTTTTGGTGAGATTCGGGTCGACGTACCCCTTCCACAACCATATCGCTCCTAGATTAGATTAATACTTGTTCCATAGATCATATATACGACATTTCGTAATGATGTGGAATGTGTCAGTTTAGTAAATGTTGTCTACACTTGACAATCAATATTTTAAGGACTTTTATTCCTTTTTTGTTGTTGTTGTTTTATTTTTATTTTTTATTGTTTTAAGTTTTATCTAAAATTCATCTACATTGTAGAAGGAGTTACCATTCAGAAATTCCATTAATTTCTTTTTATATACTAGTTGGCTATCTCTCAGACTCTTGATGCTACTTGGTAAGTGACCAAAGACTTTTGTGGCAGCATAATTCACCCCTTTCTATGCCAAAGTTACATTTAACCTTGAATAGTGAATATCATCCTTTCTCCTAGTGTTGTAGCTATGCACACTGCTATTGGGTCGGATTGTTAATAACAAATTTCATGAGTGAATATATGTATTGTGAAGCTACAGTGAAGATCCCTAGATCCCTAAATAAAAGTCTGCAGGATGTCTTGGATGGGCTCCAGCAATTATTCTGATTACACGTTTTTGTGCAATGAATACTTTTTTACTCATTGTTGAATTGCCTCCAGAATATGATCCAATATGAAAGCAATGAATGAACCTGGAGTTTGAGATGCAACTAGCGAACCTTGAACAGCTTATGGTCCTGGCCACAGCGTTGAGACACCTCGTGCACATTGGGCACAAATATGGCAGGCAAGTCACCTTTCCAGTGATGGAGGCGGTGGGCCGGATTCACCTAAGATCGATGAATCTCCGCACTGAGCTCGGAGCCCTGCAAAGCCTAGTACAGAATGTTTTTGACAGGAGGGGAGAGATATTCACTCTGAACGAGATATACAACCAAGCTGTTCTGGCAATTGGGAAGATGGCTTTTGATGCCAGCAAACGCTGGCCAGAGTGTAATATCCACACCTATTTCCCCTAATGGCGAAAGTGCTCATTGGACAAATCAACACCCACAATAGCCGCTTGGGGATGCAGGAGCTTCATAGACTAGTGGATGAGATGAGACTGGACGTGGTCTGTCTACAAGAGCCCTAAACTCTCTCGGGGAAGTTGGCATATGCCGTAACTAGCTGGCAAGTAGTGCTAATGGGTCCTGAACCCAAAACTGCCATTATTGTGAACAATAAAGCCTTGAGAATCACCATAATTGCCCAGCTATCCAACGCCCATTGCACGATTGTTGAGCTCCAATCCCCTACTGGGCTGGTGGTGCTAATCAATATGTACTTACAGTATGGGGATGACATCGAAGTACACCTAGAACACCTGACACATGTTGTAACGGCGCTGCATGGGCGAAGGATAGTGGTCATGGCAGATCTCAATGCCTGGTCTCCCCTGTGGAACAGCCACACCCATGACAACAGAGGTGAGAAGGCAGAAGAAACCATCATAGCTCTCCAGTTGATCATTGCCAATCAGCCTGGCAACTCGCCCACCTACACTGGGGCTGGAGGCGAGGGAACAAACATCGACGTCACGTTGGCCACTGCCAACATGATAGGGAATGTCAAGAACTGGAGAGTCCATAACAAAATTACTACTAGCGATCACAATCTGATCACCTTTGAAATTGAAGGTGACGAGTGTGGCTGGGAAGCGGGGTGAGAGTGGCAGTATAACTTCAATAAGGCAAACTGGGAGCAACTCGAGAGGGAGTGTGGCTTGCCGATATTCCCAGACGGTGTCATGGATGTTGACGGATGCGCACAGGATCTGGCTGACGCTAGAGCTCACGCCATAAGTAGGGCAGTACCACTCAGGAGGAGGGACGTTACAGCCTCCCCCTCACCATGGTCTGCCGAACTACAGCGGTTCCAGCAGGACGTCAGATGGGTGCGGAGGTACTACCAGAGGAGTGTGGTCTAGCATTGCAGGCAGTATTGGCTCCAGCAGTACAGGGACCTGAAGGACCAATTCTTCAAAGAATTGCGGTCGACCAGGCTGCGCAGCTGGGAACAATACGTGCAGTCACAGCTGGCGACTGACCCCTGGGGAGTCCCCTACAAGCTGGTAAGAGAAAAAATCCGTGCACCGTTGGTGCTGTCAACAGTGAGGGATGGGGATCGGTATCGGACTCCTGGGAGAAGACTGCCAGGGTCCTCCTCCGGTCCTTACTCCCTCATGATCAGACACAGGCATTCAGGCACAGATACGAGCTCATGATGCCCAGCCATATAACAACAACAGCATGGTTTACTCTTTCTCAGATGAGGAGGTGGCGAACCTATTCCACAACCTGAAGAAGGGGAAAGCCCCAGGGCCGGACCGGATCATCGCCGAGTTGGTGCAATTCCTCGCCCCCAGGATAGTCCCTTGTGTGACTAGACTGTACAACGAGTGTCTGAGGCAGGGGAGGTTCCCAACCCCCTGGAAAAAGTCAGAGGTGGTCATTATAAAAAAGGGGCCTGATAAGGATGCGGCGCTCGCCAAGTCCTATTGGCCCATCTGCCTCCTCGATGTAATAGGAAAGTCACTCGAGAGACTCCTGGCTGAAATAATGGAAGCACACCTAGTTTTGTGCGGGGTGGGCAACAGGCAATTCGGCTTTCGTGTGGGGCACTCAGTGTGTGACGCGATTGCCCTGGCGGCCGAGGTCTGCGGCTCCACTCCATACAAATACGTCGTTGGCATCATGGTGGACATTATGTGGTGCCTTTGTCAACCTCTGGTGGCCCTCGCTCTTCTCCAGCTTAAGGGAGATGGAGTGGCCAGGGCTGCTTTATGGGGGTCTTAGGGACTATTGCATGGACAGGAAGGTGCAGCTATTATCCCCTAGCGGATCAATTAGTAAACGTATCACTAAGGGGTGTCCCCAGGGCTCTGTCCTGGGGCCACTCTTCTGAGATATCAATATGGAGCCTTTGCTCCATGAAATGCAGAACAGCTCAGGCGTGCTAGAGGTAATAGCCTACGCAGACGACCTCCTCCTGATGGTCGGCGGCAAAAGCAGGGAAGACCTAGAGCTACGAATAGATAGGGCCATTCAAATCCTCATGGCATGCTGCCAAAGAACCAAGCTCGACCTAGTACCCACCAAATCGAATTACTTGTTACTAAAAGGAACTCTAGCCCGGTACCCTACCGTGAGAATAAATGGTGTACCCGTAATCTGGAAGCAGCAAGCCAGATATCTGGGGGTGATCCTGGACGAGCGCTGGAGCTTTGCGGCGCACATCGACACGATGGCTGACAGGGCACTAACAGCATTGAACAGGCTTGCGGGGATTGGGCATCGGAGATTTCATCTCCCACCCAGTCTCATCAAACTGTATCACAACAGCATCCTCGTGTCGATGATGGGCTACGGAGCTGGCAGCTGGGCCCACAGGCTCACCAGAGTGGTTCCTGCGGCGGCGGTGAGGAGGGTACACAGGAATATCTTGTTGCAATCAATTGGGGCATACCATACCTCACCAGGCTGCTCTCTCTTGATGATTATGGGACTTTGTCCCCTTGACATCAGAATTAGGGAGTTGGCTGCCGGGTATTTGGTTGAAAAGAGGAGATCTAATCAAGATAGAAACAATCATGGGAGCCCGAGTGACTGGGAAAAGGGAAATTAGGGAAAGGGGTCTCCAACTCTGGCAGGAGTACTGGGACCAAGAGGAGAATGGTAGAAGAACATACGAGTTCCTCCCTGATATAAGGGAGAGGTTCAAGATGCAGTACTTTCAATGAACTCGTGGGCTCATACACTTCCTCACTGTCCACGGCCCGTACCCGACATATGTGTCGGTTCGGGAAACGGGAGTCTCCACGGTGTGACTGTGGGTTCGTGGAGGGAACACCAGAGCATGTCATGTTTGACTGCCCTATATATGACCATCTAATCTTCATACACAGGCAGCAGCTTCCACATACCAATGTGTGAGAATTGCTACAGACTGAGGATACCTTTCACACCTTAAATGTGATGACTAATATTGTCTCCCAATACATCAGGGAACAATATGTCACCCGAATATTAATATATATTAAGAACAGCAAAGGACCCAAGACCGGACCTTGTGGGACACCATTTTTAATAACTTCCCAGTTAGAGGAATTGCTTGTTTCATTTATATCATGTGAACTGCTTCTTTCAACTTTCTGCGCTCTTCTGGTTAAGTATGATTTAAACCATTTGTGCACAGTCCCACTCATACCACAATACTTAAGCTTATCTAGAAGAATCCCATGATTTACACATTCAAAAGCCTTTGAGAGATCACAAAAAATCCCAACTGGACAGAAAAGAACTATGTTACGTAGGATTTTACCATGCTGACAAGTTTGTCCTGTGTTCAGACATTTCTCCGTGCACTCACTCGTTTGAACACCACCAGTCGACCCCTCCTGCATTGCTGTGGTCACTTCTTCCACTGAAGTCGCATCAATTCGTTTCCTCCCTTTAGCAGGTTGCACACTAAATGAACCGTTCTTGTCAAATTTCCGCATCATTCTCCTGACTTGACTTTGCGTAGCTGGGCCTCTCATAACCCTTTGGCCGCCGCTCGCCGAAGATTTCGCACCGCCATCTGTGTTTCTGCAGAGCTCGATAAAGGTATCTCGGACGTTCCTAAGCTCACGAAACGGCCGAATCTGCAGTAGCAGTTGCCGAAATAGTTGCTATATTATAACTGCAACTAATTGTATTTTTAACTAATTGTATTTCTATTACAAGGAGTCATAAGCTCCGGACCAATTACATTAATTTAACATTACAGTATTGTTCAATTTTAGCACAGAACTTGTTATTTTAATTGTACATGTTCCTAACTTGTTTTTACTGTACTGACACTTCTGAATCAAAAGTACCTCTATTAAGTTAAGATTATAGCACTGTTTAATTTTAGGACAGAACTTGTAGCCGACCGCGGTGGCCGAGGAGACTAAGGCGCTCCAGTCACGGTCTGCACGGCCACTACGGTCGGGGGTTCGAATCCCCCCTCGGGCAGGGATATTTCTGCCGTCCTAGTTCGTAAGTAGTTCATAAGTAGTTTGTAAGTTGAGGGACTGATGACCCCGTAGTTAAGTCCCATAGACTATTCAAACATTTGAACATTTGTACAAACAGAACTTGTTATTTTAATTGTACATGATCCTAACTTGTCTTCATTCTACTGATACTCCTGAATCAAAGTACTGAACTTCAATAATCCTGAAGCCGAAGTAACTAATTTCGACTGTGCACATGTAATTCTAATAATGATCCAATAATTTTAATAGCATTACTTAATGTTAATACAATCTCAACTGTTAGTTAACTTATTGTAACCTCTAAAATTAACATATTCAATTAAAGATTGTACTTTTAAAGTTCAGCAAGTCTAGATATTAGTTTTTATTTCTGACTTAATATTTGGATAATTGTATTTTTATATCATAATGACTCAATTCAATATTAATGTTTTAACTTTAATAATTTTTAATTCCATCTTAATATCTGCTAAATCACAGTGTAGTACGTCAAGGATTTTAGTTTATTACTTACAGTATTTCTTCCTTTTTGTACATTTAATATTTAAATCTGGTAATATTTGCATTCCACATAGCTTGGAGCTACCATATGTTGTATCTGTAATTGTGTTAAACCAGCATAACTTTGTGAATTATCAGCACGAACGTTGAAAAAATCAAGAGTCTATCATAAATTGTATTTGCATTATATTGTAACAGTACATTCAGTAAGGACATATGTAATTTTTTGTATTATTTATAATTTAATGAGTTTAATAAAGCTGCAAAATGAAAACGGCATCAGAGGACAAACAGGTCCACCTCCACGTCGTGGGACACGGAAACGTCGCTTTCAACAGACCCTGGATACGTTGGGAGTGACGGCTAAGAGACCTACCTCTGATATTTAATGACCCGTCATAAATTTTTAGACGACGGGTCTTTAAAGAGTAGCAGCAGTGAAAAAAAATCACATTATCAGTATCCACGGCAGTCATCGGACCATCGCTTATTTTCCAAACCCTTCAGTGTCCGGAACTACTGCGGAGCGCCTTGTGCAGTCATCATTGTTGTAAAACAGCCTTACAAGCAGATCGCGATCCTGCATTCAGACAGTCATGGCGAACGTCTCAGACGCGAAATAAAGGAAAGCTTACTTGTGAAACACAAACTTCATTGATTCGTGCGTATGACAAGTGTATTCATTTACATAATCTTTATTTTAGCGCAAAGTTCTTAGTGATTGGAAAAAAGCGCAGGTGACTCCCGTTTATAAGACAGGAAAGAGAACCGACCCACACAATTACAGGCCAATATCGTTGACATCAGTTTCATTTAGAATTTTGTAGCATATTCTCAGTTCCAATACAGTAAATTTTGTATCCCATCCTCGTCGCCACTTTTGTGTCTCGTTTCAGTCGTAGGTGTCAGTGGCCGAGTAGAAAGAGACCGACAGAGGAATAAAGGATGCACACTTGTGCAGGTACGGAGGTGAACAGCCAGTGGGACAGCAGAAACTAGAACACCAAGGTAAATTAGAATGAAATATATATTTCATAGAGACTTAGTAATACTTAACTTTTACATAGTTTTTGACGGCAGAATGCTGATACATAGATTCGATAGAGGCCTGCCTACTGATAATTCCTAGCCAAGTTTTAACTGGTGCCTATCTTTTTCCGAAGTGTTCACTGGTTCCAATCTCAGTCTCAAGTGAACGATGTCGTTCAGTGGTGGCCACGAGCGGAGTTGTAGCAGAGGGCGCTCGTGGCTGACGTCGTAAGAACGCCGCGCCGTGCGTGCATGGCGGCGCGCGGCGAACGTAGGTGGCGCGCACTTCAGACTTGTGCGACACCACAGTAAATTTCCTTGAAACAGAAAAGCTTCTTTCTATGAATCAGTACGGGTTTAGGAAACATCGATAATGTGAAACTCAGCTTGCCCTTTTCTCACATGACATCTTGCGAGCCATGGATGAAGGGCAACAGGCGGATTGTGTTTTTCTCGACTTCAAAAAAGCGTTTGACGTGGTGCCACCCTGCAGACTGCTAACGAATATACAAGCTTATGCAATCGGTTCACAGATTTGTGACTGGCTGGAAGACTTCCTAGGTAATAGAACGCAGTACGTTGTTCTCGACGGCAAGTGTTCATCAGAGACGAGTGTATCGTCAGGCGTGCCCCAGGGGAGTGTCATAGAACCGCTATTATTTTCTTCTATATAAATGATCTGATGGACAGAGTAAGTAGTAATTTGCGGCTGTTTGCTGATGAAGCTGTGGTGTATGGGAGGGTGTCGTCTTTAACTGACTGTAATAGCAAACAGGATGACTTAGACAAAGTTTCTAGTTGGTGCGAAGAATGGCAGCTAGCTCTCAGTGTAGAAAAATGTAAGTTGATGCTCATGAGTAGGAGAAACAATTCCATAATGTTCGAACACAGTATTAGTAGTGAGCTTCTGGATGCTTTCGTGTCGTTCAAATATCTAGACCTAACATTGCAGAGCGATATGAAACGGAACGAACATAAAAGGACAGTTGTGAGTAAGGCGGACAGCCTACTACGGTTTATTGTGAGAATTTTGGGAAGGTGTATTTCAAATGTAAAGGTGACCGCGTATAAAACGCTTGTAAGATTACGTCTTGAGTATTGCTCAAGTGTTTGGTACTCGTAGCAGATCAGTTCAAAGGAAGACATAGAAGCAGTTCAGAGGCGAGCATCCAGGTCGTTACTGGTGAAAGACGACCGTCTGTCGTTTTCCATATATTTTTGTACAGTTTCTGTAAAGTTACAATTTATTTAATGTCGTTAGATAATCATTTCGTTACAACTTAAACCCCACTGTTTTCAAGACTTCATGTGTTAAAATATTAGTTAATATAGCTAGGATTTTCTTATTTTGTTACGTTAATAATTTATTGTATTAATTATTGTCGCATAATTACGGCTTCTCCGCTACGCTACTGTCCCTGTGATAATTTGCAGTTGTTGGACTTTTAAATGAATGTGCGAGAATCTGTGGCTGTTTGTATGTGGGGAGTGATAGCTCGCTTTGCATCGTTCTCTCTGGCTCATGCTACCACAGAGGTTTCCGCACCCTTTGGTTGCATGCTAGTTATCAAACCTTTCCTCCAGCGCGAATCTCGCTGTCTGTCCCCACCACCGCTGTTTTCAGGGATTTTCCGGCTTCTGGTGGCTTCCCGTACTTTCCCCGGTGGCCGCTCGGCGGATAATTCTGTTCTGGGCGTCTGGTGAGGTAAGGTTGGTTCTGCTCTTGTTTCTGAAGATGGTAGCGTTTCATTGACTAGCACCTTTAACTTAGATTCGTAAAACTAGAATCATTGTTTGGAATGTTTTCTCTGATCATGTGTGGAAATGTGTTCCCGTTTTTCAATTCAGTGATTTCCAATAGATAAAATGTGATGTGTGTGATTCTAGTTGTAGTTTGATAATGGATTGGTATGTTAAAACCTTTTGTGATCATGTGGCGGTGTATGAACTTTGTGTAAATACTTTCTAGCTTTGTGGTGCCCGATTGCTAATAGGTGATATGTTAATTTCATACAGTGCATGTAAAATTTTCTCATCGTTTCCTTCTGTGAGTGATACGTGTTCCACATGGTTGCTTCATAGAACAAAGCTTTGAGCATCCACTCTTGTTTGTTCCATGCCCGTCAGGCAAGTAACTATACGGGTATGCTTCTGACTTCCACTAATATTTCGCGATCTTCTCTCCCCGCCTATTTTAATTTTGCCGTCTTTTCTCCGTCTAGTAGTACGCACTCAGTCTTTGTCAGTAATTCTCTCTGAGCCTTGTACAATCTCATTCAATAGCTTCCTTATGTAATTCTAAACATTTCCAAGGGTTGCAAGCTGTAATTCTTATTTTTATTTCTCCGACTTTGTAATTATTTCATTTTTGTGGTTTATCTGAGACTGGACTTTATCCGTCTCTGTAATCGACCCCTCTCGCATGTATCTGTATTTCATTCGCTTCCTTAAATAATTCTAAGCATTTCTATGGGTGACATGCAGTAGTTAATTTTCTTTATTTTTCGGAATCTGAAGTTATTCAATTTTATCGGTTTTCGGAACCACGTGGGTGTGAGTTCCGACTTCCGGGGTATGCAGCTAGTCGCCTGAGTTCATGCCACTTCTCTTATAAAACCAGTACCCAGCTCGATTTCTAACAGACTGCAACCTAAGAATTCACTATGATTTTGTATAATAAATCCGACTTTCAACCACTTCACCTTCAGTGGAGTGCGTTCATGTAACGTAGCCGTGTGTCGCCGTTAGCGTGTTTGCTCGCGTTTTCTGTTCAGATGTAATTTAACTTGGCTATACACTCGTACCATCTTAAAACAGGCACAACAGACCAACCCCAGCTTCAAAGTGTTTTGGATATTGTGTTTTGTGCTACCTCCGACTTACTGAATTTCGCCTACGATAGCGGTACCTGCTTCCGCCTCATCTCAACACGCTGTTTTTGTTGAGTTTCGCTGCGGCATTGTGTGTATCTGAGAGAGAATGAGTGTTGTTTGTGAATCCTTCCCCTCAGTAGTGTTAAATCATGTATAGTTTAGGCTGGGCACCGTCTGCATTAATCCATGCAAGAAATGCGTTTTATTGTATTAACAAAATTTGTTCCCCATTTTGCTTGTTTTCTATCTGAATAAACAAGTTTATGTTCAGCATAATTCGTAAGTTGCCTATAAATTGTAGTTTTAGAGCACCTTCCCCAATTTGTTTAATATTGTTCTTCACAATTGCCGAGAAGTAGTTCAGATGTTATTTTTTCTCATATCTGAATTCCGTTGCGCCTTAAATGTTTTCTTAGCCCTTTCTAAGATTACTTCAATTGTGGTGGCTTGCTTATTAATGTCTGTGTAATAACGTGTGAACTGCTATGTATATTGACTACTGTAACATTAACTTAGCCGGCCGCGGTGGCCGAGGGGACTGAGGCGCTCCAGTCACGGTCTGCACGTCCTCTACGGTCGGGGGTTCGAATCCCCCCCTCGGGCATGGATATTTGTGCCGTCCTTAGTATTAGCTAGTTCATAAGTAGTTTTTAAGTTTAGGGACTGATGACCCCGTAGTTAAGTCCCATAGACTCTACAAACATTTGAAAATTTTGATATTAACTTCCTGTTATTGAAGTAATTTGAAACCAGTCAGTTCTCAGTTTGGGCCAGGGAACAAGGCTTTATAGCAGGGAGTAACCAGCAGTTCACACGGACATCATATACCAATTTTAGTGCTAAAACAAAGCTCTTGTTACGTACAGTGGTCGACTGTTACTGGTAGGTTCGACGAATGCGCGAGTGTCACGGAAATGATCCGGCAACTAAATTGGGGATCGCTAGAGGAAAGACGACGTTCTTTTCGTGAATTTCTGTTGAGGAAATTTAGAGGGCCGGAATTTGAAGCTGAGTGTAGTACGGTCTTGCCGCCGCTTACTTATATTTCGTGTAGTGATCACGAAGACAAGAGAAATTAGGACTCGCATAGAGGCATATAGGCATTCTTTTTTCCTCGTTCTATTTAGCAGTGGAATAGGAAAGGAAATGCCTAGTAGTGGTACAGTGTACCCTCCGCCACGCACCTTACGGTGGATTGCGGAGTATGTATGTAGATGTAGACTTATAGTTCCATGTATTTATCAGTTTTCACACTATTTATTTTTCTTTGTCATATGATTTCATCGTTCCAAACATCTACGTAAATACTCTGCATGGCAGAGGGTTCATCCAGCCGCTTTTATGATGTCTGTCTAGAGTTCTATTCTCTAATAGCTCGCGGAATAAAGGAACACCGAAATCTTTCCGTTTTCTATCTGATTTCTTTTATTTTATTCTGATGATCATGTTTTCTTATGTAGGTGGATGTTAACAAAATATGTTCGCATTCGGAAGAGAAAGTTGGTGAAAGAAATTTCGCAAATAGATCACGTCGCAGCGAATGACGACTTTTTTATGATTTCCCACCCCAAGTCGTGCATCATTCCGGTGACACTCTCTCCCATATATCGCGATAGTACAAAACGAACTGCCCTGCTCTGATGTTTCTCTAAGTCGTCTGTCAGTCGCACTTGATGAGGATATCACAATGCGCAGCAATACTCCAAAATAGGACGCACAAGTGTGGTGTAGGCAGTTTCATTAGTAGACCTGTTCTAAGTGCTCTGACAACAAAACGTAGTCTTTGGTTCGGTTTCTCCACAATGTTTTCGACGTATTCTTTCGAATTTGTTTGTAATTGCTACTACTGGGTATTTTGTTGAATTTACGGCCTATAGTTTTGACTGTTTTGTCATGTAATTCAAGTTTAATGGGCTTCTATTAGTGGTCATATAGATGAGTTCACATTTCTCGCTATTAAAGGTAAATTGCCATTTTTTGCAAAATGCGGATGTTTATGTAATTCATTTTTAAGTTGCCTTTGATCGTCTGGTGACTTTACTAATCGATAAGTGACAGCATCATCCCCGAACAGTCAAAGAGAGCTACTCATGGTCTCCTATATCGTTTATAAAAATAAGGAGCAGTAGGGGCCCTATAACACTTCATGAGGAACGCCAGACATCACTTCAGTTCTACTCCATGACTTTCCGTCAATTACAACGTTGTTGTTGTGGTCTTCAGTTTGATGCAGCTCTGCACGCTATTCTGTCCTGTTCAAGTCCCTTCACCTGAGAATGCGAATTGCAACCTACATCGTTTTGAATCTCATTACTGTATTCGTCCCTCGGTCTCCCTCTACGATTTTACCCCACACACTTCCTTCGAAGGCTAACTTGACAATTCCTTGATTTCTCAGAACGCGTCTCACCAATCTAACCCTTCTCTTAGTTAGGATATGCCAGAAAGTTCTCATTAGTTACGTCATCTACCCATCTAATTTTCATCATCTGTCTGTAGCACCACATTTCAAAAGCTTGTATCATATTTTTGTCTGGACTGCTTATCGTCCACTTTTCACTCCCATACAATGCTACACTCGATACAAATCCTTTCAGAAAGGAGTTCCTAACAGTTACACTAATATTGGATGTCATCAAATTTCGCTGCTTCAAAAAGCATTTCTTCCCATAGCCTTTCTGCGTTTTATATCTTCTTAAATCGGCCATCAGAAGTTATTTTGCTACCCAAATAACAAAATTCATCTACTACTTTTATTGTCTCATTACTTAATCTAATTCCTTCAACATCGCCTTCTTTTCTGACGTTACATTTGATTACCCGTGTTTTACTCTTTTTAATGTTTATGAAGACACTGTCCATTCCATTGAATTACTCTTCCAGATACTTTGCAGTCTCTGACAAAATTACTATGTCATCGGCAAACCGCAATGTTTTTATTTCTTCTCCCTGAACTTTAATTCCCTCTCCAAATTTTTTCTTGCATTCCTTCACTGCTTGCTCAATGTACAGATTGAACAACATTGGGGAAAGGCTACAACCCTGTCTTCCTCCCTTCCCAACATCTGCATCCCTTTCTTGCTGTTCAACTCTAATAACCGGTGTCTGGTTTTTGTATGGGTTGAATATAACTCTTCGCTCCCTATATTTTACCCCTGGTACCTTTAGAATTTGAAAGAGTGTATTCCAGTCGACATTGTCAAAAGCTTTCTCCAAATCTACATCGCACTGTGTCCTTTCCGACAGTGTCGAAAGCCTTCCTGAAATTTAGAAGTACGGAAACTATTTGGCATCACTTGTCGATAGCATTCAGTACACAGGGTGTCCAGAAAAGGACTCCCTGATTCCAAAATTAAATATCTCGAAATCAAAGATCGATAGAGGAATGCAGTAAACGGTATGTTTATTGTGAAAGCTGTAAGACGTTTATACATCAGTTTGAAATAATAGTTACAAAATCTGCTAACAGATGGCACTGTGATCGCCATACGTAATGCCTAGTATAAATAGTGATCCGATCAGTTCCACTATTGAAACGTGAAAGGAGGTTAGCGTACCGAAAGAAGAGATTAAAACCATGTACTCCATCGAACAACGCGTTTTTCTGGTGCTAGAGTACCACAGGTTAGAAGGGAGTCGTACGGCAACAAGGCTAAGTTTTCAAGCACGATTTAATGATCCAAAAGGACCCGATGCGAAATCCATTCGTACGCTCTTCGCAAAATTTCAACGAACAGGGAGCGTAGCTGATGATCTAGTGGGGCATGTTGGCCGCAAGCAAACCGCAGTTACGCCTGAAGATATCGCCACAGTTTCTGGAATTATTCAGCGAAATCCAATGTCATCCGTCCGTAGAATTGCATCTGAGACTTGTTTGAAGCGTTCCAGCACGCAGAAAATACTGAGAAAGAGCCTGCACATGTTTCCATTCAAAATTCAAACACACCAGGCCATACCGGTACGAGCTGTGCAACAAAGGGTTGCCTTTGCTAATCAGATTCTCACAATGATTGATAGTGAAGGATTTGATGTTGGCTGCATCTGGTTTACAGGTGGAGCATACTTCCATCTGAATGGATACGTTAATAAGCAGAACTGGCGATTTTGGGGTTTCGACAAACCATATTGGTGTGAAGCGAAACTCCTGTATTCTCCTAAAGTGCAGTATGCAGCAGATGCATTATTGGCCCTTTTTTCATTCGAGAAATGGTCACTTGTGCACGTTACGTTGCAATTTTGGAATAATTTGTCGCCACACAGCAAGCGTTGGAGGATCGTCCAGGTACTGAATGGTTTATGCAAGATGGAGCCCGACCACATCGGACCGAACAAGTTTTTCGCTTTCTTGAGGAATACTTCGGGAATCGAGTCATTGCTTTGGAATATCCAAAATTTACTGGTGCAGGCATGGATTGGCCTCCATATTCGCCGGATTTGACTCCCTGTGACTTTTTTTAGTGGGGCACAGTGAAAGACATGGTCTACCCGAAGCATCCCGCCACGCTGGACGAGCTTGAATCGACGATCTCTGTGGCATGTGAATCCACTTCGGTTGATACACTATGAAATGTGATGGCGAATTTCATTCTTCGTTTGCGCCACCTCTGTAGTGCCAATGGTGAACATTTTTAAAACATTGTGATGTGATTGTTTGCAAAGAGTGTTTTCATACGATTATTTCACTTATGTATGCTGAAATGAGCTGTACAGCTTACAGCGCTATCTGTAAGCAGATTTTGTAACTATTATTTCAAACTGCTGTACAAACTTCTTACAGCTTTCAGAATAAACATGCCGTTTACTGCATTCCTCTATCGATCTTTGTTTTCGAGATATTTAATTTTGGAATCAGGGAGCCCTTTTCTGGACACCCTGTATCATGTGAGTAAAGAGCTAGTAGCTCTGTTTCACAATTTCTCTGATAATAGTTCGTTGCAATTTGACGACATTCTGGCCACTGGTGTTATTTTTACAGCTTTTAGAAAGTTGTCTTCTGGGATGTCGCACCAGTCTAAAGTGCGCGCCACGTACTTTCGCCGCGCGCCGCCATGCACGCACGGCGCGGCGTTCTTAAGTCAGCCACGAGCGCCCTCTGCTGCAACTCCGCTCGTGGCGACCACTGGACTGCATCGTTCACTTGGGACTGAGATAGGAACCAGTTAACACTTGGGAATCAGATAGGCACCAGTTAAGACTTGGCTATCGGATAGGCACTAGGAATCATCAGTAGGCAGGCCTCTATATAAACTATGTATCAGCATTCTGACGTCAAGAACTATGTAAAAGTATTACCAAGACTCCACGAAATATATACCTTGTTCTAATTTAGCCAAATGTTCTAGTTTCTGCTGTCCCACAGGCTGGTCACCTCCGTCCTGCACAAGTGTGCATCCTTTATTCCTGTTCAAAATGTTCGAATGTTTGTATAGGTTATGGGACTTAACTACGGGATCATCAGTCCCTAAGCTTACAAACTACATATGAACTAGCTAAGACTAAGGACGGCACAAATATCCATGCCCGACGGGGGATTCGAACCCCCGACCGCAGTGGCCGTGCAGACCATGACTGGAGCGCCTCAGTCCCCTCGGCCACCGCGGCCGGCTTTTATTTCTCTGTCGGTCTCTTTCTACTAGGCCACCGACACCTACGACAACCGGCAGTACGAGACACAAAAGTGGTGACAAGGATGGGATACAAAAGCGGCGACGAGGCTGGGACACAAAATCTTCTAAGTACAGTTCGGTCTCCCGCACCGCGTGAATGTAGCCCCGTTTTCTCGAGGACCCGCTTCCGGAATGGGAATGTATCGGGAGCGAGTGATGTGTCCGACGTCACACGCGGTTGGGTGATTGAAGTGAGGCGAGGCGGCCCGTTTGTGGGTCCGCCAGGGTTGCCAGGTATGGCGATTTTTCGCATTCTTGGCTATCTTTTTCTTAGAATAATTGCCATTCTAGCTTTATAGCGGCTGGCGATTACATGTGGCTACTAAAGGAATTAGTTGGTGACTATTTTATTTTCTTCAAATAAGACGAATTTAAAGCGATCCCTCTTGAGACATTGTATAAATGAAAATGATTGAACATCGCTAGAATACTGGGGAAATGTAATCACACTATAGAAGTTGCCACAAATGTCTGCACGTATCTTTGATCTGTGAATGTCATAGAGATGCAAAGAAATTAAACTTGCAGAGATAGACGTAAAATACCTCGAGAAGACTACTTACAAAGGTTCAAGAATAGGCTTTAAACGATAACTCCTAAAATATACTACAACCCCATATGTATGGCTGCTGTAGACATAGCGAGGAATACAACATGCACAGAGGCATTTAAACAGTATTTTTTTTTTTCGCGCTCCATGTCAGCACAACAGAAATTTCTAATAACTGCTACTGTGAGACAAGCCCTTTGCTACGAACTTTGCAGTAGTTAGCAATCGTATGCAGATATAAATGACAATGTAGAACACTCGGTAATTTCCATGTAGTTCTCATGGCCTGTAAATATCAATTTTGAAGAAGATAAAAGTGATTAGTAATCGAAGCTATGCATCAGAACTTCCCTTGTGTAAGTTTGGTAGAATCATTCTTGAATTGTTTTATGTTACGATTTTATTAGTTCTGAAATTAATACATATGTTAGTTAAATGTAACTGTGTTTATATTTAGTATCCACTGTATCTCTGGAGTGTCTCTCTTACATTTACAATATATATTTCGACTGGATTCGTTGATCAGTTGGTGGTGTGTATTGGTTCAGTTCCTGGCTGGGCTCAGATAAATGTTTCCTTTAAGAACGCGCTTTCTTGGAATGTCCAGTCTGGTGTCTATGAATCTGAGAGCGCCATAGTTTGTGTGGTGTCGCACAAGTACAAAGTGCGCGCCACCTACTTTCGCCGCGCGCCGTCATGCACGTACGGCGCGGCGTTCTTACGACGTCAGCCACGAGCGCCCTCTGCTACAACTCCGCTCGTGGCCACCACTGAACGACATCGTTCACTTGGGACTGAGATTGGAACCAGTTAGCACTTTGTATTCAGATAGGCACCAGTGAAGACTTGGCTATCGGATAGGCACTAGGCAGGCCTCTAGCTCAACCATGTATCAGCACTCTGCCGTACTGAACTATGTAAAAGTTAAGTATTGTATAAATTCTGTGCAATATATATCTCGTTCTAATTTACTCTAGTGTTTCTAGTTTCTGGCTGCTCCCCTCCGTACCTGCACCAGCGTGCTACCTTTATTCCTGTGTCGGTCTTTCTACTCGGCCACCGACACCTACGACGGAAACGAGACACAAAAGCGGCGACGAGGCTGGGACACAAAAGTGGCGACGAGGATGGGATACAAAATTTTGTCTTACTTCTTACTCAGTAACCAACTTACTCCCTGAATTTCAGGTTTATTGTTGTCGAGACACACGACATAATACCATAGCACAATGACGTTAACTGATTATGAATTGCTATAGGCCTACTTGATTATTTTTACTGAGGAAAAGGTGGATATATTTATGCATTTAATTGATAAAAAGATGGCGATATATTGGCTATCTTTTGTTTAAAATTTGGCGACAGAGCAATGGAAAAACCTGGACACACTGGGTCCGCTGGCGGTGTCGCGGAAATACTGTGGTGACGTCACAGCAGGCCGTGCAGGTGTTTTATCGGCGTCACAGTGAGGCGCGCAGTGGCGGGCAGCGGCGGCGGCGGCGGCGGCGGCGGCGGCGGTGCGTCACGGATGCGGCTGCTGCCGCAGCGCCGCCCCTCTGTGTGTGTCGGGGGCGGCGGGGGCGGCGGGGGCGGCGCGTCGATAGCGGGCGGCCGGGAGAGGCCTTGGCAGGCCGCCAGCCGCCGCCGCCGCCACCGCAGGGTCACGGGCAGGCGCGCTGCTACGGCGTGACGCACTCTGCCGCTGCTGCGATGGCCAGACACGCCACAGCGACCACCCGACACCTCAGTTACTATCGCGGTGTCATATTTGACCCCAGAATAAATACTTTCTTACCTAGCTCTGGAATCGCTCCACTCTTGCGCCAAAACATTTTATGTGTTCTCTTACAAGGGAACATCACCAACTCGACCTCATATTTTCTTGAAATATATATATATATATATATACTAATGAGGAGGTACTGAACAGAATTGGTGAGAAAAGGAATTTTTGGTATACCCTGACTAAAAGAAGGGATCGCTTGGTAGGACACATTCTTAGACATCGGGGAATCGTAAATTTAGCATTGGAGGGAAGTGTGTCATGTAAAAATCGCAGAGGGAGACCAAGAGACGCGTATATCAAGCAGATTAAAAAAAAAAAAGTTCAAATGTTTGTATGGTCTATGGTACTTAACTACGGTATCATCAGTCCCTAAGCTGACAAACTACTTATGAACTAGCTACTACTAAGGACGGCACAAATATCCATGCCCGAGGGGGGATTCGAAACCCCGACCGTAGTGGCCGTGCAGACCGTGACTGAAGCGCCTTAGTCCCGTCGGCCACCGCGGCCGGCTTGGGCGTGACGCACTCTGCGGCCAGACACGCTACAGTGACCACTGGCTGCCGCCCGACACCTCAGTTACTATCGCGGCGTCATATTTGACCCCAGAATAAATACTAGCTTACCTACCTCTGGAATGGCTCCACTCTTGCGACAAAAGATTTTGTATATTCTCTTACATCTACATCTACATGGGATACTTAGCAAACCACATTTAAGTGCCCTGGCAGAGGGTTCATCGAACCACCATTATACTATTTATCAAATGTTCAAATGTTTGTACAGTTTATGGGACTTACTGAAGCGTTACTGAAGCGCCTCAGTCACCTCGGCCACCGCGGCCGGCTACTATTTATCTCCCATTCCAATCTCGAATAGCGCGCGGGAAGTAAGAACACCTAAATCTCTCCGTTCGAGCTCCGATTTCTCCTATTTTATTCTCGTGGTCATTTCTACTCATGTAAGTGGGAGTCAATAATATATTTTCGCATTCTGAGGAGAACGTTGGCGATTGGAGTTTCGTAAGTAGCCCACGCCGCAGCGATAAGCGCCGTTGTTGTAATGATTCCCATCCCGGATCCTGTATCATTTCTGTAACGCAGTCTCCCCTGTATCGAAAATGTTCAAATGTTTGTATAGTCTATGGGACTTAACTACGGGGTCAGCAGTCCTTAAACATACAAACTACTTATGAACTACTTACGAACTAGGACGGCACAAATATCCATGCCCGAGGGGGGATTCGAACCCCCGACCGTAGTGGCCGTGCAGACCGTGACTGAAGCGCCTCAGTCCCTGCGGCCACCGCGGCCGGCCCCTGTATCGTGACAATACGAAACGAGTTGCCCTTCTTTGGATTCTTTCGATTTCCTCCATCAAACCTACCTTATAAGGATCCCACACTGGGCAGTAATTCTCCAGAAATGGACGGACAAGCGTAGTGTATGCTGTTTATTTTGTAGTTCTGTTCCATCTTTTAAGGGTTCTGCAAATAAAACGCAGTCTTTGGTTGGCCTTTCCCACGACATTATCTACGTGTTCTTTCCAGTTTAAGTCTGAAGTAATAGTAATTCGTAGGTATTTTCTGGAGTTAAGGTTTCACTTTTGATTGATTTATCTTGTAAACAAAGTTTAACGGATTTCATTTCGCACTCATATGGACTACTTCACACTTCTCATTATTTAGGCTCAATTGCCAATTTTTACACCATACTGATATCTTATACAGATCGTTCTGCAGTTGGTTTTGATATTCAGATGATTTTACTAGACGGTAAATAACGGCGTCATCTGCAAACAACCTAAGAGAGCTACTTAGATTTTCCCCTAAATCGTTTATGTAAGCAAGGAACATCGCAGGACCAATAACACTATCGTGTCGAACGCCTGATATCACCTCTGTTTTAGTCGATGCCTTACAATCGATTATTACGAACTCTGTCCTCCCTGACAGAAAATCCCCTATTCAATAGCAAATTTGGGGCGATATACCATAACCACGCTATTTGATTGAAAGCCGTTTGTGAGGTACAAGGGAACATCACCAACTCGACCTCATATTCTCTTGAGAAAAAAAAAAAAAAAAAAATATATATATATATATATATATATATATATATATATATATATATATATGAGCTAGATATCAACTTCAGAAATCCATATCACGTGAAAATTTGGGACTATTTTTCAGATACTAGGCAGTTACGGCCTCCTCAGAGTACAGCTTTTAAACATTCGCGCGCTCGGGTTGTTCCTCACTCGGCCTGCTTCACTGCGGCCGCTTAATGTCCAAACGTCTATACTCCGTTCACCGAAACGAGAGACATAGTGTAAACACAAAGAGGTACGTGACCAGGGGTCGACAAAACAGGGTAGCTAGCTCAATTTCGCAGCATACGTTTCAAGTGTAAGGTCGTTGCGTGTTTTGTTACTAACATGTACAAACATTTAAAATTCATTTCTTTTATACTTTATAAGATGTAATTTTCCCCTAAACTTTCCCTAATCTGCATCATCGCTTAAAACATAGCAAACACTTCACTTTTCCAAGTGTTGGAAACTTTGCTTCGTCGCGGTGGAGTAGCCGAGCGGTCTAAAGCGTCTCGTTGCGGAGCGCGCGGTTGTTCGCCGTGGAGGTTTTGAGTCCTCCCTGGGGCATGGGTGTCTGTGTTGTCCTTAGGTTAGTTTACCTAGGTTTAAGTAGTTTGTAAGCTACGGACTGATGACCACGCAGTTTGTTCCGATAGATATACAAACATGAACAAAACTTTTCTTCTTTCAGTCAAAGTCATCAAGACGAACTGAATGCTTCTGTCGTATTTCCTTTTATTATTATTATTATTACCCTTGAAGACTCAAAGCGTGTATGACTTTCTATTGACTGTTTTCATAACACTAGTAACCATGTGTTTCTCTGAAGAACTTTGTTACTTCTTCACTTCTTCTTTGGACCCTTACTGGGTGGACTCAAATTGAAAGATGACATAATGAGATTACTCTGACGTGACACAACGAAAGAAAAAAAGAGACTCATAGACCATGAATGTTGAATGTTATTGTAAACACTAATACTTACGTTACTATTCAGCAACTGGTCCTTTAAGATGACGTTTACACTCAACACCTATTATCACTCCTATATAACAACACTCACAACGAAATTACACCTGAAACGTATGCAGCGAAATTGAGCGAGCGTTTTGTGCACCCCTAGTCATGAGCCGCAATGTGTTTACAGTACGTCTCTCGTTTTGGTGAACGGAGTATAGTACTGTGCAATGAAAGGACAACAGCGAATCCCTCGAAGTGTGAAATTTGAAGAGCTAGGGAAATGAAGGAGCAAATAATATTACAAAATGAAACATAAGTACTGTAACTCTTTCAAGTTTATTCCAATAGTGTTAGTTTTACATATAAAAAGATGTTGTGCATAAAAGATATTGAAAATTAAATTACGTTACACTACTTGTTCAAAAACCTTGTCATTCGTTTCCACCGCAGTTGTGACGCACAGTATAAAACGCAAACGGCTCGTTACATATATTCTTCTGTTATGGAGACGGACAAAGTGGTATTCGACGATTTAAAATCATCAAAGCCGCTTTCACCATCACTGACGACCTCAATTCCACGGCCAAGCTCCGTTGAAACAATGAAAGTCTAAAGTGCGCGCCACCTACATTCGCCGCGCGCCGCCATGCACGCACGGCGCGGCGTTCTTACGACGACAGCCACGAGAGCCCTCTGCTGCAACTCCGCTCGTGGCCACCACACAGAACGACATCGTTCACTTGGGACTGAGATAGGAACCAGTTAACACTTCGGAATCAGACAGGCACCAGTGAAGACTTGGCTATCGGATAGGCACTAGGCAGGCGTCTAGCTCAACTATGTATCAGCATTCTGCAGTATTGAGCTATGTAAAAGTTAAGTATTACTAAGTCTCTAAGAAATATATATCTCGTTGTAATTTACTCTAGTGTTTCTAGTTTCTGCTGTCCCACTGGCTGGTCACCTCCTACCTGCACAAGCGTGCATCCTTTATTCCTGTGTCGGTCTTTCTACTCAGCCACCGACACCTCCGACGGAAACGAGAAACAAAAGCGGCGACGAGGCTGGGACACAAAAGAAAGTGTTCGACGAATCTGACGGTGGTGAAATAGTAGCGTCGTTATCGTCGGCGTCATCCACTTGTAATTCTGCACCAAACGTCAACCCGCTTTTTTCTTCTATATCAAGCACCTTCGTCAGATCAATTGTCTGTGATGTCTGCAATGCAGTTGAAAGATATAAGGAAATGCATAAAGAAAGCGCCATGTATTTTTTCCTTGTATAGTACGTGTAATAACTGCAGATGATTATGCTTATAGGTGACGACTTTAAAGAGCTCTAATTCTTTGACATTTAATCGTTTCCGATTAGTTCAAATGTTCAAATGTTTGTATAGTTTATGAGACTTAACTACGGGGTCATCAGTCCCTAAACTTGCAAACTACTTATGAACTACTTACGAACTACTTACGAACTAGGACGGCACAAATATCCATGCCCGAGGGGGGTTTCGAACCCCCGACCGTAGAGGCCGTGCAGACCGTGACTGGAGCGCCTTAGTCCCCTCGGCCACCGCGGCCGGCTTTCAGATTAGTCATCATTCCATACCGCTCCTGGAGATGTCGCACGGCAGCCTGTGGGTTAATTTACATCGCGAACACAAACCTCTTCCTGGGCTCTGCCTACAGTACTAGGCGTTCGGGCATTAAGCGGCCGCAGTGAAGCGGGCCGAGTGGAGCAGCCCGAGCGTGCGAGTATTTAAAAAGCTGTACTTTTAGGAGGCCGTAACTGCGTAGTATCTGAACAATTGCCCAAATTTTCACGTGATATTGATTTCTGGGATACCTAGCTCATGTATTTTTTTCTCAAGAAAATACGAGATCGAGTTGATGATGTTCCCTTGTTAGAGCAAACTAAAATCGCAAATGGATGTCAAAACACACTTGATCTCATTGTAAAACATAATCCCGAGCACATAACCAGCACCAAAACGGATGGAGGTAGTAGTCGACACAGGGGCTATGGTAGCGAGATTCAATACGGAAAGTCCCAAAGTAACCAAAAATAGACGAAAAGTATATTTGTTCAGAAAAAGCAGATAGAATTACACGAATTTGCTTCTTGAAACACAGTTCTGATTCCAAACCCTAAACGTGAATGTATACCAAATGTGGCTCCAATTCAATTTAAAGAAGTAGTATCGACAGCAATTGACAGTTTCGTACCAAATAAATTAATGGAAGAAGGTGGTGATCCCCCTTGGTAAACAAAACAGGTCATGACACTGTCGCAAAAACAGTGACAAATGAATGCAAAATTTAAACGAATACAAAATCCCCAGGATTGGCGATCCTCTTTAGAAACTTGCAATTTAGTGAGGACTTCCACAATGAAACACTTTCTCGACATTTGACTGAGTACCCAAAGAGATTTTGGTCATAATTATGTCAAATATACTAGAGGCAAGACACAAACAATACCCTCACTACATGGTAGTAATGGCGATCCCGCCGGTGATAGCGCTACTAAAGCAGAGTTACTGAACACAGATTATCGAAACTCATGCACCAAAGAAGGCGAAACCAATGTTCCAGATTTCGAATTACGAACGGAGACTGTAATGAGTAACGTAGAAGTAGATATCATCGGAGTAGAGCGGCAACTAAAATCACTTAACAAGAACAAGTCTTCTGGTTCGAACTGAATACCCATTAGATTTCTATTTGATTATGCTGAAGCGGTAGCTCCTTACTTAACAACCATATACAAACGCTCACTCAAAGATGTATCTGTACTAAAAGACTGGAAAGTTGCACAGGTCACACCTATATTCAAGAAAGGAAATAGGGGTAACCCACTAAACTACAGGCCTATTTTATTGACGTCAATTTGCAGCAGGATTTTGGAACATATCCTGTATTCAAATATTACGAATTATCTCGAACAGAATGATCTATTGACCCAAGATAACCACGGATTTAGAAAATATCGTTCATGTGAAACACAACTACATCTTTACTCATACGAAGTGATGAGTGCTATCGACAAGGGCTCTCAATATGATTCCGTATTTTTAGATTTCCAGAAGGCTTTTGACACTGTACCTAAAAAACGACTTTTGATCAAATTGCGTGGTTATGGAATATCGCCCCAGATTTGTGACTGAATAGGGGATTTCCTGTAACAGAGGACACAGTTTGTTGTTATCGATGGTAAGGCATCGACTAAAACAGAGATGATATTCGGCGTTACACAGGGAAGTGTAATTGGTCCTCTGCTGTTCCTGTGGTGTCGCACAAGTACAAAGTGTGCGCGCCACCTACTTTCGCCGCGCGCCGCCATGCACGCACGGCGCGGCGTTCTGACGACAGCCACGAGCGCCCTCTGCTGCAACTCCGCTCGTGGCCACCACTGAACGACATCGTTCACTTGGGACTGAGATAGCAACCAGTTAGGACCTTCGGAATCAGATAGGCACCAGTGAAGACTTGGCTATCGTACAGGCACTAGGCAGGCCTCTAGCTCAACTATGTATCAGAATTCTGCAGTACTGATCTCTGTAAAAGTTAAGTATTGTATAAATTCTGTGCAATATATATCTCGTTCTAATTTACTCTAGTGTTTCTAGTTTCTGGCTGCTCCCCTCCGTACCTGCACCAGTGTGCTATCTTTATTCCTGTGTCGGTCTCATTCCACTCGGCCACCGACACCTACGGCGGAACGAGACACAAAAGCGGCGACGAGGCTGGGACATAAAAGTTCCTTTCTTACATAAACGATTTGGAAGATAAGCTAAGCATCTCTCTTAGGTTGTTTGCAGATGACGCCGTCATTTACCGTCCAGTTACATCATCTGAATGTCAAAACCATCTGCAGAACGATCTAAATAAGATATCGGTATGATATAAAAATTGGCAATTGACTCTAAATAATGAGAAGTGTGAAATCGTCCACATGAGTACAAAAAGAAATCCGTTAAACTTTGTTTACAAGATAAATAAATCAAAATTGAAGGCCGTAAACTCCACAAAATACCTAGGAGTTACTATTACTTCAGACTTAAACTGGAAAGAACACGTAGATAATGTCCTGGGAAACGCGAACGAGAGATTGCGTTTTATTGGCAGAACCCTTAAAAGATGTACAGAACTACAAAAAAAACTGCATACACTACGCTTGTTCGTCCATTTTTGGAGTATTGCTGCCCAGTGTGGGATCCTTATCAGGTGGGTTTGACGGAGGACATCGAAAGAGTCCAAAGAAGGGCAGCTCTTTTCGTATTGTCACGATGTTGGGGTAATCAGTATGTTAAAAAACACACATCTTATCTCCTGCCACAGATTTTCCTTTTTAATGTGTTAAATTATTACCACAAACAAGGGACAAAGAATTTCGAATCGACTGTTAGAACTGTGATTTTAACAAAGTAATAATGTGTGTTTACAAAATACCTTCTAAAATTTCCTCCTGCTGCTTAAAAACTAACAAATTACGTGTAAAATTTCATCTGTGTTGAAATCCTAGATAGGTTTTGCAAATTCAAATAAAAATATTGCTGATGAAACTCACCATTTTAGCTGGTCTGCATATATTCATTTTGAACGAGTCTTGTGTCTCGAACACGCTCCTTTCTCTTTGATGGCATTAATAAATCACGTCAGCGATAACAAGCTGCCTCATCTCTCTAACTACAGAAAATATTTGTATCTCTATCTTATTCTTCGTCCACTGCTGATACCATAAGCAAATATAACTTCAAAGCGGCTCTGTTAAATTTTCAGCACCAGTTTTTGCAGTTCTTTTTCCCTCAACTCTTTCATATTTGCTGATACACTAATGTCATCTGTGCATTGCCAGTTCTATATATCTTTTGAACAGAAGCATTTAGAGTAAACAACTGCTCTGCTGACCAACCAGAAAGTAACACTAAAAAGACCGGAGACATCGCACCCAGATTTATTCGCGAGATAACACATTCATCTTACATCTTATAAAATAGGCTGTATGTATGTATGTATGTATGTATGTATGCTTCACATCTCCTCCTGAACTACTGGATCGATTTCAACCAAACTTGGTGCAAATGTTCCTTACTCGTATAAGGCAACAATCGATGTCGGGGTAAGAATCACCTACGACACAGACATAAGGAGATATGACGTCATAAACAATGAGATGCGCAAAAAACTGCTGCGTCAAACGACATTACTGCACATTTCCTCGTACACCACTGGACCGATTTCAACCAGGTTTGATACACATATTGTTTACGTGAGGCAACAATTGCTGTAGGAGTACTAACCACATACGACACATGGTTCAGGAGATATAACGTTATGAAGAACAGGAATCGCAAAAACTGCTACATAATGCGACGAGACTTTATAAATACACTATATGAGAATGACAGTACTTGGCGACTTGCAACAAACTTTAAACATTATTTCAAACCATTATTAAACTTTTTCTCGCAGACAACCACATTAAAAAAATACTACCTTTCCGCTGTTCATGGAGCAAAACTATGGAATTCGGTATAATATTACGATTTACAATTTCTACACTACCAATTGTACTCGCAGGAAATTTTGCAGACTGAATACACACTTAGAGCTGAATGTACGTTCGAAATTGTATTACACTACGACACGTAGTTCATGAGATATGAGGACGTAAGGAGTAACGTCCATGGAAAACCGCTCTATCACGTTTTAATCTATTACCTATTTACTACTAACGATATTTGCAACAGATTTTACTGACATATAGCACTTATGCAAATCAATATATTCTTGCAAAATTTTACAATTGTATAACATATCTATACTAATAATAAATCTTTAAATGTAGGCCTCTCGCTGTCCATACAGTTCTCTTTCTTTTTGTGACACCAGGCTTACTGATGTTTGTAACTTTACAGATTCTGAAGATGATTTAATCGAAACGCGTCAATAAACGCATGACCACATCACTATCCGTGGCCCTATAATTTTACACAGCGTCCTAACAGCACTGTTTATCAAGTAATATTTTACGTTTCATTTTATGCATCAGAACTATGACAGTAGTCACTTTTAGGGCTAACAGGGACAAAGAAATGTGTTTTTAATTACGATCCAGTCATTTTCGTCATGTTTAAAGTAAGTAGTCATTTCACTGGCTCCTAATGATAGCTGGAGATGGCATGGGGTCGGAGCTTGTGTTGTTTATTTGCAGCAGACCACACCTCGCTCTCTCCACCACTGATGGCAGCTGGAAGAACCCACAGCTCCTGCTTCGCTCCGCATCATCTCGGTTAAACACAATTTTATTCCCTTATTTTATTCTAACTAGTATTGTCTGTGGTCAAAAATCGACCAATTGTGTTTACAATGGTCACTGAGTGTAAAATTTTACGTTATCATGTCGGTGGCCACGCGTGATTATGTTGAAAACATTAACAACACGATAGTAAATCTTTGCCCATTTGTTCGAACCACATAGAATGACTCGATAAGTGTATCGTACAAAATGTTCAAATTCAAATATTTGTTAAGCTTATGGGACTTAACTACGGGGTCATCAGTCCTTAAACTTACAAACTACTTATGAACTACTTACGAACTAGGACGGCACAAATATCCATGCCCGAGGGGGGATTCGAACCCCCGACCGTAGTGGCCGTGCTGACCGTGACTGGAGCGACTCAGTCACGTCGGCCACCGCGGCCGGCTGTATCGTACAGATCATGAAATAAATAATGCTGTTCCTGCTTTATGGTTGACAGGTCTTGTATGTATCCTCGTCCGCTCAGTAAAAATAATTCCCCTCGTAAAGCGAAGATTCCATGAGAAACATCAGCGTTGTCAAGCGATTGTTTAAAATGAAGACTCACAGGATTCTCACTATTCAGCATCTGTTGCCAACATTATCATAGGAGGCCACTGGGATATTTGGTAAAATTTAACCGGCACTGGGAGGTATGAAAAGCTATCTTTTACGTGTTAAGGAAAATGCCTGACACAATAACAACAAATGAAAACGGAAGTATATACTCCTCATGCCATTTTCGAATTATATAACTTACATTAGCCTAATATTTGAAATGGAACTACAATTTCGGTGTTCGTATATTTATACAACGTCAAGAACCAATGTTATTTCGATACTGCGATATTCAGAATTCCAGAGCTGACAACATGTCGACTTCGTAGTTCCACCCGTGCATCGCCACATGCCTCTCCTGGAGCATCATCATTTATATCGCCATTGGCATGAAAACATCCATTTTCTTTAACCACTCTTAATCACTGCGAAAATGAAGCATTTGAACGGCACAAGAAAGTGAGTTGGGAGCACTTCATGTTTCGATATTCATTTATTTTAATACTGCAGATGCGCTGCATTACAGCGTATTTGGTCGAGGCGAATAGCCAATCAGTGAACTGATTGTTGGAGAATGTAGAACTTGATCCAAGCTGTAGATAGGAAAATTTCTACTTCCTTTTACGACTTTTAATGGCTAAATGCACACATAATATTTATATTCGTGAAATCTACAACAAAAAATCTTTCGAATTATGTAACTTTCATTGGCCTTCTTGTACGAATAAATTAGTAATCTGTACCACAATTTTCGTGTTAGCGTATTTATATGACTTAATGTAATTTATTTTAATTCTCTAAACGAAAAAAATGAAAATGAAAGAAATTAAAAAATTAAAAACATTATAGAACAATATCCTGAAGATCGCTCACCATTGGATCGAAACTAGTTGATAATAGAGCGACAAATTTGCGCGCTAGACTGATTTTATATGTAAAAAGTAAAAACAATGTCGTTGCATTCCGTTGGCCAGGTCGTTCATCGCATCACTGGCCGGGGTGGGGTGGCCGAGCGCACTAAAGCGCCTTGCTACGGAGCGAGCATTTGCTCACTGTCGGAGGTTCGAGTCCTCCCTGTGTGTGTGTGTGTGTGTGTGTGTGTGTGTGTGTGTGTGTGTGTGTGTGTTGTCCTCAATGCATGTTAGTTTAAGTACATCTACATACATACTCCGCAATCCACCGTTAGGTGCGTGGCGGAGGGTACACTGTACCACTACTAGGCATTTCCTTTCCTATTCCACTCACAAATTGAACGAGGAAAAAAAGAATGCCTATATGCCTCCGTACGAGCCCTAATTCCTCTTATCTTGTCTTCGTGATCTTTTCGCGAAATGTAAGTAGGCGGCAGCAAGATCGTACTACACTCAGCTTCAAATTACGGCCCTCTAAATTTCCTCAACAGAAATTCACGAAAAGAACGTCGTCTTTCCTCCAGCGAACCCCAATTGAGTTGCCGGAGCATTTCCGTGACACTCGCGCATTCGTCGAACCTACCAGTAACAAATCTAGCTGCTCGCCTCTGAACTGCTTCTATGTCTTCCTTTAGACTAATCTACTGCGGATCCCAAACACTTGAGCAATACTGAAGACGTGGTCGTAGAAGCGTTTTATACGCGGTCTCCTTTACAGATGAGGTACATCTTCCCAAAATTTTCCCAATAAACTGAAGTCGGCTGTCCGCCTTACTCACAACTGTCCTTACATGTTCGTTCTACTTCATATCGCACTGAAATGTTACGCCTAGATATTTGAACGACGCGACAGCATCAGCAAGCTCATTACTAATGCTGTATTCGAACATTATGGGATTGTTTTTCCTACTCATGCGCAATCACCTTACATTTTTCTTCATTGAGAGCTAGCTGCTATTCTTTACACCAACTAGAAATTTTGTCTAAGTCATCCTGTATGCTATTACAGTCAGTTAAAGACGACACCCTCCCATACACCACAGCATCATCAGCAAACAGCCGCAAATTACAAGTTACTCTGTCCATCAGATCATTTATAGAGATAAAAAATAATAGCGGTCCTATCACATTTCCTTGAGGCACGCCTAACGATACACTCGTCTCTGATGAACACTCGCCGTCGAGAACAACGTACTGCGTTCTATTACTTAGGAAGTCTTCCAGCCAGTCACAAATCTGTGAATCTATTCCCTAAGCTCGTATCTTCATTAACAGTCTGCAGTGAGGCAGTGAGCAGTTTGTAAGCCTAGGTACAGAAGACCATAGCAGTTTGATGCAATAAGTTTACTAACATTTGAACATATGAATCATCGCATCATTGTTTCCTGTGTAGACACCAGTGTGCTGGCCACTACGGTCGGGGGTTCGAATCCCCCCTCGGTCATGGATATTTGTGCCGTCTTTAGTCTTAGCTAGTTCATATGTAGTTTGTAAGCTTAGGGACTGATGACCACGTACTTAAGTTCCATGAGTTGTACAAACATTTGAACATTTGAACCAGTGTGCTAATCGCAGCTACGTCTGCCTTGCGGACAGTCCACACGGCTCTGCAAGATGTCAGCTGGTATGCGCGGACACTGTAGCGGTGCAACACGAATCGTTGTCTATGGTTGGTGTTGAGGCAGTGCCATCCGTCACTGCCTGTCACGTGAAATGGGGCGACGAGTTGGATGCGATAGGTGCCATCGGTCAGTCAATTACTCTTCAATTCAGTGATTACAGATGCGTGTCGCAGGTTTCTCTGTTATGTCCCACATTATCACTGGTTTCTATTAAGGATAATCTACAATCACTATAAACATATAACCTTCCTCCGTGGAACTTCGGAACATCCTCAAAACATGCTCGCTGGCTTCTGCGAGGCATCCTGAAGCAGCTTACTCAAAGCAAATGCACGAATGAACACCAATCACAGTTTGTGCATGTCCAGTTTAACCTGCTAGAATGACACTGTGCGACTCACAGCTATACCGTTTTTGCATAACACCCCTTTTTATTGCACTGTACATATTTCGACTATTTTCAAATGCTACTGAACAATTACAATTTGTTTATACGTCATCATCATCATCATCATCATCATCATCATCATCACCATTGGAGACTAATTATGCCTTTCAGCGTTCAGTCTGGAGCACAGTACCTCTAATAAAATTCCTCCATTCCTATTCAATGCTAACATTGATGCCTCATCTGATGTTATGCCTTTTACTTCAAAATCGTTCTTCACCGAATCTAAGTACTTTCTTCTTGCTCTACCTCGACTCCTCTTACCCTCCGCTGCCGAGCTCATGAGTCTCTTAAGTAACCTTGCTTCTCACATGCGTGTAACATGACCCCACCATCTCAGTCTGTTCGCTCTAACTGCTTCATCTACGATGTTCATTCCCAGTTTTTCTTTGATTTCCTCATTATGGACACCCTCTTGCCATTGTTCCCATCTATTAGTACCTGCAATCATTCTTGCTACTTTCATATCTGTAACCTCTACCTTATGAATAAGGTAACATGTATCCACCCAACTTTCACTCCCATACAGCAAAGTTGGTCGAAAGATAGAGAGGTGCACTGCTAACTTAGTCTTGGTGCTTCCTTCTTGCAGAAGAGAGTAGATCTTAGCTGAGCACTCACTGCATTAGCTTTGCTGCACCTCGATTCCAGTTCTTTCACTATGTTGCCATCCTGTGAGAAAATACATCCCAAAAACTGTCTACCTGTTTTAACTTTGTTCCTCCTATTTGGCACTCAATCTGTTTGAATCTCTTTGCCACAGACATTACTTTCGTTTTGGAGATGCTGATCTTCATATCGTAATCCTTGCACCTCTGATCGAGCACTGAAATATTAGATTGTAACCTTTCAATTTAATCGGCCATTACAACTAAGTCATCCGCATATGCGAGACTGCTTATTTTGTTTTCACCTATTTTAATCCCGCCCTGCCAGTCTACTGTTTTCAACATATGATCCATGAATAGTATAAACAACAGTGGTGACAGGTTACAGCCTTGTCTTACCCCTGAAACTACCCTGAAACATGAGCTTAATTTGCCATCTATAACTGCTGCCTGACAGTCTACGTAAAGCCCTTTAATTGCCTGCAGAAGTTTGCCTCCTGTACCATAATCTTGAAGAACTGAGAGTAGCTTCCTCCTAGGAACACGGTCATAAGCCTTTTCTAGATCTACGAAACATAGATACAATTCCCTGTTCCACTCATTTCCATTACCTGCCGTAGGCTAAAGATCTGGTCCTGACAGCCTCTAAGAGGCCTAAACCCACACTGATTATCATCTAAATTGTCCTCAATTAATACTCGCACTCTCCTTTCAACAAACCCTGAGAATATTTTGCCTACAACGCTAATTAAAGAGATATCTCGATAGTTGTTGCAATCTTTTCTGTTTCCATGTTTGAAAATTGGCGTGATTGGCGTCCAGTCAGATGGAACTTGTCCCGATTCCCACGCCTTTTCAGTTATCCTGTGTAACCATTTGAGACCTGATATTCCACTGTATTTGACGAGTTCCTGCTTAATTTCATCCACCCCAGCCGCTTTATTGCACCGTAATCTACTGCCCATATTCTCCACTTCGTCAAATGAGATCCTGTTTCCAGCGTCGTTCCTATCCCATTCTACCTAAAAAATCTGACACATCATTGAAAGTTTCCCCTACGTTGAGCAATTCTTCAAAATATTCCCTCCATCTGCTGAAGACATCCACAGGATTGACTAGCAACTTTCCTGACCTGTCCAAAACACTTGTTAATTCCTTGTTCCCTCCCTTTCCAAGTTTGCTAATTACGCTCCAAAATGGCTTTTCCGCGGCTTGACCCAGAGTTTCCAGCTTGTTTCCAAAGTCTTCCCATGATTTCTGCTTGGAGTCTGCAATTATCCGTTTGGCTTTGTTTCTTTCTTCAGCATAACTTTCTCTGTCTGTCTGATTTCTAGTATGGAGCCATTTTTGAAATGCCTTCTTTTTCTTTTTACATGCTGCCTTGACTGTGACATTCCACCAAGCTGTCTGCTTCTTCCTGCCTTTACACACTACTCTTCCAAGACATTCTCTAGCTGCTTCCAGTACTGTGTCCCTGTACCTTGACCATTCCTTTTCCAGTGACTGTAAATCATTACATTCAACTGACTGGTACCTTTCCGAGATCATTGTTATGTATTTGTGCCTAATTTCCTTGTCTTCTCCACTCTTATCCTTCTACACATGGACCTGACCTTCTGCTCTTTTGGCCTCACAAAACCAGTTTCACTGCAGATTAAATAATGGTCAGTATCATCAAAGAACCCTCTGAAAACACGTGTGTCCTTGACTGTCTTCCTCAATTCCTTGTCTGTTATTATATAGTCAATGATAGATCTGGTTCCCCTTCCTTCCCAAATATAGCGGTGAATGTCCTTATGCTTAAAGAAGGAGTTTGTGATAACTAACTGGAACAGAAATCCAAGAGCTGTTTTCCGTTCCTGTTGGCCTCCATATCCTCTCCAAACTTACCCATAACCTTTCCATAACCTTCCGCTCGATTTCCTATCCTGGCGTTGAAATCATCCATGAGTAAAACACTATCCTATTCCTTCACTCTAACAACTACATCACTAAGTGCGTTGTAAAATCTGTCCATCTCATCTTGATCTGTCCGTTCACAGGGTGAATACACTGCTACAATACGTGAAAAATAAAAATAATTAATTAAAATGAGGATAATGGTAGTGAATTGAATGATAAGTAAATCATTAATTAAAATTCCTACAATAATCAATATTTCTTGTATAGTTATTTATGAAGTTCAGTCACTGTTGGGCATGTTTTGTACACTTTTTAGAGCTCCGGCTTACTCCTTTGAAATATTACGTAAAATAGTCATTAGTGATATATTAATGTTTTTAAAGAAATCATTTTATCTATTCTACCGACATTGTAGTATTGATGCTGCAGCAGACGTAGAAACTCTCAGGCGTAAGTCCAAGTTTAAGGCCATTTCATAATACATGGGTTATCTCCTCTTCAATTATGAATAAAACAGTACAATTCCAATTAAACTCCACTTATATTTTTAAGAACGAAAAACTTTACATTTTGTACATTTGCACTTCTTACATTCTCTAACGGCTACGAAAATCATACTGATACTGACTAATACAAAAAATAGACAGTCTGTATATAACCTTCGCTTGTTCTAGTCATTAACATCTGAAAGTAATTCGTTTACTGTTGACTTTATAATTTAACCTCTTTAAGGAAAATACATTAACATTCGCTTTTTTTATCGTGAATTAATTAATCTATACCTGAATATACAGAAAGCAAAAAAATTGTACATTCGTTACATCAATTGTGAAGATAAATATTGTAAGAAGACATTAATTCTTCTACCGCTCTTAATGTATACCTTTTCTCTCATAGCCCTATGGTAACGCTACACTACACTGGAATATATGACAAAAATCTTTAGAGGTGGGACGGACACAAGTTATGTAGAAAAGACAGAAATTAAAACAATTGAAGAGCCAAAAGGCGGAAAAATCTTTTTAAAAATCTGACGTCTGTGGCTCTTCGGGTCGCAAGCATCATAACATGAGCATTTATTCGAGGCGATAAGTCGGCTTTTAACGAGGTTACATTAATTTTGTCTACGCACATTTACAAATGCAACCGTTCACTCTTTCCCGTTTTTAACACTGTAGGATCCTTGTACCGACAGTATGGAAAGATTCAGGAGAGGTGGGATGGTCCCCCAAGAAGCTGTCTTTATTTAAGGTCTCCTGCCTGGTGAAAATATGCAGTTTGCAGGAGAAGCATTGGTGTGACCTAGATGTTGACTCTCTCATTCGAACGAAGGCTTTCGGAGGCTTTGCCCAGCAGTCTTAAAATAGAGCGCCTCGTCATCACGTGTTAATTACAGGGGATGACTACAAGCTGGGAGCCACTCAGCACTTGCTGACTGCCTTGTGGTTACGATGGAAGCCAGCAAGCCGACGAGGGGTCGTGTCTGTGGGAGATGACAGCGCGACACGGGGCGAGACGGGCCCACAGAGAACACGTAGCGGCTGACCTCCTACTGCAGCGAAATCTGTATCAGTGAAAATGTGAATATTTGTCAGTACAAAACCGGTAGTTGGAACGTTCATAGAATCCGTGTAGGAATGTGTGGACGGTAAGGAGTATGAAAACAAATCGCACTGACGTGTTTTACGGCCCACCTTAGATTTGTAGTTTTATAAGTTTTTGCAAACATTTTCGTTCAAAATAATAATCTAAAAAATAAAAAATAAATAATAAAAAATTAGTTAATAAGAGTGTCTGAAACGCTTTTAGCAAAAAAAAAAAAAAAAAAAAAAAAAAAAAAAAAAAAAAGTAGTGATGGGTTCCGAACCACTTACTTTCAGCGTCACAGTCCAAGACATTGCCCACTACGCTACATCCAACAGTTACAAGTGGCTTTCTATAATCTCTTACTATTGATGGCCCTTGTTAACTGATGCTAATATAGCATTTGTAGACACTAGATTATCATTTATCGTACGAAGAACGACGTGTTTTTGTTAATTCTTCAGTGCGCCATTGCTTTGAAATTACAACGTGTAAGTTACAATAAGAAAATCATCAAATACGCAATGTAAGATGGCGTATGCCACAGTGAGTTCTGGGCGATGAATGTCACGTGACATCTGCGAACGGCTCGTTTTCGTGAATTCAATGGAGGATGTCAAAACTCCGTTATTTTTGTAAATATCTCTCAAACGATACGAGAGATGGAAAAACATAAGGAATAAAGCTGTAGAGAATTTTCGGTTCGGTTTCTGAATGCGAGGAAAGTGAAACCAAGTGAAATTTATCGGCAAATTTGCGATGTTTACGGACCAAATGCAATAAGTGATTCAATGGTGAGAGGATGGGTCCGACAGTTCAATGGCGGGTGTAGTGATGTGCACGATGAAGAACGAAGTGGGCGTCCACCTTTGGTTACAGAAGAACTGGTTCACGCGGTTGATGACAAGATCCAGGAAAACCGTAGGTTTACAATTAGTGCTCTCGTTATGGACTTCCCCCATCACGATCACTGATGCATGAAATTGTTACCAAACAACTGAAATTCCGTAAACTTTGCTCACGTTGGGTACCAAAGATTCTCACTGAGCAACACAAAACACAACGGATGGGTAGTGAGTGCTCTTGAGGTTTTGACCCGTTATGCTGAAAGCGGCGAAGAATTTCTGAGACGGATAGTCACAGGAGATCAAACGTGGGATTCTTACGAAACCCCTGAGAGTAAGCGGCAATCAATGGTATGGAGGCACACATCATCCCCACCAAAGCTAAATCCGAAGCAAATCATGACACCTCGCAAAATGATGTGCACAGTGTTCTGGGACTGGAAAGGCATCCTACTCATTGACTTATTACCGCGTGGTCAAACAATCAAAGCAGATGCTTATTGCGGGACACTTCGGAAATTGCGCCGTGCAATTCAAAATAGGCGCCGGAGACTGCTGTCAAAAGGTGTTGTTTTGCTTCACGACAACGCACGACCGCACACTGCAAATGTGATGAAATACCTCCTACAGGGATTTGGCTGGAACGTGTTTGACCATCCTCCGTACAGCGCTGACCTCGCTCTTAGCGATTTTCATCTGTTCTTATATCTCAAGTCTTTCCTTGGTGGTCCTCACTTCACCAATGACGACGAGCTGAAAGAAACTGTTGCCAACTGGTTGAAGACACAGGCGGCAGATTTCTATGAAGAAGTTATACAAAACCTGGTGCCACGCTATGACAAATGCTTGCAAAATTTCGGCAGTTATGTGGTAAAGTAGTTTAAGAGTTGTAGAATTTTGTGCAATAAAAATTTCTTAAGTATCTGTGTACAATTTCATTTTATTACCAAACGGATCTTACTTTCTGGACGCGCCTCGTATATAAATGAATGTTTGTATGTCGTCTATGTGTTCATAAAACATTCATCCGACTGCAATGAAACTTTGGTGAAGTGTTCACCATACGCTCACGAAGGTTCCTGACCCAAAAACAAAAGAACACGACACATAGCTAAAAATCAAATCAAATGTTTGTTAAGCTTATGGGACTTAACTACGGGGTCATCAGTCCCTAAACTTACAAACTACTTATGAACTACTTACGAACTAGGACGGCAAAAATATCCATGCCCGAGGGGGGATTCGAACCCCTGACCGTAGTGGCCGTGCAGACCGTGACTGTAGCGCCTCAGTCCCATTTTTTTTTTTTTATTTATTTATTTTTTTTTTTTTTTTTGTTTTTTTTTTTTTTTTTTTTTTTTTTTACGGGCCTCCTCTCCACCCCTTCAGCCCGGCCTTGCGCTCACCAGTGTTCGCCTTCTTCGGCGTCGGCTTCAAATGCCATAAAACAAAACATTCCTCTGCTCTAGGTACCATTGTTATATTGTAAAACAAAACAATTGCGTCTTCCCTTCAAATCATAATACGAAACTAAAATGATGCTCTATGGAATGAGTAAGAACTGCCCACTCTTCGTGTAGCAAGAAGAAAGAAAATAAGCTTGTAATTCAAACAAATGAAATGATATTCAGTACATAAGTGAAACCTTTAAAAAGTTTTGGAACAAAGTCCTGTATTTGGAACGCTTTTGTAGAACGTAATGCTGGTCGTGAACGTAGAGTATGAAATCTTGTAAGGCAGGAGCTTTCCGATTAATCGCATAGTAAATAAACTGTCCAAGAAGCCATGTGTAACTATTATGTTTGGCGTCAGGGTAATATTTCCAATCAGGGCGCAGTATGTCATGTACAGTAATGGTCAGTGCGGTGGTGCGGGTCATAAGAGCTAGTCTTCTTCTAGTCCACGTCCAGATTTCAGTCTGATCTCGACAGACAAATGCGTGCGCTAACGTGTCCAGCAGCTGGCACCGAGTGCAGTACGGCGTGGCTCTTAATTTGATATTGTACATCTTTTCGCCAGTAGGGATGACATCATTTACAACGTCATACCAGGTGGATCTAACTTTCGTACTAAGTACTGAATTATGTATGTTTTTCCATATAGCAGTCCAGTTATAAAGTGGATATTTCAGCTCGATTGTATTCTGTGGCACTATGTCAGTGAATGTGCGATAGAGTGATGCAGTATCGTAAGTCCGTTGAGTTGCCCGTATATAGCCTACTTCGAGGTAAAATTTTCTGACGTGGTCCAGTTCCGGGTTGATACGGGCGAGGTTTACTGGCACAGCATTGTCCGCAGGTTCTAAGCGGACAAACAAATTTTTGGTTATCGAATTGTAATCGGCCTGCAAAATTTTGATGGTTCTGCTAACAAATAGTGCCGTACACTGCGCTTCCAAATTTTTGAGCCCGAGGCCTCCCTTACTGTAGCTAAGTGACCCTGTACGAAAAGCAACTTTAAAGATGTTGCGTCTCCACAAGTACCAACTTGCACTGGCTGTCATTTTCTGAGCTGTAGTGTTGGGGATAGGTAAAGTTACAGCTACGTGGTAAATTTTACTGTAGACGTAGCCATTGATGAATAAGGCTTTTTGAATGCGGTCTAAGCTTCTTGTAGAATTATCCCGTAGAGTCGCACGTATGATGTTAAGTTTTTCTTGCCAGTTGAGCTGTACCATGATACGGGGATTAGCCGTGAGAATCAGTCCCAACTGTTTCCTGGTCTCGGTTATAGGGAGCCACGTAGATGCAATATAGTCTTTATGTGGTCCTAACAATAGCAACCGAGACTTCCGCCCGTTCACCTTGGCACCACAAGCATGAGTATACTCTTGAACTATCCTCTTGGTGGTATCGAGTTCTTCGCTGGAGCTGACAAGGACGCTGACGTCGTCGGCGTAGGCTTGGCATACTGTTCTTGTATTGAAAATCTGTAACCCTTGCAAGTTGATGTATAACGTTCGGAGGAGTGGTTCTACAGCTATCGCATACAGAGTCGTAGACAGTGGACATCCTTGTCGGATACCTCGCTGCTGTGTAATAGATGGAGTGAGTTGACCATTAATTTTGCATCTGAATGTCGTATGGCAGATGCAATGCCTGATGATTGAAATAAATCGATCGCTGAAGCCCATAGTCCTCATAACTTGAAATAAGAAATTGTGGTCGACTCTGTCAAATGCTTTATCGAAGTCGAGGAATGCCAGTGCCATTTTGCTTCGACATATCCAGGTGAGGTAAATTAAGTCTCTGTATTCGGCGAGTATGGTCAACATTGAACGCCCAGTAACCGCACTTTTCTGGTAATGATCAATAATCTTGCGAAGGAACGGTTTCATTCTCTTGTTCAAGAGACGAGTCAATATCTTAAAATCCGTATTCAGAAGCATGATTGGTCTAAAATTCTGCAGGCCGCCAGCATGCGGCGTTTTCGGGATGAGAACGAGGATGCCTTCAGTGAAGTTCGAAGGAAACTCATTGCCGGACATTAACTCGTTATACACTTCGGTGAGTTGAGGCCCGAGTAAATACCAAAACCGGTCGTAGAATTCTATAGGCAGACCGTCTGAACCAGCAGCTTTATTTCGCGCCGTTTCTGCGATAACATCTGCAATTTCTGCACAAGTTATATTTTCTAGCAACTCTGCGTTATCCTCGTCCGCTATTCCTTGCGTGGTATTTGATAAAAACGTCCGCATTACGTTCAAGTCCGTCGCCGATGCAGCGAAGAGGTTCGTAAAATATCTTGCAACGTATGCCTTGATTTCACCTTGATATGTATACTCCTGTCCCTGCTCATCCGTGAGCTTGTGTAACATTTGTCGCCTGGCTCTCTTCGTTTCCTTTATTACGTGGAAGATGGAAACGTTTTCGTGTTCTACGTCGTTGACATTTCTGGCTCGTATTCTGATGCCCTCCAAGGATTGTCTCGTAAGCGCCACTATTTTGGCTTTAGTCTTTTTGATTTTGATGACGTCCGCAGCCGTGGATGTCGGTTTGTTATACAAATCACGAAGGAGCGCAAAGAAGTATTCCAGTGATCGTTTCTTCCAATGCGCTCTATCCTTAGCGAATTGAATAATACATTTTCTTAGTTGTGGTTTGGCGCACTCCAGCCACCATTCAATACGTCTGGCGTAACGCGGTATTCGCTGAAGACATCGTTGCCAGGTGTTCTCGATCGCTTGTTGGAGAGAGTCGTCATTAATGAGGGAGACATTAAGTTGCCACAGTCCGCGTCCCAAAAAGGTCTTCTGTGGTGTGTGTCTCAGGACTACTTGAAAGGCACTGTGATCACTAAAACTTAGCGGCCACATCTCGCAGGCCATAACACTGGTTTTAAAATCATCGCTGACATAAATTCTGTCGATTCGACTTTGAGACACACTGCTGATGTATGTGTACGCAACGGCGTGTGGCCGGAGATGAATCCAAGTGTCCGTGACTTGAAGGCCACTAACAAGCTGTTGCAGCTCCTCGCAAAAGTTAAGATTTGGAGCTTGATCTTGCTTACGTAAAACACAATTGAAATCTCCAGCTAAAATTAGTTTGCATCGTTGTCTCGTGAAGAGTGTGACTATTTCGTCTCGAAAAAAATCACATCTCTGTCGCCTATTGTTGCTTCCTGATGGCGCGTAAATATTGACAAGTAACAAATCTTGTATACTGATGGAGATTCCTCTACCCGAGCTTGAGAGGGCTTCTGTAGTAAACTGGATGCCTTCCTTACATAAAATCGCGGTACCAGCTTCGGGTCCAATATTAATTATGGAGGTGTAACCAAATATCTGTCCTATTTTGGTGGAGACCACTTCCTGTACTAACGCGATATCTATTTCTGCAGCTTGTAGGTAGTCCTTAAAGCATTGGAATTTGACGTCGGACTCTATTCTATTGATGTTTAAAGTGGCTAACTTAAAGTCTTGCATGATTGTAGAGGTTGCAATTAATCACCGACTTCGTCCACCCAATTGGTCTTTGGGAGGGACGGTACAGTGTCCATAAGCGCGGAATCTTGCACATCGACGTTCATCAGAGTTTCCTCCGTCTCAGGGTACAAAGGTTGTGAATGGTCTTGCTCGTGAGATGGCTCATCATACCCATCCTTTTTGAGTATTTTCCTAACGCGCTGTGGTTTCGTGTCCAGTTCCTGAGTTTCGGCCTGACTTTGTGTCCTCAGTGGTCGTTTGGTTTTAAACGACTTCTGTTTTTGGTTTCCTACTTCGCTGACTGGATTCTGCGGACTTTCCAAACGTCTGTCATCACCACCAGGGCACCCTGTTGGCACTGAGACAGATTCTAACGGCTGCAAAGTGTGTGGATCTTCAGACTGTTGCAATACTTCCGTCGCCAGGGTGTCGACGGAGTGTAGTGGTACATTCCCTGACTGCGTCGCGGACGAGTGTTTCGGCACGGAGGTGTTGGGTGCGGGATCGTTTGATGCAGCAGCGGAGGGAACAATATGAGTCTCGGCCGACACGACTTCCTGTTCGTAAGTCTGCTTCTGGTGTTCGTCGCCGTGTTCGGAAAGATCAGCACTGTCCGTGTCTGAAGCCAGAGTAACTCGTGCGTACGTTCTAGTGCCCGTAGGCGGCGCTCGGTCAGTGGTAACTACCTCGCGAGGCAATTGTCGCGGTCTCGCTTGTGGACATGCTGCTTTCATATGTTCTGACGATCCACAATGAGCGCATGTACGAGGTTGTCCGTCGTATGTGACAAGACCTTTGAACCCCTGTACTATGATATAGGACGGTATATGTTTATTCAAATCAATCTTCACGATTTTTACACCGTTGTCAACGTTAAAGTGCCTGAGACCTGTCCACTTTTCTCTTTGAATTTGAAGCACCGACCCGTAAGGGGAGAGGGCCTCTCGTATACGATCTAAGTTGACTTCGAACGGTAGGTTGTAAATACGAACCAACTTGAGGCCAAGTCCGGAACAAGTTATTGTAACCTCACTAATTGCGCCATTTGAGTGAGCGAACGTTGCCTTTCCGTCAGTTCGAGTCATAGTTCGCAGGCAGATATCGTCATTACGAACTTGTACATATACAGCATTGGCTACGAAATCATAAGCAAAGCCTACAACGTCGTCGTCTTCTAGGTGAATCGTGTCATGTAACCAATCGTCGAGTTCCAAAATTGTCGGTCGCACGTATCCGTATTTAAATGCGAACTTCAGGGTGCGTGTTCGAACTAGAGTTTCCATACTGCAGTCGCAGAGCAATACTCACAATAACCGTCAACAGGCTGCGGCTCCGCCGGCGCGCCCGCTGGTGTAAACAACCCAGCGGTGTGCACTCGACCGCTTCCGCGGCGACACTGTAGTCCCATCGGCCACCGCGGCCGGCGACACATAGCTCAGGAGATATGACATCATAAGTAATGAGAGTCCATTGCGTGACAATACGCAGATTTATGCGTCAATTATTAAAAAAATGGGAGTAGTTAGGGACCTGCAACAAAGTTTGCATGTAATTTCGGGCGTTTATGATTCAAAATCAAATGTTTGTTAAGCTTATGGGACTTAACTACGGGGTCATCAATTCCTAAACTTACAAACTACTTATGAACTACTTACGAAATAGGACGGCACAAATGTCCATGCCCGAGGGGGGATTCGAACCCGCGACCGTAGTGGCCGTGCAGACCGTGACTGAAGCGCCGCAGTCTCCTCGGCCACCGCTGCTGGCGCCGTTTATGAGGCGTTTTGTAACTGACTACCTCCCAACAAAATAATGAAACAAAAAGAAGTCTCACATTAGTTTTGCTGGAGATGCAGTATAACTGTCACATCAGGCATGACCTTTTATCAAACAAAGGTAACGTTACAGATATGTACGTCACTATTTATTTTTGGTCTGTAAGTCTTCCTTAATTCTCTTGCATCCAAAATTAAGCAATCTGTTTTCTTAATCTCTATATAAAAGCGAAAGGACACTCACTCATTCACTGACTAAACACGAAATCTCGAAAACTACTTCATCTATGAAGCTAAAATTTGGCAGGAAAGCTTAGAAAGTATTTTGTGATAAGTGCATGACGGAACATACTTCTCCTACAGACTCACGAAATCTACAGTTTCATTCCGATCTTTACGAAATTTCGCACTCTTGACCTTCAACACAAGAGGAAGGTCACCGTCTACCTTACGTTTCACACGTTGCATGGGGGAGGGTACTTTGCAATATAAAAATGGATCCATAAATACCTTGGTCATGCCATAACTTCAGAACGACTCGACCGATTTCGCAGATCCGTTTTTATTTATTTATTGATTTTTTTATTCTCATTGTCAGAACAAGGGTTGAATGAAATAAAACTGGAATATTTCAGAACGAAAAAGTGCATTTTTCAATGTGACCCTGCGTTTCTATTGCATAGAATCTATAGTTTTGTTTCGATATTGTTGAAATTTTGCACACTGTACCTTAAAAACAAGAGGAATGTCAGTGCCTGCATAAAATTTCGTTCGGTGCATGGTAGAGGGTACTTAACTTAAGGAATTTTACAAAATACATAGTTTTGCTACAATCTTTATGAATTTGTGAAAACATGACCTTTAACCCAAAAGGAAGATCACTGTGTACATAAATGCTTGTATAGTACATGGCAGAGGGTACCTTGCAAAAAACTTTGCCGGGAGAGGGAGAGGTGGAAACGAACAGAGAGAGAGGGAGAGAAAGAGGTGGATGCAGAGACAGGGGGGAAGGGGATGTGGACTACTAGAGTGTATGATAAATAAACACCCGGGCAACGCCGGGTTTACAGCTAGTCAGTAAATACAACACCGGCAGGAAAGGTGTTATTGGGTGCAGTCTCTGTAGGTACCAACGAGCAAAGTTGGAATGTTTAAGGTAATAATCAGGCATTTCAGTGTAATGTTTTTAAAGGAAACGCCTTTTGCTACTGCGAATGAAGGGTTTGTTGTTGTTGTTGTTTAGAGGGGACTAAACTACTTGGTCATCAGCCCCGTAATGAAGGGTTTTATTTTTATATTTATAAGTCACCCATACGCATTTCGCCTTTGTCTCAAGGCATCATCAGTGGGTGTGCTGAAATATTTACATGTTTTTGTTTAAACATAAAGGTTAGGTTTCTTACATATGTAAAAAACATTTCATTTCTGATTTAAAACAGTTCGTTGATTTCTATAAAATGGTTTACTTACAGCACTTGCTACTCCACGTCAGTCTCTTTCTGGCAACCAGGTCGAAAGGTTATACAGTTTTCTGAAACACATAATGATGGTGAAAATATTGAGCATTTCCTGTAAAGAACATCATCTTTGCTTTGTCTTAATTTGTTATGCTAATTATTGCATTTCTGGTCAGATGAAGCGCCATCTGTCGCAAATTTTTTGAACTTTTAGGTTTTTTGGTTCTAATAAAACCCCATGTCATTCCAAGCATCTGTGTCAATTTTACCTCTATATCTACATTACTCTGTGATTTATTAAGTTTTCAAATTTATACTGACTTTTTGGTCACCCGATACTCGTTCGCGTCGTCTGTTATTTGCTCCGCGTGTAACATCTACGAAATAATGCGAATGCTTGCGTTCTGATTGTCGTTGTTGATTTCCTTCAGCTCGTGCCTCGTGATTGAGATGCACACAACTGCCTCAAGCGCACTCGCACATTTGCGTAACCTCATTGCATTTGTTCCTCTGTTCTTTCAGCTTTACTAGTTTGAATGCTTTTTACATTATTCCTACGACGGCTCAAATGGACACCCTTGCGTCTTTCTGGCATTGTTTACTGTAATACACACACACAAACATACACACATAGTCAACGATTTTGTACCAACTGATGAAAAACGGTACACTGATAGAGTATCTGTTTTTACAATAATAAAATTAGGCAAAAATTTCAGTGTACAATCACATGATGAACATCACAAAACAATCAACTCCAACCAACTAGATGGAAAGAATCAGGAGCGGGATACATGGAAGAGATAACAACACTCCGAGTAGACCCTACGTCAATTTACAACACATAACTTACACAAAAATAGAACTGTTGTCAATCTATATGTACGAAACGAAGTGTAGAAACTTACGCATCATTTACAGAATCACAGAAGATACTTTAACACTTAAGGAATGAAATGCATCTGGTGAAAAATAATTGTCTTAATTGAAGCCAGCACAAGACTGAAAATCTCTTATAGTTAAATTCAACAAATTATAAATATTGAAACATTTCTATCGTTCCAGGGTACTGAAATAAATTCAAGCCGGCCGCGGTGGCCGAGGGGACTAAGGCGCTCCAGTCACGGTCTGCACGGCCACTACGGTCGGGGGTTCGAATCCCCCCTCGGGCATGAATATTTGTGCCGTCCTAGTTCGTAAGTAGTTCATAAGTAGTTTGTAAGTTTAGGGACTGATGACCCGTAGTTAAGTCCCATAGGCTATACAAACATTTGAACATTTTGAAATAAATTCAACGGCAAAGTTGAGAATTTGTGCTGGACTGCGGTTCGAGCCGGCCGCAGTGGCCGAGCTGTCTTCGGCGCGACAGTCATAGTTTGCACGACCGCTACGGTCGGTGTTCGAATCCCCATAGGACATGGATGTTTGTGTCGTCTTCAGTATAAGGTAGTTCATAAGTAGTTTGTAAGTTTAGGGACTGATGACCCCGCAGTTACTTCCCTTAAGCTTCACAAACAAATATTACTCCACCGAGAACATCAGGGAATGGTTCGCACTAAGCAATTGGCACGACGACACTGTACTTGACAGTGTATGGACGCCCAAATAGAACAGATGACGCCACAGCGTTCAGTCTGTGGTACCAACCAGTCCGCCTCATCTCAGAATTTTTTTGCATCGCCCAAAGCAGGTTCACCATGGCAACGAGTGCATGTTGACTATGCTGATCTCTTCTGGAACACTAAGTGGCTTATTGTTGTTCATGTTTTTAGTAGTTACCCATTTGCAGTGGCAATGTCTCCTACGACTTCTAATAGCACGATTAGGGCGTTGTCTTCAATGTTTTGTCTGGAAGGTCTCCCTGAACTGATAGTCTCTGACAACAGCCCTCAGTTCACATCGCAAGAATTTCGCTCCTTTTGTGGACGCAATGGAATTAAGCATCTTACCAGTGCACTGTTTCACCCGCAGTTAAACGGCGCTGCGGAACGCATCGTCCGGACATTTAAGCAGGAGATGTCCAAATTTCGTTCGGAGTACTCACGGGAGGCAGCTTTGCAACTGTTCCTCGCCTCCTACCGCTGGCATCCGCGAGAAGGGTCATCGCCGGCCGAGCTTCTGCACGGCCGCTGCCACCGCATCCTGCTCCACTTGCTCCACCCACCGCGCCGCCCGGAGCAGCAGCCGACGACATGCAAGTGTCGCTTCACTCCACGTAACCCAGTCTTTTTCAGAGTTTTTTGGCGGTCACAGACGGTGGGAGTAGGGTGAGATCATCAAATGTTTCGGTGCTGGCATGTTTGAAATTTCAGGACCTGATGGGGTCGTTCTCCAGGGCTAGGTACAAGGGCTGGCTCACGTAGCCGCTGGAAGTGGCCCCGGCCCGCTACCGCTGTGACGTCAGGCGGGTACATGCACCGCGTCGCGCTGCAGCGCTAAGCTATAACTACTGTTTTAACGGTGATTGTTTTCAGAATGTCTTAGACGTTATTTTTACCTGAAAGCAAGTAATTGAAATGTCAACAGTTAAGGTGAAAATGAATATAGTATTAAATATGCGGTACGTATGTTGCATAAAATTACTTATTCCGCGACTTCAACCATTTGCTCATTTTTTATTACTTTAAACTTATATTACTCGAGAACTACTGAACTCATCGTGATGCGGTTTGTTTTAAATTGCAGAACTCAGAAAGAACTAAACAAACGTCCGCGAGAGAATGTGTCTAACTTTTAGGACTGGAGCACATTTACAATTATTCTCTCCAAAGGCGCTGGCGCCGGATGACTTCAGACTAAATAAATAGTGATTGTGGGAGATTTATAAAAGTTGGACACACGCTCTCTCGGACTTTTATTTAGATCTATAAGAACTCTACAATTTAAAAAAAAACGCATCACGATACGTTCATTAGTTCTCGAGTTAAAGAAGTTTAAAGATTACCCGGGCGAAGCTGGGGCCTGTGACAGTAACAATTATCGTCATATTTCCACAAATTTGTACAAAACCTTTACACGTTATATACGTAATTCATTACGTCGAAAACCTTGTTCATAAGTTCAAAAAATCTGCTGCTTCATTATTTCCAGATAAAACCGATATTGCTTTTGAAACTGTGCTAGAACAAATTGCTTTTGCAGGCCCAACACGTCGCAATACAACAGTTGACCATTGTAAATGCTAAAACTCAATGACACCACACTACACGGAACACTTATGGATACACGTGTACAAAAATGGGCGTCAAACACAACACAAAAGCCGGCCGCGGTGGCCGAGGGGACTGAGGCACTCCAGTCACGGTCTGCACGGCCACTACGGTCGGGGGTTCGAATCCCCCCTCGGGCATGGATATTTGTGCCGTCTTTAGTGTTAGCTAGTTCATAAGTAGTTTGTAAGTTTAGTAACTGATGACGCCATAGTTAAATCCCATAAGCTAAAGAAACATTTGAACATTTTTTGAACAACACAAATCAGCGCTCAGCTCAGCCACTCGGCAGTCACGGTCCACCTGCTTCTGTAACCAGGTGATGTCACGGGAGCGGGTCCATAGCGGCGCGCGCTACAGCAAAGGCGTGGCAGCCCTTGTAGCTAGGCCTGGTCGTTCGCAGGCACCGCAGTCAAATTCGCGCTTGTTGTGTACCCGGTGATCGTTCTGCGTTTCTCTCGCCAGATTCGCACAACACGCAGACCGCGCGGCCTTCGGCGCTCGTGCGACTTCGGCAGCCGCCCCAGCAGCCTATCTCCATGGCACCGTGGCCACACGTCATGGAGATGGAGCCCCCTCTGCCTCCGCCTCCGCCTCACCTGGACATCCCCATGGACCTCGACCCACACGAGCAGCACGCCACGCAGCATACGACGCCGACGACACCGTTTACATTATAACCAGGCCACAGGTCGTGGACGTGCGCCCTTCGGACGTTTCCAAGGAGGACGTTGTCTCACGAGCTCAGGTCGCATGGTGGGGCCCGTCCAGTAATCTGATGTCCTCCGCAGCTACAGACTCCGGTCCATCTCTACGTCCACGAGCCTGCCTCCTCCTCCGTTGTCGAGCTCCATACACGACAACGGTTCGGCACTTTAGTAGGGGGCAGAGAGGTTGTGGTGTAAAGTCAGCGCCACATGCCTGGTGCAAGAGAACGATCGTGGAGAAGGTAGCGGACGCCTGGCAGCCAATCGTACGCCGGCGCCATGCCTCTTGGAGGGAGTAACCGGAGAAGCGGCTATATCTAGGTCGACATACGTCTGGACGAGCCCGTCTGTACTCGGCTCTGAACTAATCAATCAATTGGTCACAGCACAGGTAGCATCGTACGGAAGTCGACGCTGCGAGAATAGAGAAGAGAGAAGAACAGATAGAAGTTGAGTATGGTATTCTTCAGTCAATAAAACTTTTAATACTATCTCGTTGTTATAGATTCCCAAGCATGCTGCACCGAACCTTTCCTGAAAGCTAGGCTGGGAAAGACAACACAGAGGCTGACTGGAACGAGAACTCAACAAATGGCAATGAGGATGATTCAACAATAATAAAATAAAGGTTAATAAGTCACATTTGCAAGAAATGCGTGTAATCGGCAACTACAACATGAAATTCTAACAACGATAATAGGTTAACTTCCGATGTTAACAGACGACTGTTCCATCAAAACATTCTTCTAGAGAAAGCCTAACGTGACATTGACGTGAGGTGACGGACCAGTGGCGGACAGTGTGAATTTTACCATTAGAAATACTGATCATATTGCTGTGTCTGGAGTTCGTTTCGATCCCATGCTTGGCCAGACCTTAACCGACGCTGTCTGTAACTTAGCCGCTGCTGCTCAGCACTTGCGGATTCTTCTCATCTCTGATGGAGTGCTCGGTCAGTTTCACTTCTTGAAGGGCGAGCGTAAGCGATTTAAATCATTCTGCAAGTAAACTCGTTCGAGATTTTGTCGGTTCTGTCCACCAAGGTTTTTAAGAGACCTCCTCTTCGTTTAGTATGAAGGTCTGACTCATTGTGGAGATATCATCGTTGTGTTTTTTCTTTCTGTGTACCTTATCTGCCAGACGGCGTACTTATAAGACGAATTAAATTGCTTCCTGTAGCCTTTGCATTGCATGATAACACACACACCCAAAAAAGTGTTGCACGACCGTGGTTCCAAGGTGTTCTGAACGTAGATGTAGAATGTGTATATTGCATCAAAACCACGGTTACTTCGAATGTCCATGGATGCTACTCAACCCGACATGTAGCCGCAGTGGAGTGGTCGAGCGTTCTAAGGCGCCTTGCTGCGGAGCGCGCGGTTGCTCATCGTCAGAAGGTTTGAGTCCTTCCTTCGGCATGGGTGTGTGTGTGTTGTTTTTAGCGTAAGTTAGTTGAAGTAGTTTGTAAGCCTAGGGATTGATGACCAATGAAGTTAAGTCCCTTAGATTTATAAATATTTGAAGAAATATCTAAAAAAACCATGCATGAGCAGTGTCAACGTAACGGAGCGGTTAAGACTAGGGCACCTGGATATAGACGGGCATGCTCATCCGCCATTTTTGTTCCTTCGGTTCGAAGCGCGATTTAATATGGCAGTGAACATATACTTCGAGAAAACACAAAATATACGTAAACAGGAAGGAAAATGGCGGACTAACTGGAGCGGTGACTGCAGCAGAGTGCTACTAGCTGCACATGCACAGTGATCGCACTAATTTAGGACTGTCCCTTTTTCTTTATCGTTACGATCATACTAGACAAGCCTTTCAAACGACAGACGGCCGTCACTTACGCAACTTATTATCAGTCTAAAAAAGTTCGTTCATCGTTTGAAATGGGCTATAGTGACGACGTAATCCCCTAGCGCCCGAGGCCAAAGAGTAAGACTGGCCGTGGGGCGTGCGTTACGGCCAAAGATAATCTGGAGTTGTTACTGTGTATTACGAAGTCGTGACGGTCGACGCCATGTTAGTGAACGTATCTTTCATACACCATCCAGCTTTTACGAAGAATTTAACATTCTGAAATTTATAATCTTTTCACTAGTTGCTTACGTAGAAACTAACTCATATACAACAGGCACTATCTGTTCTGAAAATATGAATAATATTTACAAAATATTCGTGATATATAATTAACCGAACTCCTACATCTAAGCATTAAAAAGACACGAGTTGTGGAAAACGTATACTTGAGTTATATTTTGATTCAGAACCAGTGTTTCTCCCACTTTGCAATTAATGAATAACTTACACTGTTGTAGACAACTTAATAAAGTGTAATAACGGCATACTCGAAGCGTATGATGTAAGCATGATTTTCCACATTGAGCGTATATTCAATCCGTAAGTTCAAACGGAAATTAGTAGGCTATAGACAAAAGGCAAATTTAAAACTGGACACTAGAAATACCTTCTACAGCAGTGCAATTTATTTATTTAATGAAATGTGATGGAAACAGTAGTTACGAAAAAAATTTTACTCACTTATGGTTCTGAACTCTATTTCCTTTGACTTCTCTGAAGCCATAAGCGACACTAACTTCATCGTCATGTATTTATTAATCAATCGTTCATAACTTATTTTCAGAGGACAAGGTTCAAAACGACAACACGACCTATACTTACGGAGTTGCCAACATAACCATTGAAGAGCGTCACGTTTTTCACAGATCCACACCACTACAGTTGTGTATCCAGTGTTAATAATTAAGATCACTGGTTACGGCATGTCATCAGAGAAGGCATAAGTCAGCTCGATTACTACCTGACTGGCTGGTGACTGGGGCGCATCCCACTGTCTCGTAGCGGCTATCCAGTCAAGCTAGCAATCGCGCAGACTGAAGCCTTCTCTGATGACGTGTCGTGACGCACGCCGCACGGCCTGTCTTTCTCGCCGTGGAGCCTGCAGTCAGCTGTTGTTGCCTGCTGGCTGGTATCGCAACCCAGAGGCCGGACGACGCCTTGTTTCTGCCGGAAGCGTGCTGATAGGCCTGCCTGGCAGGAAGAGCGAAGCCTGGGGCACGCGGCTCACAAGTGGGCTGCAAGCCGGTCTCGTCCGGAAACAACACTGGCACTGAACGACCCGCCAGCGAGGTGCGCCGACTCCGTGGGTGCTCCGGTACTGGTGCACCCTCCACGAAATTTTTGGGGGTGCTCAGCACCCACTCAAAATAAGGGAGGAAAATAAAGTAGCACAAAAATAGGGAAAAGTCATAGCTGTCAATTACGCATTTTTGGCATCGCAGTTTAGCAATCACGACCTAGCCGCTAGGCTGTTCCAACAGTGCCCCAAGGAGCACTCACTGCAGAGGCTTGGAGCCCGTTCGGTGGGTGGGGTGATGGAAGGGGGAAGGGGCGAGACCACTGACCCCTGGCCGCGTGACGTCGTAACCGATGCAGCAATCAGAGTTCAGTGACAGCCATAGTTTGCTGTGGTAGCTCCATTAATTCTGTTCATTAAGATAGACTGACATCCGCACTGTCTTTTACGTCAAAGTATTCAATTCTACTAACAAGTACAGCATACTAGTGCAGTGACGTTACACACGACTTCACGTAAAACATCGCGGGAAGGTAGTGCATACTAGTGCTGTACTGCCACTGATGAAACTCGAAGTTCCGCGGAACTTAACCTTGTAAAAATACTGTTACGTGATGCTGAAACCTAGGGCACATGGACATAGACGGGCATGCGCATCCGCCATTTTTCTTCCATCGCGTCGACGCGAGACGGCAACCTAGAGCAATCAGTGTGCTTTCAGCATGGTGGCTGACCATCTTCGAATTCTTCTGATTGTTCAGAACAGGGGCGCCGACTCCGTGGGTGTTCCGGTGCTGGTGCACCCTCCACGAAATTTTTGAGGTTGCTCAGCATACACACAAAATAAGGGAGGAAAATAAAGTAGCACAAAAATGGGGAAAAGTCACAGCTGTCAATTATGCATTTTTGGCATCGCAGTGTAGCAATCACGATCCAGTCGCTAGCCTGTTCTAACAGTGCCCCAAGGAGCACTCACTGCAGGGCTTGGAGCCCGTTCGGAGGGACGAACCACTGACCCCTGGCCGCGTGACGTCGTAACCGATGCAACAATCAGAGTTAGGTGACAGCCATAGTTTGCTGTGGCAGCTCCATTAATTCAGTTCACTAAGATAGAATGACATCCGCACTGTCTTTTACGTCAAAGTATTCAATTCTACTAACAAGTACAGCATACTACTGCAGTGGCGCTACACACGACTTCACGTAAAACATCGCGGGCAGGTAGAGGGCGAAGCACCTGCAAGGCTAGTAGCCGAGCTTAATAATGACGCATATATAGAAATGAACTGAAAGGTGAACCCAGGAAAGAGGTTTTGACTGTTCATTGCTCTATTCACGAAGCGCCATTCTCTGCTGAAGGAGTGCAACCAGGCGCCGTAATAAAAGACGTCACGTGTGTGGGATCTGTGCATTGTTGCCGTATAAATAACTGTCATTTGAATGGTTTCCTGAAAATTATACAAGTGAATCATGGGTATATATCTTGGCACGGTACAGTTCGTTGGCTTAGTTGTCTTTACTTTGTCAGTTATGAGGAAATATGCCTATCTAAATGAATTGGGCAGCCGGCCGCGGTGGCCGAGGAGACTGAGGCGCTTCGGTCACGGTCTGCACGGCCACTACGGTCGGGGGTTCGAATCCTCCCTATGGCATGAATATTTGTGCCGTCCTAGTTCGTAAGTAGTTCATAAGTAGTTTGTAAGTTTAGGGACTGATGACCCCGTAGTTAAGTCCCGTAAGCTTTACAAACATTTGAACATTTTTTGAAATGGGCAAAGTTCATTGTCGAATAGATTAAAACTGCATATTAAATTTAGCGTTCCATACTCACATAACTACGCACTTTAAGAAATTAGTCATTGCAGGGCTAAGAGCATCTAATAACAGCGATGCAGGACCAAATCAAAGTGTTTATGAAAAATTTTCGTCTGAGAGACAAATATCTACGTAACTAAAATGTAACATCAATCGTCTGATTCGTTTTAAACTTCTTAAAATTTCATGAACGTACCAGTGGTGCTAATTTTCAAATCAATGATTTTTTGTTTCTTATTTTGTTTTCTATAATTTTGAATCTACGATAGTTGAAGTACTGTTAACAATATCAGTCGATGATATCTCTCGTTTTTTTCCAGATATCAAATCATGCATTGTTATTACTACTGACAGAGCGACAAATATGAGTGGCACGTTTTCTAGGTTGTAAGCAAAAATCAGCGAAATTGAGCACTGCTTGGCCTATTCTTTGAACCTTGTGGCCGAAAAGGTAATTAAAAATGAAACCACGAGCACCCACACTGATTTTCAAAAGTCGGCGCTCCTGCCGCCAGCAGCTCACATCTATAGAGGTGGGAAACCCTAGTTCATGTCGGGGAACTTATTCACTGATGATCGATCCTTTTTACTTGTTCGCCGTCTCTAATAAAATTCAAAAAAGAAGTTAAAGAATCTTGTATGCAGATTTAAAGCAGGGTTTAACTCACAGTCGCTTTTGTCGCTTTATGCTAGCCGTGGTCGAAGGATGCGACGAACGTTAATATAGTCATCATCATCATCATTAGAGACTGATTATGCCTTTTAGCGTTCAGTCTGGAGCATAGTACCTCTAATAAAATTCCTCCATGATCCCCTATTCAATGCTAACATTGATGCCTCCTCTCATATTACGCCCTTTACTCCAAAATCATTCTGCACTGACTCTAAGTACTTTCTTCTTGGTCTATCTCGACTCCTCTTATCCTCCGCTGCCGAGCTCATGAGTCTCTTAGGTAACCTTGCTTCTCCCATGCGTGTAACATGACCCCACCATCTCAGTCTGCTTCATCTATGGTGTTCTTTCCCTAATATAGTTTTCGCAAAAATGCGACAACATCTTGCCTCATATGCGATTGATTAATAATAATAATAATAAAAGAAAGAAAAAGAAGTTCAAATGTTTGTAAAGCTTATGGCATTTAACTGCGAGGTCATCAGTCCCTAAACTTACAAACTACTTACGAACTAACTTATACTAAAGACAGCACTAACATCCATGCCCGAGGGGGTATTCAAATCCCCGACGGGGAACTGCCTCGCACATCGGAGCATAGCGCCTCAATACGCTCGGCCGCTCCGCCGCGGCAACGAATGAGTTTTCTTCTTTATAAGCCTTGTGAAATCTGGCACTGGGGCAATTACGCTGTAAACAGAAACAAGCCTTAACAGTATGTCACTGAAACAAACGAAACGCCCTCTTCCTTCCCACAATGCCACAACAATGTACCACACAACCAAACAATGGAGGCTATAACACATACTTTTAGGTTTGAACAGGCCATAACAGTGCATTACTTATCAAGACATATGCCTCTTTCTCTGACAGCTACTAGATCTCATTAGTGATCTGGTATGTCTGGTTCACTTATTCTTGTCAAATGCAGAGTGTGGAAATTATGCATTTTAACAAGTGATGAATAAATTTGTTTTCAGGATGAAAATAGACGTACATAAGAAACAAAACTTTATGCTAAAACAGGCATGCCAAATAAACAATCAGTGGAAAAGTAGAAATTTTTACATAAGTAGTGGTAATTGTAATATTCTGGATAGTTTCCTTTATTTGTGTCTAATATGTTTTTCTAATTTTAAGCTAGATACATATCCATATACATCCGTGATCACTAAACGTTCTTTATTTGTCTGTTAGTTTCGGGATATCTTATGTCAGATCCGACGGAATAAAGAGGCATCACTATTCACTATGACATAACCATTACTGAGACATTAGTATAGTGTTGATATGTAATGGAAGTGTGGATCTCTATGTGTGAATGTTAATTTTAAAACTGCATGTAGCAAATCACTATTAACTGCAATTCAGTATATATTAATTTACCTACTAACTTCTTGTTTAATAGATTCTTTATAAAATTTTCGAATATCAAAATTTTTCACAAATTTATCGTATTTTGCTCTAAAGTACATTTTGATTTTTTCCAGTTTTGCGATTTTATTTGACACTCTAGCTTAAACAGTGCTTTGAAGATAGTAATAAATAATGTCTTTACGTCATCATCAGTTATACGTACTAGAGGTTGAGTGGTAAGCTCATTTTAAAACACATGAAATTAATGGGAACATAAGACATTATCGTCGTATTTAAACCGTTATAAATAAAAAATTATGCATGTTTGTGCAATTCGTTATTTCTGAAATGGGCTCTCAATGGTACACCAATAACAAATGTACTTTAGAGCCGGCCGCGGTGGCCGAGGGGACTGAGGCGCTCCAGTCACGGTCTGGACGGCCACTACGGTCGGGGGTTCGAATCCCCCCTCGGGCATGGATATTTGTGCCGTCCTTAGTCTTAGTTAGTTCATAAGTAGTTTGTAAGTTTAGGGACTGATGACCCCGTAGTTAAGTCCCACAGACTATACAAAAAGTCTATACAAAAAGTCTATAAAAAAAGTCACAAGATGTATAAATTTAAACTGACAACGCAATCGAGAAAAATGTCGTCTGGAAGAGAACACCGTTCTTCAAACGAGGCAATGTCCTGCGAATTTAGTAGTCGACCCACCAGTTAGTCAGTTGTTACAAAATGCATTTTCTACAAGTCTTGGGAAAAACTTCATTTTTCCCGTTTTTCACCACGATTTCGGGACAAATTCTGCACTGTGGAGTCGTTAAAAATGAATAAATTAAAAATTAGGAACATTGAATTTTGTGGTAACGGAAGAAAATTACCCAGACGTTGCTCTTGCAGAAAAGTAAACGAAATGACGAAAACAATACACAGCGTGCTTTACAGACTTCATTACGACGATGTTTTCATTTCTATTGCTGACTGCGGTATTGTAGCTGTCCAGTATGCACGTGATAATAGAAATTAACCATTTAATCAGGAACGTCGCTAGAATGACATTTCTCGAAGCTATTTTCATGAGGCGTAACACAGCAATTGATCGGTCGCAGGGCACAAGATAGTATCACTGGAATTTCCAGTGTTTACTAATTAACGCAGAGGAATACCTTAACGCGTGGAAGGAAAGGTAGCGCCAGAGTTATGGGAACGTTATTTACTTTACCAGTCTTAACGGCTACGAACACACACATGCTTTGTTTTGGGATCATTTACAGCACTGCAACTTTCGAATTATAGAAGTCTTATCCTTCAATTTAGTCTCGCATTTAGAGGACACCATCATTCTTCACGTGATGCCGAATGTGTCGCTATCTATGGATGCCATCGTCATTCTCGGTAGACAGCAATCGTCTGTCATTTTGTATGCGCAATATAGACATATATATTTTATCTAAATTTAAACATTATTCTTTTCCGTTTCAAGATTTTCTCGTATTCATCAACGTCTCTTGCTACTCTATACATGCGCGCATGGTAATACGATGTTGTTGCTAAAAGTATCGTCTCACAAACTTTTATTTTCCGGTTGTGGGGCCCGGTGGTCTTGGAGTAAAGCGTTCGATTGGAAACCGAAGGGTCGGACCTCGGATATTTTCAGTCCGCAATTTAACCCATCCGTCACCTCTCAACGAAGTGAGAAGTTGCCAGAAACGACACGTGTTTCGTATTCCTCTTTAAGCTATGGTTTTCCTTTCCTAGGTTGGATAACTGGGGTAGGCTAAGGACACGCCGAAGTGGCGTCCAATTGAAAGACTTGCACCAGGCCAATGAGCCAAACGAAATTATTATTGTTATTTTGCGACTCCCAACTAATAATGCATGTTCTGCTAGGCCGACTTTTCGGGGTCTCTGTTGTATTCTGATAAGTATTGGATGTTGACTGTTGTTTTAGTTGTTCCAATATACAGAGTGAGTCGCCTAACATTACCGCTGGATATATTTCGTAAACCACATCAAATACTGACGAACCGATTCCACAGACCGAACGTTAGGAGCGGGGCAAGAGTAATTGGTTAATACAAACCATAAAAAATGCACGGAAGTATGTTTTTCAACACAAACCTACGTTTTTTTTTTAAATGGAACCCCTTTAGTTTTCTTAGCACATCTGAACATATAAACAAATACGAAATCAGTGCCGTTTGTTGCATTGTAAAATGTTAATTACATCCGGAGATATTGTAACCTCAAGTTGACGCTTGAGTACCACTCCTCCGCTGTTCGATCATGTGTATCGGCGAGCACCGAATTAAGTAGGGATCCAAGGGAACGCATAAATTGGCCAGCCCGTTCTCCTGATCTTACACCTCTGGACTTCTTTCTGTGGGGTACGTTAATGGAGAATGTGTACCGTGATGTGCCTACAAACCCGTGATGTGCCTACAACCCAGAGCATATGAAACAACGTATTGCGGCAGCCTGCGGCGACAATACACCAGATGTACTGCGGTGTGTACGACATTCATTACGCCATAGAGTGCAATTGTGTGCAGCAAATAATGGCCACCACTTTGAACATCTATTGGCCTGACATGTCGAGACATACTCTATTCCACTCCGTAATTGAAAACGGAAACCACGTGTGTACATGTACCTCACCCCTCATGGTAATGTACATGTGCGTCAGTGAAAAAGACCAATAAAGGTGTTAGCATGTGGACGTAATGTGCTGTTCTAGTCTCTTCTGTACCTAAGGTACATCACCGTTCCCTTTTTATCCCTACTTAATTCGGTGCTCTCCGATACACACGATCGAACAGCGGAGGAGTGGTACTCAAGCGTCAACTTTAGGTTACAATATCTCCGGATGTAATTAACATTTTAGAATGCAACAAACGGCACTTATTACGTATTTGCTTATATGTTCAGATGTGCTAACAAAACTAACGGGGTTCCATTTAAAAAACGTAGGTTTGTGTTAAAAAACATACTTCCGTGATTTTTTTATTTATTTATTTTTTTTTTTTTTTTTTTTTTTTTTTTTTTTTTTTTTTTTTGTATTAACCAATTACACTATCCCCTCTCCCCACGTTCGGACTGTGGAATCGATTCGTCAGTATTTGATGTCGGGTTTACGATATATATCCATCGGTAATGTTAGGTGACTAGCCCAGTATACTTGTCCATAACTACAAGGAACTTGATATACCCCAGGTGTTGATTTTTTAACTCTAGCTAAGTAACATCCATCAAAAACACGGCTACGTTCAAATTGTGAGTGAGCTGTGACGTTTTGAGGAACAATTAATGAACAACTGTACACGGGTAGAGTGTTACTTTGGAGTCACACTCGCCGAATTCACGGGTGTTACTAACAAAAGTCCAAAACCCCCTGAAAGACGGGTGGTACTAACGAGCGTTAAAATCAGACGTTAGTAACGCAGGGTTAATCATATTGCTGTGTCTGGAGATCGTTTCGATCCCACGCTTGGCCAGGCCTTAACCGACGCTGTCTGTAATTTTGCCGCTGCTGCTCAGTAGTTGCGGATTCTTCTCGTCTCTGATTGAGTACTCGGTCAGTTTCACTTCCTGAAGGGCGAGCGTAAGCGATTTAAATCATTCTGCAAGTAAACTCGTTCGAGATTTTGTGGGTTCTGTACACCAAGGTTTTTATGAGACCTCCTCTTTGTTTAGTATCAAGGTCTGACTCATTGTGGAGATATCATCGTTGTGTTTTTTTCTTTCTGTGTACCTTATCTGCCAGACAGCGTAATTACAAGACGAATTAAATTGCTTCCTGTCGCCTTTGCATTGCATGATAACACACACCAAAAAAAGTGTTGCACGACCGTGGTTCCAAGGTGTCCTGAACATTTATGTGCAATGTGTATATTGCATCAAAACCACGGTTACTTCGAATGTCCATAGATGCCACTCCACCCGACATGTAGCCGCAGTGGGGTGGTCGAGCGTTCTAAGGCGCCTTGCTGCGGAGCGCGCGGTTGCTCATCGTCGGAAGGTTTGAGTCCTTCCTTCGGCATGGGTGTGTGTGTGTTGTTTTTAGCGTTTAGTTGAAGTAGTTTGTAAGCCTAGCGACTGATGACCAATGAAGTTAAGTCCCTTAGATTTATAAATATTTGAACATTGTTGAACAAATATCTAAACAACCATGCATGAGCAGTGTCAATGTAACGGAGCGGTTAAGTCTATGGTACCTGGATATAGAGGGGCATGCTCATCCGCCATTTTTGTTCCTTCGGTTCGAAGCGCGATTGTAGAATATGGCAGTCAATGCGCTTTCAGCATAGTGGGGTGTGCAGCTCCGAATTGTTCTAATCGTTCAGAAAATACTTTTCGTGTTTTTTTTTTTTTCATTTGCAATAGAGCATGAAAAGCGTAAAATATGGTTAATAAACTGTCGTCTTGACAAGGTCTTAAAAACTATGCGAGGTGGGTTAATTCATTTGTAGTTATGCATAATTTCTACACGTTCTAATCTACAGGTTTCTATACGTGCACTTCTTAGCGGAGATTCCGAAGCTACTTATTGCTGCTATAGACTTTTATGTATATTTACATTGGCGTTAATAACCGGTATTAACATTTTTTTTTTTTTTTTTTTTTTTTTTTTTGCTTGTTATAATGGCTCATATGACTCTTGACGATGGTTGAAGCTACTGCGATGGTAATTTTAGTTACTGCTCACAAAATGTTCAAATGTTTGTAAATCTATCGGACCAAACTGCGTGGTTATCAGTCCGTAGCTTACAAACTACTTAAACCTAAGTAAACTAACCTAAGGACAACACACACACCCATGCCTCAGGGAGGACTCGAACCTCCACGGCGAGCAACCGCGCGCTCCGCAGCGAGACGCTTTAGACCGCTCGGCTACTCCACCGCGGCTTTAGTTACTGCATCGATGGCGTATTTTCCTAATGTTTGAAACAAAATTTTCTCTTTACGAGGATAATAAATTTACTGACCGGACAAGGGTACATACAAGAATTTGGTAAACGAGAAAAACTATTTTCTCTCATTCTAGCTGTTCGAGTTTTAAAAGAGTATTGAAAGGTCGTTGCCAACATCAGCACTCTACGTCGCCGAAGTCGTAAGTAAAATTGACCAATTTTATCACAGACAGAAGTTTATTAAAGCCCTGATAGCTTTCACAAAACATTACCGGATGCTTGTCCATCCTCTTTTGGAGTATTGCTGCCCAGTGTGGGATCCTTATCAGGTGGGTTTGACGGAGGACATCGAAAGAGTCCAAAGAATATATTTATTTGTGTACCCTCCTCTCCCTTGTGTCCAGTGAAGTTTAGTTGGCCTACCTGAGAGGCACAACTAGTAGGACACGTAATAGGGAGCGGCAAACGGCGTAATCATAAGGTTACAACGTGGGGTTCAACTGGGAACTACAAAACACGTCTTCTGCTGCAGTTGACACTGACCTCAAAATGTTCAAATGTTTGTAGAGGTTATGGAACTTAACTACGGGTCATCAGTCCCTACACTGACCTCTTAAAATTAGATGTCGACAGAGCTTTTTTGCACTGCTACTAGTAAGTGTTGGCGGCCTCTTACAACACTGCCCCACGTTATGAAAAAATACCAACAGCGTTTGTGAAGGGATTCGCCTTGTTCGCGCGTCGCCTACAGCAGAGCTGTAGCCGTAGTAGTAGTAGTAGTAGTCTACAAGCATTAGGGAGAAGTAGGTGCAAAAATTATTACCTGAAAACAAAAAAAATATTAGCGTATAGGAAATTAAATTTCTATTTCATGATATTCCAGCCGAGGTGGCGAAATTAGCCATATCAATTCGATAAGTAGTCAAAAATGTTTTTTGTAAACAAATAAAAACCCATATGTCCGATGGAAAAATGTTAAATTATCAAATTATATGCCTTAAGATTATCTATCGACTTTTTTTTCTGTACGTAGCGATTGCTTTGTTACGTTTCGAGATATTTCGAAAAAGATATTAAAAATCTGTAAAAGTTAGGTTCCTTATAACTTATCGACATTCACGTTCCCAAACTTATTATTTACCGTAAGTATTGCACGAAGGAAGTCAAAAGAGTACTTGTCAAGACAAATATATTCACAAAGACAAAACACAACACAAAAATATTCAGTATTTTTTTAGGGCTTTTATAGAATTGGCCTGAGTTGTTCCAGGGATCGGGGTAGAGTAACAGTTTTCGGCCTGTTTTCTTCGTGAAGAGATATAATATCATGCTATTTAATATATCTTTATATGTTCTTCATTAAACGTATCAAATAATGAATTTGAATAACTTTTTAGGCCTGTTTTCTTCAAACGACTGTTTTTTTATTTTTTATTTATTTATTTTTTTTTAATGAAAGGCACTATTAAAGAAATATGTTTCTGACATTTTTTCACGGATTATTAACCAAATAATGTTACGCTACGATCTTTTGGGACCGAAATTATTATTTTTCTTAGAAAAAAATCTGGTGGACGCAATTAACATTACACAGCAACGTGCTTCGCGGAGCTTAATACTGAATACGTGTACTGGTAAGAATTTTTTTTTGGATCCGTTGCATTCTTTTTTAAGGTTACTAACCTATTGTTAAAGTGAAGCGTGCAAACGCGTATTGCATTCAGCTAGTGCGGACGAGCGGGTGAGCGGCCGTTGGTAAATGGAGACGGAGGAGGGGGCGGGAGAGACTGGCGCGTGCTCTCTCTGAACACATTCTAGACGGCCCGCTCTTGCAATATCTTTGATATAGCAGGTGATCAAAAAGTCAGTATAAATTTTAACACTTAATAAATCACGGAATAATGTAGATAGAGAGGTAAAAATTGACACACCTGCATGGAATGACACGGGGTTTTATTACAAAAGAAAAAAAGGTTAAAAAATGTCCGACAGATGGCGATGGACAGTAAAACGTCAGTGACTGCTACTGTGACGGGTGAGTTGTACGCCGATATGTTACAGAATCGCATCATCCCCAGCCTGGCCGATAAACATTTGCTGGAACGATCTATTTTATGTAGGATGGGGCTCCACCCCATATTGCTAGACGCGTGAAAGATCTCTTGCGCGTGTCGTTTGGTGATGATCATGTGCTCAGCCGCCACATTCGTCATGCTTGGCCTCCCAGGTCCCCAGACCTCAATCCGTGCGATTATTGGCTTTGGGGTTACCTGAAGTCGCAAGTGTATCGTAATAGACCGACATCTCTAGGGATGCCGAAAGATAACATCCGACGCCAATGCCTCACCATAACTCCGGACATGCTTTACAGTGCTGTTCACAACATTATTCCTTGACTACAGCTATTGTTGAGGAATGATGGTGAACATATTGAGCATTTCCTGTAAAGAACATCATATTTGCTTTGTTATGCTAATTATTGCTTTTCTGATCAGATGAGCGCCGTCTGAATGTGTGTGTGTGCTAATAAAACCTTATGTCATTTCAAGCATGAGTGTCAATTTTTCCCTCTCTATCTAAATTACTCCGTGGTTTATTAAGTTTTCAAATTTATACTGACTCTTTGATCACCCGGTATTTTCGACATATTTTTGTTTACTATGGGATTCAAATTTTTTTCTTACTAGTACAAGTATTCAGTTTTGAGCTCCATCAAGCACGTCGCTGTATAATGTTAATTAATCCCACTAGATTCTTTCTAAGAAAAATATTTATTTCGGTTCCCGAAGGTCGTACAGTAACATTATTTGGTTAATAAACTGTGATAAAATGTCAGCAACATATTTCTTTAACAGTTCCTTTCATAACTAAGAAATTAGTAAATAGAATGATATTACACATATTACCAAAAAAAAAACAAAAAAAAAAAAAAAAAACACACAGACCAAAAACCGTTGCTCTAGGTAGATCCCCTGAGCAGCTCTAACTAATTTTATAGAAGCTCCTTTTTCTCCAAGGAAAAATACTGAATATTTTTAATTTGTGCTAACAAGTACATTTTTTACTTACTTCGTGCCATTCTTATGGCAAATAATAAGTACGCGAACGTGAATGTTTACGAGTTACAAGGAATCTAGTTTTTACAGATTTTAAGTGTTTTTCGAAATATTTCGAAACGTAGCGAAACAATCGCTACGTACAAAAAACCTAATTGATAGATAACCTTAATGCCTATAACTTTCTAATCTAATATTTTCATAATTGGAGTTGTCGTTTTTTATTTATTTAAGAAAAAAAAAACGTTTCTGACAACGCTGCGAATTTTTTTTTTTTTTTTTTTTTTTTTTTTTTTTTTTGGCAAATTTCGCCATCTCGGTTCGAGTATCATGAAATAGAAACTGTATTTGAAATTTATTTTCCAATATGCTTTGCGATCGGCATTTGCCAGCTCGAAATTTAAATGAAAATAAAGGCTTAACCATTCATCTGACACGAAAATTGAATACCCTAATTTGTAGAGGAGAAAATGATCTACAACTTTGCTCTTTTATGTTTTTTTCATATCTCGTATCGTTTCAGAGATATTTGCAAAAATAACGGCGATTTTGGGATGTTTTTCTGTCTGTCCGTCTGTCTGTCTGTCCGTAACGTGTTCCCTGTTTTTAAGACGAACCGTACAACCGATTAGCACCAAATTTTACAGACATAATTGTAGGTCGCCAGAGATTAGAACCTCACTTTCTTAAATATTGCGGATAAAAAATACGTTAGTAATACCAAAAAAGGCGTTTGTAATGTAATTTTAATTGCAAATACACCATTGATCTGACGCGAAAGTTGAATAAACGAATTTGTAGAGGAGAAAATTCTCTGCAACTTTGTTCCCTTATGTTGTTTTTTTTTTCATATTTCGTATCGTTTGAGAGATATCTGCAAAAATATATGGAGTTTTGACATCCTCCATTGAATTAACAAAAACCAGTCGTACGCAGATGTCACGTGACATTCCTCGACCAGAACTCTTTCTGGCATACGCCATCTTGCGTTGCGTATTTGATGATTTTCTTATTCTAACTTACACGTTGTCATTTCAAAGCAATGGCGCAGTGCAGAATTCACATAAACACGTCGTTCTTCGTACGATAAACGATAATCTAGTGACTACAAATGCCATATTAGGATCAGTTAACAACGGTCTTCAATAGTATGAGACTGAAGAACGCAACTCATAATTGTTAGCTGTAGCGTAGTGGGCAAAGCGTTGGACTACGACGCTGAAGGTAAGTGGTTCGGAAACTGCCACTGCCCATTTTTTTCCTAAAAGGGTTTCAGACACTGTTACTAATTAATTTTTTATTATTTAGATTATTATTTTGGTCCAAAATGTTTGCAAAAACTGATAAAACTACAAATCTAAAATGGGCCGTAAAACACGTCAGTGCGATTTTTTTTGTTTACTATGGGATCTAATTTTTTTATTACTAGAACAAGTATTCATTATTGAGCTCCATGAAGCACGTCGCTGTATAATGTTAATTAATCCCACTACATTTTTTCTAAGAAAAATATTTATTTAGGTTTCCGAAGGTCGTAGAGCAACATTATTTGGTTAAGAAACTGTGAAAAAATGTCAGCAACATATTTCTTTAACAGTTCCTTTCATAACAGTAATTTGATATTTTTAATTAACAAAATCTAAGAAAATCTTAAATAGAATGATATTACATATATACACGAAAAAAAAGACGAAAAAGAAAGACTAAAAACCGTTGCTCTAGGTCGATCCCCTGAGCAACTCTAGCCAATTTTATAGGAGCTCTCTCTCTCTCTCTTTGTTATAGAAAGAAATAGCCATATCTCGAAAAATACTGAATAGTTTTAATTTGTATTAACAAGTACATTTTTTACTTACTTCGTGCCATGCTTATGGCAAATAATAAGTTCCGGATCGTGGATGTCGACGAGTTATAAGGAGTCTAGTTTTTACTGATTTTTAAGTGTTTTTCGAAATATCTTGAAACGTAGCAAAGCAATCGCTACGCCCAAAAAAAAAAAAAAAAAAAAAAAAAAAAAAAAACCCTAATCGATAGATAACCTTAATGCCTATAACTTTCTAATCTAATATTTACCCATTGGAGTTGTCGTATTTTCATTTATTTAAGAGGAAACGCTTTTGACATCTCTACGATTCATTTATTTATTTTTGGCAAATTACGCTATCTCGGCTCGAGTTTCATGAAATAGAAACTGTATTTGAAACTTATTTTCCTATACGCTTATATTTTTTGCTTTCAGGTAATACTTTTTGCAAATTAAACATTACGCCGTCACAGGATGCTTGGCCTATACGTGACAACGTTGCAGCTCCACGTGACAAGCGTCAACTAGCGAGTCCTTTTAATCGGACTATAAGCTCTTCCGTCACGTTCCGATGTGCGCACTGGTGAGGCTGGAGTTGTGAAGGTGTCTGCGCCGGAGCCTCGTCCTCAGCCCGGCACAGTGATCCTCCCCCCCCCCCTCCCCGCCTGACCATCGAGGTCCTCAGCTGCGCACGTGACCGGAATAGGCCCGGCCTCGCTCGGCCGCATCAGCCCCTGAGGCCGTGCCGGCTCCCCTGGCACCGCGCGGCCCGCAAACCAGTTAAGCCCGCCGCCTGTCCGGAATTCATTTGTCCCGCGCCGTCGCCGCTGCTACTTCTGCAGCCGGCGGTAACTCGTTTCAGGAGCCCTACACTTCATTACTTGAGGCCTGTCTGCACCTCTGTTACTTCTGCATACCACAATCCCCTGCAAGGCAGACTTCACTCATCACATCGGCGTGCGCCGTATTACATATTCAAAACACTCGCAGGCGCAGGCTGGTAAATAACGCCTCACCAAAACAAACAGAACCTACTAGATGCTAAAATGAACCTTTTCCTCCACACCCGGATGACTACACCACACCGCCGGCCTCCACCGGCTTTATAAGCCGTCCGCGGCCGAGTTTCACCACTCCTTACTGTAAACCCTACAAAATCCCAGGCAATCATCATAGGTCGCACCACCCCTTCCTTTCGCCACCGGGACCTTTACCTCACCCTCCATGGCCGCCCCATCCCGCAAACGAAGACCCTCCGCTACCTTGGATTAACCCTAGATAGAGACCTTTCCTGGAACCCTCACCCCAAAACCGTCCGACAAAAAGCCCTCTCCCGCCTTAACCTCTTAAAATGCCTCTCCGGCCGGACATGGGGACTAAATCCTTCCACCATCCTGTATACCTAACGTTCCTTCATGCGTCCCGTCCTTTGCTGCTTCCATCCCGCCTGGATATCCGCTCCCCCCTCCTATTATGAATCCCTCAAAATCCTCGAACGCTACGCCCTTCGCCTCGCCTACCGCATCCGCCTCCCCTCCCCCACGCGGTTCCTTTACGACCTCATCCCATTCCCACACCTGGTCCAATTCCTTCAACACATCCGCCTCAAGTACATCCACCGAAAGATAGAGTCCCATAACCCACTGGTATCTCCTCTCCTTCTGGATCCTGGGCCCCCGCCACATCCCTCCCTCCCTTCACCTCCACACCCTCTACGTCGTCTCCGAGGGTGGCTTCCGCCACCTACGTCTCCCTGACGACGTTCTCCACAACCATCCCGACATCTATCCCTCCTTCCAACTTTGACCTCTCTCTGTAGATTGCCGCCCCCTCCTCCCTCCCCCTCCCCTCCCACTCCCGTTCCCCGCTTTGCTCACCCCCTCCTTTCTCCACCTCCCTGGGAGTCCTTCCAGTCCCCCCTTCTCGCCTCCCCCACTTCCTTTCCCCTTCCCCCGCGCTTTCTACATCCTCCCCTCCCCCTCTCCCCCTACAGGGCCAGTACAGTGCTAGTGTTTTTAAGTGTTCAGTGCTTCGTGTGTATAGTATTTCGTCGCCCAGTGTTTTTCAACGTTGCGTACACGCCTGAGGGAAACCGGCGTTCAGAGGTTTTTTTTTTTTTTTTTTTTTTTTTTTTTTTTTTTTTTTTTTTTTTTTTTCCCTCAATGTCGGCGTCATGTTATGTCTTGTCGTATGCAGTGAGTGTTTTTTAGCCACCGTGGCAATGTGTTGTTTTAACAACTATGTATGTTCTGTCCAGTACCATGTTGTCTTTTAGTATTCTCCCATATTTTCATCTTGTACTTATCCAAGTGCCATTTTATCACCTTTAATTTTATATTCTGTTTGTCCATTGTTTCCATTCGCTCGGCTGTGGAGCAGCATCATCGGCTGCTGCTAGCCTGCCTGTATTAGGGCATTAAAATTCGATAATAATAAAAAAAAGAGTCTCACCAGTTCTCCGCCGAGAGAAGGACCAGGTCAACCCGACTTCGACATCGACTACCCGCACAAGCCAACGAGGAAGAATACCATCAATAAGCCACGACTCCAGGACCGGCAACTCTTCAATGGGTTTTCTCCATCTCCACATAGCGTTATACATAATTGACTGTTAACCGAGTAGAAATAGTTTAATGAACTTTACTAAGTGAAATCCACTGAGTATTCTTCAACCTCCCTTCCACCAACACCTGTACTCGCGAACACGTCTTTCAGTGTGTGGCACGGGGTACTCCCTCCTCTTGCTGCGACAGTCGCGTGGATTTCACGGAGAAAACATCTCCCGATTAAGATCCATCTGCATTCTACACCAGTCAAAAAAATAGGGCATAATGATGAATAATAATGAAACTTCCTGGCAGATTAAAATTGTGTGCCGGAACCCAGGTTCGAGTCCGGGTTCCGGCACATAATTTTAATCTGCCAGGAAGTTTCATATCAGCGCACACTCCGCTGCAGAGTGAAGTTTCATTCATGAATAATAATGGTTCGCTGCAGAATCGTGAACAGTTTTAGCTGTGGGTGTCCGTCTTCAAAGTTTTATGTTCAATAAGGGTGTAAGATACCTGCTATGGGAAGGTATACATTTCATATTCAAATGTACCGCGAATTTGAGACCAGTGTCAAGCTAGTCAGGCATGGGTCATTTATCTTTGGTTGCAGGCTTATTTATCGATTGCAGTACTATCGATATTGGAGACGGTGATAGTATTGTTGCCGGGAAGTAAGGTTGTGATTATTGAGAGTGCAGACTTTGCTAGGCGCGCGGATGAGATTGCAGAAGCGTGGGGACCGTGGTAGTGTGCAGATGTTCCGGCCGGATAGCCGAGGAGATGAGATTTTGAGACTTGAATACTGAGACAAGCTGTTTGTTTAAGATATGGAGACGAAAAGGAATAGTTGGAGAAACGATATTTTGAAGTTTTTATAAGGTACAGTTTTTCATGAAATACTTGGCATGTTTCTATGGCACAACTTCGCATTGTTAGGCTGAATTGATGGTAACAGTATCGGTCGGGAAAGATCTTGCTCTTACCTTGTGGTCTCACGATTCATGCTAGGGACCCCTTGCTGTGTTAGGAAAAGTATTTATTGTAATAGTTTAGTTCTGAAATTGCGTTTTTTATGAAATAGGAATTTCATGGGTAGTATTCTTGAAATATGGTATTGTTGTAACATTGTTTGTGTAAATCGAGTTAAATTTATTAACAGTAAAGAAATGTTTATCTTTGTTTAAAAATAGTTTTGAAGGCTGATTAAATATCTGAGTTATATTTTACTCTGAAATATTTTAAAATCATAAACATGACATTGTTAGTAATTTTCATGAAGTTACATCAGTTAGAAAATATATCAGATATTTCATTTTTAATAATTACTTCTAGTTTCTTAAACAGATTACCAGTTTATCCCTCCTCACATTTTTATCAAAAGTGCCATAGATGTTTTCTGTAGTTAGTTTCCAGTAGTTAGTACAGCAGGAAGCAGTTTGGTGTTGCGCAGATTTATGCAGTTAGTGAAGGTGAGAAAGAATCAATTTTTGTCAATCTTACAGTTCAGTATGATTTACAGATTTCAGGGTAGGACAATTCATACAGTGTTCAGGTTAACAAGTATTTCCACTGAGTAAGATTGCATTGATAAATATTGTGTTCGTTACATTCCGTTAAAGATTGTTAGTTCAGTCAGAAACAAGTTATTAGGACCAGAATTATTAACACAGTGATTTTTATTATCAGTAATTTTCAGACGGTTAACTTTGTTACATTTTCATACAGAAACAATTAGTAGTTTGTGTCTCATTATAATAAACATTACGCAGTCAGATAGGTTTTGCAATATCTTTACATTCACATGGAATATAATTAAAAATACGCAGTCAGATTAACATAACGTTGTACAAAGGCATTCAGCTAGAACAGGTTCAAACACACAGCAGACGGAAATTTTGTAAGAGAGAAGGAGAAGCGAGAAACTTTCAAGGGGACCAGTTGAGATATCTGGCTTCTGACAGAATGAATTAATGTCCATTAAAATTATCCGTGCATTTGTACCGTGGTCGGTTGACTTTGTTGTCAAAACCCAACGTTTCGTTCCCGTCTTCGGAGGACATCTTTAGGAGGGTCTGTAGGATTTCAGGTCCAACACACACAGTGGCTCCCTACTTCAGTGTGTTTGTTGGACCTACAATCCCACAAACACTGTAAAGTCCCACCTGAACTGTTAAAATAACATCTACTACTGACGCGACTGCAGTTGTGTGTAAATGGAGGTTTACAAGTAGCCACTAAGTTATTTCGCGGAATGTCAAATCACATGATTATTCTTTTACCATAGTGGATATTAGATATGCATGATGGACATATACATAAAAATCGCCACACAACCTCCTGCATTCCGCTACAGTTTTACAGCCTTCCGACTTCTACGTATACATTACCCAAAACCCTCAAGGAATTTATATCATTTACACATATCGTGAAAACTAATACTCCTCGAACACTCTCTTAGAACACGCCAAAAACGATTTCCAAGTCGGTAAACTTCTCTCGATAGAAAATAGGACGCTCTGTACTATTCGCTAGAAACTTTTTAGTCCAGTCATGCAGTTCCTCATGGCGGAAATATATAGAACGCCTTCCGAAAGCAAAAAAACACAGCAATATATCTGAGAAAGTATTTATTGTTCTCCGGGTTTCGTGGACGAGTACAACCAGCTGGTTTTTGCATGGCCGTTGCTGTCGTAATCTATGATGATTAAGACACAGGACGTTTCAAGTCTCTAGAAATGTCACAATACTCAAACATAAAACATGTTTCAAAAATCTATAGCAGACCGACATTAATGCTATACAGGGGAATTGACAAAAATATGCAAATATTTTAGTATGTTATTCTACAAGTAAAACTTGTAAGGTGGGGCAGGAAATGAAGTATTGGTATGAGTGGAAAGAGTGGGATTAAGGGTCGTGAGGAAGGTTATGCCAAGAATTTTGGAGTGGGTGTTTAGGTTGTTCACGGGTAAATATTCAAAGTGGACTTACTTAAGGATAAGATTAACAATCCCTTCTAAACTATTTAACGTAATTGTTCCTCAATTCAACAAATTAATATGAGAACCCCTGCCAATATAATGAGCCAAGCATCTACATTTATAACGGAAACTTTATTGCAGGGGTAAAATCAACAATTTATTGGACAGAATAGATAGAAAGAAATTTTATAACAAAAATTTTAAATAACAACTAATTAAGGTTTTACAAGATAAATACAGAAACTACGTAACTGACTGGCAAGTCGGGTTAAACTGTGGGTATATACAATTAAATCAACAAATGATCAAAACCAGCTTGGGCAAGATCGCGGAGATTAATCTCACGACAAAACGTAGTCCCTATCACCGAAAGTTCGAGGATCCCTTGTGGTACCAGAGAGTGAGCGAGCAGCACGTTACCGTAACCTGAGTGCAGTGTTGTGCAGCTGTGGAGGTCACCTCAAGATTCGAGCAACGCTGTCAGTATATTGCTGGCGAAACCAGAAGTCGCCAGCAACTCGTGAAATTAGTCTCTCTCTGAAGAACAAGTCAGCGATTCCTAAGTACCATTCGGTCGGGAGCAGAACTCTCAGTAAATCCACTTCCAAAACGGGAACCAGGACTCTAAGTCCGTCCTACTCTGATCAGCGCCGAACACCCAGGCCATCTTACGCACTGACGAGCAAGTCTGTCTCCAAAACTCACGTCTCACGATCTGTTGTTGTTGTTGTTGTTCTTGTCATCTTCAGTCGGCAGACTGGTTTGATGCAGCTCTCCACGCTAACCTGTCCTGTACAAGTCTCTTCATCTGAGAATACTTTTGGCAACCTATATCACTTTGAAGCTGCTTACTATATTCGTCCCTCGGTCTCCCTCTACGATTTTTAGCCCACACACTTACTTCTAATGCTAAGTTGACGATTCCTTGATGACTCAGGATGTGTCCCACCAACCTATCCCTTCTCTTAGTCAGAATACGCCAGAAATTCCTTTTCTTTCCAATTCTGTTGAGCACCTCCTCATTAGTTACGTGATCTGCCCATTTAATTCTCATCGTTTGTCTGTAGCACCACATATCAAAAGCTTCTATTATCTTTTTGTCTGAACTCCTTATTGTCCACGCTTCACTTCCATACAATGCTACACTCCAGACAACTGCCTTCAGAAAGGACTTCTTAACATTTGAACTAATATTGGATGTCAACAAGTTTCGCTTCTTCAGAAACGCTTTTCTTCCCGTAGCCATTCTGCATTTTATATCTTCTTTACTTCGGCCATCAGCAGTTACCTTGCTATCCAAGTAACAAAACTCGTCTACAACTTTTATTGCCTCATTACCTAATTTAATTCCTTCAGCACCGCCTGATTTTCTGACGCTACATTCCACTTTCCTTGTTTTACTCTTGTTGATGTTCATCTTATAACTTCTTTTCAAGACATTGACTATTCCATTCAATTGTTCTTCCAGATCCTTTGCGGTCTCTGACAGGATTACTATGTCATCGACAAACCGCAAAGTTTTTATGTCTTCTCCCTGGACTTTAATTCCTTCTCCAAACTTCTCCTTGCATTTCTTCACTGCTTGCTCAATGTACAGATTGAACAACATTTGGGAAAGGCTACAACCCTGTCTTACTCCCTTCCCAACCTCTGTGTCCTTTTCATGCCCTTCGACTCTAGTAACCGCTGTTTGGTTTTTGTATAATTTGAGTATAACTCTTCGCTCCCTGTATTTTACCGCTGCTACCTTCAGAATTTGAAAGTGTATTCCAGTAGACGTTGTCAAAAGCTTTCTCCAAATCTACAAACGCTAAAAACGAACGTTTGCCTTTCCTTAGCCTATCTTCTAAGATAAGTCGTAATGTGAGTATTGCCTCCCGTGTTCCAACATTTCTCCTAAATCCAAACTGATCTGCCACAAGGTCGAATTACACCAGTTTTTCCATTCGTCTGTAAATTATTCGTGTCAGTATTTTGCAACCATTACTTATTAAACTGATAATTCTGTAATTTTCACATTTGTCTGCACTTACTTTCTTTGGAATTGGAATTAGTATATTCTTCTTGAAGTCGGAGGGTATTTTCCCTGTCTCATATATCTTGCGTAATGCGGGAATATACAATTAAATCAACAAATGATCAAAACCAGCTTGGGCAAGATCGGGGAGATTAATCTCAGTAAATCCACTTCCAAGACGGGAACCAGGACTCTTAAGTCTGTCCTAATCTTATCAGAGTAGAACATCCAGGCCGTCTGACGCACTGACGAGTAAGTCACCGAATGAAACATCCTGGCAGATGAAAATTGTGTGCCGGAACCGGGACTCGAACCTGTTACCTTTGCCTTTCACGGACAAGCGCTCTACCGACTGTGCTATCCCGACGCAACTCACGATGCCGCCTCACGACTTTACTTCCGACAGTACCTCGCCTCCTACTTTCCAAACTTCACAGAAGCTCTCCTGCGAAGCTAGCAAGACTAGCACTCCTGGAAGAAAGGATATGGTGGAGACATGGCTTAGCCACAGCCTAAGGGAGGCGAGATACTAGCGGAAGTAAAGTTGTGAGGCGGCACCGTGAGTTGTGTCGGGATAGCTCAGTCGGTAGAGCGCTTGCCCGCTAAAGGCAAAGGTCCCAGGTTCGAGTCCCGGTTCTGGCACACAATTTTAATCTGCCAGGAAGTTTCATAACAGCGCACACTCCGCTGCAGAGTGAAAGTTTCATTCAAGTCACCGAATCCCTGCCTCCAAAACTCACGTCATCACGTGTACACGATCTAAACTCGCCAATCCACGCGAAGCAAGCAGGTTCCGGGCAATCGCATAGTGGGCAAGCATGATCGATGGCTAAATGTGTCATCATGCCCTGAGCTATTCTATCACCGTCACTCCCGCGTTTTCACGAGTGCCCGCCAAGACTTGCAGCGTTCCCACGCAGGGTGAGTGACCCAAAAGCGAGGGCAGTCAGGGTTTCGCCTAACCATTTCAGACACCGACACCAATAACTTTCAGCAGCTCACCAGAGCGGTGCCGCATTCCAGATACCACGACGTCTCCCTACAGAAAATTTTGGGAAGTTTGGCGTAATTAATATCCACCAAACTCCCTAGAGAGCTATAGAAAGTAGCAGACACACAATAAAGGCTAGTTTACACGACTACACTACGTTTCATGAAACTGCTCTTCTGACCAGTGCGCATGCGCGGTAAGTGTACGCGCAACTCGTTGCCGAAACTAAAGCCGGCCGCGGTGGCCGAGGGGACTGAGGCGCTCCAGTCATGGTCTGCACGGCCACTACGGTCGGGGGTTCGAATCCCCTCTCGGGCATGGTTATTTGTGCAGTCCTTAGTCTTAGCTAGTTCGTAAGTAGTTTGTAGGTTTAGGGACTGATGACCCCGTAGTTAGTCCCATAACTTCTACAAGCATTTGAACATTTGCGAAACTAAAACAGTTTCGGCTCCTCCCAACTTTGGCGAAACTTAGGTTAGGTGATAACCAAATCACAAAATGAAGTGGGGAACGGAAGAAATTATTCGGTATTTGGACATATATGTGATGCGTAGGTGTTTATGAGCTTTTAAAAGCTTTCTGGAATATGTAGCGGTTTGTTGGTGCTCTTGAAGCAATCATTCGAGAATTAAATATTGATGGGTGAACGGTAGCTATTTGACGGGCTAAAATACATTCAATTCAAAATACCTGTACAAAGGAACTGTGCAAAATGCAATCTAGTAAAACATCTGGATGTTGATCAGCGCAAGATAACAAGACCAAGATCACGTGGTTTGAACTTGCAGACTTTTTTTAAGGAAAATTGTACACAGAAGAAAAGGCTACACAAATCTGTTAAGCTGAATTCTTTTATTTAACATTATTTGTTTAAAACGTGACAGCTTTTACATTTACAATTCTTTTTGTAAATATTTATTTAAAACGTGACAGGGTTTTACATTGACCTTTTTTATGTAAGTACTTTTAAAACATATCGTTCACTTTTTCCTGGTTAAGCAATTGTGGATTTCGGAACACGATGCCAGGGTCTGTAGAGACAAATATGAATCCCCACTTGACGAGAAACGTAATGTAATTTTTAATTTCACTTCTGGTGACAATGCTATACGCATAACAGTATCTTGTTTCCTTATTGCATTACTATATTTGAAAAAAAAAAACGTAAAATGCTCTGGTGACATTTTAAGATAATTAATTTGTAGGGTCTTCAACCACAATCTCTTTCAGCAAGGCCGGAGATCAACCGAACTGACGTCTTCCATTTAACAACCGAAATACGTTTCTTAGTATAATATTATACTGAAAGTATTTCACTTATCTGTCTATGCAACTGATTTAATAAAATATGTTATTGGCATATGCATTTCGCCTTTATTTGGAAGGCATCATCAGTGGCCTGTAATATATACATGATTATTTTTTACAAAATTTTATATTTACATTTCCCAGTATTTTTTAGGTTATCAACAGTTCTGATGCGTTATTTAGGTTGATAACCTAAAAAATACTGAGAAATGTAAATATAAAATTTTGTAAAAAATCATCATGTATATATTACAGGCCACTGATGATGTCTTCCAAATAAAGGCGAAATGCATATGCCAATAACATATTTTATTAAATCAGTTGCATAGACAGGTAAGTGAAATACCTTCAATATAATATTATAATATAGCAACTGCGGTAAAAAAAAAAAAAAATAAACAGGACAAAAGGAACTAATAATGTTACGTTTCTTAGTCTTTTTATGTTTAGTCTTATGAAGTGACTTCACACAGAGCAGTAATAGCTCCGCTGCAACTCTTACAGCTGCCAAAACTTTCCTTTTACGACGACTGCGGCACTTTAAAACAACGAAACTGAAGGGTATAGTTTCGATGACGTGTCTACAGACATACACGAAACCAGGTGTGTGCAATTCATTTCACGTAACGAGTGTCGCAACCTGGTGTCGTCGTGTAGACTAGCCTTAACTCTGCGTCTGCCCACAGCCAACCTCTGCGCCAAACAGCCGCTGCCTGCGCCGCCTTTTCCAGGAGGGACCAGAGACGCCTTCGAGCAAGCAATGCTCCTCCATGAGCAGGCAAGGTGTGCTTCCTCTGTCCCGCAGACTGCAACCCCTGTACGGGTTCTGGACGACAAAAACCCCACACACCGGCCGGTCGCTCCCGATCTCCCCTCGCTAGCACAGTTGCGAGAACCTGATTTACTACGGAACCAGAGACATCTGCGAGATTAATTTGATTTGATTTTTTCAGGGAAGCCAAAACAGTGTTGGTCCAACCCGCCACTGCCCGCACCGAAACTAAGTTTATTGTGCGGTATCGCTCCCTGTATGTCTAGTAAAGCCAACCAATGCCCTTGAACAGTGCAAGGAGTCCCTTTACCAGTTCTTTTTTAGACACAATTTCTTCGGGTCTGGTTGTCCTAAATGTTCTGTGCCTTTTACTCTCCAATGCAATGCATTCGAAGATTAGATCTGATGCAGTTTCATCACCGTCATCACAGATCCTACATTTAGGGTCCTCTTCTGTTATTCCCATTGTATGTAGGTGTTTTTTGAAATTCCCATGGCCTGTCAGCAATCCAACCATGAATCTAATATCTCTCCTGTTCAGACCCAAGATTGCAGAGCTTCTTTTAAAACATGGATTTGGCATCATTACCTTGCCATGTTTTTGTTGGTAGACTTTGGTCCAATATTCTACGTGCTGTCTTCTGAGCCAGTTACGTAGTATCTGCGAGAACTAAGTGAGGTACTTCTCAGGACTGTCTCTACCACTCACACACAATGCCCCCAGGTCCCCAGCGCCTGTGAAAATTATCCGCATTCGCCAACCTCTAAGGTGCAGGATGCGAAAATAACCCGCTAGCTGACTGCCCCACCTTACCTGAAGTAAAATTATGTACTGACTTAGCAATGCTTAGTACTTCTTACGTTAACAATTCACGCTCCTTATGTGACATACAATACCGTAAATTGAATATTTACGATTGTCCTAGTTTATGTGTAGCATATATCATATTAAGCTTTACAGTGAAAGTTCCTGTGATACGCTTTTAATACATCCTATAACAATTAGTTTGTCCTTAATATATTTTAGGTTACCCTCGTGAGTGCAATTACATGTTTCCTCATGTTTCATCACACTCGTAATAATATTGTACGTTCGTGTGTGTGGCTCGGTTTGTGAAAGTAATTTACTTTTCTTTAGTGTAGGGTGGAGTTGGAGGGGAGCAGGGAATTTTTCCCCTCTTTCAAGCCTCCTCCCACCCCCAGGCTTTAGTTTGCAACGTTCCCTTTGTTTTCGCCATGTGATATGACATTAATTCTCATTATACGGTATACTGCATTTTCACAGTTAGCATAAAAATAGTTTCACTCTCTTATTAACTCCGCATTAACGATTCAAAACTTAATCGTGCAGCGTTTCGAAACGTTTACAGTGCAGTGTGAAAGCATTTATAGGGATGAAAAGTTTGTCCCTGTGCTGAAATATGCGAGAATATCGTCTCGTGAAACATTTGCATTTTCTGTGAGCCGTGCGTTAGCTAACGAAAGCAGCAACAGGTTTTAACGTCAGAAATATCTCAAAGTGTGTTTGCACAAGTTTTATCCGTGTCGACATGAGGTAAATACTACACATGGAGAGTTTGTTGCCAAAACTGCTTTGAGAAGGCGCTGTCGACAGTTTTTTCTTCAGAGTGCAAAAACACGCCGTCTACAAACACGGAGTTAAATAATTTTCCTACTATACGTACATTCGTTTTCTTTAGCTGCAGTCTGGTTTCACCGCATTTATCGCAGCCACTAGCTTCAAAGATCCGAGAACTTGCAAGCAGTTCTGCCTGTAGGCGAGTTCCGACCTTTAGCGAATCACACTGTTGTAAGTGACGTTGCGCGACTCAGGATTCTACAAGTGGTTTTACACTCATATTATGACGATACTAGTCGTTTGTTTTTAAGCTGTTATAATAAAAAATTTAAGTTGCATTACATACAAGCAAAGAAAGGAAATACCGATGTGAATTTTTGCGTGCAACACGAATTATTCACAGAAGATTGGAAATATTGCTAGAATCCGACTTCGGGGACGATCTGTTTGGATTTAGGAGATATGTAAGAAGACACGAGATAACATTTAGTGACGTGTGACATTACAACATATAGTAACAGGATTGAGACTATAGACGCATCCGCTGTAAGTTACGTGCGCTACATCACTAGTTTTATAGGGCAAATATCTGTAAGAATAAGTTTCATTTTGTGCTGCATTAGGTCGAGACATTAGCTAGGACGAGCAGGCTCCGTGCACTTAGGGCTTTACGCGAATAGCTTGGCTTCCAGTCATGATAGTCTGTCTGATGCGTGGCAAAAATATGTATTCAAACCTGTATTATAGTCGTCCTGCATTCAATGTAGATATTTGTTTCCTGACTACTGTTCAAATATCTGAAGTTAAGTATCCTGTAAATAAATTATTTATATTTTTGCTATCTATGAAGTGTTGCACATTATTTGGCCACCTCTGTCAGGCTTCGACACTACGTTTACAACTTATCGTAGAAGATAGGTTGAGGAAAAGCAAACCACCGTTTATATAAAAACCAAAGAAAAAAGTTGCGTCATCTTGGTTCCAAGGCCTCCTTTACACTGACGTAGAATGTGTGTTTTGCATCTTCAACACAGTTCCTTAGACTGTCCATGAATGTCACTTACCCCATACAAACAACTAAACAACTACTAATGAGTAGTGTCAATGCGACAGAGTCGGTAAGACACCGATCAGTTCCAGTCACAACAACAGGAAGGAATACACTGCTTGTACTTAGTCTAGTTCTGCCACGTCTAGAAGATCAATTACGAAATTTGATAGTATCTGCATTGTTACTTTGTGTCAGGAGGGACTCTCATCAAGGCAAGTTTACAGACGTGTCAGAGTGAACCAAAGTGGTATTGGCCGGACGTGGAGGAGGTACAGAGATAGACGAACTGTCGATGACTTGCCACGCTCCAAAGGCTACCACAGCAGTTGATGAACACTACTTACTGCTTTCAGCTGTGAGGGACTTGAGAGGAACGCCAACATGCTCAATAATGATTTAGACTCAAGATACAGGAAACAGCCAAATACAGGGTGTCTCACGAAAGACGCCTGTCAGGCGTCCACGGATCTCGCGATACGGCTCCCGGCCGCCGCCACCGCATCCGACGGCCACGACAGCGCCCGATTCTGGGACTCTATTATGCCGCGGGCGAATACACCGAGTTAAAGTCTAAAAAACATTGCCATTTGAGTAACCTTAGCTTGCCTTTATTCACAGTAGATGTTGAAAATGATGCCCCTCTATGGAAAGAGCGGCCTGACATCCTTGAACACATTTGCGAACACTCAACGAATTTCGACTGACGAAATCAGACACTGTTGCTCGAAGTCGTTACTGTAACTGGCTGTTACAAACTGTGCACGATGGGGAAGTTGATCCTGAGATGTTTTATTTTTCTGATGAAGCATGGCTGCATTTGTTAGGCTACGTAAATTCGCAGAACAATCGACGTTGGAGCTTAGAAAATCCACATGAGTTACATCAATAACCTCTTCATGACCTGAAAACTGGAGTGTGGTGTACAATTAGAGCGAGGCGAATAAATGGGCCAATCTTTTTTCACGAAACAAATTCTGACAGGTATGTGAACAATATCCTGCATCCATTGTTTCAAGAACTTTCACAAAACGAAATGCTGTAAGGTTATTCCATACAGGACAATGCAAGAGCACACATTGCCAATGATTCTATGGCTGCAATACGAAGTGTTTTGATGATAGGATGGTTAACTGGCCTCCTCGTTCTCCAGATCTAAATCCATGTGACTTTTATCTTTGGGGAATGTTAAAAGACAAGATGTATGCAAGCAATCCCCATACACTCGAAGAGTTGGAAGACTAGTCATTTCCCAGATTTGGGCATTCCAAATTCTTCGAGTGATAGCAGATGTGATCAAGAGATGTCAGGTCGCTCTTTCTATAGAGGGTCATCATTTTGAACATTTGCTGTAAAAAAAGATAAGTTTAGATTACTCAGATGGCAATGTTTTTTAGACTTTAACTCAGTGTATGCGCCCACGGCACAACAGAGTCCGAAAATCGGGCGCTGCAGTGGCGCGATCCGCGAACGCCTGGCAGGCGCTTTCGTGAGACACCCTGTATTTAAACCTGGTCAAAACTAAAGACGCCATGCAGACAATCGACATCGCTAGGCGCATCCGGCAGACTTTATGAGAAAAACTGAGAAGGAAGCAAGCAGAAGCTACCCTGTTGAAGTACACACAGACGAAAACAAGTCAAACGACGGAGTGGGTTCGGGAATAGCAATATTTACACTAATGATAATTAAAATTGCTACACCAAGTAGAAATGTAGATGATAAACGGGTATTCATTGAACAAATATATTATACTGGAACTGACATGTGATTACATTTTTCACGCAATTTGGGTGCACAGGACGTGAAAGAACAGTTCCCAGAACAACCACCTCTGGCCGTAATAACGGCATTGAGTCGAACAGAGCTTGGATGGCGTGTACAGGTACAGATGTCCATGCAGCTTCAACACGATACCACAATTCATCAAGAGTAGTGACTGACGTATGGTGACGAGCCAGTTGCTCGGCCACCATTGACCAGACGATTTCAATTGTTGAGAGATCTGGAGAATGTGCTGGCCAAGCGAACATTTGCAATATCCAGGAAGGCCAATACAGGATCTGCAACATGCAGTCGTGCATTATCCTGCTGCAATGTAGGGTTTCGCAGGGATCAAATGAAGGGTAGAGCCACGGGTCGTAACACATCTGAAATGTAACGGCCACTGTTCAAAGTGCTTTCGATGCGAACAAGAGGTGACCGAGACGTGTAACTAATGGCACACTATACCAATACGCCGGGTGATACGCAAGTTTGACGATGACGAATACACGCTTCCGATGTGCGTTCACCGCGATGTCGCCAAACACGGATGCGACGATCATGATGCTGTAAACAGAACCTCGATTCAACCGAAAAAATGACGTTTTGCAATTCGTGCACCCTGGTTCGTCGTTGCATGCACCATCGCAGGCACTCCTGTCTGTGATGCAGCGTCAAGGGTTACCGCAGTCATGGTCTCCAAGCTGATAGTCCATGATGCTGCAAACGTCATCGAACTGTTCGTGCAGATGGTTGTTGCCTTGCAAACATCCCCTTCTGTTAACTCAGGGGTCGAGACGTAGCTGCACGATCCGTTAGAGCCATGCGGATAAGATGCCTGTCATCTCGACTGCTAATTGGGATCCAGCAGGGAGTTCCGTATTGCCCTCCTGAACCCAGCGATTCCATGTTCTGCTAACAGTCATTGGATCGCGACCAACGCGAGCAGCAATTTCGCGATACGATAAACCGCAATCGTGACAGGCTACAATCCGACCTTTATCAAAGTCGGAAACGTGATGGTACGCATTTCTCGTCGTTACACGAGGCATCGCAATAACGTTTCACCAGACAACGCCGGTCAATTGCCGTTTGTGTATGAGAAATCGATTAGAAACTTTCCTTCTGTCAGTACGTTGTAGGTGTCGCCACCGGCGCCAACCTTGTGTGAATGCTCTGAAAAACTAATCATTTGCACATCACAGCATCTTCTTCCTGTCGGTTAAATTTCTCGTCTGTATCACATTATATTCGTGCTATAGCAATTTTAATGGCCAGGAGTGTATTAATATGAAGCTTTTTTGCCAGATGCAGCTTAAACTTCCTAATGAATGCCCAAACAATCAAACGGAACAATTTGCCTTTCTCAACGCCCTTCAGTTAATAACCAATTTGTCTAATATTGATACAACTGAAGTAATTCACACCGACAGATGTTTGTATTGTTTATTGTTTATGGAACTTAACTACGGGGTCATCAGTCCCTAAACTTACAAACTACTTACGAACTAGCTAACACTAAGGACGGCACAAATATCCATGCCCGAGGGGGGATTCGAACCCCCGACCGTAGTGGCCGTGCAGACCGTGACTGACGCGCCTCAATCCCCGCGGCCACCGCGGCCGGCCACACCGACAGCAGGATTACTTTAGACTCGTTACGAAATCCGAAGAACCACATGTTTGTGATTGCAGAAATACGATATAAAATCAGAAATTTGTAGACACACAACTGGAAAGTGCATTTCGAATGAGTTAAAGCACATCGAGGGATATGGGGAAATGAACTAGCTGACAGTCTCGCAAAAAGAGCAACTCGATCACGACAATCGATACGCTACAACAAAATACCTACAAGTGCGCTGAAGAAGAAACTTCAAGAGGAGTTTAGGAACAAACGTGACATTGAGTGTCAAAGAACGAAAAACGTGGAAAGCACTAAACCGTATTTTCCTACGATCAGTTCTGTTGCAACATTTAAGGGTTCTGCCAGTAATATCACCTCTGTTCTAGTCGATGCCTTACCATCGATTACTGTGATCTGTGTCCTTTCTGACAGAAAATCTCTTATCCAGTCTCAAATTTGGGGCGATATACCATAACCACGCAATTTGATTAAAAGCCGTTTGTGAGGTACGGTGTCAAAAGCCTTCTGGAAATCAAAAAATACGGAAACAATTTGAGATCCCTTGTCCGTAACACTCATCACTTCGTGTGAATAAGGAGCTAGTTGTGTTTCGCATGAACGATATTTTCTAAATCCGTGTTGACAATGGGTAAATAGATCATTCTGTTCGAGATATGGCATAATATTTGAATACAGGATATGTTCCAAAACCCTACTGCAAATTGACGTCAATGAAACAGGCCTATAGTTTACTGGGTTACTCCTACTGCCTTTCTTGAATATAGGTGTGACCTGTGCAACTTTCCAATCTTTTGGTACAGATCCTTCTTTGAGCGAGCGGTTGTATATGGCTGTTAAGTAAGGAGCTATCGCTTCAGCATAATCAGATAGAAATCTAATGGGTATACAGTCCGGACCAGAAGCCTTGTTCTTGTTAAGTGATTTAAGTTGCTTCAGTGCTCCGAGGATATCTACTTCAACGTTACTCATTATGGGCTCTGGTTATAATTCCAAATCTGGAACATTGGTTTCTCCTTCTTTGGTGAATTAGTGTCGAAAAGCGGTGTTTAGTAACTTTGCTTTAGTATCGCTATCATCGGGAGGATTGCCATTACTATCACATAGTGAGAGTATTGTATGTGTTTCGCCCCTTGTATATTTAACATACGACCAAATTCTCTTTGGGTTTTCTGTCACATTTCGAGAATGAGTTTCGTTGTGAAAACTATTGTAAGCATCTCGCATTGAAGTCCTCGCTAAACTTTGACCTTTTGTGTAGGGTCGCCAATCCTGGGGATTTTGTAATGGATTGAATTTAGCATGCTTTTTCTGTTGTTTTTGCAACAGTGTCACGACCTGTATTTTGTACCAAGGGGAATACCCTTCTGCTTTTATTATTTTATATGATATCAAACTGTGAATTGCTGTCGATACCCCCTTTTGAATTGGAGCCACATCTGGTCTACACTTACGTTTAGTGTTTGGAATCAGTGGAAACTGTCTTTGAAGAAGCAATGTATTGTATTTATATCTGCTTTCCTGAACAAATATAATTTTCATCTATTTTTGGTAACTTTGGGACTTTCGATATTGAATCTCGTTACGACAGCTCTATGTTCACTAATTCCTGAATCCGTTTTGATGCTCCACGAACAGCTGCCAGCATGCGAAACTTAGAAGTGATGTTCCTGGAGTAGTAAAACAATTTAAGCCACTAAACAAAAATAAATCCTCCGGGCCTGATTGTATACCAACTAGATGCCTCTCAGAGTATGCTGAGGCAATAGCTCCGTACTTAGCTATCATTTACAACCGATCACTCAGCGAAAGATTCGTACCCAAAGACTGGAAAGTTGCCCAAGTTACTCCAATATTCAAGAAAGGCAATAGGAGTGATCCCGAAAATTACAGGCCAATCTCATTGACGTCGATTTGCAGTAGGATTTTGGAACATATACTTTGTTCGAATATTATGAACTACCTCGAAGAGAACGACCTATTAACCAGTAGTCAACACGGATTCAGAAAGTATCACTCTTGCGAAACACAGCTTGCCCTTTATTCACATGAAGTGTTAAGTGCCATCGACAAGGGATCTCAAATAGATTCCATGTTTATGGATATCAGGAAGGCTTTTGACACTGTACCCCACAAGCGGCTTCTTATGAAATTGAGTGCTTATGGAATATCTCCCCAATTGTGCGGTTGGATTCAAGATTTCCTATCAGAAAGAACACAGTTCGTTGTAATTGACGGTAAGTCATCGAGTAAAACAGAAGTGATATCTGGCGTTCCACAGGGAAGCGTTATAGGTCCCCTACTCTTCCTCGTGTTTATAAACGATTTAGGAGACAATCTGAATAGCTCCCTTAGATTGTTCGCGGATGATGCTGTCGTTTATCGGTTAGTGAAGTCAACAAAAGATCAAATGCAACTACAAAGCGATTTAGACAAAATTCTGCATGGTGCGAAAATTGGCAATTGACACTAAATAAAGAAAAGTGTGAAGTAATACACATGACCACTAAAAGAAATCCGCTGAACTTCAATTACGCGATAAATCAGTCAAACCTTAAGGTTGTAGATTCAACCAAATACCTAGGAGTTATAATTACGAACAACTTTGACTGGAGAGAACACACAGAAAATATTGTGGGGAAGGCGAACCAAAGGTTACGTTTCATCGGCAGAACGCTTCGAAGATGCACCAGCTCCACCAAAGAGACTGGCTACATCACACTTGCGCGTCCTCTCCTGGAGTACTGTTGCCCCTTGTGGGACCCTCACCAGGTGGAATTGACGGAGGACATTGAGAAGGTTCAGAGAAGGGCAGCTCGTTTTGTTCTATCACGTTACGGGAGGGAAAGCGTCACTGAAATGTTGCACGAATTGGGGTGGAAATCATTAAAAGAAAGACGTTATTCATTGCGGCGTGATCTGTTTGCGAAGTTTCAATCACCAACTTTTTGTTCTGAATATGAAAATATTTTGCTAGCACCCACCTACTTACGGAGACATGACCATCCCAATAAAATAAGAGAAATCAGATCGAAAACGGAACGATTTAGGTGTTCTTTCTTCCCGCGCGCTATTAGAGAATGGAACGGTAGAGAAAAGTTATGAAAGTGGTTAATAAACCCTCTGCCAGGCACTTGAATGTGATTTGCAGAGTATCTATGTAGATGTAGATGTTTTGAGCTCAGGATTCCATTCAGGCGAGAGCGGCATAGCTTTTCTCAACTGATAATGGCGGCCAGTTGAATCGCGTAAACATTGCGTGCAGCTGAGACTCTGAACCGAGTGAACACGCATCAAGAATTTGCTCTGATAATAGGCTGAGAATTCCTATCAGTTTCTACACGTCAAGAAGTGGTTGCTTATTTCATGCTTTGAACTACATGCTGGTATGGGAATGGTTTCATGTCCTACATGGGTCAAAACCATTAAGGGATCAGTTGATTTATCTAGGTTCTGAAGTACTGACATCGGCAGATAGAAATAAAATTGTTCGACGTCTTTATATCGGCTCTACGGAGTGGAGACAACTATATTACGTTATCAATCGAGATAGTAGTAATAACAGAACCTTGTTGCAGAGACGGTTGGTGCTGACTTGCTTTTACTCTATCAACCGAATTAAACAGGCTGTTAGCTCAGATAGTAGTTAGCAGGTTTGCTGCGACAGTCGTGTGGACTTGATGGAGAAAACATCTCCCGATAAACCTCCATCTGCATCTACACTAGTCAAAACAATTAGGGGATCATGATGAATAATAATGGTTCGCTGCGTCATCGTGAACAGTTTTAGTTGTGCGTGTCCGTCTTCCAAAGTTTTATTTTCAATAACGGGACCAGTTGAGATATCTGGCTCCTGACAGAATGAATTTATGTACATTAAAATTATCCGTGCTTTTATACCGTGATTGGTTGACTTTGTTGTCAAAACCCAACGTTTCATTCCCGTCTGCAGAGGACATCTTCAGGGGGGTCCGTATGATTTCAGGTCCAACACACACACTGGCTTGCTACTCTAGTGTGTTTGTTCGACCTACAATCCTACAAACATTCCTGAAGATCTCCTCCGCAGACAGGGACGAAACGTTGAGTTTTCACAACACATTCAACCGACCATGGCATAACAACACGAATAATTTTAATGGACATTATGACATTTCCGGGCGGGTAAGTCTACATTTTACAATCATAATGAACTAAAATGGTTCGACGGCTCTTTGTCGTTTTTAGGATGTGGAGACAACAATATCACACCAACCGAGATAATGGTAATAGTAGCAACTTGCTGAGGAGCGTTTGGCGTTGACTTATTTTTACTCTACCAAACAAATTTCACAAGCAGTTGCTTTAAGATAGTGTAGTGAACAGGTCGTGAAATGCACAAGAATGTGACTTACGCGAAGCTATGGCATTGAGTGCCATAGGACGTTTGGAAGCTGGACGGATACAGAGGTAGACGGCTGCAGCTCTAGGAGTGTTCCAAAGTGTAATTTCGAGGACCTGGACGAGATTTCAGACAACAGGAACCGTTAAAAGAAGGAAAGGGCATGGTCTTCCACAAGTAACATCAGCAAGAGATGACCGTTATCTCCGGTTAACAGTCCGTCGAGACAAGAGGCTGAATGCAGCTCTGCTACAACGCACCCTCTAGGCAACAGCAGGACGAGCAGTATCAACAAACAGTCCGAAAACGCCTCTTGGAATGTGGCCTATCGTGTATCTTCTATTAAAACCACGACACCATTTAGCGCACATAAACTGGGCATAGGAACATCAGGATTGCAGTCGTAACGAATGGCGCTGGGTTCTTTTGACTCAAGAGTTTTTGTTGGGCCGGACAGTCGTCGTTCCCCCATCTGGAGAGAACGTATAACTCTGAGCAATCCAGCTTATGAGCAAAAAACATCTCCATGTCATGGTGGTGGACGAATGGTGGGGGCAGGAATCAGTATTAGCTGACGTACGGGCCTCTATGTCGTTCACAATGGCGCTTTGACAGCTCAGAGTTATAGACGAGATCCTTCTACCTTTTGTTGTGGCTTAGCTGGTGTCAGAGAAAATCGGTTCCTTCTGTTGGACGATAACGCTCGTCCCCAGAGAGCTGACGGAACTGACCGAATGGAATGGCCAGCTTTTCACCAGACTTGTCAGACGCACTGCAGCCAGACCAGCACGTCTCTAAACGGTTGAGAGTTAGATATTGTACTCATGGAAGAATGGCTAAATATACCTCAAGGGCTGAGTGATAACCTGATACTATACATTCCACGCAGGTGTGCAACTGTTCTGGCCGTCCGAGATGATCAGACAACATATTAGAGGCAACAAGAACGAATTTTTCATTATTATGGTAGCCCTAAGGAGCCTTGCTCTGTGTAAACGCCATGTAAACCTGAAGTAAAGAGTTGTGACAGCAAAATATCGTACTGTACCACATGCAATTTACAATTGTAACTAATATCTGAATAAAATAAATTACCTTATGTATATTTCTACATCTACATCTACATGGGATACTCTGCAAATCACATTTAAGTGCCTGGCAGAGGGTTCATCGAACCACTATTATACTATTTATCTCCCATTCCATTCTCGAATAGCGCGCGGGAAGAAAGAACACCTGAATCTCTCTGTTCGAGCTCTGATTTCTCGTATTTTATTCGGATGATTATTTCTACCTATCTAAGTGGGATTCAACAATATATTTTCGCATTCGGAGGAAAATGTTGGCGATTGGAGTTTCGAAAGTAGCCCACACCGCAGCGATAAGCGCCGTTGCTGTAATGATTCCCATCCCAGATCCTGTATCATTTCCGTAACGCTGTCTCCCCTGCATCGTGACAATACGAAACGAGCTGCCCTTCTTTGGACTCTTTCGATGTCCTCCGTCAAACCCACCTGATAAGGTCCCACACTGAGCTGCAATACTCCAAAAATGGATGGACAAGTGTAGTGTATGCAGTTTCTTTTGTAGTTCTGTTGCATGTTTTAAGGGTTCTGCCAATAAAACGCAGTCTCTGGTTCGCCTTTCCCACGATATTATCTACGTGTTCTTTGCAATTTAAGTCTAAAGCAATAGTAATTCCTAGGTATTTTGTGGAGTTTACGGCCTTCACTTTTGATTGATTTATCTTGTAAACAAATATTAACGGATTTCTTTTCGTACTCATGTGGACGACTTCAGACTTTTCATTATTTAGAGTCAATTGCCAATCTTTATACCATACTGGTAACTTATGCAGATCGTTCTGCAGTTAGTTTTGATCTTCAGATGATTTTACTAGACGGTAAATGACGGCGTCATCTGCAAACAACCTAAGAGAGCTACTTAGATTTTCCCCTAAATCGTTTATGTAAATAAGGAACAGCAGAGGATCAATAGCACTACTCTGTGGTTAAGGCGTCTGACTAGTGAGGAGGGGGTTCCGGGTTCGTATCCCTGGCGCAGAACCAATTTTAATTCAACGCTTTTCTTTACATTAAAGAAATAGTTTCTACAGAAATTGATAGATTTATACCAAATAAATAGACAAACGACTGGGTACACAAAACAGATCATAAACAGGGAGAAAGCATGCAAGATTTATTCGAACACAAAATCCTCAAGATTGGCGAGCCGACACATAAGCTCGTATTTAGTGAGGACCTCAATGCGAGAGATTTATACCCATAGTTTCCACATCGAAAGTATATCCCAAAGGAATTCTTATCATATTGAAAATAGCCTGTTATTAAAAAAGGAAGATCTCGGGCAGTTGAGATCTGCAAATGTAAATTAAAACGCTCACTGCTGCTCTAAATTAATTTATGAGTGTCTACAGTACAAGCGCAATGGAAATTTATCTAACTGCTCGCCGTGGTGGAGTAGCCGAGCGCTCTAAAGCGTCTCGCTGCGGACCGCGCGGTTGCTCACCTTGGAGGTTCGAGTCCTCCCTGGGACATGGGTGTGTGTGTTTGTCCTTAGGTTAGTTTACCTAGGTTTAAGTAGTTTGTAAGCTACAGACTGATGACCACACAGTTTGATCCGATAGATTTACAAACATTGGAATATTTCTAACTGCTCACTCCTCAAGGGTGTAGCCAACATTTCAACATACACAAAATCAATGTTGAAAAATAAATGAATAGATAATTAAACATGGGACAGGGAGCATGAAATCATAAAGCTGAGGTTTGATACTTTAAAATCACAATCTGTTCAGAAAAATGAACAAGCAACTAAATGTGGGGAGACCAAATTAAGCACACACCTTGGACAAATGTGAATTAAATCATATAATTACTGCCTGTAATAAAATTGTTTCTGCACTTTACGAATATGAAGGTAACATGGGAGGATATTTGGGTGGCTGAAAGAACATTCATTCATTCACAGACACGTGCATAATGCTTGGTGGTTCATTACAATGCTGGAACACTCAAAAGCAGTGGCGAAACGAAGCGTCAGTGGCGTCTCGACATGATGGCAGGTCTCTTTATCAGAAATTGAAGTGTACTGCGCACTAAACGAACTTATGTGTTGGGAGGCAGTGGCTCAGTACTCTTAAGTACCATATGGTGTGCAACCACACCTAATTTCATATCATTTACAAACAGAAATTAATTTAGAATAAGCGAGTAAAGCACACCTGAGAAATCATATAGAAGAAAGCTAGTATTAACAAAAGCATGGTTAAAGGTGGAAGTAATGACCGTTATGAAAGTGCATGGTGCAATCGCTCATACAAGACAGGAAAGACGGAATCAAATCAGAAAATCTGAGAAATATTTAGCATACTAACAGATACAGAAACAACACAAAAATTTTAGCTAAAAATATGAAGGAAATTCAAACATCCTAGGTTTACACAAAGGCTGAAGGCTATGGATATTCCAACTTGAGCAAAACCGGACACACACTCATCACTGGAATGAATTTACACTGAATTTACTTGAGTTCTGTAAATTAAGAAACACTTCACCTTGCGTAGCGAAAAAATTACTCAAGAAAACTATCACTGAGAAACCGAGATTGCCTGATCACAAAGAAAGAAAAAGTTCTAAGAGCATGCCTTCCCCTCAGCATGATTTGGCGGAGTACTTACTACCATGGTTGTCAGAGTGAGAATGAAGAGTGAAGCTCTAGGGCCACAGGAAAAACCTCCCCCAGCCATACACCGGATATAGAAAGCGCTAAAAGCGACGCAGAGTGCATTCAGAGATTAGTGTTTACCAACTATTGCTACTTGGCCAAGACAATTCCCTCTACAACCGCTCCCAGAGAGGTCTCCTATCACCTCTTTCGTCCAAGGTTAGGTTGCTATGGTACGACACAAAAAACATGGCCACCTCGCCATCTTGCCAAGTAAGCTTGTCTCTGGCCATGCAGCAGGCGCCAGCACAGACTACAAACGAAGCCATGCGTTCTTAACTACAGCAAAACGGGGCCTAGAGCGGGAGGCGGCGACTGTAAGCAATTGTGCGGCAGTCAGTCAATATTAAGAGCAACCTTCCACATTCACATGAACACACAAGTTCAGTCACATGGGTGGAAACATATATAAATATGGGGCGAACATATATAAACATGGGGAATTGATCATAAATAAAAAGAATGAAATAATTAAGACACAGATTTATAACATTAATAGTGTAGAAACACTTATAGTTAATGAATAAATCAAAATGGAGCATGACCACACATTCAGTGGACGTGTTTCAATATGTAAAGTATACTAGAGGCAACACACAAACAATAATTTCTCTACGCATTAGTAATTGTAATGGTATCAATGACAGGGCTGCTAAAGCAGGACTACCAATCTCAACTTCCCGAAATTCGTTCGCTAAAGATGACGAAATCAATATTCCATATTTAGAATTACGAACAGCTAACACCTTGATAGTATGTATTCTCGGAGTATTGAGGCAACTTGAATTAATAAAACGTTGACTAATTTGTATGTCTTAATAACTGTTTTATGCGAAAAAGATTAGTGAAGCATATCACTGTCATTCTTGGAACTCATATCCACGTGTTTGGCACCCTCGGTACACAAGCTCAACGCAGGTGTAACAATAAGTATTGAACTACACCACTTCTCCAATCAGCGCCACGTTTGTTTAAACTATTCACTGCTCAACGGCTTCTCGATCCGCAGATATTCTGCCTAATATATAAAACAGTGTCCGTATGTTTGTACGTGTTGCATACAGATCTACAGTTATTTTCCAATCGGTATGAAATTTTGTACACGTAAGCTTCAATCCACGAGGACGGTCGCCGTAAGTGTAAGAATCACATACGATATATAGTTCACGAGATATGACGTCATAAACAATGAGATGCGCAAAAAACTGCTGCATTTTGCAACAATGGTGCTTATTTTCTCCTAAACCATTGAACTGACTTCAGCCAAATTTGGTACACTTATTCCTTGCCGTGAGGTAACAATTGCTACATCGTTAAGAATCACATACGGCTCATGGTTCAAAAGATATTACGTCATAACCAATAGACATCGCAAAAAATGCCATATAATGCGGTGAGACTTTCGAAACACACTGAAACACACTGTATGAGAGTGACAGTACTTAGCGACGTGCAACAAACTTTAAACATAATTTCAAACCTTTATTAAACTTTTTTCTCGCTGGCAACCATAGTAAAATGATGAAAGGAACAAAGTTTCTCGCTTACTACTTTTCCGCTGTTTATGGAGTAAAACTACGGCTCTCGGTATGACGTTACAATTTATAATTTGAACACTACAAATTGTAGCGACAGGAAATTTCACAGAAAGTATACACACATGTAGTTGAATGTACCTTCTAAATTGTATCACAGTACGACACGTAGTTCATGACATAAGAGCACATAAACATAACGTTCGGCTGTTCATGGTCTAAAAGTACGGCATTCGGTATGACGTTACAATTTATAACTTCTATACTACAAATTGTATCCGCAGGAAATTTTACAGACAGTATACACACATATTGTTGAATGTACCTTCTAAATTATGTCACAGTACGACACGTAGTTCATGAGATATGAGCACATAAACAGTAACGTTCATGGAAGACCGTCCCATAATGCACCAAGTTTTCAAAAATTCATATGTTCAAATGTTTGTATAGCTCATGGGACTTAACTACGGGGTCATCAGTCCCTAAACTTACAAACTACTTATGAACTACCTAATCCTAAGGACTGCACAAATATCCATGCCCGAGGGGGGATTCGAACCCCCGACCGTAGTGGCCGTGCAGAACGTAACTGGAGCGCCTCAGTCCCCTCGGCCACCCCGGCCGGCGCACCAAGTTTTAATCCATTACTTCTTTAATACTAATTTTATTTGCAAAAGATTTTACTGGCATACAGCACTTATACAAATGAATATATATCTGAAAAGGTATATAACTGTACAACACATAACTCAATAAATTTGCGATTGTAGGAATTCTATAAGTCATTTCTATTTTTATTACTATCTTTCTGTGTTTGGATACTGCTCTTATAATTTTGTACATTATGCAAGACAGCCTTATTTCGTACATAAGGTAAAGCAGTCAACAATCGGAAGATTGGTTTGAACACCACAGTGCTTTACTAGGCATTGTCCTGTTTGGAGGTGGTATGCCGTTGCCTTCCTCCATTTCTTACATATTCTCCGATAAATATATTATTAGAAAAAAAAAAAAAAAAAAAGAGAAGGAGATGGACAGAGAGATAAGGGAGAGGGGAAGTACTAACTCAAGGCAGGAATAAATAAATACCCGGTTCCCGCCTTCCTTTCTTTCCCCCCCTTTCTTTCTCCCCCATTCCTTTCTTTCCCCCTTCCTTTCTTTCCCCCCTTCCTTTCTTTGCTCCCCCTTCCTTTCTCCCCCCTTCCTTTCTTTCCCCCTTCCTTTCTTTCCCCCTTCCTTTCATTCCCCCCTTTCTTTCTTTCCCCTCTTTTTTCTTTCGCCCCTTTTGTTCTTTCCCCCCTTTCTTTCTTTTCCCCTCCTTTCTTTCTTTCCCCCTCCTTTCTTTCTTTCCCCCCCTTTCTTTCTTTTCCCCTCCTTTCTTTCTTTCCCCCTCCTTCCTTTCTTTCCCCCTCCTTCTTTCTTTCCCCCCCCTCCCCCCATCCGCATACCTAGATATCACTCTTGATCGATCCTTTACATTCGTATTCTGTGTGAAAAATACGATTTTTTTTTTTTTTTTTTTTTTTTTTTTTTTGTAAGGGGCACTCGCTTTGTAACCTAGAAAAATACCCGGGCAACGCCGGGTTTTCAGCTAGTAACCTTGTAAAGAGTGGTTGCAGACCGCTTGCACCCTGCCTGCTATTAGCTGCCTCCGTGCCCCGGCGCCAGTGGCTGCCGCACAGCTGTGAGTGGGCCCTTCCGGGTCATCCGCCGCTCGTTAATCACACCGCCTGACAATCGGACGGGGCTGCTCCTTCCTGCGCGCCGTCACAGAACCGTCAGGCCGCCCAGAACTGATTATCCGCACTTCCGCAGTCATCTACCTAATTCGATTAAAACTCCATCTCGTCTGAAGCGTCCTGAATCTCTTGATTATTCTGCGTCCAGCAGTGCCTCGCTCGTTCCGAAATTAGATCGCACACCGAAACGGGCATACGTCCATGCATTTCACATTCACGTCTTCCACATCATCCGTTCCATAGCCGCCTCACTGACAGGAAGACTTACACGTGCTGGCTCTAAAATATGGAGGACCGGTGATTGGAAAAATGGCAGAAATCACACTCGTCTATAATGTTGCTGTATTGTAATATTGCGCTTTCTTTCTTCCGATCAGGTGTTGGAGTAGTAGTTACTGTTCGTAAAAGGTAAAGTAGTCAACAATCCGAAGATTGGTTGAACACCACAGTGCTTTACTAGGCATGGTCCTGTTTGGAGGTGGTATGCCGTTGCCTTCCTCCAACCTTTGAACTGACCCAGCCAGTTATAGGGGGACCTACAGTTTAACGTGGGTTCCGATGCTACTCGGTATTTTTCACTTGAGCAATACTGCCAGAGATGAAAGAAGTGGAAATCCTAGGACCTGGCGAGGATCGAACCCGGGACCTTCGGATCTCTAGTCTGGCACTCTACCATTGTGCAACCGAGGCGCACAGCTGCTATTAAAGTTCACTAATGTTACAATATTACAGGAAAATAATTTAGTGGATCTGATACATTTAGGTAACTTTATAAATAACAGTCTCAAGAAAGGAGGCGGAACCTGACTTTAAGGTTTAGTGGCAGTAGTAATTTGGAATGAAAGCAACACCTGAGCACAATATTACACAAAGAAACTAGCAGATTCCACGATGACCTTTTTTACCATAATACTTGCATTAAGTTGACTGGATGTAGCAGATGAGCCTGTAAAACTCTTGCTACATTGTGTAAAATGATGCTTGGTTTGCTTAGAGCGGATTGTACTAACTGAATGACCGTGAATATATATATATATATGAAGTTATCTTTTGTGACGAAAGACTGTTTAAGTCGATCGGATTTCGCTTAATTCTGAGGATTTCCTTGCAGGCATTACTATAAAGTCACATTCATGAAAGTTACATATAATGATATCTAGAAGTTTCTAGTAAATTATAGATACAAGTCCAACAATGGCTCCAAGCATCATGTTACTTAATCAAGATTATTGCTGGAAAAATGGAAACACTTCATGAATCATTAAAAGGTGGGTCATTTTAAATAAGTAAAAGGTACAAAGTATATTTTCATCATATTTAAAGAGAAAAACGAACTCACACACATTTGGTAGTAAGGAAGTCCCTGACATACGTATAATCTTAGCGAAGGGTAAAACATAAAAGACGAAATGGACAACTGCGTTTTGGACAGCTAGTAAAAAGTATATGAAAAACGTAATTAGGTGTCAGAGAAAGCGGTGGTCAGCTTACTAAATAAAATTTTCAATGTAATACTACAGTATGTAGTGGAATACGAACCGAACGTCGGCAGAACAAAGTCAACCAAGTGAGAAAGGCGTAATGCTAGTCTTATTACTAACGCTATTTACTGTACACAATCTTTGGAGATGATCACCGGAGAGGTGACAAAAATCAACAGTTGCTCATAGGAGTTACGGCGGAACCCAAGCAACGAGCTCCTGTTTGCTGGCCTTGAAATCAGGTAGAGAGCGGATGTACTCCTGGTATCTTTTTTTCCATTTTTTTAGGGGTTTATGCTAAAGCTCTCATTGAATCACACCAACGAATATTGTACGCCGTGCACGTCTCAAACATGAGGAGATAATACATTGTTGGAAGCAGAGGCGTCGACTTTTGAAAATCAGTGTGGGTGCTCTATATCACGTTTCACAAATGTTCAAAACCAACCCTCCTGAAAATCATGTTCACGCAGTTTTGAATGAGCAATACTTGATAAAATTAAATAGGCAGTTGTCTGGCCTTTTGAAGATAGAAGGAAGAAAGAGGAGGAAGAAATGAAAGCATGGCTGTATTAGGACAGTACAAAAAGCGATCTAATTGGCCGAAGTGGATATATCGATATCAGTAACACCCCAAAACTTCTATACGACCAATGAAATAATTTTTCACTGTACATTAATCTAACACTTTTCGTGCGAAGCTATTCTTTCTGACAAAAGCGTTTAAAGGTTTAAAGAAATCTTTGAAATATTTTGAGATTTTTTTTTTTTTTTTTTTTTTTTTTTTTTTTTTTTTTTTTTTTTTTTTTTTTTTGCTAGTTCCAGGCAAGAGCTGTATACTTCTTCGAAACTTTCATCACTTCGAGATAACTTCATGACATCTCTGACAGTATCAATATAGTCCAAGGTTTTTTTAAGCCTGAGAAAAAAGCATTAAAATTTTCAACTGAATCTATAATTTTGATAACAAGGGGAGTGACAAAGATAAATGAAAAACGATTAACTTTAGCATCAGCATCAGATTCTTCAAGCTAAATTCCTGAAAGAACACAATTAAATGTTCATAAATACGTACACCTGAAAGGTCAAAAAGACCGACGTGCTTCAGGATAAATAAAGCTAGCATAGTGGGTAAAACACGGACACTCATTACTACTCGCTTGGGGAGCTGCGTACAAAACTGATCATTTCTTTCAGATATGAATCATCGTCTCTCGCTATGGTCACGTTTTGCATTTCCTCTTGAGACATAAGGTAGGTTTTGAAGTTCCCGATTTTTTAAAAATTTATACAATTTCATTTTCCACCTCAATTTTATGCGGGTGCTCAGCACCCCCAAAAAATTTTTGGGGTGTGCGCGAGCCTCGTAGCACCAACGGAGTCGGCGCCCCTGGTTGGGAGGTTGTACTCTCATTGTAAGAAAAAAAGTAATATATATATATATATATATATATATATATATATATATATATATTATATATATATATATATGTGTGTGTGTGTGTGTGTGTGCAGTCGTGTTTACTTGCATTTTCTATATATATTTATTTTACTTTATTTTATTTTATTTTTTCCCCTCACCCACCTCCCCACTCCATTCCTAAGCTGCATCTCGTTATTCCCATCTAACCCATCCCCACCATCGTGACGTAACCTTCCTATCCCCTCTCCTCCCCTCCCCACCCCTCCCGTCGCCGATTCGCTACAGAGCGTGATTCGAAGTGCGGCAGTCGGAGGTGATGGTTGTATGACTGTGTTGTGTGCCTGTGACATTGCGTGAGTGCTCTATTTTCTGAAGAAGGCCATGGCCGATAGCTGAATGTGTTGTATGTGTGTGTCTTTTGTATGTGCCTGTCGCAGCTCGTCGCCACGTCTTTGTGGTGAGTTGTAAACTGTCCTCACTATATTATTAATTCCAACCTGGACTTTCCATTATATATATCACACACATTAACGTGTTGTGCAGAACTGAATTGTGTTTGAACCATGTCGGCCCACAGGTCAAACGTCGATATGTTGTTTTTGTTGTGGTCTTCAGTCCAGAGACTCGTTTGATGCAGCTCTCCAGCATACTCTATCCTGAGCAAACCTTTTCATCTCCTCATAAAAACGTAACCTACATACATTTGAATTTGCTTACTATATTCATCTCTTGGTCTCCCTCTGCGATACTTGCCCCACACACTTCCCTCCAATGCTAAATTTACGATTCCTCGATGTCTAAGAATGTGTCCTACCGATAGATCCCTTCTTTTAGTCAAGGTATGCCAGAAATTTCTTTTCTCCCCAATTCTGTTCAGTACCTCCTCATTTGATACGCGATCCACCCACCTAATCTGCAACATCACATTTCAAAAGTCTCTATCTTCTTCCTGTCCCCACTCTGTATCCTACATGTTTCACTCTCATACAAGGCAACATTCCACACAAATGCCGTCAGAAAGGACTTCCTTATGTTTAAATTAATATTCCATGTAAACAAATTCTCCTTTTCAAAAACGCTTTTCTCCCCGTTGTCATTTTATATCCTCTGTACTACGACCATGTTATTTTACTGCCAAAGTAACAAAACTCATTTACCATCATTACTGATTCGTTGCCTAATCTAATCTCTTCAATTGCTCTTCCAGGTCCTGTACTGTCTCTGACAGAATCACAATGTCATCAGCAAAAGGCAATGTTTTTATTACTTCACCCTGAACTTTAATTCCTTCTCTAAATTTCTCCTTTCTTTCCTTCATAGCTTGCTCAATGTAAAAATTAAATAACATCGGAGAAAGACTACAACCCTGTCTTACACCCTTCCCAACCTCTGCATTTCTTTCCTGTCTTTAACTCTAATAACTGCTATCTGGTTTTTGTACAAGTTGTAAAAACCTTCCGTTCCCTATATTTTACACCTGCTGATTTCAGAATTTGAAACAGTGTATTCCAATCAACATTGTTAAAATTTTTCTCCAGATCTACAAAAGCTAGAAATGTAGATTTGCCTTTCCGTAATCTATCTTCTGTGATAAGCCGTAAAGTGAGGATTGCCTCCCGTGTTCCTACATTTCTCATGAATCCGAACTGGTCTTCCCCAAGGTTGGCTTCTACCAGCTTTTCTATCCTTCTGTAAATAATTCGTGTTAATATTTTGCAACCATGACTTATTAAACTCATGGTTCTGTAATTTTCACACCTGCCTGCACATCCTTTCTTTGGAATGGGGATTATTATATTGTCGCGTTCCAATGGAAACAGGCTTGACTTCGAAGGCAACTGAACACAGCACTTATACTGAAAGCACGTTTATTCCGAACTCAACATACACGTAGCACTGACTGACTCTCTGTGCTATTTTTACACAGACAGAATTTACCAGAAATTAGAAGAACAGTTAACATGAGAAACAAGTAGAATTTACAAGTGAACATAAGAAAGATGTAGAACATTCTGTAATTGTTAATTACAAAGAAATAAATTTTTGACCGCAGTCGGGATTGAACCGGCGACCTTCAGCACCGCAGTTTTTTTTTTTTTTTTTTTTTTTTTTTTTAATTACAAAGAAATAAATTTTTGCCGGTGGGCGGGATTGAACCGGCGACCTTCGGCTTTTTTTTTATTTTTTTTCTACAGCACTGACTTTTTTTTTTTTTTTTTTTTAAACACAAGGGGACTGATAACCTATCCTTTTTTTTTTTTTTTTTTTTTTTTTCTTACACAGCACTTTTTTTTTACTTCTCTTTTTTTTTGTTTTTTTTTTTTTGGCAACTAAACACATCTTTTTTTTTCTATTTTTTTTTTTTTTTTAGGTTGTTAGATTGTAATTACATAAAATATAACAACCTAAAGAAAATAAACCGTCAAGCAAATATTACTTTACCTCACAACCGCCTTCTAATCAAATTGAGTTTTTTTTTTTTTTTTTTTTCTTCTTTTGTGAAAATAAACGTTGTTGCTCCATTTCGCAGTTCCCAAAGATTAAGACAACACAGTAGAGGCCGTCATCTTCTTGACGTAAATTTGAGCCCAGTTATATCAACAACACAATAAAAACCTTATAATTAAAATGAAAAGGCTTCTTAGTTTCCTCTATAAATAAAAAAAACTAAATTAGTCTTCCGAACGAAGAAGTGATCATGGAAATTAAATACAAGTTCCGAACACTTAAGTGTGTAGAAAGGCACTTCCTGAAACACGATGCACACTTCCATGCCAAAATAAATTATCACACGAAATAAGAAGAAATTAAAATTGAAAAACTGTGAAAAGAAGTAGACCTTCCAAATCAATAAAACAGTATAACAGAAGCTTCCATTTACGATATAGTAGAACGTTACAATTTCACTTTTTCAGTAGGTGCACACAAAACACGAAACTGCTATCTATGCAGTCAGGTCACCATAACTTTTTGATATGCATGATCAAGTGCAACCTGTAAAAACTTAGCATACCTATCAGCATAACCAGCTCGTTCCTTTTCCTTGCACAGTCCGTCCCAGAGAAAAGCCAAATAGTCCAAGTGCCCGGTCGTCATAAGGGAAAAGAGACAGTGAACCGTGTGTCCTAGCAACCAGAGTGTTGCATTCTTCTTCGTCTGAGGATAGGGGTTTCGTTGGGGTAGAGTTGCATCCTCTATTGTCACACTTTCCAAGGGGAGGCGGTTGATGAGGCGAACCATGTCCCTGGCGGTATTCCACACCTCGATGAACTTGGGACACACGAAACGGTGAGCTATCGTGTCCTCCGCACCGCAGATCTCACACTCGCCGGTGCGATGGTGGCGGATGGCGTGCAGTTTGGAGTTAGTGACCACGGTGCGATTAACCACCTTGTACCACGTGGCGCGCACTGTGGCAGGGAGGGCGGTGGCGGAGATGTTCTTCCAGACGGCTCTCCAGTCGACGTCTGGCAGGCGCGCTTCCCACCTGTTCCTGCCGGGAGTCCCTCGAAGTTCTTCCACTAGCTTGCGGACGTCGTTTGCTTGCCGGGTGGGATGCGAGATGTAGCTATTGTGAAGGAAGAAGAGGCGGACGTACCGAAGAGGAGGAGGGATGCCGGCGAGCGACACGGGGGCGACGAGCGAGGGCGGCCGATACCTACTGAAGAGCGCGGCGGTGGGGCCGGCGGGCGACGCGCGGGCCACGGCGCGGGTCCTCTTCACGAAGAGCGCGGCGCACTTGCAGCGGAAGTCGGCCAGCCCGAGGCCGCCCTCCGCCGGGGGCAGGGTGCAGGTGGCCAGGGAGACCTTGAAGAACTCGCCCCTCCACAACATCCAGTACACGGCACGTTGGATGGCGCGTTCCAGCTCCGTCGGTACCGGCAGGATCTGCGCCAGGTACCACGCCCTGGCGAGGATGTTGGAATTGATGACTGCCACCCTGTCTGGGAGTGCCAGGTTTCTTGCGGCGTGGATTTTACTGACGGCACGGATCTTATACAACGTACTCCGCCAGTTGAGGGCACCCATACGCTGGGGAGAGGCCGTCATAATGACTCCCAACACCTTGTGTTGCAAGCAGATGGAATACCAGTCCCGATGTTCGTTCTGGAAGTGACGCGTCAGTGGCAGGAGGACCGTCTTTTTTGGACTGACTACTGCTCGGGTGGCCCTTTCGTAGTGTTGGAGGACGGTTCGTAGCCTGTCGATGTCTTCTGGACGCTCGATGAATACCCCGAGGTCGTCGGCGTATGCTCGACACACCAATCGACCATTGCCGATGCCGATACCACTACATTCCTCCGAGATGTAGCGGAGGAGCGGGTCGACGGCGATGGCATACAGACCCATTGACAAAGGGCAGCCTTGGCGCACCGACCGGCTGATGGAGATCCGTTCCGTCTGTGACCCATTAACGCTGACGCTCGACGTGCCCGTGCCTAGCATATTACGAACGATGGCGGAAAACTTCGTCCCAAATCCCATTCTGGCCATAACCTTCATCAGGTACGTGTGGCTGATTCGGTCGAAGGCGTTCTTGAAATCCACAAGTAAGATGGCTGCACTGTTCATTCGATCGCCTTTGACTGAGCCTATACAGTCCCTATAGGCTAGGACAGCATCGAATATATTTCTGTCAGGGACTGCACACGACTGATATTCGCTAATCACCTTCGACAACATGGGTTTAAGACGGCCAGCTACGCATCGAGCTACAATCTTATAGTCCGTGTTCAGCAGTGTAATGGGTCGCACAGTGTCAATACTCGGTATGGCATTGGATTTTGGTACTAGTATGATGTTTCCTTCAGTGAAGTCCGGCGGTATAGTGACCCCATTCTGAATTTCTGTAACGATGGTCTTTAGAACGTCACCAACAAGATAGAAATATTGGTGATAAAATTCGGCAGGGATACCGTCGATACCTGGGGATTTCCCTTTAGGGCTGCGTTTGACAGCGTCTTCCAATTCGTCGAGCGTGAAAGGTTCATTGATGTGTGCTCGGTCAGCCCTCGTTAGAACGTGCGGAACTTTCTGGATGAGCGTGCGTAAGGATCCAGCGTCGACATCGGTGTCTGTGAACAGCTGTTGGAAGTAGCAGCGTACGTCTTGCTTGATAACTCCGACATCCGTCGTCCGTTGCCCGTTGCGAGTGACCCACGAGTCGATGTGGAGCCTCTCCCGCCTCTTCCGTTCCCTGTTGAGGTGGTACAGAGACAGAGGTTCGCCTGTAACGACCCCGACGGGCTGGCTGCGAACGACCAGTCCGTCACTGCGGCGCCGCAGGTCGGCCAGGAAGCGCGCCTTGTAGCGCTTCAAGTCGGGCAGCAGGTCGGGGCGGTCCGCGACGCGCCTCGCAAGGTCCTGCAAGCACTGCTGGTAGAAGCTGGAGGTCGCCCTGCGCCAGTGCGCCGCCTCGCGGCTGTACTCCTTCAGGAAGGACCGGAGGGCGGGCTTCGCCGTCGCCACCCACCACTCGATCGTGCTGCCGGCGTCGCTCCTGTCCCGCAGTAGCTGGCGCCAGACGGTGGTGAGCTTCGCTGTCAAGCTGGCATCGTCGAGAAGGCTGCAGTTGAACTTCCACAGGTTCCGGCGACGCGGGGTGGGAAGTGTGGGCAGCGCGACGCGTAGGATGTAACTGCAGTGGTCGGAGAACGCGACTGGTTGGACGACGGTCGCCGCGACGTGGCCCGCGAGGTCGGCCGACACGTAGATCCGGTCGAGGCGGCTGTGGCCCGTCGGGTAGAAGTACGTGTACTCCGTCCTAAGCGGGTTCAGCACGCGCCACGAGTCCTTCAGGCGGTAGCTGTCGACCAGGAGGCGCAACTCCTGGCTTCTGTTCGGTCGGGGCACCTGATCGACGTCGGCGAGGACGGCGTTGAAGTCGCCTCCCATAACCAGTTGGTCGGTATTGCGTCGCAGGAGTTGGCATACCTCTTCTCCGTAAAACCGGCGTCTCGCAGATTTATCGGAGCAGGGGGCATACACGTTCAGAAACAGAATACCGTTAATAGTACAAGCTATTGCGTGGCCGTGTGGTAAATACTCGATATCCTGTGCTATTAGGTCGGGACAAAGTAAAATAGCAGTTCCGGTTTCACGTTCAGGGGGCACATTATCAATAATCGTAAACTTGCTTATACAACTCAACGCCTCACGCGTCACTTCCTGAAGAAAAGCGACGTGACATTTGTGAAACAACAGAAAGTCTTCAAGTGCCAGTGCTTTATATGGGTTTGTCATCTTGTTAACATTAACTGTTATAACGTTACAAAGTCTGGTGTTAAAAGTCATAACAAAAAAAAGACAAACATAGTACTACAAATTGTCCAGTCTAAAAACAGACAAAAACGCTGCTTGAAAGCGTTAAAAATCCATCATACCAGTACCCAGATTGTGCACGAAATGAAACAGCAGCATAGTCAGTACTGGACAGACACGAACACCACGCACATCCACCGGCATTATAGAAGACACGGAATAAAATGTCACCTGACACACAAGGAAAGACCCCAACGAGGTATGTTTGTTCGAAAAAGGTTTTCAGTCTACGAGTTCCCACCGACACACACATCCATAAGCGTAAAACTCAGCAATTGGAAGCATCCAAAGCAGAATGCACGAACCCGTATCCAGTGTAAAGCATAACACTCCGGAAACACATGAATAACGTGTGAAAAGTGTCGTAAGATGATGGCACGACGCACTGTCACGGTCACTGTCTAGACGCGCCAGTAGTGTCGGGCGCGCCCCCTGGTGTCGCCCCGTGTCCGTCGCTACTGGTTGGGCGCGGGCGGCGGCCGCTCCTTTCCGGAGTCCTGCGCCGCTTCCGCCATCGGCACATCTGCACGAGGGTTCGGGCCGGAGTCGAGTCCAGACGTCCGCACTCGTCGTCCCGGACTTTCCTTCAGTTTCCTCTTCCCAGACAACTGCGAAGATGTAGGGTCCTGGTTGGGCGAAGCGTCCATCTTCTCGTCGGGCTGCGAGGTCGACTTTTCCAGGAAGTCCTTCAGCTGCCGCACGGTCTGCTCGAGCTTACCGGCCGAGGGGCCGGCCCGGTGGTCGAGTTGGCTGTGCGCGTCGCCGGGCCGCCGTCGCCGTGCTGGGTTCGAGTCCCGCGCGGCGTCCCTCGTGGAGTACGACGCGGTCTTGTGCCGGGACTTGTTCCTGCTGCTGCTGCTGCGCGACTTGTACCGCCTTCCGGGGGAGGGGCTGCGACACATCAACTCGACACGGCGTACCTCCGGGCAGCGGGAGGCGCTGCAGCTGCGGGAGCGGTGGCGCTGCGCGCTGCGGTCGCGCCGCGGCTTCGGTTCCTCCTGGACGACGGGGGCGGCGCCGTCCTGAGGCGCCTGCTCCACCGGAGTGTCGGTGGCGGGTAACTGGGCCGTCGGCTCTTCAATCGAAACTGCGGGGGCGGCCGGTTGTCCGCCCTCGGGGTCGGACGGTCTCTCCTCCACACACTTGGAGGCAGTCGACACTGAGGGGACGGCGACGTCTGCCGCACGATGCTCAGATTCCGACTCAGCGGCAGACACCTCGGGAACGACGGATTCCTTGGCGGGTTCGAGTCCTGTGCTCGCGTCGGCTTCCTGCAGGGGACGCTCGGACGCTGCGTTCCGTTCGGCGTCGACTTCGTCCGCCCAGGACAGGTGCTGTGCTGCGCCGATCTCTTCCGCGTCCATCGGCGCCTCTTGCGTTGCGGGAACGTCGTCCGCTGCGCGACGTGCGGGGGAGGGTGCGAAGCCGAGGACGACCGACGCGTACGTCGCGCCGCCATCGCCGGCCGGCAGCTGCACAGGGCCCTGCCTGCGAGGACACTTGTTCCGCACGTGGCCGACGGCGTGGCAGAACGAACACGTCTGCGGTTGGCCGCTGTATGTGATGAACGCGCGGTTGCCGCCAATCATGAGGAACGATGGGATGTGTTGTCGTACCACCATCCGGACGCTGCGGATGCCGTTGTCTACTTGATATATATAGGCCGTAGACCATTTTTCCTTGGTCACGGAGTACACGGTTCCGAACGGCGCTAAACTGCGTGAGATGGTTTGATTCCTCGTCTCGAACGGCAAGTTAAAAACTCTGACAGTTCTAAGTCCGAACCCTGCATGAGAAAGCTGAACGCTACTCACAGTACCGTCGAGATGTTTGAAGGAACGAGTACCACCGTTTGCATTCACCAGTTCGTCACACATTTCGGAGGTCGGTAATTTCAGAAATAACGCGTTTAGAAAAACGTCTAGTTGCAAGCCGAGAAGGTCCGTTTCCGAAATTTTCAGTTCTTCCGATATCCACCGATGAATTTCGTACGCGGAGGGGCGGGGAACAGAACGATCGAACGTACATTGAATATTGTTCTGTCTGTCTTCGGAATCCATTACTTACAAACAGGTGTTAAACACCAAACAACGAAACACGCCGCGAAGACCGCCGCCGACCGCCTCGAAGCACACTTGTTTGCACTGCCCGGAGAGCGACGTGCTCAGGCGGGCAGCCAGACAAGGACTCAACATACACGCAGCACTGACTGACTCTCTGTGCTATTTTTACACAGACAGAATTTACCAGAAATTAGAAGAACAGTTAACATGAGAAACAAGTAGAATTTACAAGTGAACATAAGAAAGATGTAGAACATTCTGTAATTGTTAATTACAAAGAAATAAATTTTTGACCGCAGTCGGGATTGAACCGGCGACCTTCAGCACCGCAGTCTGTGACGCTATCCCCTGCGCCACGCCAGCAGTCGGGGTTCGTGGTCTCTCGCGGCATTGCTCCCTCTCCTGGAAAACAGCGACCCGCTGTTATGATCCCTGTGGAGCCAGCTGCAATGTCCTGGATCTTGACTGTGTCATGGGACCTCTGTATGACAGTTCAAGAGAATCCTTCCTTTCTCCACGATTATCGACGACAGACGTTCCTGTCGTAGCTTCATCAGGGACATTACTGTCCTTAGAGTACTTGAACAAGAAGCCATTGTCGTCTACCTGCTCTTCAGGATCGTAGTAAGGCTTCATGCGCAGGACGTAAACAATGTCTCTTCGTTTTTGTCGTTTCGACGACGGATCATAATCCTCAACTTCGTATGTGACGTCTGACAGGCGTCGTATGACACGATACGGACCAAAGTATCGCTTCAATAACTTTTCTGACAGTCCAACCTTTCGTACAGGGGTAAAAATCCATACCAGATCTCCTGGGCTGTACACAACAGGTCGGTGCTTGTCGTTATACCGCTGACGGTCCTTCTCCTAGGCGTCCAGTGTCCGTATGCGAGACAGCTGTCTTGCTTCTTCGGCCCTGTTGATGAGTTGTTTAACATAGTCATCCTGAGTGTCGTCCGGTTGGAACGGGAACAGCGTATCCATTGTCGTCTCAGCTTCACGGCCATGGAGCAGGAAGAACTGAGTGAAGCCTATGGTGTCTTGTCTTGAGTTATTGCAAGCAAATGTCACGACTGGCAGAATTGTATCCCAATCCTTCTGCTCAACATCGACGTACATTGACAGCATGTCGGCTAACGTCTTGTTAAAACGTTCCGTAAGACCATTTGTCTGAGGATGGTATGCAGTTGTCATTCTGTGGACAATGTCGCACTGTGACATTACCTCTGATACTAGTTTTAATTGGAACGCTGCAGCCGCCAAACGGCAGCCCATGAACCTGCGACCTTCAGCACCGCAGTCCGTGACGCTATTCCCTGCGCCACGCCGGCAGTCTGTGTTCGTGGTCTCTCGCGGCAATATATTTTTTTAAAAAATTCTGAGGTCATTTCCCCTGTCTCATACATCTTACGCACCAGGTGCAATATTTTTGTCATGGCTGACTCTCACAGAGACTTCAGTAATTCTGAGGGAATGTCGTCCACTCAAGGGGCCTTCTTCCGATCTAGGTCTTTCAGTGCTCTGTCAAATTCTTCTGTCAGTATAGAATCTCCTATTTATCTTCATCTACATGCTCTTCCCTTCCTACAATATTATCTATGAGGTCATTTCCTTTGTAGAACCCCTCTATATACTCATTCTACCTTTCCCTTCTTTGCTGAGAACTGGTTTTCCAACCAAGTTCTTCGTATTAGTAGAGCTGTTTTTCTTGTTCCCAAATATCTCTTTTCTTTTCCTGCAGGCAGTATCTACTTTTCCCTTTCTTATACATTCTTCTACAGATTTTCATTTGGTTTCTAGCCAATCCTGCTTAACCATTTTGCACTTACTGCCAGTCTGATTTCTTAGTCGTCTGTACTCCATTTTGCCGTTTCATTTATTGCATTTTTATATTTTCTACTTTCATCAATTAAATTTAGTATTTCCTGTGATATCCATAGATTGCCGTTGGGGGCGAAGTACGGTGGGGACTTCGTGGGCCTTGCGGTCGCTACGGCAGCTGTGAAGGCCTCAACAGTACCCTGAAACGGCAGTTCTTACCTCAATAAAAGACAACGAAAGGTTACGAATAACACAACAAACTCAGTTGCTGCTCTTCAATTACTATTCTGAAAGAAAAAAAAATGAAGTTGGTACAGCACATGCACGCGAAAGGCACAGGTACCACGTTCGAGTCCCGGTTCCGGTATACAGTTTTAATCTGCCAGAAAGTTACTTTACAATATAATTTCGGAGAGGGGGATTGATCCCCTTCATATCCTCTTTGGCTACGTCCCTTGTTGATCATGGGACGGACAATTATCGCTACACTGCTCAATCACTAGCAGCAGACAGGTTCAAGCAGCACAATCATGATCGACGAACAATGCTACCACTGTGTCTCACTGATTCTCGTGGAAGTTTTCAGTGTATTTCTATCTTACTAACAAGGAGAAAGTTCCAGCAGAGTAACTTCACCCATCAGGCATTACGAAAACAATGACAGTGCGGAACCTAAAAGGCGCATATCCCACATACCATCCTGAAAGACACGATTCAGGGAAAGGAGTTGGATGCAAGAATTGAACTACCACATGCTAAAATGACCTACCATGTTCTGAACTGGTTACTAGTAAACGAATAAAAATACAATTACTCTCAAAGCATTTTTCCTTTTCTCCTGAGAAACACGGCAGTAATGTGGGAAAAATTGAAGACAACGTCTGGGTTTGTTTCATATTCTAAAAAAACTTAAATTTTGGACTCAAAATTTTGAACTATGATGACTGAGGTTTTCAGCACGTTTCAAGATTTCCTGAAGTTGTTACTGTTTTTACCTCCTATATCCGTTCATCAGTGGCTTTAGTAATAATCACACACTTATCACACATTTGTTACATCAAATCAAATGTTCAAATCGTTATAAATCTTTTGGACCAAACTACTATGGTCAACGTTTCATAGACTTACAAACTACTTAAACTAGCTTGCACTAAGGATAATTTATGCACCCATGCCCAAGGGAGGACTCGAACCTCTGGCGGGAAAGCCGCCCAGTCCGTAGCATGACACCTTAGATCATGTGCTCATTCTATGCTGCTTTGTTTAATCGTACCCTGTCAAATTTATTATCCAGATATTTTATTAATGGAAACGATATTTTGTCTATAGGAACATAATCAAACCAAAGACTTAAAAGCAAGTGACTCTTACATGATCAGAATACAAAATACTCGTACGGAATAAAACAAATTGGGTCACACCAAATTAAAAGAGTGTTCAGGTAAATCACCTCTCCGGGGGACACCACCTTGACGAAGCACTGTCCGTGCGGGTGGAGAGGCTTGCGTATCCGCGTGAAGCTGAGGGCTATACCGAAGGTAGAGAACCTACTGCCGGAAAGTCCTCAGCAGAGGGATCAGTCCAAGCGTGTCCCACAACGTCCTGTCTTCTTTATCCTCTCCCAGTCCTTTCCCAATTCCTTTCCCAAGAAAAGGTATGATGCGATCCGTGCCGAGGGGTGCATGGCACATGGGTGGATGTCTCTCTAACGGAGCCTCAGGGATACCGGGCGACCTCCCTGAGTTAGTAGCCTTGCACCACGCGGGGTTATCGTGGTGTGGACCATATAAATCCCCAAATCTCGTGGAACTAAGATGAACATGGAGAAAAAAATTATTTTAAAAGAATCCTAGGGGCAATCAGAGACCTCAGATACTCAGACATCGGGATCTCAGTCAGGGCCTAGACCTGAGCAAGAAGTGGGAACTAACAGAGAAGTTGAACCAGATTAGGATTAAGGCTTTGTCTGGGGCTCAGAGGAGGAAACTTCTCAGAGGAACAAAAGCAAAAGGAAGGAAACGAATGGCTTCCTAAACATAAGTGGAGGGAATCAAAAGGGCTTGAGCCCAAGACCCCAAAAAGAAACTGCCTCAGGTCGAAGGGGATACACAGACCCCCTTGAAGTCAAAGACAGGTGGCAAGAGGGTTAGGGAGGAATTTAAGACTCCCTCCTCTCTGGACAAGCGTGATCCTAAAAGGTTGAGGCAAGAAATAGGAAAACAGACCTATAGTGCTGCAGTCTCGGTCTTTAGAATGGCGGTTGTCCAAGAAGGATACCCACTGGTAACCATCACCTTGCAGCAGGAGGAGCTCGTGCAGATGGCCCTCTTTGAAGAGATTGGGGGAGACGCTGGTCCAGGACCCAAATTCAGGAGGGTCTATCTAGATCGCAGTGCCCTCATTTTTGTCTGCAAGGGGGAGTACTCAGCAGAATGGCTTAAGTACAAGGTGCCCATGATTTCCCCATGGGAGGATGCAAAGCTGCTGGTCAAGACAGCAGCCGAACTCCTGAAGACCGCAAAGGTATCAATATGGGTACCAAAGATCCTTAAGGATGTCTCTCCAAAGACTTTGTTCGAGAAAATAAGGGTCCAGAACCCAAAAGCCTCGACAGAGGATTGGAGGGTAATTAACCAAAAGGTCGTTACGGAAGGACGAACCCTGGTGGTGGAAGTCAGAGAGATGTCCCTGAAGGCATTGCGAGAGCAAGGCCTGAAACTATTTTTAGGGTTCTCGCAGGTCGGCGACAGGGTAATCAAAGACCTTAAAGGCAATAATGGCAGCAAGATGGGGACTGGAAGTGCTGCAGATAAACCTGCAGCACAGTAAAGGGGCCACTGCTGCCCTGAGCCGTCACCTGGGGAGACAGGAGGTGGACGTGGCCCTGACACAAGAACCCTATTTATACAAAGTGGGTGTATCGAGCCTCGGTGGTACTGGCGGTAAGCTGATTTATGCCAGAAATCTAAAAAACTCCAGAACATGCATTTATGTTAGAAATGGAATACCTTTCATACCAATGATGGGGACCTGGTGACCATCAGGATGCAGCAAAGTGAGGAGGGTATCACGAGGGATATTGTTTTGGCCTCAGCATACCTTCCTTATGAAGACAGCTCTCCTCCTTCTTTGGAAGTGAGGTGACTGTAGAAGCCTGCCAACGGCAAGGTGACGAACTGGTGGTGGGATGTGATGCCAATGCCCACAATCTATCGTGGGGCAGCAAGGACACCAACGGTAGACGTGAGCACCTTCTTGAATTTCTCCTGTCTAACAACTTGGAGATCCTGAATAGGGGTGATGAACCTACATTCAGGAATAGTAGAAGGGAAGAAGTAATTGACATAACTTTTGGTTCCATGATGATGGGAAGTTATGTCAAACAGTGGCATGTGGTCCTGGAGCCATCCTCATCAGATCACATGTATATTAAATTCAAGGTTGAAATGGGAACCAGACAGACCATGGCCTAAAGGAACCCCAGGAAAACGGACTGGGAGACATATAGGAAAGACCTTGACTTCAGCCTATCGGAAATTAAAACTTCGATAAGGAACCCAGCAGAGTTTGAAGAAGTAGCAGAGGCCGTAACCTCTGCTATAGTGACCTCATACCAGTACAACTGCTCAATCACCAAGAAGTGCACAAATAGGAGTGTGCCTTGGTGGAATAATAACCTGTAAATGCAAAGGAAACAGGTACGAAGACTGTTTAACCTTGCGAGGCGCAAAGGACAATGGGCAAAGTATCGTGAGGCCCTTGTCAATTACAACCTTGCCATCAGATGGGCAAAGGAGGCATCCTGCAAGGTATTCTGTGAGGAAGTGGAGGGCACGGCTTCTCAAGCGAGACTTCATAAAATCCTCACTAGGGTACCAGCTAATCCAGGAGGAACATTGAGGAAGGAGGATGCGGAGTATACAAAGACAGCACATGAAACGCTGGAACTGCTCCTCAAGACTCACTTTCCTCAATATACTCTGGAGGTTAACTCAGACCAGAATGCGATTCCTGAGAGACAACGGTTCTCAGGTATTCGCAAAGAGGACTGGGATTTGTCCAAGGAGTGTGTCGATCTCAGTAATGTCCGATGGGCGGTGGGAACATGTCAACCGTTCAAGTCACCTGGCCCCTATGGAATCTTCCCAGCTCTCCTGCAACAAGCGGGAGAAAATCTTATTAGATTCCTATGCAGGTTATTCAGGGTTAGCCTAGCAGCAGGAATCATTCCAAATGCCTAGAGGGCAGTGAAGGTTGTCTTCATTCCTAAACCAGGGAGAATTGATCATACCAAGGCCAAGGATATGAGACCAATCAGCCTGTCCTCCTTCATTCTTAAGACATTGGAAAAGCTAGTTAATGTGTATGTTGGAGAAAGGAGGTTAAGTAGGGCTCCTCTACATTCAAACCAACATGCATATCAGCCAGGTAAATCATGTGAGACTCATTGGGAAGGTGGAGAAAGCACTACACTTTCAGGAAAAGGCCCTCTGTATCTTCCTGGACATTGAGGGGGCTTTTAGCAACACGACCTTCGATTCCATGGTTAGGGCAGCAGAGGTGCATGACCGAGGGACCACAATATGTAGGTGGACTAGGGCCACGCTCAGTGGAAGATAGGTAGAAGCTACCGTGATAAATGAAAAAATGGTAATAAACATCACTAGGGGTTGCCCACAAGGAAGAGTTCTTTCCCCTTTATTGTGGAATCTAGTGTTGAATTATCTCATTGGAGAATTAAAGTTTAGGCAGTACTTTTGCCAAGGATATGCAGATGATCTTGTCATAGTAATACTTGGCAAATTTGCTGACACAGTAAAGAATATGGCACAAGGTGCATTGGACATTGTGTAAGACTGGTGCAGAAAACAGGATCTGGGGGTTAGTCCTAAGAAGACTGTTGTTGTACCATTCACAAAGAAGCATATACAACATTCAAGTTGGAATCTAAAGCTTTTCAATGAAGCGCTACCTGTGAAGGGGACAGTGAAATATCTAGGGGTTACCCTAGATGAGAAACTGACATGGAGCCCCAAGGGTATGCACTGGATATACACCACAGTGATTAGACCCAGGATCACCTATGGGGCGGTCGTGTGGTGGAAGAAGGTAGAACAGCAGGTTGCTGCTAAGGAGCTTGGTAAGGTGCAGAGATTAGCCTGCTTAGACATAATAGGCGGAATTAGCAGCACACCCACTGCTGGGATGGAAACCATGCTGGATATGCCCCCATTACACCTTTGGGTCAAGATGGAGGCAGCGGCTGGTGCATACAGACTCAAATCTGGCAACAACTGGAACTCTTTGGGATATCCAGAATCACACACTAAAATAGTGGGTGAGGTAAAAATAGGAAAGGTAGCGGAGATGCCAGCCGACTGTATTATAACCCCATACTGCTTCAAAAGGCCTTTCAATATAACAATTGGAAGTAGGGAGCAATGGGAGAATATATTTCGACACCGTACGGGGAATATTGTCTGGTTCACTGACGGATCAAAATCAGACCAAGGTGTTGGGATCGGGGTATATGGGGTGCAGCCAAGACTGGAGGGCGTCATGTCTCTAGGAAAACTGGCCTCAATATTCCAGGCCGAAATCATTGCCATCAGGGCGTGTGTGGAGGAGAATTTGCGTAGGTGCATTATGCGCAGCGCTTGTGGTATCTGCCCCTGAAACTTCGAAGGGTTGTAGCTCCCAAACTAACAGTGATAGGAATGTAGTTTAAATTGATTTGGACACAGCTGGTTTCAACGAATCCAATGCACGATAGAAAAAACTATTGTACCATTTAAAAATTATATCTTTGTGCTGTAACTCTTCGGAAAATGATACAATAAACTATGTTCATAGCTTCACAGAAAGTGTAACATTTCTTGTGTTGACCTACCGCATTAAAATTTCCCGGCACCTATTATTTTATAAGTTACAGATGCAAACACACTTAGTAAAACGCCCTGTATATATAGGGTGTTCCAGCTATCTTGGCCACCCAAAATATCTCTGGAACAATAACAGCTATTGGAAAACGACTTTCACCGGTATCAATGTACGGCTGGGGCCCATGAATATACATATTTTGAAACATTCTTAAATGAAAGCAAATGTGTTCTTTAATACAAACTTATGTTTTATTAAATGGACACCCTATAATTTTTTCTTCAGCAACCCATAGCATGACAAATCACATAAACAATGGCGTTGATTGCATCACAATATTCCAATTACATCCCGAGATATTGCGACGAGAAGTTGACGCTTGAAAAACCCGAAATACGCTGCTAGCGCACGTCCTGAGGCTCAGGCGTGAACCCCATGCTGCCCGTAATCGCGATGTGATTGACATGCGTAATCGCACTTCCATACTTATCAAGAGGTCCGAAACGAATAATACGGTCTGCTGCCATCCTGCATTAAAGTCGTACATTCCAGCAGGTATTTATCCCACAGGCTAGGGGTGATGCGGTTCTGTAACATATCTGTCGGGATATAACTGGAATATTGCGATGCAATCAACGCCATTGGTTATGTGATTTGTCATGCTATGGATTGCTGCAGAAAACATATAGGGCGTCCATTTAAAATAAACATAAGTTTGTGTTACAAAGATATTTGCTTTGGTTTTAGAATGTTTCCAAATATGTACATTCATGGGCCCCAGCCGTATATTGATACCGGTGAAAGTCGTTTTCCAGTAGTTGTTATTGTTCCAGACATATTTTGGGTGGAAAAGATAGCTGGGACACCCTGTGTGTGTGTGTGTGTGTGTGTGTGTGAGTGTGTTTTCGCGTTTTGACGAGAAATACAACTACGTAGTTGAACTTCAAAAGAAAATTAACAGTGTAAATACAAAATTTCATCGAAATCGTTAAAGCCGTTTCCGAAGTCGCTATTATACATACAAGAATTGCTCGTTTAAAGATACGTGTTACTGCTTGTTGTCGTTGAAGATTTGGAGCGACAATACTGGCGAGTACTGACAGCCAAGGTTTTGGCGTGGATTTGACAGTTCGTGACACGATAATTAAGATGGATATCTATTTTGTTGACATGAGTGGTTCTATTTCAAACAGGAGAACAGTATTCGGTGACCGGATACACAAGAACTTGTGACGTGGTTCTTAAGGTGTTTCGAAGGTTAAGTTTTCAAAATTTTATCAATATCGAATTTTTCGTAGGTAAAGTACCCTTCGCCCTACACTATGTAAAATTTTACTTATACAGAGACTTTCCTCTTGTTTTGAAGATCAACTATGCAGAGTTTCAACTTAATCGTACTTACGATACGGCAGTGCATAAAATACAAACAAACGTTAATTTTTATTATTAGACAGCGTATCATATTATATTGTAGCGATACAGACTGACTGATAGAACCGTCACTTTGTCACGTTCTCTCTTTTGTTCTGGCTAGTGAACGCTTGCGGCTGCGACCTGTCGGTGAGTGTGTGTCACACTTTTCGATCGGCCTGCTTTCGTGTGGCCGCTGGCTCCTCCCCAATCGATGCGCTCTCTCTCTCCCTCGAGAGAAAATTCAACCTTTTTGTGCTGTGTCTGCTCATCATTCATGCAAGCCGTAATGAACTTGCCAAGCTGCCAGTCCACAAACGATAATTTCCTTTTCTTTTGTTATTAAGCTTTGGTAGTTACGTTGAACAGTTAGAGAGAAGTCACTGTAAATATTGCGGATACGTGCGAGCAGGACAGGGCACCGAGAGCTCCGAACGAAATTATTACGCGTGTACACACTTCATCTAACCCACCACCGAGATTTTTTTTTTTTTTTTTACCATCGTCACGGACGATCTGCACTTCTGAGACTAACAAAGATGGGTGTAGAATTTAACTTTATGATATACAAACAATAAACTTTTGGGGTATACTTATTTGAAGCTACTACAATGGTTCCTCAACAATCGCACTAAAGTTTCCGCTCCAGTAGTCACAGTGTAAAAATGTCCGAACGACATGTTTCGGGCCTACATTAGCCCATTCTCAAGTTCTAAAAAGAAGAAAGCCAAGGAAAACATAAATTAAAATGAAAACACTAAAACCTTAAATACGATACATGTCAATATAACAAGATATGTTCATCCTAGACTGGCTTACCTCGAATTCTAAAACATTTTTGCCCTAAGGCAACGCCAAGAGTAAAGTATTTGCGGCATATGTGCAATATCAATAGATAAACATTCCTCACAGTATAACATGTTGTTAGTTGGAGGGACATTTCTGGGCTGCTAACTATCTGCTCTGCTATATCAGAGATAGTCCAAACGCTGCCCACTACCAAAGACAATCCTATCATATTGCTACTATCGAAAGTAAACCCGTCTAAAAACACATTTTAAAATGTATCCAAAAAACTTCTAACAGTAAATAAGCCAACACCAACCCAAAGGAACCAAATGCGAGGGGAAGTTTCACTGTTTATCGAGAAGGACATTACCAAAATGAGACCAGAAATGTTCTTTAGACCATTCCGTTTGTTCATTTAATATGGACGTTGAAATTTTTTGTTAAGAAAAGAACCGAATAGCTTATTAAATGAACAGACGGAATTGTCTAAAAGATAATTCTGGTCTCATTTTGGTAATGTCCTTCTCGATAAACAGTGAAACTTCCCCTCGCATTTGGTTCCTTTGGGTTGGTGTTGGCTTATTTACTGTTAGAAGTTTTTTGGATACATTTTAAAATGTGTTTTTAGACGGGTTTACTTTCGATAGTAGCGATATGATAGGTTTATCTTTGGTAGTGGTATAGCAGATATAGCAGAGCAGATAGTTAGCAGCCCACAACTGAGCTTGCAACTAACAACATGTTATACTGTGAGGAATGTTTATCTGTTGATATTGCGCATATGCCGCAAATATTTTACGCTTGCCGTTGCCTTAGGGCAGATACGTTTTACAATTCAAGCTAAGCCAGTCTAAGATGAAAATACCTTGTTATATTGACATGTGTCGTATTTATGGTTTTAGTGTTTTCGTTTTAATTTACGTTTTCCTTGGCTTTCTTCTTTTGAGAACTTGAGAATGGGCTAATGTAGGACCGAAACATGTCGTTTGGACATTTTTACATTGTGACAACTGGAGCGGAAACTTTAGTGCGATAGTTCATACAGTTGTGAGATGACATCCAAACAAACGTTCCCCAACAAGTTACAATACTTCTAATGTTAGAGAACGTGGGACCCTCTACCTGTGCAAGGGTAATGATATAGTCCCTCCACGTGTGTGGATGTGGTAGACAGTGTACCTAAGCTGGTCAATCTTGGAGTGAAGTTTGGTGGATTTCTTTCTTGTAGCTTCTAGGATGGCATCCAGGTTGAGTTCTGCGTAAAGCTCGACAATACCCACATACCTGCTGATACCCAGAATCCAGCGAAATACTTTGTTTCATAGAACTTGGAGGCGGTCGATTTGAGATTTGCTTGCGAGTCCCCATAATTTACTGCCGTATAATTCACTACTGGCCTTTAAAATTGCTACACCAAGAAGAAATGCATGTGATAAATGGGTATTCATTGGACAAATATATTATACTAGAACTGACATGTGATTACATTTTCACGCAGTTTGGGTGCCTAGATCCTGAGAAATCAGTACCCAGAACAACCATCTCTGGCCGTAATAACGACCTTGATACGCCTGGGCATTGAGTGAAACAGATCTTGGATGGCATGTACAGGTACAGATACCCATACAGCTTCAACACGATACCACAGTTCATCAAGAGTAGTGAATGACGTATTGTGACATGCCATTTGCTCGGCCACCAGTGACCAGACGTTTTCAAATGGTGAGAGACCTGGAGAATGTGCTGTCCAGGGCAGCAGTCGAACATTTTCCGTATCCAGAAAGGCCCGTACAGAACCTGCAACATGCGGTCGTGCATTATCCTCCTGAAATGTAGGCTTTCGCAGGAATCGAATGAAGGGTAGAGCCAAGGGTCGTAACACATCTGAAATGTAACGGTCACTGTTCAAAGTGCCGTCGATGCGAACAAGAAGTGACCGAGACGTGTAACCAATGGCACCCCATACCATCACGCTGGGTCATCCGCCAGTAAGGCGAACACGAATACACGTTTCCAATGTGCGTTCACCGCGATGTCTCCATACCTGGATTCATCCGAAAAAATGACGTTTTGCCATTCGTGCACCGAGGTTCGTCGTTCCGTACATCATCCCAGTCGCTCCTGTCTGTGATGGAGCATCAAGGGTAACCGCAGCAACGGTCTCCGAGCTGATAGTTCATGCTGCTGCATCGTCGAACTGTTCGTGCAGATACTTGTTGTCTTGCAAACGTCCCCATCTGTTGACTCAGGGATCGAGACGTGGCTGTACGAACCGTTATAGCCATGCGGATAAGATGCCTGTCATCTCGACTGCTAGTGATACGAGGCCGTTGGAATCCAGCACGGCGTTCCGTATTGCCCTCCTGAACCAACCGACTCCACATTCTGCTAAGAGTCATTGGATCGCGACCTACGCGAGCAGCAGTGTCGCGTTACCACAAACTGTAGTCGCGATAGGCTACAATCCGACCTTTATCAAAGTCGGAAACGTGATGGTACGCATTTATCCTCGTTACACGAGGCATCACAACAACGTTTCACCAGGCAACGCCAGTCAACTACTGTTTGTGTATGAGAAATCGGTTGGAAACTTTCCTCATGTCAGCACGCTGTAGGTATCGCCACCGGCGCCAACCTTGTGTGAATGCTCTGAAAAGCTAATTATTTGCACATCACAGCATCTTCTTCTTGTCGGCTAAATTTCGCGTCTGTAGCACGTCATCTTCGTGGTGTAGCAATTTTAATGGCCAGGCGTGTATTTTAGAAAGGACCGTGACCTTGTATAGACGTAACTAACTTCGCACTAGCGAGCTGGTGAAGAATGGATCCAATTGCCTGGTCATGGCGTAGGCTTTGTTTCTGAGTTCCTCGACATGCTTATGTGGAAATAGATGCCTATTTTGGGTGACCCTGAGATATGTGACTGTTGGTTGCCATGGGATATTTAATCCGTTTAGGCGTAGGTTTTCGCGGAGTAGCGGTCTTTTCTCGCTGAAATATACAGCAGAAGTCTTCGTCGGGTTTAATTGTACTTAAATTTAGTGTGATGTGAGGAATGCCGTGTCATCCGCAAACTGCGCTATGTGGACTCCTTGTACCACAGGCCTGTCATCGACATAAATGTTTAAATGTTCAAATGTTTGTTAAGCTTAAGGGACTCAACTCCGGGGCCATCAGTCCCTAAACTTAGAAACTACATATGAACTAACTTATACTACAGACGACACAAACATCCATGTCCGAGGGGGAATTCGAACCCCCGACCGTCGCGGCTGGGCAGACTGTGACTGGCGCGCCGCAGACCGCGCGGCCACTGCGGCCGGCACATAAATGTTGAAGAGCATGGGTGACAGCACGGATCCTTGGGGCAGTCCTGCTGCTGCTGGTCACGTGTCTGGTGATTGACCGTCGATGACAACCTTCATCTTCCGATCCGTAAGGAAGCTGGCCCTGAGTTTGGTCTGTTCACTGTTCACTGAATGTCCTTAGCAGTAGGTCCCTCCTTATTTTATCATGTGCCTTTCCAACGCCTAGAAACACTGAAACCGTGGCGGTTGATACGTTGAGCAGAGAATCTACTCGATTATTGCCTTTTATAGACGTCGATACTGGCAGGAGATCGGTCCGAGGAATTCCTGAAGTTTCGATAATGTGTTAATTTCACGTTTCCAGCGATATCTTGTAATTTTTTGTTATTGAGGGATATGTTTCTCATTTACTGATGTTCCTGCTACATGGGTGTGAACAAAATAACGTGAACAGCTAACAAAGACGAAGTATTTATTGATTAATGACGAATTGGCCCACGATTATCTTTGTAAATAGATGAAAATCTTAGAGAAATAGTTTCCTAAAGTGTCTTTAAAAATAGTTTCCAACATGATGTTATTTGTTATTGTACCAAGACATCCGCCTATTACTTCAACGACCTTGGAGCTTTAAATTAGGTCCTCATCCTCTATTTTGGCGACGCCATTTCCCTCAACGCTGGCTGTCTACACCAAAGACCTTGAAAAAATAACTAGACTCCCTGATGGCGCTGCTGTCGCGGGAATATTTGAACCTTCGCCCGTCCGTCATGGTAGTGGCAAGCGTCAGATAAATTCGAATGTTGTTGCAGGTAAATCGTGTATTAAATTGCTACTGCGGGATATACACACAATTGATAGTCACGTCTGTATTGTTTGACTATTGCAGTGTACATGAAGCACGATGGCGATGAGCTGGGCAGCGTTTAAATACATAAATCAATTTAAGAAAGGAATAAAAAGATCGAATACTGTATTCCCATTTACATTTCTCAGGAATACAAGCAGCCCTACTACTTGTGTTCAGAGATAGTTACTCGTGCTTAACACACTGTTAGTCAGGACAATATAGGATTGAATGAAATAGATCTTAAAAAGGAGCTACTTTAGGAAGTACTGGTGGACAGGAAGTTCAAAATGTTTCATTTTATGATTGTGTAAAATAACTATTGGGGTCACGAAATTAGTTGCCTCACTGCAGTTCGAATTTTTGTTTATGAAATTAATATTAGCTACTTTTAACGCAGAATTTAAAGGTAATCTGCTTTACATGTAGGTATAACAACTGAAAGGGGTTTGAAGAACTGTGTATAGTGCCATATATGAATAACACATAGCCACAGTGGATGCACATTGTGAAGTTCAACCCTGTGACGATAGTTGCTGACTTTTGAGCAGTTCACTCTGCTATAAGATATTTGGCTTACAGCATGAAAAATGCTAATTTTCTTGCTAGATACCCTAATGCTAATGTTAGATGCCTTAGTTAAGAAAAGTTATGGCATACTTCGTGTTCTTCAAAGAATTTAGTAGTGGCTGATTGCTGTATTCACAAAGTAAGAAGCTATTTTTCAGTTATGTATCTGATGGCATATTTCACTTTCACAATCGATTTTTAACATTAGCTGTTTCAGGCAGCCTTGTTTGAGTTTTTGATGCTATGAAATATCTAAATATTGGAGAATACAGCACTAAAGCAAAGACATAAAGTGTGAAACTCTTCCGAAATTAATGTTTGTACAAGAGTTTCACAATTGTAGAATATACTGAGAAAGTGCCAAAAAATCGTGTCTGACGATAAATTCCGTTTATATGCTGCTCTTAGAACGATAAAAAACTACATGTTACAGTTCGGTTTCGTTAGGAAGAGGAAACACTACTGGTCAATTTTTACACCGCATGTGTAATAAAATTACACACAACCGATAGTTGCTGTATATTCAAGGAGTCTGAAACTGTTTTGTAGTTATATATTTCAGTTGGACATAGTTTTCGCGGCTTAACTCAAACGAATACTCTCTATAATCAAAAGAATCTTACGCACATTTAAAGTTTCCGCGGAAGTTTACCATCACAATGGCCGCCGAGGCGCTCTTCAATTTGACGGTGTTCGCAGTCGGCCGCTTACGCGATTGTGAGGGCTTAGTCTACACACAGTCTAACATACACAGCCACGACACTCCCGCAGATTTTTGTTATACACTACGACTGCAGCGCTCCAAGCGGCCGGCAAGCTACGTTTCTGAATACGGTATTGGATGAGTGCGAATAGTATCGTTTATATCCATTTTTACAGTCTTTTCACTCTAGGGAACGTATGTAGTGCCATAAAAATGGCAGTCATTTAAAATTAGCTCCCCCTTTGTCTTTATTAGGTTTACTGAGATCCCTGATGAGGTACGAAACGATACATTGCAGGAAAAATTTACACTTATCTTGTAAAAGTCGTCGCTTTTCTACTCAGGAACGTTATGGGTTCTTCACTACAATTTCAGTAAAATCGATGAGAGTGGAACGTAGGAAACGCATATATAATGCAATAACTACAGTATTTAACGTACCAAAGCAGCCACCACAGCTGTAGCTGAAGGAAAAACGTCAGTTACGTCACAGACCTGGCAAGAAAACGGAAAAAGCAATCAGACTGTTTTCAACAAAGAAGAACCCAATTCCACAGTTGTTGCTACAACTGAACTACAAACGGCAGGAATCTTCAAGCCATTGTCTTCTTAAGCTGAAGTAATCACTCAAACGAATATGCGCGTATCAGAAAGACGACTGATGCCTAAAAATGTTCGAATCATTAGACTACACACCGAATTAATACGCGTCAAGAAACTCTTGTCAGTAAGAACTCATCATAATAGAAATGTATGTTTCTCTTATTCTACTTACTTTCAACGGAATAATTCGCAAAATAACACATATTCGTAAGTATTTGTTCATGGCGAAGTTGTTCATTACACCTATGAATCAGTTAAATTCGGCTGTTTTTACATCAATGTCTTTGTTATGTATATCTCTTAATATTTTACTAATGCTTGTAACGTAAAAACTGTACCAACTATTTCGTTAATTACGCACACAAATAATTATAAACAAACATCACTCCTACGGCGGCTTGCCCACCGCTAGGCGCGCTAGTGTCGCAGCAACTGTCAGTTGGTAACAACATTCACAGCGTCCGCCTCCGTAGTCCAGTGGACCGTGTGGTTGGTTACCACGCAGGGGGCCCGGGTTCGATTCCCGGTCGAGTAGGAGATTTTCTCCACTCGGGGACTGGGTGTTGTGTCGTCCTCATCATCATTCCATCATCATTGACATGCAAGTCGCCGAAGTGGCGTCAGATAAAGAGACTTGCACCATGCAGGCTGAACACGACCCCAGTTGGGGTCTAGCGGTCATAAATGCCACACGATCATCATCATCAACTTTCACAGCAGTGAGTGTCGCCACTGTATATGTTAGACTGTGGTCTACACCAGTCGCCGCGCCACTTGAAGAAGAGGTGGTAAGTCGCCGCACAGTACTTCGGCGCCGGGGGCGCCCGCAGTATCGCTACCTCCTTCACGCTCCGGCCAATCAGAAGACAGGGGCTCGCCAACATATGCCGGCGCACCACAGCCTCGACAGTCGTCTACCAGTCTGCGAGAGTACCAGCGAGTACAGCCGTGACCACAAAGGATACCTAGGAGTGCTGCGGTTCCTGGACATCCGTCAACAGCGAGCCAGTAATCGACGTCAGCACAAGCTGGAACACTACTATTGACTGATGTATTGCAGAACTGTTTTGTAGCTGTCACAATCACAACACCTAAAGTTGCGTATTATCTTCAATTGTAATAAAAGCATATGTGAACTAATCACTCCTTTCAGTTGCAAACATTGACCACAATCGTTTGCTAAGCCACGGCCCACCACCTTCGAACCTAGTGTTATTCGTCCTCTGCTGTTTCTTATTTACATAGACGATTTAGGGGAGAATCTAAGTAGCTTAAATGTCTGTAAATCTATCGGACCAAACTGCGTGGTCATCAGTCCGTTGCTTACAAACTACTTAAACCTAGGTAAACTAACCTACGGACAATCACACACACCCATGCCCCCAGGGAGGACTCGAACCTCCACGGCGAACAACCGCACGCTCCGCAGCTAGGCGCCTTAGACCGTTCGGCTGCTCCACTGCGGCTCTAAGTGGCTCTCTTAGATTATTTGCAGATGACGCCGTCATTTACCGTCTAGTAAACGCATCTGAAGATCAAAACCAACTGCAGAACGATCTGAATAAGATATCAGTATGGTGTAAAAATTGGCAATTGACTAAATCATGAGAAGTGTGAAGTCGTCCACATGAGTACAATAAGAAATCCGTTAAACATTTTTTTACAAGATAAATCAATCAAAAGTGATTGCCGTAAACTCCACACAATACCTGGGAATTACTATTACTTCAGACTTAAACTGGGAAGAACACGTAGTTAATATCGTGGGAAAGGCGAACCAGAGACTGCGTTTTATTGGCAGAACCCTTAAAAGATGCAACAGAACTACAAAAGAAACTGCAAACACTACGCTTGTCCGTCGATTTTCGGAGTATTGCAGCTCAGTGTGGGACCTTATCAGGTGGGTTTGACGGAGGACATCGAAAGAGTCCAAAGAAGGGCAGCTCGTTTCGTATTGTCACGATACAGGGGAGACAGCGTTACGGAAATGATACAGGATCTGGGATGGGAATCATTACAACAACGGCGCTTATCGCTGCGGCATGGGCTACCTAAGAAATTCCAATCGCCAACATTCTCCTCCGAATGCAAAAATATATTGTTGACTCCCACGTACATAGGTAGAAATGACCAAATAAAATCAGAGCTCGAACGGAGAGATTCAGGTGTTTTTTCTTCCTGCGCGCTATTCGAGAATGGAATGGGAGATAAATATTATAATTGTGGTTCGATGAACCCTCTGCCAGGCACTTAAATGTGATTTGCAGAGTATCCCATGTAGATGTAGATGTAGAAGCATCCTGAGGACACAAAACTCCCCGTAACGAAATCAGATGTTTGTAAACCTACTACACCAAACTGCTATGGTCTTCAATCCCTAGACTTAGAAACTACTTAAACTAAGTTAAAATGACCTAAGAATAACACCCATATTCAAGCCTCATGGAGGACTTGAAACTCTGACGGCGAGCAACAGCACGCTCCGCAGCGTGGGGACTTAGAACGCTCGGTCACTCCACGCAGCTCCCCAAACAGTTCAGTTATGTTGAGACATGGCGATTATGCTGTCCAGGGTGGATGTCCAATAACTCTCTGATTTTGTGCAAAGCACGCCTGAATCGTTTCGGCTGTTTATGCGGACACATTACTATTTTTAAATGTGGCACCGTTCGTTAGCAATACGTTGCTGATAGTAAGCAGTTTGCTGAGGAGGATTGTGAGATATTCATTGACAGCTATCCGACAATAGAAGGGCCTGGAACAGCAATTAAACGGAAAGGACAGTGTCTTAAAAGGAAGGTATAAGATGAACATCAACAACAATAAAACGAGGGTAAAGAAAATATAGTGTCAAAAAGTCAGTCGATGCCGAAGGAATTGGATTAGGTAATGAGACAATAAAAGTAATTTTGTATCTCGTTTCCGCCGGTTGTCCTAGCTGTCGATGGCCGAGAAGAGAGACCGACACAGGAAAGTAGGATGCACGCGTGTGTGGGTACGGAGGTGACCAACTAGTGGGACAGCAGAAACTAGAAACACTAAGCTACATTAGTACAAGATATATATTTCGTAGAGATAGTACAATACTTAGCTTTGTTAACTGAAGAATATTGGAATGCAGATACATAGTTTAACTACATAGAGGCCTGCCTACTGATGAGTCCTAGTGCCTGTCCTATAGCCAAGTGACCGATCCAGTACAGTGGTGGCCACGAGCGGAGTTGCAGCAGAGGGCGCTCGTGGCTGACGTCGTAAGAACGCCGCGCCGTGCGTGCATGGCTGCGCGCGGCGAAAGTACGTGGCGCGCACTTCAGACTTGTGCGACACCACAAGTAGTACATGAGTTTTGTTATTTGGTTAGCAAAATAACTTCCGATGGCTGAAGTAAATATGATATAAAATTTAGAATGGCTATGGGAAGGGAAGCGTATCTGAAAAAGCGAAATTTGTACACATTCAATATTATTTTAAACGTTACGAAGTCCATTCTGAAAGCATTTGTCTGGAGTGTAGCATTGCATGGGAGTGAAACGTGGACGATAAGGAGTTCAGATAAAAAGATGATAGAAGCTTTTTTAATGTGGTGCTACAGACGAATGATGAAAATTAGATGGGTAGATCACGTGACTAATGAGGAGGTGCTTAACCGAATCGGGGAGAAAAGGAGTTTCTAGCATATCCGGACTAAGAGAAGGGATAGATTGGTTGGACACATTCTGAGACATCAAGGAATTGTCAACTTAGCATTAGAAGGAAGCGTGGGGGGTAAAAATCGTAGAGGGAGATCGAGGGACGAATATAGTAAGCAGATTCAAAAGGATGTAGGTTGCCGAATGTATTCTCAGAAGAAGAGACTTGCACAGGACAGGGTAGCGTGGAGAGCTGCATCAAACCAGTCTGCGGACTGAAGACCTCAACAACAATAACAGCAACAACATGTTGATTGTTTTACTTTGCGAAACAGCCATGCGGTCTGATAAATTACTTTTTGACTTTTAAAATGTTTGTTTGCAGGAACCAATGCCAACGATTATTCATCGGACCATGCCACATACAGCTGCCGGGAAGTAGGTGCGCGGTCTGAGGCCTCATGCTACGGTTTGGGTGTCCGCTACCGTCGGAAGTTCGATTCCTCCATCAGACATCGGTGTGTGTGTGTGTGTGTGTGTGCTGTCCTTACTGTAAATTAGTTTAAGTGGTTTTTAAGTATAGGGACAGATAGCATTTGAACATTATGAAGGATACGAGGGAGAGTTTGTATGAAAACAATCAGAAAACGTCTACCTTAACCCTTCACAAATAAGTTGTTCTCTTTTCTCTACATCTACATAAACACTTTGCAAGACACATTGAAGTGCATGGCAGAGGGTTCATCGAACCGGTTTTATGATGTTTCTCTACAGTTCCATTCTCTAATAGATCGCGGTAAACAGAAACACCTAAATCATTCCGTTTTCGATTCGATTTCTCCGTTTGCATTTTGATGACAATGCCTTCCTACGTAGGTGGGTGATAATAAAATCTGTTTTCATTCCGAAGAGAAAGTTGGTGAAAGAAATTTCGCAAATAGATCTCGTCGCAACGAGCAACGCCTTTCTTTTAAGGGTTGCCATCCTAACTCTTGCATCACTTCCATGACACTGTCGTGATAATACAAAACGAGCTGCCCTTCTCTGTACTTTCTCCTAAATCGCCTGTCAGTGCCACATGATGGGGATTCCACAATGCGAAATAATAGGACGCACGAAAGTGGTGCAGGGAGATTCTTTAGTAGAGCTGTAGCACCTTGTAAGTGTTCTGCCATCGAAACGTAGTTTCCTATATGTCCTTTCCAATTTAAGTTGTTTGTAGTTGTTACTTCTAGGTATTTAGTTGAATTTATCCCTATAGGTTTGACTGATTCATCGTGTAGATGAAATTATACGGATTTCTGTTAGTGGTCGTATTGGATGAATTCACACTTCTCTCTATTAAGGGTCAATTGGCATTTGTTGCACCTTGCAGATATCTTGTCTAAATCATTTTGCAGTTGCTTTTGATCTTCTGATGACTTTATTAACCGGCAAGTGACAGCATCATCCGCGAACAGTCTTACGGAGCTACTCAGAGTGTCTCCTAAATAGTTTATAAACACTAGGAACAGTAGGGGCCCTATAACACTTCCCTGGGGAACGCCAGATATCACTTCAGTTCTACTCGATTACTTTCCGTCAATTACAACGTACTGTGTCTATTCTGCTAGGATACCACGAATCAATCGCACGACTGTGGCGATGTTCCATAAGCACGCAGTTTGATTAGAAGACGCTTGTGAGGTGAGTCGAAAGCCTTCCGGAAATCTAGAAATATGCAATCCATTTGCCATCACTTGTCGATAGCACTCATCACATGTGAGTCAAGGAGTAGCTGTGTTTCACAAGAATGATACTTTCTGAATCCGTGATGACTATGTGTCAATAGGACGTTCACTTCGATGTAGCTCATAACATTTGAGGAAAGTACATGTTCTAATATCATAGTAAACTGGTATTAATAACGTAACTAGCTCAGAATTCGGCATTATTTATTCCATACTCTCGTCATCCATCTCTCCTTCAACCGTCTTTCTGTATCTTTCTCTGTCTTCTGCCCCTCGTCTTCCATCCTTTTTCTCTTCGTCTGCCTGTTCATTCCGCCTCTACACTTTCTTTGCTCCTCCACCTACCTATATCTGTCAACTTTCGTCGTGATCAGAAAAACACTGTCCAAGTTTACTGCATGGTACCCTACGCTCACTTGTTGTTTACGCCAACTAATCGCAATTTTTTTAGGTCGTAATAAGAGAATTTTAGAAGCCTAAAATAGGCACTTCCACTGCCTCCTTTAGGCCAAATAAGATCTAAAATAGGCCCTGAAAAGAATTCATTAGACGAAATGAACATAAAGTAAAATACGTACAGTTGACTTATGAGAAAAGTTTTATTGGCTTACAATCAGATAAACATCACATAAAATGAATGATCAAAAGTAACACCAAATTTCGAAGATAAAAATGGAATGCAGATCAGCAGCCACATATTGAGATACGTGTAAATAAGGCTATGTAATACTACCGATGACATTACTGCTAAAGCAAAATTGCTAAACACAGATTCACGAAATTCTTTCACCAAAGAAGACTGTGTAGATGTTCCTGGAGTAGTAAAACAACTTCAGTCACTAAACAAAAAGAAATCTTCAGAGCCATATTGTATGCCAACTAGATTCCGCTCAGAGTATGCTGATGCAGTAGCTCCGTACTTAGCTATCATTTACAACAGATCACTCAGCGAAAGATCCGTACCCAAAGACTGGAAAGTTGCCCAAGTTACTCCAATATTCAAGAAAGGCAATAGGAGTGATCCCCAAAATTACAGGTCCATCTCATTGACGTCGATTTGCAGTAGGATTTTGGAACATATACTTTGTTCGAACATTATTAACTACATCTAAGAGAACGACCTATTAACCAATAGTCAACACGGATTCAGAAAGTATCCCTCTTGCGAAACACAGCTTGCCCTTTATTCACACGAAGTGATAAGTGCCATCGACAAGGGATCTCAAATCGATTCCATATTTCTGGATTTCCGGAAGGCTTTTGACACTGTACCTCACAAGCGTCTTCTAATGAAATTACGTGCTTATCGCCCAAATTGTGCGATGAATTTCCTAGCAGAAAGGACACAGTTCGTTGTAATTGACGGTAAATCATCGAGTAAAACAGAAGTGATATCTGGCGTTTCCCAGGGAGGCATTATAGGTCTCCTACTCTTCCTTGTGTTTATAAACGATTTAGGAGACAATCTGAATAGCTCCCTTAGATTGTTCGCGGATGATGCTGTCGTTTATCGTTTAGTGAAGTCAACAGAGGACCACAAGTAACTGCAGAGCAATTTAGACAAAATTTCTACATGCTGCGAAAATGGGCAATTAACACTAAATAATGAAAAGTGTGAAGTAATACACATGACCACTAAAAGAAATCCGATTAACTTCAAATACACGATAAATCAGTCAAACCTTAAGGTCTTATATTCTACCAAATACCTAGGAGTTACAATTACGAACAACTTAGACAGCAGAGAACATAGAAAATATTGTGGGCAAAGCGAACCAAAGGTGTCATTGGCAGAACGCTTCGAAGATGCAACGGTTTCACCAAAGAGACTGGCTACATCACACTTGTGCGTCCTCTCCTGGAGTACTGTTGCCCCTTGTGGGACCCTCACCAGGTGGGACTGAGGGAAGATATTGAGAAGGTTCAGAGGAGGGCATCTCGTTTTGTTTTATCGCGTTACGGGGGGAAGGCGTCACGGAAATGTTGCACGAGTTGGGGTGGAAATCATTAAAAGAATGACGTTAATCATTGCGGCGTGATCTGTTTGCGAAGTTTCAATCACCGACTTTTAGTTCTGAATGTGAAAATATTTTCTAGCACCCACCTACTTAGGGAGACATGATCATCCCAATAAAATAAGAGAAATCAGATATAAAACGGAACGATTTAGATGTTCTTTCTTCCCGCGCGCTATTAGAGAATGGAACGGTAGAGAAAAGTTATGAAAGTAGTTAATGAACCTTCTGCCAGGCACTTAAATGTGATTTGCAGAGTATCTACGTAGATGTAGACGTAGGTGTAGATATTTCAAACGTTCATACCATAACTGTCTTCACAATAAATGACTGAAACTTTCTGCAGGTTTCACAGAGAAAAGCCACGATATGCCGAGAATGAACACAGTACATCAAAGGATGTGCTGTATTTCAATGGAACTGGATTTTCCGTGAAGGCCCTTCACACCGGTGTTGTTCTGGAAACCTGCTCATTTTTTGCCCATACGTTTCCTCCCACTTCACTTGAGCTTCATTAATTCTCCTTTTCACTTCTTCAGAAAAATCAATATTGTCGTAGACTGGTCTACCTGAGCCTTCTAATTCGGCCACAAACGTGCGGTTGGCTCTAATGTGAGCCAAGTGCAGCGGCGGGGTGACCGAGCGCATTGAGGCGCTATGCTACAGTGCTCCAGGGCGTTCCCCGTTGGAGGTTCGAATCCTCCCTCTCGCATGAATGTTTCTGTCGTCTTTTGTATAAGGTACCTCGTAAGTAGTTTGTAAGTTTAGGGACTGATGACCACGCAGTTAAGTCCGTGAAGCTTAACAAACAATCCAATCCCTGAGCCAAGTTCAAAAGCAAATGTTTGTAATGTTTATGGGACTTAATTGATAAACAATGCTGTTAGGATGCTGTGTATAATTATAGTGCCACAGATAATGATGTGGTCATGCGTTTATTGACACTTTTCGATTAAATCATCTTCAGAATTTGTAAGGTTACAAACATCAGTAAGCCTGGTGTCACAAAAAGGTAGAGAACTGTATGGACAAAAGAGATACCAAAGTACATTACAAACACAAATATGTTAACTACATACTGTTTACTTTGACGATGCTGGGTGATTTGGCTTTAGTAATGTTCAGCAGGGCCTTGACGCCATACAATTTTATTATGTTAACCTCCCCTCCACGGTATGTACTTAAGGTATTTAACTTTCTCTTCCGAATGCCAACATATATTGTTAGCACCCACATACATAATTAAATCAGAGAAAGCTGATCGAAAACAGAAAGATTTAGGTGTCCCTTTTCCCGCGAGCTATTAGAGAATGGAGCTATAGAGAAAGGAGCTATAGAGAAACATCATAAAAGTGGTTCGATGAACCCTTTGCTATGCACTTCAAAGTGGCTTGTAGAGTATCCATGTAGACGCAGACTACATGCTGGGACCCACTGCCCTGTTCTGTTTATTTATTTATTTATTTGATGTCTTAACCTGACCAGATTATGGTCATAGGGCCCTCTCTTACATATGACCAGGAACAACATAAACAAAGGATTTAATAACAAAAACACAGTATTAATAATAAGAATATATGATAATACTAATAATAATAATAACACAAAAATCAAAGTAATACTAATAATAACAAGATATATTTACATGGAGATAGATGTTTAATACATTTGAATTAGCCGCTGTGGAGTAGCCGAGCGGTCTAAAGCGTCTCGCTGCGGAGCGCGCGGTTGCTCGCCGTGGAGGTTCGAGTCCTTCCTGGAGCATGGGTGTGTGTGTTGTCCTTAGGTTAGTTTACCTATGTTTAAGTAGTTTGTAAGCTGTGGACTGATGACCACGCAGTTTGGTCCGATAGATCTACAAATATTTGAACATTTGAATTAAGTTTAATATAAACAGAAGGCGGAAAAAATGATTAGTGAAAGAGGAGAAGATTGAAAATGACAGTGCCAGTGGATGTGAGGAAGGTGAGATATATATGATTAGAGATCTCTGCTGACAGAAGGATAAGAAAACATTTGTGGGGGGAGGAAGAATTGACAACAGTGGGCTACAGACAGGTAAGTGGAGAAAAAGATGGCTATTGTGACAGAAGGTGGACCCTTGGCTGTCTTTTAAAGTTTTGAATTGATTTTATCTCTCTTATCTTTTGAGGAAGTTATTCCATATTCGTGTTCCCGATACAGAAAATGATTTAGAGAAGATTGCAGTGTTATGTGATGGTACAGAGAGAGTTTTATTTTGGTTAGAACGTGTGTTTCTGCTGTGCTGTCAGATAGTAATCTAATCGTTGAGGGTAAGTAAGAACGTTTGCAATGATTGAGAATAATTGCAAACACTGAGGTACTGTGCTCCCGCATGGAACAGCCAGTGTTGTGGGACACGTTGGCCGTCGCTATTTATAGCTCTTCCTAACAGCAGTTCCGCAGGCCTCATTTACAGACCAGCTAATTTCTGCACCAAACGGGCGCGAACCGCGTGTCTGCGACTTCATTAGTCACCAACCGCGCCGAGGCGAGGTCACTGAGGTCAACGACCAATTGACCTTGACCAGTGCTGCTGCGAAATCTTGATTACACTGCGGACTCCACATGTGCAGAAACACGAGACTTGTCCTGCTCTCGTGATGTCGACGTCCATCTATCAGGCAGCCCCTACTAAGCGCAATCGCTGGCCGACGATATGCTTGTAGTGGTATGAGGATGTCAATTTAAATCGTCGAAACAGGTTATCTTCAAATTAATTTCGATCTAGACTAACTTAAAGTTGAAGCGCCCCTCGACGGAGTATTGGCACACACCAATTCGATAATACACATTCGTACCCGGCTACATGGAAATTATAACTTAATTTTGTGCACGCAAAGATAGGAGCGGCACAAGATATGATCGTCACCTAACCAGTCCCCTATATTCTTGTGTATGGTCAATTTTTAAGTTAGTGAATATTTTTGAACAATTTATATTTGCTCGTTGCTAAGCCATATGTTGACCCGAAAGATATCAACTCCAGTTGGATAGTGATGTAACTAAATTTGGAGCTGCTGAATTATAATTATGGTGTCAGTGAATTTACGCCTAAGTCTGAAATCTTTGCTGTCTGTTTCTTTATGAGTACATCAGATCGTTCTATAAGAGTTTATTTAGTCAAGCGGAAACTAAGATATAAATTTGACTAATAATTCTTTGACATACGCGAAAACTCAAGGTCCAAAGACAAAGTTTCATAATAAAGGTTTCCACATACAAATAAATTCTCATATTAATACAGATGATTAATGTTCATGGTATTAAATCAAATATCTGTTATTGGAATAATATTTCTGTCCTATCTCACAAAATTCTTCTGGTATGCCGAATTTATCCATCCGAGAAATACACACGGATGTTGTTATAACTATTATTTGTTGTACAGTCCGATACGATTTTTTAACTATCGAATATCGTTATAGCCTTTTGTTATTCACTTTTATGATACGAAAGTACTATCGATCAATATATGGATATTACGAAGTGAACTGTTGAATCTCAAACAGGAGAAAACTGCTAACAATACTCGGAATTACCTTTTATATGAGTTCTCGGAACAAACGTTTATCTTCGTTATATGTACTCATTGCTAATAACCCCACTTCTACTTTTCCCTGTCATTAATTTTAATATTCCTAGAACTACTGATTTTGAATTCCCTTTAAAATTTTAACTTACGAAACCGAATATTTAAAAAATTATAAAAAACAAAACATTAACGAGGGGTTATAAAGTGAACTGAAATATTCATCGTGATTCGTCGGCCAAATCTTCTTATCTTCTTTACTGTAGCGTGTAAAGATACCTCACGTATACACATGCTAAGTATGCCGATATGGTATTTATGGATGGGTTTTGTAATAGAAACGCTACTGCTGCTTGCAGAGAAAACGGCATACGGCTTCCTAACGTCTGACAATCATATTCAACACTGTTTAGTCCTGTGTTGAAAACAGTGGAGTGCTGTCATCGAAGGGTTTATATGAACAGATTTTGGATGAGGTAGAAGACATTATTCAGTCGGTGCAACGTACTGCTTCACTAAGCACACACAGATTATCTACACATATCGGTGTACCACAAACAAGAATGTACTGGACATTGCGTATGGACAGATTCCGTCTCCATGTCATTTGTAGCTCATTCAGAAGCCTCGAGCAGAATATGAAGAAAGCTGTTTGGAATATTATCGTTGGATACTTGCAAATCGCCAAGCAATCCCATTTTTATTCTTCTGGGATGAAGCTCTTCCACTTGTAACGGCATCAATAACATTCGTAATTATATTAGATTAATACTTGTTTCATAAATCATGAATAAGGCCTATCGTGGTGATATATAACGTGTGATATTAGTAAAGTATAACATTATCTGCAATGTAGTTGTGGTGGTGGTCTTCAGTCCGCAAACTGGTTTGATGCAGCTCTCCACGCTACCCTGTCCTGTGCAAGTCTCTTCATCTGATAATGCGTTCAACAACCTACATCCTTTTGAATCTGCTTACTATATTCGTCCCTCGGTCCCCCTCTACGAATTTTACCCCACACGCTTCCTTCTAATGCTAAGTTGACAATTCCTTGATGTCTCAGAATGTGTCCAACCGATCTATCCCTTCTCTTAGTCAGGATGTGTCAGAAACTCCATTTCTCCCCGATTTGGTTAAGCACCTCTTCATTAGTTACGTGATCTACCCATCTAATTTTCATCATTCGTCTGTAGCACCTCATTTCAAAAGCTTCTATAACCTTTTTATCTGAATTACTAATCGTCCACGTTTCACTCCCATACAATGCTACACTCCAGACAAATGCTTTCAGAAACGACTTCCTAACATTTAAATTAATATTGGATGTTAACAAGTTTCGCTTCTTTAGAAATGCTTTTCTCCCCATAGCCATTCTGCATTTTATATCTTCTTTACTTCGGCCATCAGAAGTTACCTTGCTACCCAAATAACAAAATTCATCTACTACTTTTATTATATCATTACCTAATCTAATTCCTTCAGCATCGCCTGATTTGCTAACATTGCATTCCATTACCTTCGTTTTACTCTTGTTAATGTTAATCTTATATCTTCCTTTCAAGACACTGTCCATCCCATTCAATTGCTCTTCCAGATCCTTTGCGGTCTCTGACAGAATTACTATGTCATCAGCAAACCGCAATGTTTTTATTTCCTCTCTCTGCACTTTAATTCCCTGTCCAAATTTCTGCTTCCATTCCTTCACTGCCTGCTCAATGTACAGATTGAACAACATTGGGGAAAGGCTACAACCCTGTCTTACTCCCTTCCCAACCTCTGCGTCGCTTTGTTGCTCTTCGACTCTAATAACCGCTGTCTGGTTTTTGTACAGGTTGAATATAAATCTTCGCTACCTATATTTTACCCCTGATTCCTTCAGAATTTGGAAGAGTGTATTCCGGTAGACATTGTCAAAAGCTTTCTCCAACTCGACAAACGCTAAAAACGTAAGTTTCCATTTCCTTAGCCTATCTTCTAAGATAAATCGTAATGTGAGTATTGTCTCCCGTGTTCCTACGTTTTTCATAAATCCAAACTGATCTTCGCCGAGGTCGGATTCCACAAGTTTTTCTATTCGTCTGTAAATAATTCGTGTTAGTATTTTGCAACCATGACTTATTAAACTAATAGTTCTGTATTTTTCACACTTGTCTGCACTTGCTTTCTTTGGAATTGCCATACATTTTTATTTTTAATTAATTTTTTTAAATTACTAATTTGTATGAAAAATAAATCTGCTGAGTAGAAGGAGTTGCCATTCAGAAATTCTTTCAATTTGAATTTAGATTTTGGCTGACTGTCAGTCAGACATATCATGGTACTTGGCACGTGGCCAGACACTGATGTCGCAGTAGAATTCAACCCCTTCTGTGCCAAAGATGGATTTAAGCTTGAATAGTGCAGATCATCCATTCTCCTACTGTACCACTTTTGAACTGGGTTGGGTTATTAATAACAAATTTCATATACGCGTATGTTCTTTCAGCAACAGTGCGGCTTCTGCACAATGTACTCGTCAGGTGACAAATAAAACGAACAGTCTCCAGAAGAGGGATCAGTAGATATGGACAGGTGTCTTGACCACAGACAACGCCGGATCTGCATTTCCCAACAGGGGCACACACTTGGAAGTGCCAAAACGCCTCCCACTTTTGGTGACTTTTGGCACCTCACTGTTCATCATCCCTGTTTTCGCCCCCCCCCCCCCCCCCCGCAAATCTCCCCTGTTTTTGGTGATCGCTTATCTCCCCCCTGCCCACTCGTCACGTTCACGCCCACCCCTATTGCCCCACCCCACTAGATGTGGGGCTGGCCACTAAGATCACAGGACCTGACCCCTTTGGGTTTCTGCTTATGAGGATGGTTGAAAAGTGACGACTAACAAGAAAAGGTAAACACAAGAGCTGATTTGATAATTCCAACAATGAACAGTGCAGCGCACATAAAAGAAGAACGCAAAGACGACCTCAGAAGAGCTACACGTGGTGTTATCAAGAGAAATCAAAAGTACACTCAAGCTGGCAGTGGAAATTTTTAAAATTAACTCGGTATGTCCTCAGTTGTGATTTCCTTAAGTTTGTTTGGGTAACATACTAACGGCTGTACCTCTGCACTCATTAAACATTGGACACATGTTATACGGCGTTGTTATTGCAAATCGTCAGTGCTACAACTCCCTTAAATGTTACTACTCGCTGAAACTCCGGCGTTGTCCAGGCATTTATTCCAGTCTCTCGTGGATCCATGTCCTCCTTCGTTCCCTCACTGCCATCTCCTTCTCCCCCTCCTCTCACGTCTTTCCTCCTCCCCCTATAATTCGGCCTACTGCTACTGCTCCTTCTACCCTATCTCTCTCTCCACTTGCCTTTCTTTACTTCCTCTCCTCGCCATCTCTCTGATCACTGTTCTGTCCCATCAGTCGTCTCCTACTCTCATGCGTCCATCACTTCCATAAAAACTTTTAACCCTTTCATTATTTTCAAGGATTTACCTTTAAAAGTTATATTTTAATGAAATATTTGCATGAAACGTGTCATCCCACAACTGAATCCGCTTAGTGGTTGAGTTTCCATCAACTGGAGCACGATTTATTAAAATTCTCACTGAGAAACTACGAGGCGCGTCCAGAAAGTAAGTTCCGTTTCAATTTATCTCCGCTGCAGCGCTCCGATTGCAGTTTCGCACGTGCGCTGTAGACGATGTGTATCAAGAAGAAGAACGTGCGCCATTTGGAGATCGCTGTCAGTTACGTACGCTTTGTTGTGCTTGTTAGAAATGTCGGCGTTGACTGAAAATCCCGCCGTCTGTGAAATCAGGTCGGTGATTCGGTTTCTGAATGCAAGGAAAGTGAATCCAAGTGAAATTTATCGGCAAATTTGCTATGTTTAAATGCTCAAACAAGGTAAGGACTTATGGTTATTTCCGAAATATGCGAAGAAAGGTACAAAGAATAATTAGAATATATGAAATTTCTCAAAAGGTAAAACCTGATAATAGGGGATCTAAAGATGTTTTACATTCCTTTATACCTAAGGAACCATTAGTGGTACAGTCAATTGATGTATGTGGTCCAGTACCTCGAAGTAGAGGAGAATGTAGGTACATCGTGGGAGTTTTGGACATCTTTTCGAAATATATGAAATTACATCCCATCAAGTCAGTAACAAGCAAGGGAATTTTGAACAAGCTAACGAATGATTACATTCCCAAGTTGGAAAATCGAAATCGATTTTATCAGATAATGCCACATACTTTACGAGTACACAGTGGACGGAATTGTTGAAGCAATATTCTTACCTCGAAATATCACTCTCAGGCTAACCCAATACAGAGAGTATTTCGAGAGATTAACCGTTCTATGCGAAACTATCGTGTGGTAAATCATAGTAAATGGATTGATTGCTTACTGGAGTTTGAAGAGATATATAACAATCTGCCACACTCTTCAACGGGATTTACTCCAAATGAAGTAATGTTCAATGAACCAGAACTTAATGAGTGTATTGATGTTTTACGCAAGATTCAAGAGGAAGATATTATGCGATAACAGAAAATACAATTCGCTTTGCAAACTGTATTAGAAGATGCAAGAAAGAGGAAACAGAAACGTGAATGGAACTTTAAAAAGATACAGAATTTTCAAAAGGGGAATGGGTTTTATTACTAGCACATCCTCAATCATGTTTATTGAAGAGAAGAAACAAGATATGGCAATATATGTATACAGGACGTTACGAAATTTGTAAAATACCACATACAGGTGCAAATCTCTTAATGGATTCGAGGTTGGGAATAATTAAGGGACTGTATCCCCACCAAGTTTTAAAAAATTACTACGCTAGTGATTAGATTTGAGAAATTTCACTGATCAATTTTCTTGTACAGATTAACATCTCATATTCATGTATTTAATTCACGGAAGAATTTGTACTTTTAAACGAGTTTCAAACTAGGATATAGTTTTCTTAAATAGTTAATTTTAATAATATGTCATGTTTCCTAGTCTCTATTTATCTTGACTTCAGCATTCTTATAATTTTCTAGCAAATAATCTCATGTTTTTTTTAAATATGTTTATGCGTATCTCTGTAGGTTTAACGCATTTTATTGATTTCATGAAATGATTATTTCTGCAGTATTAGGATTAAGATGTTTTATCTATTTCATTCAAAGTAAAAGTCTTCATAATTCAAAACCTAGGAACAGATAGTCCAAGTTCATCTAAAGGGGTATTTATTCTTTTTAGTTTAATTCTTTGCCACAGTTTCACGAAGGTCGAACAATAATTAGAATCAATAAAATTTGGTGAAGACAATTAATAAGAAAAATGGTTGTGCTGATTAATTCTTGTGGTTGACTTAACGGGAGTAACAACTTCTAGTTTTCTCAAACTTTATCCTATTTATATCATAATCGGTGAACTAACAAGTAGCTGAACTGATATACATTGTATTTGGGTACAGACTTAAGCTGTGATAATTCTTCAAGTGAAGTTAGCAAGTCGTCAATGGATATGGAGCATGGCGACAGAAGTGAATACACCAGACAGTGTTATAAACTGATTGTGATTCACAGATTCCATTCGTAGTGCTATGTATCCACAAACTTAGGACAGTCAATGACAGCTGACAAGTTGTGAAGGATACACCAGTGTATGATTGAAGTGTAAGTGTATATTCGATAACCCGAAAGAGACACCCTGTGACAGTTGTGATGGGTATGAATAATACACCAAGTTAGATACAAGTATTTTGTGTGACATTAAGTGAAATTAATATGGAATCTCTGTCATCAAAGAAATGGCAAGATATTCTACCAGTCGAATCCAAATGTTGTGAAATCATGAGCACACACAGTGACTGTGAAATAATTCTAGTGAGACGGCGAAGTCATTTCCAATCTTACTTTTCAGTGCAGACACACGTTAGTAAGCTAGATACTAAACATTTCCATTTCAGGAATAATATATCATCCCTCTCCGAGAGTGGAAAGCACATATATTTTTGTTTTCTATTTCACGCCCACGACATCCGACCAGTAATTCTGTGATCCAGTACCATCCTGCCACCCACGTACCAGAATTCCCATCGCCTTCCACCACCTGCCGTCTACAGCATTCCCACTGAAGATCGCAGTCCAGTGCTTCCATATGAAGAGTGTCTTAAAGTTATTCTTTATTTGGCCATGCTCAGAGACCCTTTTCCCATGAATTTTGACTCATAAATTTTAAACCTTTGCCAAATTGATAAACTGTGTACTATAATTAACTACACAGTGACAGAGTGTATACTTTTGTAAAACTAAATAGTGACATTAAGTATGTAATCTTATAAAATAAGAGTGATACTAAATGTGTACTCAGACAAAACAGTTGGTGACACAAAATGGGTTCGTTGATACCCTAAGCATCAACTCACATGTCTATTTACAAATGACACTTGTGTATACGACGTTCTACATCTACATACATAATCCTGCAATCCACCATAAGGTGCGTGGCGGAGGTACACTGCACCACTACTAGGCATTTCCTTTCCTATTCCACTCCCAAATAGAACGAGGAAAAAAAGAATACCTATATGCCTCCGTACGAACCCTAATTTCTCTTATCTTGTCTTTATGATCACTACGCGAAATGTAAGTTGGCGGCAGCAAGATCGTACTACACTTAGCTTCAGATTCCGGCCCTCTAAATTTCCTCAACAGAAATTCACGAAAAGAACGTCTTCTATCCCCCAGCGATCCCCAATTGAGTTATCGGAGCATTTCCGTGACACTCGCGCATTGGTCGAACCTACCAGTAACAAATCTAGCTGCTCGTCTCTGAACCGCCTCTATGTCTTCCTTTAAACTGATCTGCTGCGGGTCCCAAACACTTGAGGATTACTCAAGACGTGGTCGTACAAGCGTTTTATACGCGGTCTCCTTTACAGATGAAGTACATCGTCCAAAAATTCTCCCAATAAACCGAAGTCGGCTGCCCGCCTTACTCACAACTGTCCTTACATGTTCGTTCCATTTCATATCGCTCTGCAATGTTACGCCTAGATATTTGAACGACGCGACAGAATCAAGAAGCTCGCTACTAATGCTGTATTCTAACATTATCGGATTGTTTTTCCTACTCATGCGCATCACCTTACATTTTTCTATATTGAGAGCTAGCTGCCATTTTTCGCACCAACTAGAAATTTTGACTAAGTCATCCTGTATACTATTACATTCAGTTAAAGACGACACCCTCCCGTACACCACAGCATCATCAGCAAACAGCCGCAAATTACAAATAACAGCGGTCCTATCACACTCCCCTGGGGCACGCCTAACGATACACTCGTCTCTGATGAACACTCGCCGTCGAGAACAACGTACTGCGTTCTATTACTTAGGAAGTCTTCCAGCCAGTCACAAATCTGTGAACCTATTCCATAAGCTCGTAACTTCGTTAGCGGTCTGCAGTGTGGCACCGCGTCGAATGCCTTTTTGAAATCGAGAAAAACACAATCCGCCTGTTGCCTTTCATCCATGGCTCGCAAGATGTCATGTGAGAAAAAGTCAAGCTGAGTTTTACATGAACGATGTTTCCTAAACCCGTGCTGATTCATAGAAAGAAGCTTTTCCGTTTCAAGGAAATTTACTATATTCGAACTGAGAATGTGTTCCAAAATTCTACAGGAAGCTGATGTCAACGATATTGGCCTGTAATTGTATGGGTCAGTTCTCTTTCCTTTCTTATAAACGGGAGTCGCCTGCGCTTTTTTCCAATCACTAGGAACTTTGCTCTGAATTAAAGATTCGCTATAAATGCAAGCTAAGTAGGGGGCCAATGCCGCAGCAGGCGTTTTCGTATTTAGCTGTCTCAGCTGCTTCTCTACACCGGAAACACCTATTACTATGTCCTCCATTTCGGAATTAGTACGTTGATCAAATGATGGTATATTTGTGCGGTCCTCCTGCGTGAAAGATTTCTTAAAGGTTAAATTTAGAACTTCAGCTTTCCGTTTGCTTTCTTCTATTACTGACCCGGAATGATCAACGAGAGTGGGCAATGGGCTTTGACCCGCTTATCGATTTTACATAGGACCAGAATTTTTTCGGGTTCTCGGAAAGATCTTTTGGTAAGGTATGGCTATGGTAATTATTGTATGCTTCGCGCATCGATCTTTTTATAGACGCACGAACCTCTACTAAGTTTTGCCTGTCATCATTTGCGTCTTCTTTTTTGAATCGAGAGTGCAACAGTATTTGCTTTCTCAGCAGCTTTCTAACATTATTATTATACCACGGTGGATCTTTCCCATCCTTAATCGTCTTTACTGGCACATATTTCTGTAACTCTTTATTTACAATGCACTTAAATTTAGTCCACAATTCCTCTACATCCATAGTTCCGGAATTAAACGATGCCCATTCATTTTCTAAGTGCGATCCTAACATTTGCTTATCGGCTCTTCCCAACAAAAACACGCTCCTAGCCTTCTTGATTGGTTTATGAACTTTGGTCACCATCGACGCTCTGACGATATCATGATCACTAATTCCTGTCTCTACACAGACATCGTTAATAAGGTCAGGCCTGTTCGTGGCTATAAGGTCTAAAATATTTCTCCTGCGCGTGGGTTGCCGGTTTAATTGTTCAAGACAGTCAGTTGTCATTTCAAATGTTTATGTATTTCAAATCAGATTTGCAAAGTGGAACAGCGAAATCAGTTTGCAAAACCCCACGCCTGGTTTTCCAGGGTTGTCCGTCGGGGGGAGGGGGCTTACAACTTTGACAATGGCCCTGGCGAGTCCATTGCCTTCTGTCATGGGAAAAGGTCTAAAGCAACCTGATAAGCTAACAGTAGCGCCTTACTCACTACTACAAAATGGAGAAGATGCTTATGTTTCTGATAAGCATCATTAATAAAATATTTGTTTCTCTTTGTTCACATAATAATTCTAGTTTGAATCATTATGCTCCGAGGACGGGCTATGAACTGTCACAAATTTACATATTCAGTTTTAATGTAATTTTTATTTATGTGTGTTCTTAGATATACTGACATTGAAAGAGAGATACTCGAACGTTACTCTTTGAAATTGTATTATTCCTTGAAAATAATGTATTATGAGTGATTGGAATTGTAATGTACTGTTAACAGAACTGTAAATAGATCTTGTCTAAAAGGTAATACGTCTTTTCTGGAAAGTTATTTATTGAATTTCATCATATTTACAAAAATTTTGCGAATGCGGAAGCTTAGAGCATCGGACTGTGCTTTTTTCTTCTGTGTGATTGCGACGAGCCTGCAACTATTAATAATTTATTCAAAGATAATCAGTAATCGATCCTTTCCCCGAAGCTCAAGAATTATGCACATGCAGACTTTGCACACTCAGTCAACTGAGGGACTACGTTTTTGAGCTTTTTGAACGACAGATAATGTTACAGAAATCCTGTACGTCGTGGTGGAGTCTTCATTTCTGAACGAGAAGACGCTGAGCTGCATGATTGTTAAAGAATTTCTACTTTTCAGGTCTTCATTGCTTTTCCACATTGACATTTTTCTTTGCTGAAAGACATCGACTATCTGGAGACGACTTTCTTTACTAGGTACATTACGAACAGTCTGAAGTGTAAAGTCTTGCCAGCATTAGGTTGAACACAAACATGAGATATCTAATATATAAAGCAGAGTATCCGTATGTTTGTACGTGTTGCATACAAATCTACAGTTTTGTTGCAATCTTTATGCAATTTTGTACACGTTAGTTTCAATCCATGAGGACGGTCACCGTGAGTGTAAGAATCACATACGATATATAGTTCACCAGATATGATGTCATAAAGAATGAGATGCGCGAAAAACTGCTGCATTTTGCGACAATGCTGTTCATTTTCTCCTAAACTATTGGACCGATTTCAACCAAATTTGGTACACACATTCCTTAGCGTGAGGTAACAATTGCTGCATAGTTAAGAATCACATACGGCACATGGTTCAAAAGATATTACGTCATAACCAATATAAATCGCAAAAAATGCTATATAATGCGGCGAGACTTTCTAAATACACTGTTTGAGAATGAGAGTACTTAGTGACTTGCAACAAAATTTAAAAATAATTTGAAACCTTTATTAAACTTTTTCTAGCTGGCAATCATGGTAAAATGTTAAAAGTTCCTCGCTTACCACTTTTCCGCTGTTTATGGAGTAAAACTACGACTCTCGGTATGACGTTACAATTTAAAATTTGAATACTACAAATTGTAGCAACAGGAAATTTTACAGACAGTATTCACATATATAGTTGAATGTAGCTTCTAAATTGTATCACATTCCGACACGTAGTTCATGAGATGTGAGAACGTAAACAGTAACGTTCCGCTGTTCATGGACTAAAACTACGGCTTTCGGTATGACGTTACAATTTATAATTTCTACACTACAAATTTTAGCCGCAGTAAATTTTACAGACAGTATACACGCATATAGTTGAATGTACCTTCTAAATTGTATCACAGTACGACATCTAGTTCATGAGATGAGCACATAAACAGTAATGTTCATGGAAAATCGCCACTTACCACACCAAGTTTTAATCTATTACTTCTTTACTACTAACTGAATTCCCAAGAGATTTTACAGACATACAGCCCATATACAAATGAATATATACGTGCAAATGGCAGGTATAAATAAATAAATAAATAAATACCCGGACAACGCCGGGTTTTCAGCTAGTTAATTTTAAAACAGTAATTTAGGGGACACCGTCAGAATACTATAAAAGACTTTGAATATTTTTCCCCGAACTAATAATAAAATACTCATATGTTTTAATTTATCTTCATCCTGGTCAGACGTTACATTATGCCTCTCACGCCCTTTCACTCTAATAACAGAAGAAATTGCAAATAACCTTGCACCAGCAGACGCCACAGGAGCATGAAATTGCGAGGGACGGCAGTGGCGGCTGGTCCTTCAGATCAGATGAGTGGGGATCCACTTCTGTCAGTGCCGGATCTTGATAGTGGCAGCAGTGATGTGGCTCCCCCCCCCCTCCCCCCTCCCCAGCTCAGCGTCCAAAGAGCCAACTTGGCGCACCCCTGTGAGTGGCGCCTGGAGAAAGTGCCCCAGTTTCCCCCCTCCCCCCCCCCCCTTATATATATTTTCATTAAGAAAATCTGCAGAATGTCTTACCTTGGCTTGCCTGCACTTGCTTAGAGCTGAGGCGTCAGCCTACCAAGCTCCTTCATTTCTCACTTTGTTACGTGCCTATGTGAGGCTACGTAGCACAGTGGTAGAGTGCCAGGTTACAAATCTGGAGGTCGCGGGTTCCATTCCCGCCAGGTCCTAGGATTTTTATCTGTAACTTTCCACTTCTTTCCACTCTGGCGGTGTTGCTGATGTGAAAAATACTGAGTAGAACCGTGGTTCGGAACCCATGTTAAACTGTAGGTCCCCCTGTAACTGGCTGGGTAAGTCAGCTCCAATGTCGGAGAAAGCCAACGGCATACCACCTCCAAACAGGACCATGCCCAGTAAAGCTCTGTGGTATTCAAACCAATCTTCGGATTGTTGACTGCTTTACCTTAACCCTTTATATGGCAAAACTGTATTTTTAAAACCGAGAATTGAAATGTTAGTTAAATAACATATCGTACCCAAACACCTAAAAAATATTCGAGATTTGAAAAGTCTTTTATTATTAATTACTATAAACTTTTATACTTGGCAAAATATTGACCACAATCCATTCTGTGGAACAGTTACTTTTGTGGTCGATAATTTACTCATATCATGAAAATGAGGTATTTTATGACAACAGCAGTAAATAAGAAGTAATAAAATCTTTATTTGTCGTTTCCTTTCTTTTATTTTGCACATATACATACAAAATATACATAGATTTGTCAAAGCATTGTCTGCACAAAGTTACACTGCAAGTGATACAAGATAACTATAAAAATACATACTAAAGAGTCAAACATAAAATCACAGATCACATTTGTTCGGATCTTTATTTCTTCTGGTGGAATGGTCCAAAGCATTGCCTACACAAAGCTACATTGCATGCCAAATTACTACGCTTAGGTTTGCTTCGTTTACTGCAAATTGCTCACCTCTTTATGACCTAATTTGCATAATGAAACTGTATTTACCGTACAAGTAAGAGACAGCTTATTTGAATTTACATTATGCTATAGTATCATAATAAATCGATTTAATTTTGTAAGTGTATCGACTTACAAACAAAATTAGACGTTATCACTGCACAGAAAACCAGCACTTCTGCGTCCCGTGCTATATACAGCTCACTGCTCACAAATCGTTCATCTTCCTTACTAACGTGAGATGCAGCTTTTTCACAACAGCATATAAGATCTAAGCGAAATACTAAACTTCAGAAACTGTTTGATAAAATTGTCATGTAAATACTGAGATAACAGAATAACATAATATAACCCGTCTAGAAGTATTTGTTTAGAAGCGAAATATTACGTTAACTCGAGAAAAATTGAGGTTATCTACCTCTCCTGGCATCCACGAAACAAAAACGATCATTTCAGTAGAATTTGCACTAGACATGGTACTTCTGGAGGCAAATTACTCTCACCATATCTATATTACGACATAAAGTCATATTAAATCCATTTCATTTTGAAAATATAATGACATACCAGCAAAATTACGACATAAACCATTCATCAACCACAAACAATAAAAAGTGCTGCCATCTGTTGATAAAACAATGTAAGCCCGTTGTGGTCGCTTTCTTAGCCAAATATTATCCCCGCGCAGTAGCTGAATGCGATGGGGTCTATGATAGGCATCCGTTAGCATAGATTTTGTACCTTATATCCTGTGGTTAAAATATCCACCACAAAACTATAAGCTGAGTAATTTGTTCCTATAAGATACTAAACGTTGTCAATTTTTCTTTGATAATAGACACCAAAAACATATGAATATGCACATGAACACTAAAACACAGTAACTAAATGATTACAATGTTAAGTGACTGTAACAAAATGAATCTGTTACGATGAAGAGACAAGCCACCTTCGTGGTACGTGACAGTGTAAGCAGCTCCCGCTCTTAAACTTATACATGCGAAAAGGCTGCTAAGTATTTATTACAACGAAGAGTATAAATGTATTTTACCGTCAAAATCGCGATACATTTGCTAAAACGTCCAAAAATATGTGGCAAGTAACAATACAAAAGTCATTGTTGTTGCCGTATCTGTCAAAAAGAAGATTTGGCTAAAAAAAAGAAAATTTTCTTGCAGTTGTTTCGACCCCACTACCTTCGATGGCGCAAAGCGATTCCACTAACCACACAGCTATTCTTGCTAGGTGGAGAGTAGTTAGTTTCTTATTATTCATAATTGGGTCAACTGCTGGGTTATACAGTTTATGCGTCATTAATTTATAGTTATAAGATATTTTATCACATATGACTTGTTTTTGACGAATCTTCAATGTGCCAAAAACAAATATGAAGGGCATATGTTGCCCTAATGGAGGATTTGCCGATGCGCAAAGCGAGGTGCGCAGTTGCTACATTGTCTTTGCTTTGGGACCATTCTTGCGTATCCGCCAGATGTCGAGCAGCCAGGAGCTGGCGTCTCTACCAGCTCCTCCACCAATGTTAAAAGCGGTGTTTCCCCTCGTCCCTACTTGCCTCCAGGAGGTTCAAAAGAGAATTTGCACCTCAGCCGCCCATGCGCATTGCAACGCTGCGACCACTGCCAACTATATTAACTGGCTGTGCTACGAAACGGATACGTTCTGTCTCCAAGACGTAAAACGTTTCTCATGCGATGCAATTTGTTTTTCTTTATTGAAATTTGAAGCCACCGGAGGTGGCAGGCTGGCAGCAGCTTCATTGCTGCTCTTCAGCCGAGTGTATTTACAATGTTAACAAGGTGATAAAAACAGAGAAAGGTGATAAAATTTGATGAATTTAAAAAATACAATGGAGATGAAAATGAAAAAAAACAGAATTAAAGTAAAGAAGTTGAAGTAAAACATATTCAGAATTAAAACTGCCACGGTGGTTAAAATCACACAGAGATAGGATTTAAAAATCCAGGGGAGTTAAAAGTACATTGGTGGAGCACATTGCACGAAGACGAAGACACTGTTTAAAAAACACTGCAACACTAATATTCTGCCTGACTGGCGGCTGCTTAAGTATTAAAATGCCACTTGGGCACGAAGCACAAACACTGGCACAATACTAAACGGCGCACTGTTAAAATATGTCGAATTAGGGCCCCCACAGTGGGAAAAGGGGAGGTAGTGGAAGTGCGGAGGAAGGAGGACGGGATACAGGGGGGGGAGAGGGAGGAGAGGGGAAAGTGCAAGGACTCATCATAGGAAGGAGCTGGGAGAGGAGAGACAAGCGAGGGAATGGACAGGGATGGGTGGGGAGAGGAAGAGTGACGTAAAAATACGGGGAGGGACTGAGGTTGAAAGGAGGGATAGATGTCGGGACAGAGGGCGTCATCCAGGAGAGAGAATTGACAGAAGTTAACCTCGGAGAAGACATGGAGAGTGTGGAGGGGAAGGGAAGAAGGGATAATAAGGTATCGGCGTGGCAGAGGCCCAGGATGCAGCAAGAGGTGGGTGACAACTGGGTGACGACATTCTATTTTACAGGACACATAACGGAGGTGGAGGTGTTCAAGGAACTTCAGAAGGTGAGGAAAGGGAATCAAGTCATAGAGGATCTGCGTGGAGGGATGGGAGGTGGATACGGTAAGCGAGATGGACGGCATGGCGTTGTAGGATCTTGAGGGTTCGTAGTGGGTAGGGGGGGCGGACACCCAAGCAGGATGGAAGCATCAGAGGACAGGATGCATGACTGACCGGAAGGTGAAGAGGATGGTGGGGGGTGGGGTTGAGCCCAATGTCCGGCCGGACAGAAGCTTGAGGAGGATGAGGCGGGAGAGGGCTTTTTCATGGACGGATTGGAGGTGCGGTTTCCAGGAGAGGGAGCGGTCAATGGTGAGGCCAAGGTGCTTGAGGGCTTTGCTTTGTGGTGTGGGACGGCCACAGAGTGTGAGGTGGTTATGGCATTTCAGCCGAATAGATAAGGTAGAGGAGGAGGAGAGGACGGAGCCCTGGGACAACCCGGCAGAGGGGAAAAACAAACGGGAGTTGGAGTTGTTGACAGTTGCGATGCAATTACTTTGAGTCTGCATGCAAAATGATCTTATAGAAGGAACGAAACGAAGAATGAGAGCTTAAAAACTTCTTTTCACGACGAGCGATTTTCCGGGGGTTCATCGAACATAAAACGCGTCGCCACTGGTGGACGAGGTGTTGCAGTACCAGCTGCGAGCCGACCGTGGTGGCCGAGGGGACTGCGGCGCGTCAGTCGCGGTATGCACGGCCACTACGGTCAGCGGTTGGAATTCCCCCTCGGGCATGGATATTTGTGCCGTCCTTAGTACTAGCTAGTTCATGAGTAGTTTGTAAGTTTAGGGACTGATGACCCGTAGGTAAGTCCCATAAGCTCTACAAACATTTTAACAACCTGCGACCCCTCAGAAGCAGTCGATGATCCCCTCCTGTTGCCAGCAGTGTCTGCACCACTGTGGCGATGCGAGCAGCTGCCGAGGTCGGCCGCGGCGTGGCTCGGCGCCACTGTGTCTCTGGCGGGACGGCTCAGTAATCCGGTAAGCCGCTTACTGCTTACCGCTCGCTGCCGCCAGGTCCCGCGGCGCCGCAGACAAAACATTGCCCTCTCTGCCGAGCCAGCAGTCGCCACGAATTTTCCTGCCGGCTGGCGGTCTCAAAGGGCAGCTCTGCGAAAAGCCGCGCCACCCTGATTTCCTTGTCCTTGTTCCTACATGGAAAATTAATTTCGCTCTCATCCGTAATTACTCTGCCTTTGCCGACGGTGTAGTAGTGGGTGTATAGACTACAGAACAAAGGAAAGCACCAGGCGTGTCTGGAAAAGAATTTTCCCTGTTATAATGTTTTTTTCCGTATATTTGGTCTAACCCAGGATCCGCCAACTCGAACACTCGGTGCTTGCGCGGCCCCTGTACCGCGCCCTGAGGCACCGGTGCTTTCCCCCCACCACTGCCGTGTAGCAGCGCGTGTGTGACAGAGACAGCGCTCGCTCTTGCGTCTTTTTTTTTCCCTTACTCACGCCAGACTTTTATGGAAATAAAATGGTTCCCCTGCCAATACCACAGACAAATATATACAGACAGGAAACCTCCGTAAGGGCCCGGTACTACGCTCAGGGGTGCCGGGAGGGAGGGTTTCCAGCAGTTCCGTAAGATGTCCCATGATGGCGCTGCGGTCAGAAGCAGCCCTTTAAACTGGCCAGAGCAGGCGGCAGGTAGCGGCTGTCCCCACCACCACCTCCCCTCAAACGGCAGCAAGCCGGACACAGCCGTGGTCTCGTGGCAGGCGGCACGAGCTCTCCCCTCAGCCTCCCCTCCACGCTACCCTCTGACGTGCGACAGGCACCCTAAGCCAGGGAACCACCTGACACCTGCTAGCATGAGGGGAGCGTAGGACAGTGGTTTAGGGGGGGGGGCTTCTCCTCTGTATATGTTACTCTGTGCCAATACATAACAAAATACTGTTCAGGGCTACTGGAATTAGCGCAAAGCAAAAGATAAACAACCAGTCACACAACCCATCAGTGGCATATCTCCGCCGAAAAATAAACGTGGCACATTCCACGGCCTGGAAAGAAAAGTGCGCCACAACCAGTGTCCATTCACTGACAAAACACATTTCAAAGGGAAAACAAAGGCTTCCGGACACAGAGAGCAAATAAATCGTGTCCTTTATGTGGACGAAACATGGTAAATGTAAAAACGGAAAAGAAAAATAGGGAGAACATAAGACCACCAGTCAGGTAACCGCTCAGTGAGGGTGTTGCGAAAGTCTAAATTTGTGACATGACACCAAAACGTAACAAAACAAACCACCCTAATGGGGCAACGAAGAGGAAAGGAACGTTGTAAAGGGGACCGAGTGAGGGCAAATCGCCAAGCCCACCCAGATAATCCCCAGTCCTGTAATTGCAACGGCCATCAGCAAATGGAAAAAAAAAATTAAACACCAAATGTTTCAAATGTTTGTATAGCTTATAGGACTTAACAACGGGATCATCAGTCCTAAACATACAAACTACTTACGAACTAGCTAATACTAAGGACGGCACAAATATCCATGCCCGAGGGGGGATTCGAACCCCCGACCGCAGTGGCCGTGCAGACCGTGACTGGAGCGCCTCAGTCCCCCCTTTTTTTCCAATGAAAAAGAAATTCCCTCCTGATTACACAAAGAAAATCTGCAGACGATAAAATAAAAGCTTGAAACTAAATGAAACTTCTCATACCTCGTAGTTGTAAAAATCGTTTCTTTCGGAAAATGAAAGAGAAGTGGCAGAATTGTTGCCTCCATGTAAATTATTAATTATGTTCTTTTTCTCTCTCAGTACTTCGCGGCTACACAGGGGCTATTTCGGCTTACCGAATGCTTCAAAGTTGTCTTCTCGTATTGTCTGCTACTGCAGTTTATGCCGTGTTTTTCGTGTTTCTTTTTTTCTAATTCTCTTTTACTATGTGTTTGCCTTCTCGGTAGACTTTGGAGTACCAGGTAGCAATAGCTCAGGCCACCGTACGGAAATCAAAGAAGTTTAAAAGACATTTAAGAATGAATAAAAAATTAAATACATAAATTAAAGTTCTTCTACAGGTGTTTCCCGTGCTATTTCTATGATAAAATTCTAAGTAAAAAATTCGCATACTGTTCTCTATATTTCTTCGTTCTTTTAAGTTTTTGGTGTTCTGTCGTGAGGTAAACCCAGTAGTCTTCTTTACTCTTATCTTTTTCTGTGAGAATGTAGTGCACTGTATGTCCTTTGATCCAATTAACTGCTTTGTGTTTTGTGCTTGGGTAGGGTGGAGAAGTCTAGCTGGAGTAATGGTTCGAGGAGATGTTCGCAGCATACTGGCGAGTTTAGTTGTGCAGAGAGTCCAGATGGTTGTGACAGCGTCGCATGTGAAACGGTGTTCCTCTGTGTCCACTAAGTTACAGGAGATGCAATTTGAAGTTTCCGCTAGGTGAATTGAATTTGTGGGAAATTTCCCGTTAACCGCCGTGTACCAGGTTGATCGCACTTCTGTCGGTAAGTGAGGGTCTTGAATGTTCTCCCAAATTTTTTCCCAGTTGTACTCTTTGTACTTATTCTCTATTATATTTCCGTTTTGGTTGCTCATCATGTTGCTGTAAACTTCTTTGACTTTGGCTAGGTCTTTTTCGAGAGTAGTTCTTCGAATGTAACTTAATTCGACAAGAAAATGTCTGATATGATAGAGTGCGTTCGGAATGTGGTGCACGTCTACTGGTGGATCCATATTGGTCGGTGCAAGTCCCCTCGGCCACCGCGACCGGCAATAAAACACCATTCTAGGATGAATACAGCAGTCCAGCACAATTGGTTGCGGTGAAGCCCCAACCACGCCGCACTGAGGGACGGAATACCCAAAACAGGGCCAAAACCCCTAAAATTGAATTTTCGATTCTCGGAATTTGTATGCGTAGGTTGGGTTGGGGAAGTATTGGTGCATCTCATTACCAGAAGGAGAGGACTCCACCGTCGATACATGTCGAGTTACGTCAGTTCAAAAGCGACCTTCGTTTAGAGTACACGCGATGCTGTGAAAGCAAGGCATATTTACTCTCGGTTTGGGAGTGATTATTTTGGTAGTGATGTGAAAAATTTCAGTTCTACAACATGTAAACGGTTGCTACAGATATGTATAATTATTTTATTTATACTATACTAGCTTAAACCCGCGGATCCTCTTGCGTGTTGGTTGATTTTGATAGATAAGCTATCTTTCAGTAGTGTGCTGAGAGACTGGTTTTGATGGAGGAAATGAAATAGAACTGTTCAAATGTTTGTATAGCTTGGGTGCGCCTCGGTTGCACAGTGGTAGAGTGCCAGACTAGAAATCCAAAGGGCGTGGGTTCGATGCCTGCCAGGTCCTGAGATTTTTATCAGTCACTTTCCACTTCTTTCACCTCTGGCAGTATTGCTTATGTGAAAAATATCGAGTAGAACCGTGGTTCGGAACCCACGTGAAACTGTAGGTCCCCCTATAACTAGCTGGGTAATTTAGTTCGAAGGTCGGAGGAAGGCAACGGCATACCACCTCGAAACAGGACCATGCCTGGTAAAGCACTGTGGTGTTCAAACCAATCTTCGGATTGTTGACTGCTTTACCTTACCTTTTATGGGACTTAACAACGGGGTCATCAGTCCCTAAACTTACTAACTACTTACGAACTAACTAACTTTGAGGACGGCACAAATATCGATACCCGAGGGGGATTCGAACCACCGACCGTAGTGGCCGTGCAGACCGGGACTGACGCGCCGCAGTCCCATCGGCCACCGCAGCCGGCAAATGAAATACAATACCTTCTTTAGAAACAAACATTTTTAATCAACATTCGAATAAAAAAATAAAATTATGTGAAGTAAGTAGTGTACATCAAATCACGAAATTGAACAATAATGATTTTAATAATATCACAGATCGATCACTTGATGTAATGCGGGAAACGTCAAATCGATTTTTAAAGAGATGTATTAAAAGAAATTTCTTTTTTACTGATTTTTTTTTTTTTATATTTTCTTATTCGTATGCTTATTCTTACAGAGAAAGAGCTGAAGACATTGTAGCTCACACAGGCCAAAGATATGATCTGTGGCATCACATTACGCTGTATGTAACCTCCTTGCTATAGAGTCGCAAACGTCATCGCTGGCCTTCAGTCCGATTTTTTTTTTATAATTTGACGACTTTCAACCATCACATCTTCCACCCCGTTATATCTATCGGCATGGAACTGCTATGGTGTACAACGGGAGACTTCGAACACCAATTACACACAGACCACTCGTTTGCGTTCTGTAGTATTCGCTGCAGAGCAAAATATTAACACACAAACTCGTAGAATTTTATACACACCGATAACTTTCCATCCCAATGTACTCCACCCTTTTATCATTATCAACCCTCAAGCAACAATAAAACCATTTTCAAAGAGTAAATATAATTTTCAAAGAGTAATTATTGTTCCGCATTTCGCGTTATATTCTTCAATTTACTAAATATCTATCAGATCGCTTTAGAACCGTCCATAAAACCTTCCTCAGTTATAAATTAGTAACTGTAAAAATTTTGAAGTCTCTGCGTCTTGTCGTTCCGACGTGATAAGCGTACGCCGAACATTCACATTTAGAGATATAGATTTTTCCGACGTCTGTGCAAAACGACCATGCTTTGCCGAAATTGCATTTTCAACTAGAGTAAAATTAGCATATACCGCAATATACCGCGGTATTTCAATTCTGAGATGGAATTGACAAGAATCATCTGCCACACGCTTACGATATCTGACCATTTGTCTACACTTAATGTGTTTCTAATGCTATTGTAATATTTTGAAGATTGTTTCATTCTATTATTGTATTACAATGTGTGTGGTATTTAAGGATTTTTCCCCGATATATTTTCGACAAATATTCTGTTATTTTGTTATAATAAACAAATCACGTTGGCAGTGTATTAATTATTAGTGTCTAAATATTATATATATGCTATTATTAATAAATTATTATGGATTTTCATGGGTCACGTTGCGATATTAGCTCCTCCATTTTGTTTAGACAATTTTTACCCTCAAATTCGTAATCAGCGACCTCAAAAACCCCCGTGTGCTGAGTTTTGTGTGAATTAAACTTTTATTGGGGATTTGACAACGTTTTGGGGATTCCAATCCACTGCGCACCACATCAGAGAAGCGAGGAAACTGATCCCACATTGAAGCAACAAACCGCCGTTTGCAGGGACGCAGTGGGATACTGGCCGAGTAATTTGAAGGATATGCGGGCCAAAAATGTTCAAATTTTTGTAGAGCTTATGGGACTTAACTAGTCCCTAAACTTACAAACTATCTAACACTAAGGACGGCACAAATATCCATGCCCGAGGGGGGATTCGAACCCCCGACCGTAGTGGCCGTGCGGACTGTGACTGGAGCGCGCCGGCCGCGGTGGCTGAGGAGACTAAGGCACTCCAGTCACGGTCTGCACCGCCACTACGGTTGGGGGTTCGAATCCCCCCTCGGGCATGGATATTTGTGCCGTCCTAGTTCGTAAGTAGTTCATACGTAGTTTGTAAGTTTAGGGACTGATGACCCCGTAGTTAAGTCCCATAGACTATACAAACGTTTGAACTGGAGCGCCTCAGTCCCCTCGACCACCACGGCCGACTATGCGGGAAACTACTAGAATGCTAAATCAAATAAAAAGCATATAGGCTTCGCAAGTTGTACTGACTAATAAATTCTCACTAAAACTATGTAAATGATTACAGTTGTTGCACCTTATTCACATCGAAAAACACAGATTGAAGTGTCTTGCATTAAGAATGTGTAGTTACTTTCTGACAACTGGGAGCGAAAATGCGAAAAGTTTAAATTGAAAACAGTCACAGTAAACCTGTGAAGTAACGGAGAGTGATATTTTACCTACACAAAGTTTTTCTTTTCATGTTCTTGTTTAAATTTTCAGGAAACAATCACGTCTGGTTCCGTGATTCTAACAACTAGGAGCGAAAATGCGACACATTTAGATTCAACAAAACAGCCATATTAAACCTATTAATTAGCGGAAAGTGATATTTAGCGTGCACAAAGTTTTCTTCCGCAGTTTTTGTTTAAAATTTCGTGAACTCATTACGTCCGGCTGCGCGATTATTGTGGTACAATTCGGCTTACTTGATTTGCAAAATATGTATTAATTTCCTTCAAATTTCAATAATGTTTTCATTCTCCCATGCAAAACCGCTACTAGTTAAAAAGTACACTATAGGGGTCTTCCAGTGGTCATTGACTGCTGTTGCAGTAACAAACAATGCCTCTCTACATTCAACTCCTTCTATTCCTGATGCAAGCAGACAAAAAATTTTCAAAATCCATAAAATCGTTCCCTCTTCCCTCCCCAGTCAGTACATTTTTTTATGCAAATGTCGTTAAACATTAAGGCGCAATATTCAACATCGGTTGATTTGGCTATTCTTGCTTTTATAATTTCGAAACTTTCTGCAGTAAAATCTGGCAAACCATCAGTACAATTTTACCATCTGCGTAATGTACTTTCATGTGGAAATATAAAAGAAAAGCGACAATACCTGGATGCAGCTGGACAGTAGAACTTTAAGGTTATAGCAAAAACTTTTAGCTTTTCTGAATACTGTGCTCTGGTGTTGGTGTGGTCCAATATTTCAAAGGAAGTTGTTCTACTGTGACACAACAACACAGTGACCAACGGTGCTTTCCAGTCATGTGTGCGTACAGGGTGATATATAAAACGATGCTTTATGTATTTTCCTCATTATTTGTATTTTTTGTAATTTATTATGTATTTGTATATTTTGTTTCTGTAATATATTTGCATTGGCCTGCTAATTTCCAGATTTGTCAAAAATATTGTGAATGTAGTAGACACGCTGGGTTAGCAAGGGCTTTGCTATTGTATAGAATCATCTTTGAGCAGGGAGTTTTTTATCGCTGGTAGCGCAGAGGCGCACAGTGAGAAGGAGTCGTTGTTGAGAAGTAGCGGCGGATAGACGGATTAGTGAGACGGTGTGCTCAATGGTGTACGGCAAAAATACGTGAAGGAGAATGCGTGTTGGGTTGGCACTAGTGGAGGAGACGGCGAAGAGGCAATATTATTTATTCATACGGCCACAGCTCAAATAATTAATAAATGCATCAAGAGGAATGCTGTGGGCCCAGAATTGTAATTAACATTCGTCGCCAAGAAGAGCCTGTGTTTGCCAATTGTTAAGCGCCAACAGTCTCCAATCAGCAGCGCTACGTCGCACACCAAATTCAGTAAGATCTGTCCAGTTTGTCTTAGCATGTACAGCTAACCAGCGTATTAGTGATGATTGTTCAATAGCGAACACTGTTATTTGTGAACCTGTGTTTAAAAATCATTACCCATAGTCATTGTCCAGACAGGTTCCTTCCTCATCCATTATTTTTCCGAGAATATTCACAAAGTTATAGAAAACTAAAAATCAGAGTCATTAAAGACAATGTGACAGTCGTTAATAAAAAAAAAATGTATTCAGAAAAGTATTACTAAATGTAGCTTATGCCAGTGTTGCTGATCAATAGGTTTGCTAAGTTGAACGAAACTGCTAGACTAACATTCAATTTCAAGAGATATTTCAATAACAGTGCAAAAGATTAATTGTTTTCCACTGCATATTATTTTGAGGTAAAGTTTTAACTTGCAAGTACTGATTAGTGAAAATAGTAATTATTTGCAAGTGTTTGAAATGCTAATAATTCCTGGTTAAAGAAAGAGTAAAAGTTTATCAGAAGGTTAAATAGTTCTTTTCTAAATATGCAGTGTTATCACGACAAGTCATTAATTAAATTTTGAGCTTGCCATTAGTACAGTTAATAGTTCAGTTACAACTTGATTATTGCTGAAGCGCATGGCATACTCGCTGTAGAATAGTAAGTATTAAGGTGAGAGTTTTGCATGATTTGCTGCATGTTGCATTTTCGCGTCTATGGCTTGCATTTCGCTGTCTTACATTGAACCCCTGCGTTAGTGAACTATTTCTCAGTAATTAGTATATTGTCAGTGTCTTTTGTACCGGATTTGATGCACATACTGTGATTCACGGCCCACCAAAATTTTACGTAATTTTTCACGTTTGTTAATTAACTTTGCTATTATTGACATCCCACCAAATTATTTGCTCGTACAACGAACTGGCGACCGTAAATCAATAAATTATTCACTTTTTCCAAATTAATCCCAGTGTTCCGTTTGTTTCGCATTTTTTTATTTAAACATTAATAATTGTATTCCAAATTTTACTTTCCATTTCTTTATTCCTATCGATCGTTGTTGTCTACCAAAGAGGTGCAGCAACGTTCCGGTTATAACCTCCACAACATCATCGGCTTCAATACCGATCGCTTTTCCACCCAATTAAGATTAGGCACACGGGTCATTTTTCTAATTATCATATTCTAACCGGTGGTGTATGACGGGTAGGGTTATACTACCACTAACTAAATTTCTCTCTTTCAGTTCTTGCAAAGTACTAACTAATTGACATATTTTCTGCGTTTGCCTTTTGCGCTTTTCATTCACAATCTTCAGCTTTTTCTTATAGTATACATTTTTGTCAGTCTTCCTTCCCACGATCTTATGTTTTTCCTTCAGTTTTTCCGAACTTCACGAAAATGAATAATAGTGGTCTTCTATGTAGCTCGAAACTGGCCTTGCATTTACACACACGGTCTCAACAGCCTCAACTCTCTCTCTCTCTCTTTGTTTTGGTAAATTTTCTGTTTTTAGTAACATAATACAGACACAAGTAGCTATATAGTTACGTACTGTAATTACATCAGTTCCACAATCCAATATATAGTTCCACATAGATTTTGCTACTTTCAGGATACTGTACGTGTGCCTTGTACAAATGAGAGGGAAAGACTAATATTGTCGCTACAGCATGCTTCTTCAGTTGTCTTCTGTTCATGTAATTGTGGAGATACCAAATTTACTCGAAATTTGCAGAGCATGGTAAATGATTAGCTGTTGGTTTGAAATACTTTCTGCTAGTTGCAAGCCGGCCGCGGGGGCCGAGGGGACTGAGGCGCTCCAGTCACGGTCTGCACGTCCACTACGGTCGAGGGTTCAAATTCCCCCTCGGGCATGGATATTTGTGCCGTCCTTAGGATTAGCTAGTTCATAAGTAGTTTGTAAGTTTAGGGACTGATGACCCCCTAGTTAAGTCCCATAAGCTACACAAACATTTGAACATTTTGCTAATTGTAACTACCCACATCTGGTAATTAGAAAGAGGGAACCTAAATGAACGCAAACATTCATATCGTATCAGCTGAAAGAGATACATTTATTAGTTTTTGAGGAAATATCTCGCAAAAGTAATCTTAGAAAGAAAGACATGACTTGAATGACTTTCGTGTGGAATGTAACATCTTTCCCATCGCTATTTTTTCCTCCGTTCTTATTAGTAAAATTGAAAGCAGGACACGAGCGAACAACATGTACACCGTTTTCCCTGCAAATGGCGGCTCCATCGTTATTCAGTTTGGAAGCACTACACTAGCGCTACACTAGCGCCAGTGAACAGTCTACTTATTTTACGTCGGGGTTCGAATCCCCACTCGGGTATGGATGTTTGTGTCGTCTTTAGTATAAGGTAGTTCATGAGTAGTTTGTAAGTTTAGGGACTGATGGCCTCGCAGTTAAGTCTCTTAAGCTTAACAAACATTTGAATTTTGATAATAAAGTGTTAATTTGTAGTTAACCTTGCCATCCTGACAATAGGGCAATGCATTTACAGTTGTAAATGTTCAATATTTAGCAAGACGGTAGTATTACTTCATTTGATAACAGAACGACCTCTTCATCTGATGTCAGAAGTGTCTTCCTTCAATTAGCATCTTCACTTCTTTCTTCATCGATAGTACATTTGTTTACATGTCAGATTCAATGTGTCTGATGGTCATTGTTCCAGTTTCACGCATTGTATGAAATATACAAGTGATCAGTCTTGTGCCTGGTAGTCTGCGGTTAGGGAATCGTATGCAACGTACTCTACTACCAGCAGCAGCAGCGTTTCCATTGTTGTTATTGTGGCCTTCAGTCCGCAGACTGGTTTGATGCAGCTCTCCACGCTACCCGGTCCTGTGCAAGTCTCTTCATCTGAGAATACGTTCGGAAACATACATCCTTATGAATCTGCTTACTATATTCTCCCTCGCTCTCCCTCTACGACTTTTACCCCACACCCTTCCTTCTAATGCTAAGTTGACAATTCCTTCATGTCTCAGAATGTGTCCAACCAGTCTATTCCTTCTCTTAGTCAGGATATGCCAGAAACTCCTTTTCATCCCAATTCGGTTAAGCACCTCCTCATTAGTTACGAGATCTACCTATCTGATTCTCATAATTCGTCTGTAGCACAACATTTCGAAAGCTTCTATCATCTTTTTATCTGAATTACTAATCGTCCACATTTCACTCCCATACAATGCTAAACTCCACACAAATGCATTCAGAAAGGACTTTCTAACATTTAAATTAATATTGGATGTTAACAAGTTTCGCTTCTTTAGAAACGCTTTTCTTCCCATAGCCATTCTGCATTTTATATGTTCTTTACTTCGGCCATCAGAAGTAACCTTGCTACCCAAATAACAAAATTCATCTGCTACTTTTATTGTCTCATTACCTAATCTAATTTCTTCATCATCGCCTGATTTTCTGACATTGCATTCCATTATTTTCGTTTTACGCTTGTTAATGTTCATCTTATATCTTCCTTTCAAGACACTGTCCATTCCATTCAGTTGCTCTTCCAGATCTTTTACGGTCTCTAACAGAATTACTATGTCATCGGCAAACCGCAATGTTTTTATTTCTTCTCCCTGCACTTCAAATGCCCTCTCCAAATTTCTCCTTCCATTCCTTCACTGCCTGCTCAATGTACAGATTGAACAACATTGGGGAAAGTCTACAACCCTGTCTTACTCCCTTCCCAACCTCTGCGTCCCTTTCTTGCCCTTCGACTCTAATAACCACTGTGTGGTTTTTGTATAGGTTGAATATAACTCTTCGCTCCCTATATTTTACCCCTGCTACCTTCAGAATTTGGAACAGTGTATTCCAGTCGTTTCCATTACAAAACCAATAACACGATTACCATATCGGCAAACTCAGTATGTGTAATACGGTACATGCGGCATGTTTTTACGCTACAGTCCAGTACGGTTGGCCAACAAATCACAATGCAGACTAAAGCACCACTTCACAATTTGAACATCAACACTATATTGCTGATTGTCGATATTTACACCAATAGTAACCTACAGCACCAGTGACCAACACACGAAACTAAAATTCACTGAACTTCAACATGTTCAAATGTTTGTATAGCTTATGGGACTTAACTACGGGGTCATCAGTCCATAGACTTACAAACTACTTATGAACTAACTAAGACTAACGATGGCACAAATATCCATGCCCGAGGGGAGATTCGAGCCCCCGACCGTATTGGCCGTGCAGACCGAGACTGGAGCGCCTCAGTTCCCTCGGCCACCACGGCAGCTCACTGAACTCAACTGTACCTCTGCACTGAATTAAAATTGAACACGTATCATGTGGAATTTTTATTACAATTCCTCTGACACGTCGTGAAATATTTACTACTCCTGCGGAAACGCCATCTATTTTTAAAAACAAGAACACATGAAATTTTATTATCAACAGGTAGATCAATGTTTCAAACGTTTATACGGCTGTGGGACCAAACTGCAGTTCGTAGTTGACAAAACGTTGGACGAAGGACAGGTATTGACTGAGATGCAACGAAAGGTGTAAATCACCTCGTCTCCTGTCTGCTACTCTCTATTTATTCCTGTTGCCCTCTCTCTGTCAGTCCGACTCGTGTCCACGTCATCCTCCTCATAATCCCTTTTCTTCTCTATTGCTTTCAGTGTTTCTTGTCCCTCACGTGTAGATCCTACAGAGGAGGTCCATAAGGCAGAGTTATATTATTCCCACACAATGCACCAGTTATACAGGGCAGCTTGTATTGCAGAGACTGGAAAACACGATTTGAACTTATCTCTGCTCTTATGGAGGCTGAGAGGTTTATACCCCACAGCGAAGATTCTCGTTTTGCGAGCACTATGTATACCAATTTTGTTTTAAATCGATGCTGTAGTTTCGGAAGATGTTCAAATGTTTGTCAAGCTTATGGGACTTAACTACGGGGTCATCAGTCCCTAAACTTATAAACTACTTACGAACTAGGACGGCACAAATATCCATGCCCGAGGGGGGATTCGAGCCCCCGACCGTAGTGGCCGTGCTGACCGTGATTGGTTTCGGAAGAGATGTGAAACATACATGCTATATTTATATCTTGAATGAAAATTTCACTCTGCAGCGGAGTGTGCGCTGATATGAAACGTTCTGGCAGGTTGTGTACTGGAACCGGGACTAGCATCTGGGACCTTTACCTTTCGCAGGCAAGAGCTCTACCACTGAGCTATCCCGACACGACTCACGATCCGTCTTCACAACTTTACTTCCGCCAATACCTCGCCTCCTACTTTCCAAACTTCACAGAAGCTCTCCTGCGAAACTTGCAAGACTAGCACTCCTGGAAGAAAGGATATGATGGAGACATGACTTCGTCACTGCCTAAGAGATATGTCCAGAATGAAGCTTTCACGCTGACGCGGAGTGTGCGCTGATACGAAATTTCCTGGCAGATTAAAATTGTGTGTCGAAACCGGGACTCGACCCTGAGACCTTGGAATGTAGAAGGTAAGGTACTGACAGATTTCAAGTTAAGAGGAAGGACCGTGATTCGTGTCGGGATGGCTCAGTGCTAGAGCGCTTGCCCGAGAAAGGCAAAGGTCCTAGATTCGAATCCCGGTACCGGCACACAATTTTAATCCGCCAGGAAGTTTCGCATCAGCGCCCACTCTGCGTCAGAGTGAAAGTTTCGTTCTGGACATATCCCTTAGGCTGTGGCTAAGCCATGTCTCCACCATATCCTTTCTTCCAGGAGTGCTAGTCTTGCAAGTTTCGCAGGAGAGCTTCTGTGAAGTTTGGAAAGTAGGAGGCGAGGTACAGGCAGATTTGAAGTTAACCCATTTCTTCTCAAATATAGAAATTGTGAAAAAGAGTTATATTTAGTGATCAGGTTCTCTTTAAAATAATTGAAATAACATTACAAATATTACAAACTAGCAGTATGTGTTGTAATTTGCACCACACATAATGTTGCGCTGTTTCCTAGTAAAAAGATAGAAAAAATTAGTTTTTGTGATCACATTTTTCTATTTGTTCAAACTGTGCAATATTGTCTATTATATGATAACTCTGACTTACATTGATGGTATCACTCATGAAATATTGAAAAACACTGTGTGAAGCTGAACTTGAGATTTCTTGTGTATGTAGATCGTCTGACGTTTGTACATCTTGCATCTTTTTACGAAGTGTTGAGGTAATTGTGAAACTTGTACAGAGAGAGTAGTGAAGGCGTTTTAGCCGGCCGCGGTGGCCGCGGGGACTGAGGCGCTTCAGTCACGGTCTGCACGGCCACTACGGTCGGGGGTTCGAATCCCCCCTCGGGCATCGATATTTATGCCGTCCTAGTTCGTAAGTAGTTCACAAGTAGTTTGTAAGTTTAGGGACTGATGACCCCGTAGTTAAGTCCCATGAGCTTAACAAACGTATGAACATATGAAGGCCTTTTAACACATGTGTGGTGAGTTTTGTATAGTAAGTCCATTTTCATTGGATTTTGTAAGGCTAAATTTTGTGTTGCGTGTACGCAGCACTGGGAAGAAATGGGTTAAGAGGACGAACCGTGAGTCGTGCTGAGATAGCTCAGTGGCAGAGCGTTTGTCCGCGAAAGGCAAAGGTCTCAGTTTCGAGTCACGGTTCTGGCACACAATTATAATCTGCCAGGAAGTTTCGGTTTTATATATATATCTTAATATACATATTAATTTAGGTGTTTGTACCTATATTTCAATCTGCATCTAAAACTTGACATCGCAAAGGAAAAGTGTTTTCATGTGGTAGTAGGTATGAGTCTCCCATTGTGCACTATTGCGATAGAGGGTTGATAACGATAAGGGGGTGGAAGATATGCGAGTTGAAAGTTACCGAGCTATATAAGATTCTACGTCTGGGTGTCAATATTTTGCTATTCAGCAAAAACTGCACAGCGGAGACGAAAGATCTCTCTGTGTTGTTGTAATATAAAGTCTCCCGTTGTACATCATAGCAGTTTCGTGTCGATACCTATAAGAAGGTGGAAGATATAGTGGTTGAAAGTCGTCATCTTATATAAAATTCGGACTGAAGACCAGCGAGCCGCGGTGGAGTAGCCGAGCGGTCTAAAGCGTCTCGCTGCGGAGCGCGCGGTTGCTCGCCGTGGAGGTTCGAGTCCTCCCTGGGGCATGGATGTGTGTGTGCTGTCCTTAGGTTAGTTTACCTAGGTTTAAGTAGTTTGTAAGCTACGGACTGATGACCACGCAGTTTGGTCCGATAGAATTACAAACATTTGAACATTTGAAGACCAGCGATGGCATTATAATAGCAAATATGTTATATACAGCGAAAAGTAATGCACATTCTTCATTCTTTTTCTGCAACAAGCGTACGAATAAAGAAACGTAAGTGCATATTGCAGTTTGAAAAGTAAAACTACCAAGAAAGATGCCAAAGCGTAAGAAAGAAATTTCGCATTCTCGATCCGTTTCTAAATGACAGAAAACGGCGCTGAAAAGTGAATCTGCAGACGATAGAAACTTGAAATTTGTAGACGATGTTTATTCTGCACTGTAGGCATCAGCGATTTTTCGATATTCGCATCCCTAAGGGGGTGAAATAGGGGAGAAACACTTTGTTTTCTTAAATACGTTGCTACTAAGGCTATGTTGAAGCAAAATAATAAAAAAAGACTTCGGCTTTAGTGTTTTGATTGGAATTTTAAAAACACGTGTTTCGTTATTTTTGGAAATTCAACCATTAAGCGGCTGAAATTAGGGAAAATATCTTAGGGGTGCTACTATGACTATTTTGATGCTAGAAATGCGATAACTTGGATATGGAACCATGGTGCAATAGGGGGTGGCAAGTTGTATCAGAATACTTGATTAGGAAAGCATTTTTAAAGCTAAATGTATGAAAATTTATATTTAATAATGTTAAGTCCAGGTTGGAATTAATAATATAGTACTAAGGACAGTTTACAACTCACCCCATGGACGTGGCGACGAGATGCGACAGGCACATACAAAAGACACATACAAATAACACTTTCAGCTATCGGCCATGTCCATCTTCAGAAAATAGAACACTCACGCACTCACACAGGCACACAACACAGTCATACAGCCATCACCTCCAGCTGCCGCAATCGAAGTGCGGTGAGTTTTAAACTGTCCTTAAAATTTATATTTACAAGTACAAATAACCAATGCAGACCATACAGTCTACGCGTGCGAATTAAGCTAGAATACGGATAGATAACGACTCAGCGTGAAGAGCCTCGCTTAGCTGCTGACATACTGGAAAATAGACAATCACATTCACACCACATAAATTTTCGGCCATCGCTTTCGTCAGAAAAAGAAACACATACATTCAAGCAATCACTCAGACAACTATACACACACTACACACACACAACTTATGACAAAGGCCATGGCGGAAATTTTAAGTTGTGTGAATGTGATTATTTTCGAGTATGTCAGCAGCTCAGCTAGCATCTTTGCGGTGAGTTGTTATCTATTCTCCATTATTGCCATTCCTATAGGATTTATATATACATACGAGTTTTGTTTATTGAATTTTCGTTATATTTTTCCATTTTAAGTTGTGCGAAATGCTGAAACTGCGTTTCTGTTCCCGCGGGACTGGTATTATAAAGAATTTCCATGTTATTAGTAAAGTGTTTTATACTCGGTTCACCGAAACGAGAGACGTAGTGTAAACACACTGAGGCGCGTAGCCAGGGTTGGACAAAACAGAGTCGCCCGCTCAATTTCGCTGCACCTGCTTCAGGTGTAAGGTCGTTGAGTGTTATGTTCTATAGCAGTGCTACCAGAAGCCAAAAATTTAAAATTCATTTCTTTTAATACTTTATGAAAAGTGATTATCTCCGCAAATTTCCCTAATCTTCATCTTAGCTTACGACAACAAGCACTTTGTCAAGTGTTGGAAATTTCTTACGAAAAACATTTTATCGTATCGTATTTCACTCAAAGTCATCAATACGTTCTGAAAGCTTTGTCCCAATTCTTTTTTTTTTTTTTTTTTTTTTTTTTTTTTTTGTATTTTCTTGCAGCTTCCAAGAGTATGTGGCTTTTTATTAACTGTTTTCATTACAATATCAGTCATTAACTGCTCTGGACACAATAGCTGCGTTTTATACACATTAGGAACCACGTGTTTCTCTAAAGAACTTTATTACTTCTTCTTTAAACGCTTCTTGCGTCGACTCAAATTGAAGGATGGCATAATAAGGTTAGGGGAAGGTCGGGTAGCCATGGACACAAAAAAGAATTGCTAATAAAACAACAATAAACAATTTACCGTGTTAACTTTCATCGTAAAATGAAACCAGTAACTTCTTTAGTCATATCACTTAGAACTAAGCATAGATAATAATTTTTATGAACTATCTTAAATACACTTTTGAATCAGTTTATTGGCACTAAAAATTTTGGAGGGTAGCCTCGGACACAGCATTCAGTGGTATTCCACTTGTTTCTTGGCCTTGAAAACATACAATTGTAAAAATATCTCAAGCATCTACATAAAATCAGTTTTCATGGTACCAGTCCTTGCAGTTATAGCACTGAATACAGTCTTCTTCCAAGATTTCTCCTAATGTGATGCATTCTGTCTCTTTTCTTTGATCCTCTTCGGACAGACTGAATATTTGTCTTTGCCATGAATGTTTCTTTAGTGCATTTGCGTTTTTTGTTTTTTCGGCTTGTCCTTTTTATTGCATTTCCTTTCTGTCTCTCTTCTAAACCTTTTTTAATATGGAGATGACCCTTCTCCTTATTAAATCTATGAGGGATTTTCAGAGCTTCTGCAAGATCAAATGCTAATTCCAAAAACTCTTCTTATGGGTGAAAACCGCCAACGAAGTTAAACAGGAACGACGAAAAATTTTTGCGCGAACAAAATTCACCGTTGCGAGTAGCTCGCTCGGTGTCTATGCCACAACTGACTTGCATGTGTTTTTACTCCACAGGGCGCGCATTTCAAATGCAGTCTTGCCAGCGCAACGTGCTTGGTTTCTTAGAAATTGAAACGTCCGCGGTTACCCGCCGTCCGGGGCTACCCAACATTCCCCTACTCTTTCGTGATACCAATGAGAGAGAAAAAGAGGCACATAGACTATGAATGCTGAATGTTATTGTGAACACTAATACTTACGTTAATATTCAGCAACTGGTCCTTTAAGATGAAGTTGAAAATTAACACCTATTATCACTACTATATAACAACACACACGAGGACCTTACATCTGATACGGATGCAGCGAAATTGAGCCAGTGTCCCTGTTTTGTCCACCACTAATCACGCGCCTCAATGTGTTTACAGTACGTCTCTCATTTCGGTGAACGGAGTATAGGCGATGCCTACAGACACCTCGCTGAGACAGTGCCTTGCCTATAAGGCTCTTCCATAACACTATGAATGAGAGGCTGGACATTGCAGAAGCAGCGTCCCGGTAGTGCGACCTCCACTCCTTTGTTTTGTCTGCTGCTGTAGCTGACGTGGCGAATGAAGAAAAGTGGCAGCCTTCCCACCTGGAGTGACGTCATTGTCCGTCACTTGCAGGAGATTTCCCAAGCGCCCTGCGGCAGCAGAGGCTGTGCAATCGTCTGAGAGGACCGCCGGCAACAGCGATAAACAACGGCGGCCGGGCAGCGCAGCCTCAGTGTTCTTTGCAGCTGTAGCAACGTACTGCCTCACGCTAAGGGCTACAACACTCGAGTAATCGAGCGCAATCGCTTATGGGCGTTTTTGTGGAATCCTAGGGTTACCATATGTTATTCACCAAAAAAGAGGACAGTCCATATAAAAGAAGAGGACACTTTATCTTAAACATAACGTAATGTACAACTTTATTAATGAAACACGTAAAACTAATTCAAAATAAAACAAAATATTAGGAACCTTGACAGTTTATTCCTCATCGTTACTCTCAATTGTCTCACTTTTGAACCAACCGTATTTGTTGGTGGACGTCGAAATCTCTCTCAAGAGCTTTTTTTTTTTTTTTTTTTTTTTTAACAAGTACTGAGCATTGCTCAGGCATTTCAAATGTTTGAAATTATACTGTACACTTACAGTATAATTTCAGTTTATTTTAAATCTATTCCTGTCTTTTCTCCACTGTCTGTTCACAAGAGAAAAACACACGTTCTGTCTCGGCAATATCACTAGTTATAGAAATAAGGAAGTCTACAATTTTCAGTAGTTCAGAATAACTAACAACACTAGATGACTGATTTAAATATGCACACCACACTTCAGCTGCTGGTATGTTATGTTTCCTTTGATAATCTTTCAAAAATTTTATAAAATCACAAAGCTGAACGGAGCACAATGTATCATTGATTCTTTCATTCGTTTGATCATTCTCTTGAATGATTTGTATTTCTGCAGTAGCAAATATTTAACACTGACTTTCTCTTCGGCATTATGTTATACTTAAGTTGGTAATTTATTTTGAAGCAAAAGACTACCTACGATCTCGAACACACAATACAGCTTTAACCTAAACCACAAAGTATATCAAAAGCAACGCCATAGAACGTAATGCAGAAGACAGAATGCACTGGTTGAGTACAGGATAGACAATCGAGCTCCTTCGGAGAGAAGTTCCGAATCGTTTGCAACTGTCAGAGCCATGCGGAGCGCGAAATGTGAACGGCAATTTCACTCTGTGTATGCGCGTAATAGTTGCGAACAGTTGCAGTGCGAATGAACATGTCGCCAATAACACAAAATAAATTTTCTTTCTCGGAACCTAAAAAAAGAGGACATTTATGTATTATTTTTTAAATTCCGGCCGGCCACATTTGCTTGTCTCCGGGTCCGGGAAAGAGAGGATGTATGTAACCCTATGTAATCCTGAAAAACTAGTAGTTCTCATTGAGAAATATCTGCAGTTATATAAATAATGTTTATAACGATCATTAATCGAGAATACTCAAGAATACGATACAACATGTCGGCTTTGACCAATGACGTCATAAACGAAGCACAGATTTGAAAGTAATAACATTTGAATATCTGACGTCCATAAAGAAATATATCAATTATTAATATATACAAAAAGGAAGATATAAGATGAACATTAACAAGAGTATAACGAAGGTAATTGAATGCTATCTCAGAAAATCAGGCGATGCTGAAAGAATTATATTAGGTAATGAGACAATAAAAGTATTAGATGAATTTTGTTATTTGGGTAGCAAGATAACTTCTGATGGCCGAAGTAAAGAAGATATAAAACGCAGAATGGCTATGGGAAGAATAGCGTTTCTAAAGAAGCAAAACCTGTTAACATCCAATATTAATTTATATGTTAGCACGTCCTTGCTAAAAGCCTTTGTCTGGAGTGTAGCATTGTATGGCAGTGAAACATGGACGATAAGGAGTTCAGACAAAAAGATACCTTTTGAAATGTGGTATTACAGACGAATAATGAAGATTAGATGGGTAGATCACGTGCCTAATGAGGAGGTGCTTAACCGAATTGGGGAGAAAAGGAGTTTCTGGCATAGCCGGACTAAGAGAAAGGATAGATAGATTGGTAGGACACATTCTGAGACATCAAGGAATTGTCAACTTAGCATTAGAAGGAATCGTGGGGGTAAAAACCGTAGAAGGATACCAACGCACGAATACAGTAAGCAGGTTGAAAAGGATGTAGGTTGCCGAACGTATTCTCAGATGAAGAGACTTGCACAGGACACTGTAGCGTGGAGAGCTGCATCAAACCAGTCTGCGGACTGAAGACCACAACAACAACAACAACAAAGCTAATACTATAAACAACTTTATAGGTAAATAATTATTAGCTAGTTTGAGAAATATGTATAATAAATGAAACACATCATATCTATTGCCTAACGGTATTTTTATTTATTAAAAAACAGTGAAACTTTTTTACATAATTTAAAAATTACTAATAAATGAAAAGTACTGATTTTTTTAGAGGTGATAGAATTCCAAGTCTGGCATCTGAGACAAAACAAAAGAAGTTACAACATTACGTACCAGAAATATACTTTTTTGTTATTATACTAACAAATACTACTACAAACGTGTGCGATTTCGTTAAAAGCTACATGTACATTAATGCTCGCGTAAAATTTTAGCGTAATGATATATGTTTCTGTTCATATGTCGCTACTTCAAAAAGATATCGATATCGTAATCTTGACTTCAGCAAGGGGAGGTCAAGTCTAGATTACGATACAATTTTCCAAAGGTACCATATGACACTATTTCATGAAATAACCAAATTGTATTTTTCACTTCAGCAGGTGGCGGTCAAGTCTAGATTACGATACAATTTTCAAAAGGTACGATATGACGCTATTGCATGAGATAACTGTATCGTAAAATAAAAACCAACAATAAGCTATATTACTTACTGTCGAATGTAAGCAATCAATTTCTCAATTAAAATATTTATCTTTAAATTATACCAATTTCGTCGAATCACTTCAATCAATAGAGAATCAAGATATCAACTGTCTATCTTTTATGTAATCTACGACCGTATGTAAATAATTCCATATCTTTGATACAAAAAAATTAATATCATCTCTATCCATCTACATGGTGCGCCTCGGTTGCACAGTGGTACAGTGCCAGGCTACAAATCCAAAGGTTGCAGGTCCGATCCTCGCCAGGTCCTAGGACTTTTATCTGTCACTTTCCACTTCCTTCACCTCTGGCAGTGTTGCTGATGTGAAAAATACCGAGTAGCATCGTGGTTCGGAACCCACGTTAAACTGTAGGTCCCCCTATAACTGACTGGGTAAGTCAGTTCGAAGGTCGGAGGAAGGCAACGGCATACCACCTCCAAACAGGACCATGCCTAGTAAAGCACTGTGGTGTTCAAACCATTCTTCGGATTGTTAACTGCTTAACCTTTTTTTACCATATACATGAACATCTTTGACTAATGACGTCATTGGTATCGTATACTAGACTTGTCCCCATCAATCCGTAATTCCACTATTGATAGGAAAACTGTCTGCCTCCGTAGCCTCAACGAGTCAACAGCACATGATTACTGATTACTTGGATGCTCACATTTGCCTCATTATAGGGAGAGTTTTTCAAACATGCTGAATTGGCGTTCACTATACAGAGTGTTGCTTAATGCAATGAGTGGATGTGAACAAACATCATATAAATTCTTTTTTAAAAGATATAATAGCACTATTCTTTTTAAATTATATTTTTGTTACTTTTTTTCTTGATGTTACGTCGTTTCCCCAAATGTTATCAAAAATTATAAAATAATCTGAACCATGATAAAATTCTGTCGGGCTTCCAGCCGAGTCAAATGGTTTGATATCCACGAGCTTTCGGTCCAAATTTTGCTGCGCCATTGTCAAGTGTTGACTGTCTTATTGCTGCCGCCGCCCTTATACATCTGCGCAGCCTCCTGTGACGTCACTGGTGCTCTGCAGCACCAGCTTCAACCGTCCGATGGCCGAGTCTAAAGTTGTGCTCAGCTGCAAGCCGCCTTCTCTATTAAGGGATTTTCGAATATTTGGATTTCGATAGCCTCTATTATTACGCTATCCCAGAAAGTATTTGTTCTGGTAATGACCGATGTATTCTCGAATGCAATGCGATGTTTGTTTTCTAGAACGTGCTCCGCAATTGCTGATTTCTCGGGATAACGTGGGCGGAAACATATTTCATGTTCAACACAGCGCTGTTAAATATTGCGCACTGTCTGTCCGATGTAGAACTGTCCACACCCACACGGTATCTTGTACACACCTCATCTTACACAGCATCATTTTTCACGGCCTATTAATATTTCAACTGGTTTGGACATTCGTCGTAGGATAGTTTTTTTGGTAGGTATACAACTGATCACTAGATAAAGATATATGAAGAACACTTTCTGTATGTGATCAACAGAACCCAAAATGTAGATTCCTGTAGATTACTTCTATGAATATAACAACACGAAGACGTACACTTAAATCCGTTCCCCCCATAGAAAGGATGAATCTGTGCTGCCCTACCACTAATTTCCTCATCCGCCTGTTCAGGCACTTACGCCCCTCTCGCCTGTGTGTCGACACTTCAGTTGGCAGGCAATTAGAGAGGCGTCATCCTCAGGTTACAGCTCAGTAACTAGTTCCGTCTGCGGCGCCGACACAAGGCCACTGACTCATCCGACGTTTCGGCTACAGGACATTGTGCGAGCTACAGTTCCATAAATAAGTAAATCATTGGAAAATGGTGTACACGACAGGAATATTGTGTTCACCTCCTTTTATGCTCAAGATTAAATCTACTTTACGCCTTAATTCCCGCGACACTAGGCAGACTGCGACGTGTAATCATTTCATGAAAGAGGAGGAAGAAAGTAAATTATGTAGGACTTTGTTTGCAACTAAATACCTGAAATTATAATACACTCTGAAGGTCCCTCACCGCATAACCGTATTCCGCCAATAGACAAAGCACAGTAGAAAGTCGCAGCCAGTGTGCGCTTCATCAGAAGACTGCACAGTATCTTACACACATTTATTCTGAAAGTAAAACACAACCGAAACTTTAGGTAAAAGTGTGTAAAATATTCAACATATAGGGAACTACATCTATATAAATACACTGCGAGTCACTTTGAGGTGAACTACAGAGGTTTCATCGAACAGCTTTTATGATGTTTCTCTACAGTTCCATTCTCTAATATCGCCGGGAAAAAAGAGCACCTAAATCTATCCGTTTTGGATCTGAATTCTTTCATGTTATTATGATGATCACAAAAATATGTTCGGAAGAGAAAGCTGGCGAAAGAAATTTCGTAAATAGATTCCGCCCCAAAGAATGACGTCTTTCTTTTAATGATTTCCACACCAACTCGTGTATCGATTCCGTAACATAGTCCTTGTCTGAAGTTTCTCCAAATCTTTCGTCACGCCCACTTGGCGAGGATCCCACAGTGTGCACCAATTCTTCAAAATAGGACGCACATGTGTGATGTAGGCGGTTTCCTGTTTCATCTTCTTAGTATTCTGCCAATGAAACGTAGCCTTTGGTTCACCTGCTCCACAATATTTTCTACATATTATTTTCAAATTAACTTATTCATAGTTCTTATTCCTAGGTATTTAGTTTAATTAACACCAGTAGATTTGACTGATTTGTAGTATAAATGTTCAACGGATTTCTTTTAATGATCATATGGATGACTCCGCACTTTTCATTATTAAAAGTCAATTGCCAAACAAAAACGTTTGTAAATTTGTGTGACTTAAATACTCTGGTCATCATCACTAGACTTACAAACTACTTAAACTAACTGATGCTATGGACAACAAATATACCCATTCCAGAGGGGTGACTCGAACCTCCGACGGCAAGCAGCGGCGCGCTTCGCCGCTAGGCGCCTTCGTACGCTCGGCCACTCCACCGCGGCAGTCAGTTGCCAACTTTTGCACCATGTAGATATCTTATTTAAATCATTTTGCAATTGCTTTTGATCTATATTGACACAGACTGAGCAGCATCTTGTTTTCGGAACGGCGATGGCAAACTAGGAGACAACTTCTTTCATCGGGACGTCCAAGGACTACATAAACAGAAAAGCTTGTTATTCCTCTATATAGCTGTTTTGTAAACAGTTTGGACCAACATTGTAATCTAAATAATAAAAAATTAATTAATAAGAGTGTCTGAAACCCTTTTAGGAAAAAAAATTTTAGATAGTTGCGGGTTCCGAACCACTGACATTCAGCATCGCAGTCCAACGCGTTGCCTGCTACGCTATGGCTAAAAACTAGACGTTGCTTTCATAAATCTTATACTATTTACGACCGTTGTTAGCTGATGCTAATATGGCATTTTTAGACATTACATTATCATTTATCGTACGAAGAACAACGTGTTATTGTTAATTCTTCAGTGCACCATTGCTTTGAAATGACAACGTGTAAGTTACAATAAGAAAATCATCAAATGCGCAACGCAAGATGGCGTACGCCAGAGACAGTTCTGGGCGTGGAATGTCACGTGGCATCTGCGAACGGCTGTTTTCGTTAATTCAATGGAGGGTGTCAAAACTCCGTTATTTTTGCAAATATCTCTGAAACGATACGAGATATGAAAATAACATAAGAGAGCAAAGTTGTAGAGAATGTTCTCTACAAATCGGTTATTCAATTTTCGTGTCAGATGAATGGTCAAGCCGTTATTTTCAATTTTCATTTAAATTTCGAGCTGTCAAAAGACGATCGCAAAGGCCCACTTTTAGTGTTACTACCGTAACATAAACTGGGCCGAATTGCAATACCTACCAATTCATAGTGATCGGTGAAATGGGGTCAGAGTCTGGACTAAGTTATCTTCCGTCATGCATCGTACGAAACCTTAATGAGAAAGTGTTTTGTAGTCCGAGTGTGCGTGATTTCGTAAAAATTTGAAAAAAAAAAAAATGTAAAGATAAATAAACCACAGCATCAAGGAAACGTCAATGTCCTAAACCGAATATAATTTCGTGTGGTCAGTGACCTGGTCCAAGTGTTTCGATTGGACGCCACTTCGGAGCCTAACATGTCCGTAACCTACCCCGCCATCTATCAGGGAAAAGAAGAGCTACAGTCTAAAGTGGAACACGAATAACATTTTTTATTTGTTGTCTTTCCGGCAACCCCGTATATCTTAGAGAGAGTGAAAATATCCGAGATTCCAGCGAGATTAGAAGCCGCAGCTTCTAGATTTTTATTTTTATTTTTATTCGTTTCTTTTATTTTTATCTAGAATGATGATTTGCGGCCGTTTGTTCAGTATTAATTTGGTTTGTCGTTGAGTATTTGGCTCAGTTTTTTTATTAAAGAGAGCGTTATAATAGAGAGCGCTCAGCCGCTCTTCAACCGAGCACTTTACCGCTAGTCCAGCCACCAAGTTAAAGAAGAGTGCCAATTATTCGATTCTTACCAAACGTAGATCAAACATTTAAAGCAAATCAACATTAAAGATTAGGACAAAAATCAAAGGGAAGAGCAATCTGAGATTAAACATGGTTTTGTCTTTCATGTAAATCAGTTTACAACTTCCAAACAACTTGCGGGTATGATGCCGCTTGACGACTTCGACCACTGCCGATATTTCTACAGGAGCAAACCCTGACATCCTCACGGCACAGCTGTACTCAAGGAAGCAATGTGCAAGCGAATTTAACACCTCGGCTTGCAAAGGGTAAATAAGGAAGATAACACACACAGTACCAGTAATCGCAAACACAACCAAACATGATCAACATCTTTTATAATTTTTTTTTATTTGTAAATCTATCGGACTCAACTGCTGGGTTATTAGTCCGTACTGGCAAACTACTTAAACTACCGTAACCTAACCGAAGGACATCACAAATACAAAAGCCCGAGGGGGCCTCGAAGCCCCGTCGGCGAATGGCCGAGCGCTCTTTAGCAATGCGCCACAGTGCGCTCGGCTAAGCCGCCGCGACTAACCAACATCAGAAATATCGATAGTGACTGTTAATCAACAGGTGAGGCAGAATTAATTCCGTCCGTCTGTCTTGACGAGAGACAGGGACGGATACCGAACAGAATTTAAACAAAAAGCATCATCTCTATTTATAAGGTCGCTTGCTAGTTTAATTTTGACAGCTTCCTTAATGACACTATACCAATAGGTGGAAGTGCATGCCAAAACCTCTGTGTTGTATTCCATAGGATGGACAAGCCAAGACAATGTTCAGCAACAGCAGATTTGCTCGGCTGTCGTGTGTGTGTGTGTACGCTTGTGTTCAATACTAGTCTTGTGTAGTTCGCGAACGAACTAGTTCGGAAGAGCGCTCCCACAGGCGAACTACGCGAACTAGTTCGCAGATTCCTCGCGTCTTAGTTCGTCCGCTCCTTTTCCAAAGACTGACGGGGAACAGCGAGAGGACGCGAGAGCGCGCCGCATCGCGTGATTTGTAGGTAATGATCCTTCAAATGATCAAATGTTTGTAGAACTTATGGGACTTAACTACGGGGTCATCAGTCCCTAAGCTTACAAACTACTTATGAACTAGCTAAGACTAAGGACGGCACAAATATACATGCCCGAGTGGGAATTCGAACCCCCGACCGTAGTGGCCGTGCTGACCGTGACTGGAGCGCCTCAGTCCCCTCGGCCACCGCGGCCGGCGTAATGATCCTTCAATTACCGATTAAATAAATAAAGAAATCCATTTTAAAAATAAAATACTACGAGTACTCTGTATTCACAGTAGTTGAATATCATTGTAACATCCATTCGTGTAAATAACTGGTTTATTTGTTTAAGTATTTGATGTCTAAATACGGGTAATAGCACACGCTTGGGCAACACTGATCATTATATAAAAAAGCTATCATAACAAAAGAAAGAGCTCTTTTAGTAGCGGTAGCAAAAGCCAAAAAGAGCAGACGAACTAAAAAGAGCGACCTACTTCGCGGCCGAGTTGCGAACTAAAAGGAGAGCTACCGGTCGCGAACTAAGATATGCGCGATCGGTCGCGAACTAAAATATGCGCCATCTGTCACGAACTAAAATATGTGTAATCGGTCGCGAACTAAAACATACGTTACCGGTCGCGAACTATTATGCCTTACGTATCTCATTTCTTAGTTCGTTGGATTCTTTTCCGAAGATCGACATTATAATAAAATAAGAGAAATCAGATCGAAAACGGAACAATTAAGGTGTTCTTTCTTCCAGCGCTCTATTAGAGAATGGAACGGCAGAGAAAAGTTATGAAAGTGGTTAATGAACCCTCTGCGAGGCACTGAAATGTGATTTGTAGAGTACCTATGTAGGTATAGATGTAGATGTAGATATTTCGGCCACCACAAATTATTTTCCTACCCAAATAACGAAACTCATCTACTTCTTTTATTGCCTCATTACCTAATCTAATTTATTCAGCATAGCCTGATTTTCTTACATCACATTCCATTACCCTTGTTTTACGCTTGGTGATGTCCATCTTATACTCTCCTTTCAAAACACTGACCCTTCCGTTTAATTGCTATTCCAGGTCTCTGACATAATTACTATGTCATCGGAAAACCGGTAAGTTTTTATTTCATCTCTTCGAACGTTAATTCCCTCTCCAAATTTATTCTTGCAGTCCTTCACAGCTTGGTCAATGTATAGATTAAACATCATTTGGGAAAAGCTAAAACTGTTTTACTCCCTTCCCAACCACGGCGTCCCTTTTATGGCCTTAGACTCTAATAACTGCTGTCTGGTTTAGGTACCACTTGAATAGATCTCTTCGCTCCCTATATTTTACCTCTGCTGCCTTTAGAATCTGAAAGAGTGTATTCCAATTAACATCGTCAAAAGTTTTTTCCAGATATAAATGCTAAAAACGTAGTTTTCCTTTCCCTAACCTATCCTCCAAGGTAAGTCTTGAGGTGTGTATTGCCTCCCGTTTTCCTACTTTTTTCCTAAATGCAAACTAATAGTCCCAATGTCGGATTTTACCAGTTTTTCCATTCGTCTATAAATAATTAACATTAGTATTTCGAGTCAATAACCTATTATAGTAATAGTTCTGTAATTTTCACATTTGCCTTCACTTGCTTTCTTTGCCATTGGAATTACTATAGCCTTCTTGAAGTCGGAGGTTATTTCACCTGTCCCATACATCTTGCATACCAGATGGAACAATTTTTTCAAGGCTGGCTCTCCTAATGATATCAGTAAGTTACATGGAATCTCATCTACTCCAGAGGCCTTGTTTCGACTCATATCTTAAAGTGCTCCGTCAAATTCTTCTTGCAGTGTCGTATCTCCTACCTCATCTTCCTCTACTTACTGTTAAATATCTAGAATACTGCGTTCAAATTTATTTCCCTGATATAGGCCCTCTATATATTCCTTCCACCTGTTAGCTTTCAGTATTCGTTTTCCATCTGAATTCTTGATATTCTTTCAACTGGTTTTCATGTCTCCAAATGTTTCTTATTTTCCTGTAGACGATATCTATCGTTCGCCTAGTTACATATGCTTATACAGTCTTGCATTTGTCCTCTAGCCACTCCTGCTTAGCCAGTCGGCATTTCATTTCAAACTCATTTTTCAGTCATCTGGACTCTTTTGCCTGCTTCACTTGCTGCATTTTTATATTTTCTTCTTTCATCGATTAAGTATCGCTTGTGTTATCCGGAGATTTCTATTAGGCTTTGTCCTTGTCTGCAGCCTTCGCTACCCATTCTTCTTCTACTGTATTACTTTCCGCTGTTTCAGCCATTCTTGCGTAATGCTCCCTCTGAGACTCTCAACCACCTCTGATTCGTTTAATTTGTCCATGTCGCATCTGTTTAATTTTCTACATTTTGTAGTCTCTTAAGTTTACATCTGTAGTTATCAGCCAATAAGTTATGGATAGAGTCTAAATCTGCTTCTGGATATGTCTTATAGTTTAAAACCTGGTTTCTAAACCTATGCCTTACCATTATCAATCAGGTACTTTCTAGTTTCTCTTGCTCTCTTCCATGTACCATCCATATTCGGTTATGACTGTCCCAGGTCTTTGGACTTACATTCCTTGCATATCAACCAAGCTACCTGGCTTTGGTTTACCTCGCAAAGATTGGTCAGCACTTAACAGAACTGGAAGGTATGCAGACCTTCTGTACAAGTGGAAGAAAATAGCTTCTCCAAGCTATGACTGTGGCTCTGAAAAGCAGACTGTCTACCATGTGGTTCACGAATGTCCCCTGAGAACTTTCGCTGGCGACCAAACAGAGTTCCTGATGGTTACGGAGGGTCGCGGTGGAGTAGCCGAGCAGTCTAAGGCGCTTCGCTGCGGAGCGCGCGGTTGCTCGCCGTGGAGGTTCGAGTCCTCCCTGGGGCATGGGTGTGTGTGTTGTCCTTAGGTTAGTTTACCTTAGTTTGAGTAGTTTGTAAGATACGGACTGATGACCACGCAGTTTGGTCCGATAGATTTACAAACATAAGAACATTTTTGGGTTACAGAGGGATCACCGGACTATATTCATGGACTTGATATTAGTTTGTAGTTCGTTACAAGTGTAATATTATATGTATCTTTGTTATTAAAACATGAAATAACTGTAAATTTTGTGATGTAGCCATACGCCAAATAAATAGAAGGAGAAAAATTAGCTCCCTGGCATGTAGCCATTCATCTTCGACGCGCCTGTAAATATTTAATGAGAGGGGCAGTCCCTCCGTTAGTATGAATGCTGTATGAGTGAGTGGAATCATAGTGAAGTGAGCCGGAGACCAGTGAAACGCCGTCAGCTGTTGTCAGGAGGGCGCGAGATGAGTTTAGCACAGAGTTAGCGCCACGCTAACTGCCGGCTATAACCGCACACTTAGCGACTGGAGCGACTCACCGCGCTGTATTGCCACAGCGGTACCAGCCGCTTAGTCACACAGGTCAAGGGTCTCAGCGGAACCTTCCTACGGCGCCAAGCAGTGCGTTCCAATATCGTTTTTATCATAAAGCTCAAGACAACGAAACTCTCTTTCGAAATTTGACTGAAAACCCTAAGAGATTTTGGTCATATGTTAAATATACTGGGGGCAAACACAAACAATACCCTCACTACGTGATAGTAATTGCGATCCTGCCGATGACAGCGCTACTAAAGCAGAGTTACTAAACATAGCATTTAGAGACTCATTCACCAAAGAAGACGAAACCAATATTCCAGATTTCGAATTACGAACAGAGGCCGTAATGAGTAACGTACAGGGTGTCCAGAAAAGGGCTCCCTGATTTTAAAATTAAATATCTCGAAAACAAAGATCGATAGAGGCATGCAGTAAACGGTATGTTTATTGTGAAAGCTGTAAGAAGTTTATAAAGCAGATTGAAATAATAGTTACAGAAGTTGCTAACAGATGGCGTTGTAATCGCCATAATTAATGCGTAGTATAAATGGTGATCCGAAGTCCAGAGCGATCAGTTCCACTATTGAAACGTGAAAAGAGATACCTAAAGAAGACATTAAAACCATGTACTCCATTGAACAACGTGTTTTTCTGGTGCTAGAGTACCAAAGGTTAGAAGAGAGTCCTACGGTAACAAGGCGTAGTTTCAAGCACGATTTAATATTCCAAAAGGACCCATTCGTACGCTCTTCGCAAAATTTCAACTAACAAGCAGCGTAACTGATGATCTAATGGGGCATGTTGGCCGCAAGCAAACCGCAGTTACGCCTGAATATGTCGCAACAGTTTCTGGAATTATTCAGCGAAATCCAATCTCATCCGTCCGTAGAATTGCATATGAGACTGGTTTGAAGCGTTCCAGCACGCACAAGATACTGAGAAACAGCCTACAAATGTTTCCATTCAAAATTCAAACGCACCAGGCCATACCCGTACGAGCTGTTCAACAAAGGGTTGCCTTTGCTAATCAGATGCACATAATGATTGATAGTGAAGGATGTAATGTTAGCTTCATCTGGTTTACAGATGAAGCACACTTCCACCTGAATGGATACGTGAATAACCAGAACTGGCGATTATGGAGTATCGAAAAGCCATATTGGTGTGAAGCGAAACCCCTGTATTCTCCTAAAGTTACTGTGTGGGCTGCAGTATGTAGCAGAGGCATTATTGGCCCTTTTTTCATTCGAGAAACGATCACTGGTGCACGTTATGTTGCAATTTTTGAACAAATTGTCGCCACACAGCAAGCGTTAGAGGATCGGCCAGGTTTATGCAAGATGGAGCCCGACCACATCGTATCGAACAAGGGTTTCGCTTTCCAGAGGAATACTTCCGGAATCGAGTCATTGCTTTGGAATATCCCAAATTTACTGGTGCAGGCATGAATTGGCCTCCATATTCGCCGGATTTGACTCCCTGTAACTTTTGTTTGTGGGGCACAGTGAAAGACATGGTCTACCCGAAGCATCCCGCCACGTTGGACGAGCTTGAATCGACGATCTCTGTGGCATGTGAATCCATTTCGGTTGATACACTACGAAATGTGATGGCGAATTTCATTCTTCGTTTGCGCCACCTCTGTAGTGCCAATGGTGAACATTTTGAAAATATTGTGATGTGATTATTTGCAAAGAGTGTTTTCATACGATTATTTCACTTACGTATGCTGATATGAGCTGTACAGCGTACAGCGCCATCTGTTAGCAGCTTTTGTAACTATTATTTCAATCGGCTGTATAAACTTCTTACTGCTTTCACAATAAACATGCCGTTTATTATGAATTATCTCGAACAGAACGATCTATTGACCCAAGGTCAACACGGATTTAGAAAATATAGTTCATGCGAAACACAACTAGCTCTTAATTCACACGAAGTGATGGGTGCTATCGATTCCGTATGTCTTGATTTCCAGAAGGTTGTTTGCAGGTGACGTCTAGTAAAATCATCTGAAGGTCAAAACCCACTGCAGAACGATCTGAATAAGATATCACTATGGTGTAAAAATTGGCAATTGACTCTGAATAATGAGAAGTGTGAAGTCGTTCACATGAGTACGAAAAGAAATCCGTTAAACTTTGTTTACATGATAAATCAGTCAAATGTGAAGACCGTAAACTCCACTAAATATCTAGAAATTACTATTACTTCAGACTTAAACTGGAAAGAACACATAGATAATGTCGTGGGAAAGGCGAACCAGAGACTGCGTTTTATTGGCAGAACCCTTAAAACATGCAACAGAACTAAAAAGAAACTGTATACACTACGCTTGTCCGTCCATTTTTGGAGTATTGCTCCCCAGTGTGGGATCCTTAACAGGTGGGTTTGACGGAGGACATCGAAAGAGTCCAGAGAAGGGCAGCTCGTTACGTATTGTCACGATACAGGGGAGACAGCTTTACGGAAATGATACAGAACCTGGGATGGGAATCATTACAACAACGGCGCTTATCGCTGCGGCGTGAGCTACTTACGAAACTCCAATCGCCAACATTCTCCTCCGAATGCAAAAATATTTTGTTGACTCCCACTTACATAGGTAGAAATGACCATCAGAATAAAATACGAGAAATCAGAGCTCTAACGGAGAGATTCAGGTGTTCTTTCTTCCCGCGCGCTATTCGAGAATGGAATGGGATATATATAGTATAATGGTGGTTCGATGAACCCTCTACCAGGCACTTAAATGTGATTTGCAGAGCATCCCATGTAGATGTAGATGTAGATTTGTGAGAGATGTTATTCTAACTGGAAGTATATTGAGAAAATGAATTGTTCTTGGATGTTTAATGAATATGTAACACAAATATCAGGCAATTACAAATGTTGGTATAAACACAAAAATGGTTAAACAATTGAGAAAAATCGATCGAAAATGTATCGCACTTTGTACATTATTGGCTGGTAAAATTTTGATTTCTGGCATCTTCCACATAAAAAGCTCTTTTCCCTTAGGTCACCAACGCATACATCGTTGTACCAAATATTGCATTTTGTCAGCGAATCCAGTCACCCTTAACTAGAAAAATTATAAGAGCGCTTAACAGGAAAAAAATTTATATCTCCGTACTACAAAGTGGTGTAGGCTTGGAAAAGACAGGAGGAGGCGCTGAAGAAACCTGCTACTCTACAACGGCGCACAAAGACTAGTGCTAGCAACACTACGAGACTGACAAATTATGTTGATCGGAATTGTACCTACATCGAATTTGTACCACCTTACCATGCAGCTATTCCTAACTGTACTGACGCTCCATATTTCGCACACACACACACACACACACACACACTGCTCGGACCTAATGAGTTATACACCTAAACCTTCCTCATCAACCATACCCCGTGCATCGGTGGAAACTGTTCAAAATCCGTTAACAAATTTTTTAGTTTATCGTAGACAGACAGTAAGGCGTGGTGAGAGTATTTTGTTTTATACTATGTATGCGAACATAAATAAATGCTGTGCTCTACATGTGTCGGTAAATCGTGATAAAGAGCAACGAAATCTCTGATGGCCTCTATTTTTATTTCTCACGACATTCTGAGATAAACGCGAGCTCCGAGGGACACATATCACCAGAATCACACAGTGGGGAGCTCACGATATTTATATATCCTATATAGGTGATTCATCGCTACGGGCGTCGTGTTGCTCCAAAGTCTCCACCAGCGAAACGCTCACCGACATTTCTCCAGTCGGAAGGGCGGTACCAACAACCTGCTATTTACGTTCGACAATAATCAGTACAGTAAATATTAATCACGAGAGCGAAGTGAAATATGGTGTCCAGTGAATTTTCCGGCGGTTGCTTTAATATGTTGCAGTGACGTCAAATAAAACATGAATATTACAGCAGCTAATTTCACGTACTCTGCATTTCTAAATGTCGACGTGGAGTTTTCGCAGTCTGCAGTCTAAACATATTTCGATATGGTGAATAGCACAACATAACTGAAGACCCGAATGGAAAAACATCCCAAGTCCACCTTTGGTCAATTTTCACTTTTAATATGAAACGGCATGTATATGCCTAGAGCAGCGGTCGGCAACTGGCGGACCGCGGTCCACGTCCGGACCGCGGAAGGCCAAAAGCTGGACGGCCGAAACTATTTTGAAAGCGTAAGTTACATACTGTTTTACTGTTTTATTTCCCCCTGTTTCTTGGGTAGCATTGAGAGATGAAATAGTGATGGCAGCAGAGGACAAAATAGGTAGAAAGGCAAGACCTACAAAAAATCCTTGGATATCACAGGAAATACTGAATTTAATCGATGAAAGGAGAAAGTATAAAAATGCAGTAAATGAAACAGGCAAAATGGAGTACAGACGACTAAGAAATGAGATTGACAGGAAGTGCAAAATGGCTAAGCAGGAGTGGCCAGAAGCCAAATACAAATCTGTAGAAGAATGTGTAAGAAGGGGAAAAGTAGATACCGCCTACAGGAAAATAAAAGAGACATTTGGGGACAAGAAAAGCAACTCTATGAATATCAAGAACTCAGATGGGAAACCGGTTCTCAGCAAAGAAGGGAAAGCTGAAAGGTGGAAAGAGTACATAGAGCAGCTCTACAAAGGAAATAAACTTAGAGACGATGTTGTGGGAAGGGAAGAGGAAGTAGATCAAGATGAAATAGGAGATACTATACTGAGAGATGAATTTGACAGAGCCCTGAAAGACCTAGGTCGGAACAAGGCCCCAGGAGTAGATGACATACCCTCAGAGCTACTAAAGTCTCTGGGAGAGCCAGCCATGACAAGACTATTTGAACTGGTGTGTAGGATGTATGAGACAGGCGAAATAACCTCAGACTTTAAGAAAAATGTAATAATCCCCATTCCAACAGGTGTGAAAATTACAGAACCATTAGTTTGATAAGTCATGGTTCCAAAATATTAACACGAATTATCTACAGGAGAGTGGAAAAGCTGGTAGAAACTGACCTCGGGGAAGATCAGTTTGGATTCAGGAGGAACGTAGGAACCCGGGAGGCAATACTCACTTTACGTCTTATCTTAGAAGATAGGTTAAGGAAAGGCAAACCTACATTTTTAGCTTTTGTAGATTTGGAGAAATCATTTGACAATGTTGACTGGAATACACTCTTTCAAATTCTGAAGTCAGCAGGAGTAAAATATAGGGAAAGGAGAGTTATTTACAACTTGTACAAAAGCCAGACTGCTGATATTAGACTCGAAGGGCATGAAAGGGAAGCATCAGTTGGGAAGGGAGTAAGACAGGGTTGTAGCCTTTCTCCGATGTTATTCAATTTGTACATCGAGCAGGCGGTGAAAGAAAGCAAGGAAAAATTTGGAATAGGGATTAAAGTTCAGGGGGAAGAAATAAAAACCTTGCGTTTTTCTGATGACATTGTAATTCTATCAGAGACAGCACAGGACCTGGAAGAGCAGTTAAATGGAATGGACAGTGTGTTGAAGAGAGCGTATGAAATGAACATTAACAAGAGCAAAACAAAAATAATGGAATGCGGTCTTAGAAAATCAGGCGATGCTGAAGGAATTAGATTAGGTAACGAAACAATGAAGGTGGTAAATGAGTTTTGTTACTTGGGTAGTAAAATAACATGCGATGGTCGCAGTACAGAGGATATAAAATGCAGAATGGCAATGGGAAGAAAAGCATTTTTTAAAAAGAGAAATTTGCTAACATCGAATATTAATTTAAGTGTAAGGAAGTCTTTTCTGAAGGGATTTGTGTGGAGTGTTGCCTTGTACGGGAGTGAAACATGGACGATAAGCAGTGCGGACAGGAAGAGAATAGAGGCTTTTGAAATGTGGTGCTATAGAAGAATGCTGAAGATTAGGTGGGTAGATCACATAACTAATGAAGAGGTACGGAACAGAATTGGTGAGAAAAGGAATTTTTGGCATACCCTGACTAAAAGAAGGGATCGCTTGGTTGGACACATTCTTAGACATAGGGGAATCGTAAATTTAGTATTGGAGGGAAGTGTGTGGGGTGAAAATCGCAGAGGGAGACCAAGAGAAGCGTATAGTAAGCAGATTCAAATGGATGTAGGTTGCCGTTCTAATGAGGAGATGAAAAGGCTTTCTCAGTATAGAGTAGGGTGGAGAGCTGCATCAAACCAGTCTCTGGACTGAAGACCATAACAACAACAAATTACATACTCAAATTATTAATTTTTTTCTGTACATAAGGAAACGGGAAATTAATTTGTGATTTGTTGCAAAGTGTATCATCATTCCACTGCAAGCTGATTCTTTGAAAGAGACATTTTAATTCAAGAATTTCTTCATTTTGTAATAATTTTTGAATACGAAAATAATCCTGAAATAGACATTACCATATTATCAAATTTCTTGGCAGATCTTAAGAAGAAATTTGTAGTAAGATTCAAAGAAATATACGAGTCGTCACGATTCTTAAAGTCACCTTTTGAAGTTTGTCCTGTAGAAGAATGGACGGAGGTGACTTGCGAAGTTGTTCCAATTTCAACGCCTTTACTCCAATAGATAATAGACTTGCAGGCAAACACATCCTTACACAAAAAAAAAAAAAAAAAAAAAAAAAAAAAAAAAAAAAAAAAAACACGATTGACCTGGCTGCTATGTTTGGCGCCTCATATATTTCTGAAATTTCATTTTCAAAACTGAATTTCTTCGAGAATAATTATGGCTCAAGACTAACGGTCCTGCACTTTGAAGACACTATTCGTATAAGCTGCTCCGCACGTGAAGCTAACTTTAAGTACCTGCTCAAGACCGCAAATGTAATTGTTACCACGGATTTTTTTAACAGATATACGCTCATTCCATTGTATTTAATACTTTCTTAGTTAAAATAAAAAATGGTATGTATAATGCACGTATTATTTCCATTTTATTTCCTACTTTTTGTGAGTAAAATTAAAATTAATTTTCTTTAATTTTTAATACAAATATGCTTTTCAGCCGTGTGTCGTATTATTTTGTGAGTAAAAATAAAAAAATAAAAAATTAATAAGGAACGTGAGGTTTTATATCTGGCCCTCGATAAAAATTTTCAAAGGTATCCGCACCCCATCGAAGATTACTAGCCGACCTCTGGCCTAGAGCTACGTCCCTGTCCAGAAGAACTTACTCTTAAATGGGGCAATATGAATGAAATAACATCCCAAGTCCATGGACGGGCATTTTTTCCATCAGTAAGACCTTGGATGCCACATTCAATTTTCAGTACTTGTTTGCAGCTGCAACAATCGTTACAAATTATTATTCCACAACAATAGACTGGTTTACTACATACTGCATTGTTAATATGTTATATATTTTACCAGCCACTCAGTTTCCATTAAGCCTGTGTAGTGAATGCATAGTCGGCGAAAATTTATGTTTTCGAGTCAAAATATGGAGATGGTTTCAAGTGATGACGATTCCCAAGTTTGTGGTAATAAACATGAAATGCCTGATAAATTGGAAAAAAGGGCAATTCACAAATGAAAAGCTTCTTTCTTCTACGACAACAAGAAAAAGTTCACTAAACTTTCCAGGGAAAAGGACAATGTGGATATTATCTGTTTTGACTTCTAACAGAATCCGCCATGCCCTTTACTCCCCATAAATGAAATATTCTCTTTTCTGTCTGCTTTGGGAATTCAACTTTAGGGTTCACAGTGGAAAAACAACAAAAAGTACAATGCTCACGTGGGACGGAACACAGGGCCAGAAAGGTGTTAAGTTATTTCATGCCTAAACATCTGCATTACAAGGACATTATCTTCTCAAGTTCACAAACATTACTTGTCCTCCCAGGGCTGCATTGGCCAGAACAATAACACGGCAATGGCTAGAAGATTCAAGTACATTAGTCATTACTTTCCCATGAAAGGCCATAGCTTCCTTCCATGCGACACCAACATTGCAAAAAAAGAAAAGATTAAAAGAAAGATAGAGAAGGTAGAAGCTCCTAAGAGATGTAGAAGATATTATCAAGCATGAGGCCAATTTCAACGTGGTACGGATGACAGGTGGTGATTTCCAGGAATACAAACGAGTTTTAAGTCATTATTAAAAATTGTCAGTAATAAGCAGAGCTAAGGGAAACAATGGGAGAAACAGACTTCATACTATATTTCTTGATGAAAGATCCATCCCAGTAGGTCACTTTCAGCACTCTGCCATTGTACAAAAGTCTACTGCCCATAAACTCAGAATAGCTGGAAATTCTGAAACGTCTGGTAAAGTGCCTGTCACCAGAGGCTGCAGCGTTTTATTCATCACCCATCGGATATACCCAACCTGAAAGATATAACACACTGAATGAAAAATAAGTTCTTTTTCATTGTAGAAAACAGCGACGTTTTATTCATTTATTCTATGGCATAAAACATGTAGAGGTGAAGTAATATAATTAAAATATTTTTTTTTCTTTCACGAATGTCTATTTGTTTACCATCCATTGAAAAACATCCCAAGTCCATGACTACCATGACTATATGTTAATCACTTTCGTTTAAGGAATTGCCTCCAAGTATCTGAAACTTGCAGGGAATATTAAGGTGAGAAAGTCATAAGCGATGACTAAATATAGCGTTAATACAGCGACGTTTTATTCATTTATTCTATGGCATAAAACATGTAGAGGTGAAGTAATATAATTAAAATATTTTTTTTTCTTTCACGAATGTCTATTTGTTTACCATCCATTGAAAAACATCCCAAGTCCTTGACTACCATGACTATATGTTAATCACTTTCGTTTAAGGAATTGCCTCCAAGTATCTGAAACTTGCAGGGAATATTAAGGTGAGAAAGTCATAAGCGATGACTAAATATAGCGTTAATACAGCAAAAACATCTCCTGTTATACCGTTTTTTGCCTCATCATCATCATTAGAGACTGATTATGCCTTTCAGCGTTCAGTCTGGAGCATAGTACCTCTAATAAAATTCCTCCATGATCCCCTATTCAATGCTAACATTGATGCCTCGTCTGATGTTATGCCTTTCACTTCAAAATCATTCTGCCCCGAATGTAAGTACTTTCTTCTTGGTCTACCTCGACTCCTCTTACCCTCCGCTGCCAAACTCACTAATCTTTTGGGTAACCTTGCTTCTCCCATGCGTGTAACATGACCCCACCATCTCAGTCTGTTCGCTCTAACTGGTTCATCTATGGTGTTCATTCCCAGTTTTTCTATGATTTCCTTATTATGGACACCCTCCTTCCATTGTTCTCATCTATTAGTTCCTGCAATCATTCTTGCTACTTTCATATCTATAACCTCTACCTGTTTCCATCCAACATTCACTCCCATACAACAAAGTTGGTCGAAAGATAGAGCGGTGCACTGCTAACTTAGTCTTCGTACTTACTTCCCTGTTACAGAAGAGAGTAGATCTTAGCTGAGCACTCACTGCATTAGCTTTGCTGCACTTTGATTCCAGTTCTTTCGCTATGTTGCCATCCTGTGAGAAAATACATCCCGGGTACTTGAACTGTCTACCTGTTCTAACTTTGTTCCTCCTATTTGGCACTCAGTCTGCTTGAATCTCTTTCCCACAGACATTATTTTCGTTTTGGAGATGCTGATCTTCATATTATAATCCTTGCATATCTGATAGAGCTCTGAAACACTAGTTTGCAACCTTTCAATCGAATCGGCCATTACCACTAAGTCATCCGCATATGCGAGACTGCTTATTTTGTTTTCACCTATTTTAATCCCGCCCTGCCAGTCTACTGTTTTCAATATATGATCCATGAATAGTACGAAAAACAGTGGTGACATGCTACAGCCTTGTCTTACCCCTGAAACTACCCTGAACCATGAGCTTAATTTGCCATCTACTATGCCAACTGACGGTCTACGTAAAGCACTTTAATTGCCTGCAGAAGTTTGCCTCTTATACCATTATCTTGAATAACTGACAGTAGCTTCCTCCTAGGAAGACGGTCATAAGCCTTTTACAGATCTATGGAACATACATACAATTCCCTGTTCCACTCATACCACTTTTCCATAACCTGCCGTAGGCTAAAGATCTCTAAGAGGCCTAAGCCCACACTGATTTTCATCTAACTTGTCCTCAATTAATACTCGCACTCTCCTTTCAACAATATCTGAGAATATTTTGCGTAAAACGCTAATTAAAGAGATATCTCGATAGTTGTTGCAATCTTTTCTGTTTCAATGTTTGAAAATTGGCGTGATTACTGCTTTCGTCCAGTCAGACGGAACCTGTCCCGATTCCCACGCCTTTTCAATTATCCTGTGTAATCATTTGCGACGTGATATTCCACTGTATTTGACGAGTTCCAGCTTAATTTCATCCACCCCAGTCGCTTTATTGCACTGTAATCTACTGACCACTTTCTCCACTTCCTCAGATATGATCCTGTTTCCATCGTCGTTCCATTCTACCTGAAAATCTGACACATCATTGAACGTTTCACCTACATTGAGCATTTCTTCAAAATATTCCCTCCATCTGCTGAAGGCATCCCTTAGATTGACTAGCAGATTTCCTGATCTGTCCAAAACACTTATTAATTCCTTGTTCCCTCCCTTTCCAAGATTGCTAATTACGCTCCAAAATGATTTTCCCGCGGCTTGATCCAGAGTTTCTAGCTTGTTTCCAAAGTCTTCCCATGATTTCTGCTTGGAGTCTGCTATTTATCCGTTGGCTCTGTTTCTTTCTTCAATATAACTTTCTCTGTCTGCCCGATTTCTAGTATGGAGACATTTTTGAAATGCCTTCTTTTTCTTTTTACAGGCTGATTTGACTGTGTCATTCCACCTAGCTGTCTGCTTCTTCCTCCCTTTACACACTACATTTCCAAGACATTCTCTATCTGCTTCCAGTAGTGTGTCCATGTACCTTGACCATTCCTCTTCCAGTGACTGTAAATCATTACATTCAACTAACTGGTACCTTGCCGAGATAATTGCTATGTATTTCTGCCTAATATCCTTGTCTCGGTGCTTCTCCACTCTTATTCTTCTACACATGGACCTGGCTTTCTGCTCTTTTGGAGTCACAAAACCAATTTCACTGCAGATTAAATAATGATCAGCATCAATAAATAACCCCCTGAAAACACGTGTGTCCTTGACTGTCTTCCTGAATTCCTGGTCTGTTATTATATAGTCAATGATAGATCTGGTTCCCCTTCCTTCCCAAGTATAGCGGTGAATGTCCTTATGCTTAAAGAAGGAGTTTGTGATGACTAAGCCCATACTGGAATAGAAATCCAAGAGCTGTTTTCCGTTCCTGTTGGCCTCCATATCCTCTCCAGACTTACCCATAACCTTTTCATAACCTTTTGTTCGATTTCCTATCCTGGCGTTGAAATCACCCATGAGTAAAACACTATCCTTATCCTTCACTCTAACAACTACATCTGTCCATCTCATCTTGATCTGTCCCTTCAACTACATCTGTCCATCTCATCTTGATCTGTCCCTTCACAGGGTGAATACAGTGCCACAATCCTAATTTTCTTGCTGGAGGTGGCCAAATCTATCCACATCAGTCGTTCATTTACATACCTTATTGCAATTATGGTGGGTTCGATTGCTTTCCTGATGTAAAACCCTACACCCCACTGTGCTCTTCCTACTTTAACTCCTGACAGGTAGACCTTGTATTCTCCGACTTCGTCCTCTTCCTCTCCCCTTACTCTAACGTCACTAACAGCTAAAACATCTAACCCCATCTTACTTGAAGCTTCCGCTAGCTCTACCTTCTTCCCATTGTAATCCCCATTGATATTAATAGCTCCCCATCTCATTACAGATCGTTTGCCAAGTCGTATCTGAGGAGCTCCTGGTCTGTCAACGTTCACTGGACTGGGGGTGTTTTTCCATTCAAGTCTCTGTTTATTTTTAACATTTGTTGACCGAAGAGTTTCAGTCACATTATTTTCTGGCTAATATACACTGCTCAGCCAGGACATTATGACAAATTTTCTAAGAGCCCGTATGCCCTCCTCAGGATGAGATAACAGCAGCAGGTGTCGCTATGTCACTGGAGGGACTGGAACCACATCCGCACACATAACTCAGCTAATGTCCTGAATTCGGTGGAGGGAGGCGATGTGCTCTGACATCTAACATGTGTTGGATCGGCTTCAAGTGCGGCGAGCTGTGGGGCCAGTACCGTACATCAACTGCAGGTCGCCACTTTGTTTCTTGAACCACTCCTACACACTCCTGGATTTGTGACAATGTAATGCTGTAACTTGGTGAGACATGAAAGACACGAGGCGAGACCGCAGCGTAGAATATTCAAATTTTTTAGGTGTTTGCACTGACGAGGGACTGAATGGGAAGAAACATATTGAAGACCCCCTGAAACGTTTGAGGTCAGCTACTTATGCTATCAGAGTCATTGCAAAATTTGGTGATATACATCTCAGTAAATTAGCTTATTACGGCTATTTCCATTCATTACTTTCATATGGGATCATATTCTGGGGCAATTCAACATTGAGTAAAAAGGTATTCATTGCGCAAAAGCATGTAATCAGAATAAATCCTGGAGCCCATCCAAGAGCATCCTGCAGACATTTATTTAGGGATCTAGGGATCTTCACTGTAGCTTCACAATATATATATTCACTCATGAAATTTGTTATTAACAATCCGACCCAATTCAAAGGTAATAGTACTGTGCATAGCTACAACACTAGGAGATGGATGGTATTCACTATTCAAGGTTAAATCTAACTTTGGCTCAGAAAGTGGTGAATTATGCTGCCACAAAAGTCTTTGGTCACTTTCCAAGTAGCATCAAAAGTCTGACAGATAGCCAACCTGTATTTAAAAATAAATTAAAGGAATTTCTGAATAGCAACTCCTTCTACAATGTAGATGAATTTTTAGATAAAACTTTTAAAAAATGTAATATAAAATCCTTAAATTATTGATTGTCAAGTGTAGATAACATTTACTAGACTGACACGTTCCACATCATTACGAAATGTCGTATATATGATCTATGGAACAAGTATTAATATAATCTAATTTGTCTACTCCAGTCCTCAGACAAAGAAATATAGATCTATGCATATAATACCTGACTTGTGATAAAAGATTCTAATTCAAATTAAATACCGAGCAAACAAAACAAAGCCAGACTGATCAATTTATTAATTAACCCTTTACAGCCCAATGATGCCGTACGGCATCGTCATCTGTATCTGCTCCTCTCAGCCCAACATTTGTCCAAAGATTATAAAGAACACTGCAGGACCTTCCAAAATTCATTGCATGTAGCTTGGCTACCACTATTTCGAGAAAAGAGAGGAGCATTAGACTACGATGCATCGACAAAATAATGTATTGTTGCTTAATGTGTAAGTTAGTGTACAAACAGCAAGATTTTCAAAACATTATATCACGGTAAAGGAAACAAAGTAATTTGAAAATATCATTAATAAATTATTGTAAAATGTCTAAATTAGGTGTAAACAGTTTAAAAAAGGTGTAAGGTAATTTAAAGGAGACAAATGTTGCCAATTATGCCGTATGAAGTCATCCCAAAATTCCCTCCAAAAGCTAAAACCTCCCAATAATATATATAATGGACATATCAGCAGGATGAATGAAACCAGGCTCACAAGGCAAATATTTGAGATAGCAAACAAGAGCAAAAACAAGACGAAGTGGATCACTGACAGAGAAGAGGATAATTAAAGAACTGCGAATCACACAAGACAACATAAACAATAGTGAATAGTTCAGGAACATTATAAAGAAACATACACTTAAACAAGAACACACGGAGAACAGAACAGGAAAAAAGTGGTCAGAAGAACGCAAGAGAGAACACAGTGAACGCATGAAGAGAATTTGGAAGAACGAAGGAAGAAGAAGAAGTCATAATTACTCAAGTTTAATCGCTCTCTTTAAAGGGAATTATCGAAAATAATATATAGCATTCAAATAATTATGAATATGAATATACAAAACGGACTTTGTACACAAATTAATAAAATTTTGGCTGTAAAGGGTTAATAATCCCTCAAACTTCATTGCGCCATTAACACAAGTAAACTAACTTTGCCAAGCCTACAGACACTGGCAAGTTATTGCCTACATAGAGGATCATCAGTTGGAGGGAGCAAGATCATTTTTGCAGTCCCCATTTAATTGTCATAGAAAACGCCCAACGTAGCGGAATCTAGTTCGGTATCTTGGCCGTTAATTCAAACCGACGTTGGAAGTCCGCGGTACTGTAGGGAGACGACTTGCCCGCGATTTGGGAATTCGCGCCAGTCCAGGACAGCCAACCTGACGGCTAGAAATCAGCCGCTGATTGCGGCCAGGAACACCTGTACCACCTATCCGTCCCTCGCTCTGTTAGGTTGGCTGCATGGACTCATTCGCCTACTGCGGCACATGAGCCCATTGACCGTGTCTTTAAGTAACCTTCAGAACAGCTCTCCATGCCCATTGCAGTTTCTGGAGGTGTCAGCATCGCGAGGACAACAGTTTTCGTCATCTAGTAGCAGTTACTCCCCACTACTTTGGGAGAAGTCTGTCTTAGCCAGCCAGGACACAGTCGTGACGTATTGTGCTTCGATGTAATCCGACACAAGTCAATATGAATCCTTTCTGCAAGAACTTTCTCTAATTACCACTAAGTCGATTGCCGTAATGTTGCCTTCACACTGTAGAACCGACAAAAAGACGACGAACCGTTTTAGTTAATGCTGCCTATGACAATACTTTAGAACATCGGTATCTCAAATGATCCCCTAATTGTTTTGACCAGCGTAGATGCCAGAGGCGATAATCGGCGGCAAAGAAGTACAACGTATGTAAGAATGAGTCTGTGACTGCGCGATCGATGCTTGCGCAGATATCGATGTATAGCTATGACCTGTTCTGTGGTAGCGTCTTCTACATCTACATTCATACTCCACAAGCCACCCGATAGGTGTGTGGTGGAGGGTACCTTGAGTACCACTCTCAGTTCTCCCTCCTATTCCAGTCACGTTTTGTTCGCGGAAAGATAGATTGTCGGTATGCCTCTGTGTGGGTTCTAATCTCTCTGATTTTATCTTCATGATCTCTTCGCGAGATATACGTAGGAGGGAGCAATATACTGCTAGACGTCTCGGTAAAGGTATGTTCTCGAAAATTCGACGAAAGCCCATACCGAGCGACAGAGCGTCTCTTTTGCAGAGTCTTCCACTGGAGCTTATCCATGATCTCCGTAACGCTTTCTCGTTAAGCAAATGATCCTGTAACGAAGCGCGCTGCTCTCCGTTGAATCTTTTCTACTTCCTCTATCAACTCCACCTGGTACGGATCCCACACCGGTGAGCAGTAATCAAGCTGTGGGCGAACAAGTGTATTGTAACCTACTTCCTTTGTTTTCGGACTGCATTTCCTTATGATTCTTCCAGTGAGCCTAAGTCTGGCATCTGCTTTACCGAAGATATGATCGATCCATTTTAAATCACTCCTAATGCCTGCTTCCAGATAATTTATGGAATTAACTTCTTCCAGTTGCTGACCCGCTATAGTGTAGCTAAATGATACAGGATCTTTCTTTCTATGTATTCGCAACACATTACAGTTGTCTATATAGAGATTCAATTGCCATTTCCTGCATCATGCGTCAATTCGATACAGATCGTCCTACATAAGTTTATCTAGTTTATCGAGGACAGCCCTAGATTCCATAATTTATCAAGTCTTAAGCTGCAGTCCCTATTAATTAATTTCGTCGCTAGGCGAATTTCAAAGGCTTCTTTCAGTCCCAGATAGATGTAGTCGTGGCTAAAGTTTCAACATTTTCGTACTTCACAGAGTGCTCACTATTAATACAGTGCTCCGCCGGCATCGATTTATTAGGGTGTAAGAACCGGATGCGGTATTCCGTGCATCTTTCATGGTCTATACGTCTCATCTTTCATGCACTGTACGTGCCGCCTGTGCAATGTATGAAACGCCACACACCACAAGGGAATCTCGTTAACTGCAGACTTCGAAAGCACCAAATCACCTCTGGTGGAACCGAAGAGTGTTGCTCTCTTTGATGGCGAGTAATCACATTTACAAGGTGTTTGATGACGATCAGTTCTATATTTGGCGACAGGCTAGCCACATATGGCCTGGTTTCAACCTTATTGCCCTGTGCATATGCTGGTAGGAATACCGTTTTCCTTAAGAAGCCTTATCCAGCGTAGGAGTTGGTGCTGCAGACCGCTGTCTTCAGTAATGACGTGTGCTCTGTGATCCAGAGCTCTGACGACACTCATCATCTGAGAAGGATGGTGACAGCTAGTTGCATGGATGTATAAATCCGTATTTGTCTAATTCCAATGGACTGACTGTCCCAAAGTGCCATCGTCTTTGAGATGTAGCATAACATACAAAAAATAAAAGATATTGCCGGCCGCGGTGGCCGAGGAGACTGAGGCGCTTCAGTCACGGTCTGCACGGCCACTACGGTCGGGGGTTCGAATCCCCCCTCGGGCATGGATATTTGTGCCGTCTTTAGTATAAGGTAGTTCATAAGTAGTTTGTAAGTTTAGGGATTGATGACCCTGTAGTTAAGTCCCATAAGCTTAACAAACATTTGAACTTTTTTTTAAAGACATTTCTCCTTTTAGATTTCCATTGTAAAGTGGATTTTTTAATGTATGGAAGTAGTTTAAGAATTCTTGTTAGCTATACTTACCATGGGGCTATACTACAAACGTCCCGCCATTTTCTTTGAAGTCCTCCATAAAAGTTGGCTAGCGAGGATTAAAAGGGCTACCCATGAGTCTGTTGAACAAACTCGTTGTTAAACCAGTTCGGTTTTACAAAGAGTATTCTGCGGCATTCGCCCCATACTTAGCTTGCATTTATCGCGAATCTTTAATTCAGCGCAAAGTTCCTAGTGATTGGAAAAAAGCGCAGGTGACTCCCGTTTATAAGAAAGGAAAGAGAACAGACCCACACAATTACAGGCCAATATCGTTGACATCAGTTTCCTGTAGAAATTTGGAGCATATTCTCAGTTCGTATATAATACATTTCCTTGAAACGGAAAAGCTTCTTTCTATAAATTAGCACGGGTTTAGGAAACATCGTTCATGTGAAACTTAGCTTGCCATTTTCTCACATGATATTTTGCGAGCCATGGCGCCATACTGGTGAATTGTGTTTTTCTCGGCTTCAAAAAGGCGTTCGACGCGGTGGCACACTGCAGACTGCTAACGAAGATACGAGCTTATGGAATAGGTTCACAGTTTTGTGACTGGCTGGAAGACTTCCTAAGTAATAGAACGCAGTACGTTGTTCTCGACGGCGAGTGTTCATCAGAGACGAGTGTATCGTCAGGCGTGACCCAGGGGAGTGTGATAGGACCGCTATTATTTTCTATCTATATAAGTAAGTAGCAATTTGCGGCTGTTTGCTGATGATGCTGTGGTGTATGGGATGGTGTCGTCTTTAACTGACGTAATAGCATACAGAATGACTTAGACAAAATTTTTAGTTGGTGTGAAGAATGGCAGCTAGCTCTCAATGTAGAAAAATGTAAGTTGATGCACATGAGTAGGAAAAACAATCCCATAATGTTCGAATACAGCATTAGTAGTGAGCTTCTTGATGCTGTCGCGTCGTTCAAATATTTAGGCGTAACATTGCAGAGTGATATGAAATGGAACGAACATGTAAGGACAGTTGTGAGTAAGGCGGACAGCCGACTTCGGTTTATTGGGAGAATTTTGGGTGGATGTACTTCATCTGTAAAGGAGACCGCGTATACAACGCTTGTACGACCACATCTTGAGTATTGCTCAAGTGTTTGGGACCCGCAGCAGATCAGTTTAAAGGAAGACATAGACGCAGTTCAGAGGCGAGCAGCTAGGTTTGTTACTGGTAGGTTCGACCAATGCGCGAGTGTCACGGAAATGCTCTGGCAACTGAATTGGAGATCGCTGGAGGAAAGACGACGTTCTTTTTGTGAATTTCTGCTGAGGAAATTTAGAGGGCCGTAATTTGAAGTTGAGTGTAGTACGATCTTGCTGCCGCCTACTTACATTTCGCGTAGTGATCACAAAGACAAGATAAGAGAAATTAGGGATCGTACGCGAAGCATATAGGCATTCTTTTTTTTTTTTTTTCCTCGTTCTATTTGGAAGTGGAATTGGATACGAAATGCCTAGTAGTGGTAGAGTGTACCCTCCGCCACGCACCTTACGGTGGATTGCGGAGTATGTACAGAGATATAGAAATTATTCCAAGGTGATAGCAGTGGCGGATTAAGACTGGGGCTGTGGAAAAAGAAAATGAGGCCCCTCGTCCACCTGGAAATATTGGAAATACATGTGTTACTATAAAAAAAGTAACTTTTGAGATTTGGAGGCCTGAGAACGAGAGGCAAAGGGCACTCAAACAAAAAAAGTTCTTTGCGGTGTTCGGAGGCCCCCACCCAAGACCCAGGGCGTCCCTTCCCCCTTAGTCCGCCTCTGGTTCATAGCATGTCTGTACAAGGCTGAAATGTCAGTGGTGAAGTGTTCACCAATAAGAGGCAAGGAATCTAAACTGTAAACCTTTATTCAAACTGACTAACAGAGGAGAAATGTCTGGTTCAAGTCACTTGATTTTGTTTGTGAAATATACAGTGTTGTGTTTGCCATCAGCCCATTTTCTCAGCAGTAGCCTCAATACTGAGTTTTTTTTATATAATCGTAATTCAGAGGTACAATGTTATTCACTATTGGACGAATTGGATGAACGGTGTGGTGGATCTCTCGAAGTCCCTATAACCTTGGAGGAACCACAACACACGGTTTTAATTTTTGCACAATCCTAGTAGAAAGGCAGATGCTTTCAGTAGTGAAGCAGTCATCCTTACCATAAGGAATGTGGGGTCTTTAGTTACGATGTAATATTTACCGAGCCGTGCAGGAGTAGCCGTGTAGTCTGGAGCGCCACGTTACGGATCGTGCGAGGTTCGAAACCGCCCTTGGGCATGGATGTGTGTGTTGTCTTTAGGTTAGTTTAACTTAGTTTAAATAGTTTGTATGTCTAGGAACTTATGAGAAAGTAGTTTGATCCCATAGAGAATTACAAACATTTGAACATTTTATTTACTGTAAAACGGGGTAATTTTTGACTATTTTACACTGATTTTCCCCAAAGCATTGAAACTTATTTACTTGATTTTTTAATTAAAATATGTGACTTTCTCATCCACGTGATAATAATACAAAATTGAAATTAGTGAATATATCTCGAGTATGAAAAAAAAATAACCGATCAGTGATACTCCATAGTGTGGAGTAATTCCGATCAGGGGTTTATTTTCTCTTATTATCGCTGTTACACAGGTCCATAATTTACAACTATCAGACTTTTACGTTTAAAAAAAGTAGAAACACTAAAATAGTTACAAAATAGGGAGTTTACACATTTAAATACACGAACAAGAAAATAACAACGTTACCCTAAGATTATCGAAACATTCCATTACGATCTCTCTTGAAAAAGGTGCCCTAACTCTTTTCGTGTTCTCTCCAAATCTCACCCTCAGTTCCGAGTTTCTTTTCAGAAATGCATGAAGCCACTCTAATCCTGGTCGACTGTCTTTAAATCTATTTCCACTTTCCCTGCAAGGTTAAGATAGCCCTATACGATGGTACGTAGGGTACATCCGAGTTTCTCAGTGGAAAACCCCATTTGGTACATCTAAATAATCGCTCAACAAGCGTTTCATTCTCTTCCCTGTTTAAAGCTATTGGTGCACCCACCTTGTGTTTATATTTAATTCGAACCTTATCGTTAAGGGTTACTAATGGCTCATAGAACTGTTCTGACATTCATTTTGCCCTGACGAACGGTCTTTAGCGCATTTTCCACGAAAATGCGGCAGCATTAGCACCTTTCGCTTGACCCAAGCTTCTTGACATGTTTTCACCATGTTGGTATTGCCCTACAACAAGACTATTTTCTATATAAATCCGTATAACTGCACAATAGTTTTACTTAGCAATTTATGTACCAGTTACTATGATACACAAGTAAATTAGGAACATTTAACGATATTATCTTACTCTATTTGCATCGCCTGTAAAGTTCTTCAACGGAAATTTTTACTTTTCACTTGCTTTATACGTAGGGGTACCATATGTTCATCACCAAAAAAGAGGACAGTTCATATAAAAAAGAGGACACTTTATCTTAAACATAATGTAATATACAACTTTATTGATGAAGCTCGTAAAACTACTACAAACTAAAACAGTAACCCTGTGTGGTTGTTGGAAAACGAAATATTACGAACCTTGACGGTTTATTCCTCACCATTACTCTCAGTTGTTTCACTTTTGAACCAACCATATTTGGTGGACGACGAAATCTCTCTCAAGAGCTTTTTGCTTTTTTAACAAGTACTGAGAAAAGCTCAGGCATTTCAATTCTTAGAAATTATACTGTACACTTACAGTATAATTTCAGTATATTTTAAATCTATTCGTGTCTTTTGTCACTGTGTTCACAAGAGAAAACACACGTTCTGTGTCGGCATTATGACTAGTTATAGAAATAAAGAAGTCTACAATGTTCAGTAGTTCACAATAACTAACAACACTAGATGACTGATTTAAATATGCACACCACACTTCAGCTGCTGGTATGTTATGTTTCCTTTGATAATCTTCCAAAAATTTTATAAAATTACAAAGCTTATCGGAGCACAATGTATCAATGATTATTACATTCGTTTGACTACTCTCTTGAATGATTTGTATTTCTCAAGGAGCACATATTTAACACTGACTTTCTCTTTGGCATTATGTTATATTTAAGTTCGTAATTTATTTCGAAGCAAAAGACTACCTACGATCTCGAACGCACAATACAGCTTTAACCTAAACCACAAAGTATATCAAAAGCAACGCCATTGAACGTAATGCAGAAGGCAGAATGCACTGGTTGAATACAGGATAGACAACCGGGTTCCTTCGCAGAGAAGATCCGAATCGTTTGCAACTGTCAGACCCATGCGGAGCGCGAAATTGTGAATGGAAATTTCACTCCGTGTATGCGCGTAATAGTTGCTAACAGCAACATGACACCCTGATACTATACAATGGCACAAAAACTAAGGTAGAAAACGTAGCTAAGAAACTAAAAGAAGTACACTCCAAAATAAAATTCACAGTTGAACACCAAACACAACAAGGTATTAATTTTCTTGACACATCACAACAACAAACACAAATTCCAAATTTACAGAAAACCAACAACTTCAGATGTAATTTTAAATAACTCCTCTTGCCATCCACAACAACACAAACTTGTATTTTTTAAATCAGCATTGAACCGTATAAATAAAATTCATGCTGAACCTGCTACAAAAACAAAAGAAATTAACATTCTAAAAACTGTAGCTTACAACAATGATTATGACCCAACCATAATTGGCAAATTAGATAAAAAATTACAAACCAACCATACAGTGCCTATAAACCAACCATCAGAAGCAGAACAATCCAAATACATCCCAATGCCCTTTTTCGGAAACATATCATATCAACTTGCAAAACCCATTAAACCACACAATGTCAAAATATGTTTTCACACAAACAATAAAATACAAAACAAAATAGTTCACAACACTAAATCAACCAACACACCTTTTCAAAAATCTGGCATATACAAATTATAGTGTGATAGCTGCACATGCTACTATATAGGACAAACAGGAAGGAATTTTGAAATACGACACAAAGAACATATTGATGCACTCCGTTTAAAAAATTTAAACAAGTCAAGCTTTGCAGCCCATCTGGCTGAAAACAGCCATTCCATTACAAACATAAAAACCAATCTCCAAATACCAAACACTGCAGACAAAGGAATAAAGATGGACCTTTTACAACAGTTAGAAATTTTCATCAATCACAATAAAGCACCACACACCATCTTAAATGAACAAACAGAACTAGCAAACAACTCATTCTACAAAAATTTTAAAGAGTCTTTAAACCTGAGGAAACCAAACATACATACACATACTTAGATCACATAACACCTATAATTGCCATTCCCAAATGCTACTCCAACCGCATATGTTTAATATTATAAATGCAATGTATGGATTTTTCTTCACATATTACCATTACAGTAATAAGAAATAAAGAAGACACCACTGTAAGAAAATATTGTAAATAGAAATGTATGAACACTTAAACCACTGAAACTGTAACTGGTAAATTAGTTTAAAGTAATACCTATGCATCAACTGTGATCTTTGACAATTAGCTGTACATATCTCTGTATTGTTTATGTTTGTAAAACATGTGGAAAGCGAGTGTTGTGTTATGTGGGCATCTATTGAGCACTAAAATGCTTGAAAAATCACATACCATCAATCAACAATGTTAACCAACTGTAAGTAGCTGTTTGGAATACAATTTAAACTTGTAAATATTGAAATTTAGTGCAAATGACAAAGTTCACACATAATACTTTTCTATCTCACCACAGCCAAATATGTTCCACAAGTTGTAGGCAACATATAAAGCATGTACACCGCCTGATGATGAACTGCCAGGCAGTTAGAAACCGGTTGTGGTAGTAAATACATACGAAAGGTGACTGGTTGCTGTTATTTTCTGATTTCTTCTATAGTTGCTAACAGGTTGCAACTGCAGTGCGAATGAATATGTCGCCAATAACACAAAAATAAATTTTCTTTCTCGGAACCCAAAAAAGAGGACATTTTGTAGAATTTTATAAATTCCGGCCGGACACATTTTCTTGCCTCGAAAAGAGGACATGTCCGGGAGAAAAGAGGACGTACGGTAACTCCATTTATACGCAATAGACAGTTTCGCACAACAATTACTGGTCGACTGTCAGCGACAACTGAATAAATTCTCGTAGTTCAGCCAAACAAACAACAATGTTGAGTTCAGTAATACGAGGCGCGTCCAGAAAGTAAGTTCCGTTTGGTAATAAAATGAAATTTTTATTGCACAAAATTCTACAACTCTTAAGCTACTTTTCCACATAACTGCCGAAATTTTTCAGGCATTTGTCGTAGAGTGGCACCAGGTTTTGTATAACTTCTTCATAGAAATCTGCCGCCTGTGTCTTTAACCAGCTGGAAACAGTTTCTTTCAGCTCGTCGTCATTGGTGAAGTGATGACTCCCAAGGAAAACCTTGAGATGTAAGAACAGATGAAAGTCGCTAGGAGCGAGGTCAGTGCTGTACGGAGGATGGTCAAACACGTCCCAGGCAAATCCCTGTAGGAGGTTGTTCGTCACATTTGCTTTGTGTGGTCGTGCGTTGTCGTGAAGCAAAACAACTCCTCTTGACAGACAGCATCGCAAATTTGCCGATAAATTTCACTTGGTTTCACTTTCCTCGCATTCAGAAACTGTGGTGTCGCACAAGTATGAAGTGCGCGCCAAGTACTTACGCCGCGCGCCGCCATGCACGCACGGCGCGGCGTTCTAACGACGACAGCCACGAGCGCCCTCTGCTGCAACTCCGCTCGTGGTCACGACTGCTGCATCGGCCACTTGGGAATCAGATAGGAACCAGTTAAGACTTGGCTATCGTATAGGTACTAGGAATCATCAGTAGGCAGACCTCTATATAAACTATGTATCAGCATTCTGCAGTCAAGAAATATGTAAAAGTTAAGTATTACTAAGTCTCTATGAAATATATATCTCGTTCTAATTTACTCTAGTGTTTCCAGTTTCTGCTGTCCCACTGGCTGGTCACCTCCGTACCTGCACACGCGTGCATCCTTTATTCCTGTGTCGGTCTCTTTCTACTCGGCCACCGACACTCAAGACAACCGGCGGAAACTAGACACAAAAGCGGCCACGAGGCTGGGACAGAAATGAAATCGTATCACCGACCTGATTTCACAGGCGGCGGGATTTTCAGTCAACGCCGACATTTCAAACAAGCAGAACAAAGCGTACGTATCTGATAGCGATCTCCAAATGGCGCACGTTCTTCTCCTTGATACACATCGTCTACAGCGCATGTGCGGAATTGCAGTCGCAACGCTGCAGCGGAGATAAATTGAAACGGAACTTACTTTCTGGACGCGCCTCGTACATCGCGCACTGACTGCATTGTTATCGCAGTTCCGCGGGAGAGTTCAAATTTCTTCATACAGGCCAAATAACCGCTATTGCCCCACTATGAGGCTATTACCCCGTTTTACGGAACTATCATGACAGATTTTACGATACATTAAAACGGCGGCGTTACATATATCAGGCGAAAGCCAATATTTTTGATTTTGTGGACTGGGAAGGTTAGATCCGCTCACATGCTGTAACCCTGCGGCACTTTGGGTGTCGCTGCCATTATCACCGTACCCGTCGTGATGGTGACCAGTAACGCTAGATGGGGGAACGGCGTCACGCTGTAACGACGCGACGTACCCGTGAGCGGGCTATCTGCAGCGCTATTTTCGGCCGTGTGTGGAACCGTCCGTCTGCGTTACGACCCATAAAACAGGGGTTCGCCTGTCTTACAGCCCCCCCCCCCTATCCCTCCTGCAGTAATCGTGCCGTCGGCGGATAAAATACGAGGCGCCTCTAACCGGACACCTCCCTCTGGCGTGTCCGCTTTCGCCGATACTTGAGGTCGACATGGAAACGACGGTCTGCTTTTATGGTTACAGAGGGGAGAAAAAGTAACTATTCGGTCTCCCTTTCTCACACTTCTCCCGTTACACAGATACGAAGACGGAAATACAGGGTTTCGCGTATAGTTTTATTGCTGCAACATTCTGCAGCGTTTCTAGCCCAGTCAAACTGTCAGAAAAAATGCCTATACCTTGCAAAAGGTGGGGTAGAAGATTTATTTTTTTCAACTCGTTCGTGTGGTTGGAAAGATTAGAAAACCAAGTTTTGCCATCAAAATTTCTCTTGGAGAAAATATCTGGAGTCAAAAAGTTTCGAAAATTTCGGACTTTTTTCAGTTTTTTTTTTTTTTTTTTTTTTTTTTTTTTTTTTTCAAAATATCTCCGTTTTTGTGCTCCTACCGCGTTTACGTCTCAGTTCTTTTTTAAATACCACAAAATTCTCTACCAATTTGATTCTTACCATTTCTTTTCTACTCCCAATACCCAAGGCGCTACAGTGCGTCAAAAAACGTCAAATTTTCAAAATTTGTGCAAAGTGGAAAAATATCTAATTTTTGAGCAGTGTTATTTCAGTGTAACTTTGTGTAATACAAATATAATATATCATGTTGTATGTTGGAATTTACCATCTCATTTTTAGGTATTCAATTTTTCTATATTCAACGTGGTGATTTCTAAAAATGTTTGTTAAGCTTAAGGGACTTAACTACGGGGTCATCAGTCCCTAAACTTCCAAACTACTTATGAACTACCTACAACTAAGGACGGCACAAATATCCATGCCCGAGGGGGGATTCGAACCCCCGACCGTAGTGGCCGTGCAGACCGTGACTGAAGCGCCTCAGTCCCCTCGGCCACCGCGGCCGGCGGTGATTTCTGGGCACCCAACTATTGTGATTCGTACATCACTAGCCGAAGTTTTTCTATAGGTCACACAAATTCTGTATGTGTGTGTGTGAGAGAGAGACAGAGAGAGAGAGAGTGTGTGTGTCTGTCTATATCTCTTAATTATGTATTTTTGTATTTATAGTTGTAATCATGCTCACAGTGTTTGTTAAAGATATGAAGTAACTACGAAGAAAAGATCCTAGTAACTCCATTCTTGCAGTAACACACTGTAATGGTACGAACCCTTAATTCAACTAACTTTGTCTAATGGGATGACTTATTTCTGCTACATTTTGCTTATTGCTGTCCGCAGACATATACATATAGTAGCTTAACGCCCGCTGCGTCGCATGCGAAGGCTGGTTGGTCTGCACCAGTTGTTTCTCCCTCTTAATATAAATGTTCGTAGATATACCTTATGTACTATCACAATGAAATGTCGTGATACTACTTGTAGCCGCGGCAGAATGGCCGTGCGTATTGAGGCACCATTCTGCGGTGCGTGCTGCTGTTCGCCGTCGGGGTTCGATTCGCCCCTCGGTCATTGGTGTTTGTGTTGTCCTTAGCATGAGTTAGTCTAAGTTAAAGTTAGTTTAATTAGTTTGTAAGCCTTATGGACTGACGACCCCTTAGTTAAGTCTCTTAAGATTTACAAACATTTGAACATTTGATTTTATTACTTGTAACCCGCTATGGCAGTCCTTAATAGTTGAATTTCGAAAAATACGCCAACATATGTCTTTTAAATTCCATCTAAGTATGCAAATGACATTTTTTGTAATTCTGGATTCAAAATTGGCTTAGTAGCAACGTATTTTAAAAAATGTTTAATTACCTATTTCACCCCCCAAATGATTTATTTTCTGAAACTACCAAAACACGTGTCTTTTTAATTCTGATCAAGAAAACATGTACCAATTTATGTGGTTGCAGCTTCAAAGTTATCTTAATAGCAAAGATTATCGAAAAAAAATCTCCACAATTTAACCCCCATTAAAGTTGAAGTTCCAAAAATACCGAAACAAGTATTTTTTACATTCTAACCAACAATACAAATATAAATTTTTGCAGCTCTAGCTTCAAAATTGTGTTAATAGCAACGTATTTTCAAAAAGTATATTTCATCCCCTTTTTTACCCTCTTACTCGTTGAATTTACAAAAATACTGAAACTCGTGTTTTTTTAATCTTGACCAAAATTCCACATCCGAAGTTTCGTAGTTACAGCTTAAAATTTCAGTAAACAGCAACATATTTTTGAAAATAAGTTTTTTCGTCTCATATTTTACCTCCTCACTGGCTGAATTTCAACAAATAACGAATCACGCATCCTTTTAATTCGAACCCTGAATTAAAATCCGACATTTTGTGTGTTATAGCTTCAAAATTGCCTAATTAGCAAAGTATTTTCAAAAAAAAAAAAAAAAAAAAAAAAAAAAAAAAAAAAAAAAAAAAAAAAAAAAAAAAACTTTCATCCAATATTTCACCACCTTACGGACGAAATATCAAAAATTCCTTCTTAAATGACGCCTACAGAGTAAGTTCAAAACCATCTACAAATTTCAAGTTTGTATCTTCAGTGGTTTGGGCTGGGCGATGATGAGTCAGTCAATCAGTCAGTCAGTAACGATATTGCCTTTTAAATAAAGAGATTTGTAAAACTCAGCTTTCTATTTCAAAGTCAGGGAATTTTTAACTAGGGCGGCATCTACTAAATAACTGACTACAACATGAGTGTTGCCTTTTTACTAAAATTGTTTATTGCACATTGCATGATTATGTCTGGCGAGAACAACTAAATTCTTTAGACTACGACTGATATGATTAACTCGAGCCCCTAATATTACTAACACTATAGCTACGTGAATACTTAATCATTTAGATAATGTTCCTAAAATGATTGCTACTGAATTTCAATGTTGTATAAACACACACACACACACACACATATATATATATATATGTGTGTGTGTGTTTGTGTGTGTGTGTGTGTGTGTGTGTGGTGTCCCAGCTATCTTGTCCACCCAAAATATCTCTGGAACAATAACAGCTATTGGAAAACGACTTTCACCGGTATCAATGTACGACTGGGGCCCATGAATGTACGTATTTGGAAACATTCTAAAACGAAAGCAAATGTGTTTTTTAAAACAAACTTATGTTTTTTTTAAATGGTCACCCTATATTTTTTTCTTCAGCAATCCATAGCGTGACAAATCACATAAACACTGGCGTTGGTTGCATCCCAATATTCCAATTACATCCCGAGATATTGCGACGAGAAGTTGACGCTTGAAAAACCCGAAATACGCTGCTAGCGCACGTCCTGAGGCTCAGGCGTTAACCCCATGCTGCCCGTAATCGCGATGTGATTGACATGCGTAATCGCACTTCCATACTTATCAAGAGGTCCGAAACGACTAATACGGTCTTCTGCATCAACTCTCATAGCCGGCCGCGGTGGCCGAGGAGACTAAGGCGCTCCAGTCACGGTCTGCACGGCCACTACGGTCGGGGGTTCGAATCCCCCCTCGCGCATGGATATTTGTGCCGTCCTAGTTCGTAAGTAGTTCATACGTAGTTTGTAAGTTTAGGGACTGATGACCCCGTAGTTAAGTCCCATAGACTATACAAACATTTGAACATTTTGAACAACTCTCATAAGCATATAATGGTTTCCCTCTTGCACGTTTTATATGTCTACGTACACAATATGAACCAGTACCGATCGGTATACACCAGTAAGGTTGTCTTATTTATCCTGCACACCAAAAATAAGGTTTATCGAATGCGTTAAATGACCCATTGTGCCTTTCGCGCACTCGTTCATCCAGGGCCTAGCTCTTCCTAGACAAGTGTCCAACGTAGATCCCACTACAGCCACAGTTACCACTTCGCCTTGTTCGTGATTCGCGACCCATGCAAACTCCTGTACTTCACCACCCTCAAAGCATTCCATTTGTTGTTGCTTTGGCGTGCAGTACACCGCTTGCCAGTGTAGTCGTGCATCAGAGTAATCTAGTGACGGCACGGAGGTAGTACATATTGTGAGTAAACGTTTTGTTGTGGACCTTATATTGTATTATGTACAAACATGAAGATATGGTAGAAATGCTGCTGTTCTGTGGAGAATGTACGTTGACGGGAAATACAATATTAGATTGCTTGCTTGTTTATAGTACTGTTAGAGAACATTATGATTATTACGTTAATATGTATGTTTTCTACCCTACTCTACATACACGTACTGTACCCTCTTGTAGGCGGGCGAAATTCTGTTGAGGCAGAACGACTATACAGTAGACGATTTCCTGACAAGCCATCGCCTTTAGCGCCCGACGTTTGGACGTCTCACATCTCGTCTACGTGAAACGGGAAGCCTAAATCCAGGACCTAGACATCGCCCCAGAACACTCACAGAAGTTGCTGTGCTCGCTACCGTAGCTGTGAATCCTCACATCAGCGCACGTCAAATTGAACGTGAAGTTGGTGTGTCGAAATGAAGTGCACAGAGTATCCTTCATCGTCATAAATGTCATCCTTACCATGTTCATTTACACCAGGATCTTCATGGAAATGACTTCAGCAACAGGGTAACATTTTGTCGGTGGGCTCAGCGAAAACTTCTGACTAATCCAAATTTTTTCGCAGATGTTTTCTTTACCGACGAGGCATCATTCTCCAAGAAAGGAATTGTCAATATGAGGAATATGTATTATTGGTCCGCAGGCAATCCAAAATGTCTCCGTCAGGTAGAGCATCAACGTCCGTGGAAAGTGAATGTTTGGTGTGGGATTATTGGAGATACCATTGTCGGACCTTTCTTTGTAAATGGCGTCCGAAATGGCAGACAGTACTCCAGATTTATACGACACAATCTTCCTGTTCTCTTGAACACCGTATCTCTGAACAGGAGAATGGTCATGTGGTATCAGCATGACGGATAACCTGCACATAACGACTTAGGAGCACGACGACTTCTGAACCGTAAGTTCCCTGGTAGGTGGATTGGACGTGGTGGCCCAGTTAGGTGGCCTGCCAGATCTCCGGACCTTACACCGCTGGATTTTTTTCTTTGGGGAGCAGTGAAGGATGCTGTTTACCAACATGAACCAACAACACCAGAGGACATGAAGCAACGCATTATTGATGCTTATACAGCCATCAAAGAGGAAACAGTAGCACGAAGTAGGGCATCCTTCATCCACAGAGTGACCCTATGTATGCAAGCCAATGGTTATCACTTTGAGCATGATATGTGAACGCTATATTTAGTATTTAGTGCTGGTATCACAGTGCAAGTTTCTACAAAGGGCCATTTTACCCAGTGATGTTCAGAAACATTTGTTTGAAACAATTTGTTATGTAAAGCATTAGATAAACATAACATTGATAATTATGTGATAATAAAACTAATTGGCTAAACATGTTTACATTCATCTTCTATGTCTTACCTGAACTTCCCAAATCAAAACATTTTACCTAAAAAACGGTAAAACATGTAGTCCATTTGCTCGTTTCACTAAAACCATCAACATGAATTTTACTATTATGAGTGAATGATTCGTAGTCACTTGCGCTAGATCTACAGTAAAGTAAAGTTTTAACGTTGAACGGCATTACCTTTTTAGTAACGAATTAATGATAAGCGAAGTTAACTTTGTGACTAACGTTGAGGTACACTGATATGTTACAGAACCGCATCACCCTTAGCCTGTGGGATAAATACCTACTGGAATGTACGACTTTAATGCAGGGTGGTAGCAGACCGTATTATTCGTTTCGGACCCCTTGGTAAGTATGGAAGTGCGATTACACATGACAATCACATTGCGATTACGGGCAGCATGGGGTTCACGCCTGAGCCTCAGGACATGCGCTAGCAGCGCATTTCGGGTTTTTCAAGCGTCAACTTCGTGTCGCAATATCTCGGGGTGTAATTGGAATATTGCGATGCAATCAACGCCACTGTTTATGTGATTTGTCATGCTATGGATTGCTGAAGAAAAAATATAGGCTGTCCATTTGAAAAAAAACATAAGTTTGTGTTAAAAACACATTTGCTTTCGTTTTAGAATGTTCCCAAATATGTACATTCATGGGCCCCAGCCGTACATTGATACCGGTGAAAGTCGTTTCCAATAGCTGTTATAGTTCCAGAGATATTTTGGGTGGACAAGACAGCTGGGACACACTGTATGTATACAGGGTGTTTCACTAAGTGTGTTTGCCTCTGTAACTTACAGCACAAAGATATAATTTTTTAAATGAAAAAATAGTTTTTTCTATCGTGCATTCGATTGGTTGAAACCAGCTGCGTCCAAATCAATTAAAATTACATTCCTATAACTATTAGTTTTGAGCTACGACCCTTCAAAGTTTCAGAGGCAGATACCACAAACGCTGCGCATAATGCAATGCGCCTTCTAAATGTGGTGCGGCCGAGTTGTAACGTCGCCGGTGTCACGGAGCGAGAAGCTTCCTCGATGCGCTGTTAGACTGCCGACTGTCGCCCCACACGGCCGTATACCCGACAGTTGGAGCCACACAAACAACCGGGGTCAATATACCACAGTTACTGACATCGGATGATGATGGAATACACGAACAACGTTGACATGTTGCTGATGCTCGGCGAGTGCCGACACGATGCCACTGAAGCAGCCACGGCGTATGCCGTGAGATACCCTAGGCGAAGAGACCCGGCAGCCATTACGTTCTTACGTGCCAAACAACGACTTCGGGAAACAGGCAGCTTTGTAATTCGCCGCAGTAACAGACGAAGACCTGCAAGAAGTGAGGAGACGGAGGTGTTTGTTTAAGCTCCACTACACCACGATCCTCATGTCAGCTTACGAGCCGTTGCTGCAGTCGCTGGTGTCAGTCTCACATCTGTGTGGCGTATAGTACACGGCCACAGGTTTCACCCGTACCGCCTGTCACTGACCCAGGAGCTGCATGGGAACGATTTCCGTGCAAGAGTGACATTCTGTGAGTGGGCCATGCGTAAATTCACGCTGGAGTCTTTACAAAGTGTTATGTTCTCCGATGAGTCCACGTTCACAAATTATGGTGCAGTGAATCGCCATAACATGCACTACTGGGCCGCATACAATCCTCCGGGGTACGACCTGTCGACCGTCAACGTAGGTGGTCTATTAACGTGTGGTATGGAATCCTTGGGGATGAAATCATCGGTCCACACTACTTCCCAGGTACACTGACAGGTGAGTTATATCGCGCTTTTATAGCCGACAGTTTGGGTGGTCTCCTTCAACATGTCTACACACGAGAGTCCATATGTGGATGCAGCACGATGGTCACCCAGCCCATTCTGCGCGTGCTGGACGCAGCTGGTTTGAACGATTCCAATGCACGATAGAAAAAACTACTGTTCCATTTAAAAAATTATGTCTTTGTGCTGTAACTCTTTGGAAATAATACAATAAACTATGTTCATAGCTCCTCAGAAAGTGTAACATTTCTTGTGTTGACCTACCGCATTAAAATTTCCCGTCACCTATTATTTTATAAGTTACAGAGGCAAACACACTTAGTGAAACACCCTGTGCATATAAAATAAGAGTCAGCGAGCGATGAAAAATATTTTGAGTTCGGACAAATGTTTCAGACATCAAAGTGCACATACGCCTGTGGCAATGTTGAACACCCATCGTCTCCTGGATTTCACTGCATTCACAATACACGTCTGTCGTTAAGATTCAACTGCCATCGACTGATCTTGGTCGCTCCAGGCCGTCGTTCCTATACGAGCTGTGACGTCATTCCAGTAATACGTCACCTAACGACCTTTAGTGATTCTCTCAGTAGTGTATGAAACTTTTTATATAATGATTGAAATGATGATATGACGGCATCGTTCGATGTGAGCTAAGAGTCTAATGCAAATACATACATTACTTCAATTTCTAACACTGATAATACCACGAAAATCTTAAGTTTAAAGAAATGAATATTTTCAGCATGACGAATAAATAAGTCTTTCGGCCGTCGCACAATGAATATTTAAGCAAGTAGTTAGGTGAAGTGTTTTTAGGTAGATTTTCCATTCCTCCTTCATTCCATTGTTCAGAATTACTGTGGTCATAAATTTTAAACAAATTACGGTCGACAAACAAATTAATTTCTTTTACAAAATTAACAAAAATAATGTATACTAAACAGATAATAACTTGTGTTTACGACACCTCCTGCAACTTATCACTGCCTCGCTGTTTATGTATCTGTCTTGTATTAATTGTTATTAACAAGTCAAAATTGTTTTTTCTTAAAAATGCATTATTATGCGCAATATAAATGTTGCAGATAATACGGTTATACCAAACTTTGCGTCTGAGACCTTTCATTTGAGTCCTCGCTCATTACTGTAGTTCAATTAGTGTAGCCTCTGGATTTTTCCAAGTAAATAAATATTACGTTTATGAATAACTATTGAAATATGAAATTGTTATAAATGATGTCAACACATTACCTCAATCGCGCTGTTCTCCTCTTTTATTTGCTTCTCCGTGCTAGTCTGTAACTCTAATAGTATCAGCATGTTGTTGTGGTCTTCAGTCCACAGACTGGTTTGATGCAACTCTCCACAATACCCTATCCTGAGCAAGCCTCTTCATCTCCACATAAGAACGGCAACCTACATCTGTCTGAATCTGCTTACTGTATCCATCTCTTGGTCTTCCTCTGCGGTTTTTACCCCACACACTTCCCTCCAACGCTAAATCCACAATTCCTTGATGTCTAAGAATGTGTCCTACCAAGCGATCCCTTCTTTTCGTCAAGGTATGCCAGAAATTTCTTTTCTCCCCAATTCTGTTCAGTACCTCCTCATTAGTTACGCGGTCCACCCACCTAATCTTCTGCATTCTTCTATAGCACCATATTTCAAAAGCCTCAATCCTCTTCCTGTCCGCACTGTTTATCGTCCATGTCTCACTCCCATACAAGGCAACACTCCATACAAATGCCTTCAGAAAGGACTTCCTTAGGCTTACATCAATATTCGATGTTAACAAATTTCTCTTTTTCAAGAACGCTTTTCTACCCATTGCCATTCTGCATTTTATATCCTCTGTACTGCGACCATCATTTGTTATTTTACTGCCCAAGTAACAAAACTCATCTACCTCCTTTATTGCTTCGTTTCCCAATCTAATTCCTTCAGCATCACCTGATTTTCTTACACTGCATTCCATTACCCTAGTTTTGCTCTTGTTAATGGTCATCTTATATGCACCTTTCAGCACACTGTCCATTCCGTTTAACTGCTCTTCCAGGTCCTTTGCTGTCTCTGACAGAATTACTATGTCATCGGCAAAACGCAATGTTTTTAATTCTTCCCCCTGAACTTTAATTCCTTCTCCAAATTTCTCCTTGCTTTCCTTTATAGCTTGCTCAATGTACAAATTGAATAACAATGGAGAAAGACTACAACCCTGTCTTACTCCCTTTCCAACCACTGCATCCCTTTCATGCCCTTCAACTCTGACAACCGCTGTCTGGTTTTTGTACAAGTTGTAAATAACCTTACGCTCCCTATATTTTACTCCTGCTTGCTTCAGAACTTGAAAAAGTTAGCATAGTAATTAAAAATAAAGACAATGCCGTTTTGCGGCGGGAAAAATGGTAGTTGAACACGACGTCACGTTAGCCAGCGTGTTCTCCATGTGGAGTTCAACCTCGGATGGGAAGCTGGGCGAGTCGTACCTCCTCGCAGCGGCTGACTGCCTGTTTAGTCGCCGCAACTTTCGAGGGTCTCCGCTGTCAAACAAACTCTACTGCGTTCACCGAAACCAGAGGCAGACTGTAAACATGCAGGGGCGCGTGACCAGGGGTGTACAAAAACGGGGCACTCGCTCAATGTCGCTGCCTATGTGTCAATCGATGTGGTTCCAAGTTGTAATGGAATAGGGACTGCGGCTGTTGGTCAAGTTTTAATTCCAAATTCTTAACTTACACCTAACAGCCGTAAAGTATATGTATGTTGTTTTATTTAACGACTGGTTTCGGTCTTACATTAATTCTTCTGTATATTTTGTATGACACACGTACAGCATGATGTCACAGATACAACACTGATTTGCAACTTAATTTGTGTAGGGCCTGAGGATGGTATTAATCCAATACCGAAACAAATGGTTAAATAAAACAGCATAAACTTCACGGCTGTTGGTGGATAAGTTAATAATTTGCAATTAAAACCTCTGTATCAGTTGTAAAGAGGTTGTGTGTTTTTTCTATATAGCAGCGATATTAGACGCCACAGATATTCAAAATTAATTTCTTCTAATAATTCATAGAATCTCTGAAAATTCCCCAAATCAGCATTTTCGTTACGACAGTAAGAACTATGTCAACAAATCATGTATTTCGTATCACATTGCCGCGATGGAGTAGCCGAGCGGTCTAAAGCGTCTCGCTGCGGAGCGCGCGGTTGCTCGCCGTGGAGGTTCGAGTCCTCCCTGGGGCATTGGTGTGTGTGTGTTGTCCTTAGGTTAGTTTACCTAGGTTTAAGTAGTTTGTAAGCTACGGACTGATGACCACGCAGTTTGGTCCGATAGAATTACAAACATTTGATTTTCGTATCACATTTGTGTGAAAGTCATCAACACTTTTTGTAAGCATTAATCCTTCTTCTTCTTCTTTTTTTTATTTTTTTTGTGACTTCAAAGGTTGTATGGCCTTGTAATCAATTACTGTATGATAAACTGACGAACGACCAATGCGCGTAGATGCAGCTGTTTCTATAACAATACCTGTCATTTATAGTTCTGGATACAACAGCTGCGTTTTATATACATTAAGAACTTGATGTTTTCTTCTTTGATCGCTTCTTGCGTGAATTCAAAACGTAGGATGACATAATAAGTTAACACTTGCGCCATACAGACGAGAAAGTGTTAAAGAGAGAGACCATGAAAGCTCAATACTTATGCTGTTATTGAGCACCTGGTCCTTTAAGATGAAATTACCAGCCAGACTCTAATATATCTCCTCATAACAAACAAAAACGCTTTACACCTGAAACGGATGCGGCGGCATTGTGTGAGCACCTCTATTTTGTCCACCCCTGGTCATGCGCCTCGCTGTGTTTACAGTCCGTCTCCCGTTTAGGTGAACGGAGTATAGTGCGCCCTGCACTCCAAAGGGGTGTTGTACGTTGTTGTTACGTCACAACAGAATAGACGATGAGAGAGACGTACAGGGATGCAGTGCAGCAAGTGGCAGGGATGGCTACTTGCCGGTTCCCTCTGACGTCACTGCTCCGTGCTGCCAGCTGATATTGGAGGCTGCTGCCGTCCCCGCAGACCTCTGGGCCTGCTGGTGGAATTGCCACCGCCTCCTCCGATTTCCCGTGCAGAAGAGGGCAGCGGAACAGCGCGTCTTAAACGTTTTGTGCCGGCCAGCCGCAGTTATCCGCCGGCCCTGGAGATATTCACTGGCCCCCTCTGTCTCCTGCCTGGAGGCAAGGCGAGGCTCCTCTTTATAGCGCCGCCTCATTTCCCGTAGGAGCGCCCGTAAAGAGAGCAGCCTTCACTTTGCGATTCATTGCTTCCGGTCCCGTCGGGTTTGCCTGAAAAACGATTCCGCAGTATTACTCGGAAGTTTAATTCCATAGTACTTCGGAATTGGCTTACTTTTATTCACTGGGTGTCTTTGAAAAAATTTAGAATAAAAAAAGGAATTTCTTCATTACTGAAGGTAACCGTACGATTTTGTTTGTTGCATTGGCAGCACTGAAAGTCCCTCTTCGCCGGTGCCCGAGCGTTACATGTACAAACAGATTGATATCGGATATTTTCATAAAAACTGTTCATAGGCAAACATAACTTTAAGGGGACTAAATTGGCTATGAAGGGCGCTCGAAAAAGAAAAAAAAAAGTTAATTTTACTACAGGGAGTGCGCCTCGGTTGCACAGTGGTAGAGTGCCAGACTATAAAATCCAACGGTCGCTGGGTCGATCCCTGCCAAGTCCTCAGATTTTTATCTGTCACTTTGCACTTCTTACACCTCTGGCGGTATTGCTCATGTGAAAAATATTGAGTAGCACCGTGGTTCGGAACCCACGTTAAACTGTAGGTCCCCCTATAACTGGCTAGGTAAGTCAGTTCGAAGGTCGGAGGAAGGCAACGGCATACCACCTCCAAACAGGACCATGCCTAGTAAAGCACTGTGGTGTTCAAACCAATCTTCAGATTGTTGACTGCTTTACCTTTAGTTCTTCGGAATTGGCTTAATTTGATTCACTGGGTGTCTATGAAAATATTTACAACTAAAAAAATCCCACTGACATGTTATACGGCCCACTTTAGATATGTAGTTTTATAAGTATTTTTGCAAACATTTTGGACCAAAATAATAATCTAAATAATAAAAAATGAATTAGTAAGTGTCTGAAACCCTTTTAAGGGAAAAATAATTAGGTAGTGGCGGGTTCCGAAACACTGACCTTCAGGGTCACAGTCCAACGCACTGCGCTATAGCTAACAATAAGAAGTTTCGTTCTACAATCTCATACTATTGATGGCCGTCGTTAACTGATGCCAATATGGCATTTGTGGACAATAGATTATCATTTATCGTACGAAGAACGACGTGTTTTTGTTAATTCTTGAGTGTGCCATTGCTTTCAAGTGACAACGTGTAAGTTACAATAAGAAAATCATCAAATACGCAACGCGAGATGGCGTATGCCAGAGAGAATTCTGGGCGAGGAATGTCACGTGACATCTGCGGACGGCTGGTTTTCGTTAATTCAATGGAGAGTATCAAAACTCCGTTGTTTTTGCCAATATCTCTCAAACGATACGAGATATGAAGAAAACATAAGGGAACAAAGCTGTAGAGAATTTTCTCTTCTACAAATTCGGTTATTCAATTTTTGCGTCCGATGAACGGTTTACTTGCAATTAAAATTATATTATATACGGCTTTTCTTGTATTACTAACGTATTTCTTGTCCGAAATATTTGTAAAAGCGAGGTTCTGGTCTCTGGTAGCCAACAATTATGTCTGTAAAATTCGGTGCCAATCAGTAGAACGGTTCGTCTTAAAAACTGGGAACACGTTACAGAGAGACAGACAGACAGACAGACATCCCAAAATCGCCGTTATTTTTGCCAATATCTCTGAAACGATACGAGATATAGAGCAAAGTTGTAGAGACTTTTCTCCTCTACAAATTAGGTTATTCAGTTTTCGTGTCAGATGGATGGTTAAGCCATTATTTTAATTTAAAAGACGATCGCCAAGGCCCACTTTTAGTGTTACTACCATAACTTAAAATGGGCCAAAAGAGGAATTTCTTCATTACTGAAGGTAACCGTACGATTTTGTTTGTTGCACTGGCAGCACTGAAAGTAGCTCTTTGTCACTGCCCGAGCGTTACATGTACAAACAGATTGATGTCGGATATTTGCATAAATCTGTTCACAGCCAAACATAACTTTAGGGGTACTAAATTGGCTATGCAGGGCGCTCGAAAAATTTATAGTTAATTTTACTACAAGGCTAATTAGCTGGATTAACAAATGTTCCTCTGTATTCTAATTACAAATCTTGTGCGTTCTGTACAAATTTCCTCCAGACAGGCAATCGTTGTAAACAACTGTTGTAAAATGTCTTATTTCTATTATGTGATGCCGTATGACAGGAATAGCTAATGAATTATCATAAGTACCTAAATATATTGAACATTTATTATCCTTTATGACCAGAAACTCGACTGAATTGTGGGGAAAAGGAATTTCTGGCATATTCTGACTAGGAGAAGGGATAGGTTGGTTGGACGCATTATGAGACATCAAGGAATTGTCAACTTAACATTAAAAGGAAGCGTTTGGGGTAAAAATCGTAGAGGGTAACCGAGGGCTGAATACAGCAAGCAGATTCAAAAGGATGTAGGTTGCAATTCGCTCGATACAATTGAAGAGCAGACTCGTCGGTCGAGGCAACATGTTTCCAGTCATCAGGAGTACAGTGTCGGTGTTGACGGCTCCAGGCGAGAAGAGGAAAGGCTTTGCGTCGTGCAGTCAGCAACGGTACGCCAACTCCAAAAGCCCATACCACAGAGCCTATACCAGACCTCCAAGCGCTAATAGAAAGTACTGAAGCTCAAATCATTACAATGCAGTTTCAATGCAACAGTGGACGCCACTTGCTCACGTACTGACGTATGTAGCCCAAATTTCACATTTTAGTCGAGTAGCTGTTACTGAATATTCATATTCCGCAAGTTCTATTCGTAAGATATGGAGACTGATTAGAAGCTGAAATAGTCTGCGATCATTGAATTCTTCGCAAAAGAGGGGTGCGGCTTCGCTTACATCCAGAGGAGGCTGTAAAATATTTATGGAGACAGCGCTGCTAACAAGAGCCGTGTGCAGAGATGGATGAAGACGCTTAAAGAAGGAGAAACCAGCAGTGAAGACGAACCACGCAGTGGCAGGGCAATTAACAGCGACCACTGATATCGAGATTGATTGTTGACAGAGTTCATGTAAGGTACACGAAAATATTAGATTTACAGATCAGTAGGACGAGCGCTACTGAGGTAACAGAAATCGATGCTGAGACGTCCATATTAGTACGTGGAGTATGAGCAGATTCTCCCATCCATTCCATGATACAGGTGACTGTCTCGGGACACATTATTCCACCTCTGTTTCACGTGTCGACGTAGTTCTGCAAGATTTGAGTTGACAAGTCGCATGCTTCAGTCGTCGGCCCATTGTTCGCCGCACGTGCTCGACTGCTGAAAGTCCACACCGCGATGGCCAGGGAAGTTGCCGTGCGATCTGGAGGACAAGTCAAGATCCAATCCATGTGCTGTGTACCAGCGAGCACTGCCCGTTGGTAGAAGACCTCCTTGTTGTTGCAAGAATGCCAAAAGATTACAACACTCTGCATGTACTGAGGGCTGCTAAACGTTCTCTGCAAAAACACCAAAGGTGGTCGAGAGTTCTGGCTCAAAGAAATAAACAAAAGTGTGAAGTAATACATATGACCACTAAAAGAAATCCGCTGAACTTCAATTACGCGATTAATCAGTCAAACCTTAAGGTCGTAAATTCTACTAAATACCTAGAAGTTACAATTACGAACAACTTAGACTGGAGAGAACACACAGAAAATATTGTGGAGGAAGCCGAACCAAAAGTTACGTTTCATAGGCAGAACTCTTCGAAGATGCACCAGCTCCGCCAAAGAGACTGCCTACATCACACTTGTGCATCCTCTCCTGGAGTACTGTTGCCCCTTGTGGAGAGAACACACAGAAAATATTGTGGAGGAAGCCGAACCAAAAGTTACGTTTCATAGGCAGAACTCTTCGAAGATGCACCAGCTCCGCCAAAGAGACTGCCTACATCACACTTGTGCATCCTCTCCTGGAGTACTGTTGCCCCTTGTGGGACCCTCACCAGGTGGGACTGACGGAAGATATTGAGAAGATTCAGAGAAGGGCAGCTCGTTTTGTTTTATCACGATACGACGTGGAAAGCGTCACGGAAATGTTGCACGAATTGGGGTGGAAATCAGTAAAAGAAGACGTTATTTATTGCGGCGTGATCTGTTTGCGAAGTTTCAATCACCGACTTTTTCTGACGTGACCATCCCAATAAATAAGATAAATCAGATCGAATACGGAACGACTGAGGTGTTCTTTCTTCCCGCGCGCTATTAGAGAATGGAACGGTAGAGAAAAGGTATGAAAGTGGTTAATGAACCCTCTGCCAGGCACTTAAATGTGATTTTCAGAACATCTATGTAGACGTAGATCTCAGACGCCAAACCGCGGTGGAGTGGCCGAGCGCTCTAAGATGCCTTGCTGCGGATAGCTCGTTTCCTCGCCGTCGGAGGTTGATGCCTCCCTCGGACATGAATATGTGTGTGTTTGTCCTAAGGTTAATTTAAGTAGTTTGTAAGGTAGGGACTGACAACCAGAGTTTTTAAGACTTCTAGATTTACAAACACTTGAACATTTTATTTTGCACCTCAGACAATAAGGCTGGTGTCAGTGATTTTTGTAAGAATGCAACCTACGAGTCAGGTATTGTCAAGTCTGCTGATATCTTGTTCGTACAAGCGACCATGACTTGCGCGCAGGGAGAATCTCCATCATCGCTAAAGATCGTAGCCCGCCATTGCAATTTGCAAGTGATACTCTGATGACAATAGTAGAGTCGGCTAGTCGACGCTGTGCCATGATTGGAAGATGGGTTAGAGGTGTCTGTACGTCCGAAGTCCCACTGTTAGTAACCGGATGGCAACAGTTCGTCTTGACATTTCTGGGCTCTACACAGTCTTGCACGTGCTACGGTAACTACACGATCTACCGCTGCTGCCCTTACAATACGACAACTTTGGCGGACGCGTGGATTGCGAGGACGTCCAGAAAATCCTCTATGGGTACGGTGAGCTGCAATTCTAAGGATACTCCCTTAGCTGAAGTCTCATCTGCGGCCCGCCCCGAGGTTAGAAAGATGTTTAAAATTTCCCGCTTTCACTATTACATCTACATCTACACCTACATAGATACTCTGCAAATCACATTTAAGTACGTGCCAGAGGGTTCATTAACGACTTTCATAACTTTTCTCCACCGTTCCATTCTCTAATAGCGCGCGGGAAGAAAGAACACCTAAATCGTTCCGTTTTCGATCTGATTTCTCTTATTTTATTGGGATGGTCATGTCTCCCTAAGTAGGTGGGTGCTAGCAAAATATTTTCACATTCATAAGTAAAAGTCGGTGATTGAAACTTCGCAAACAGATCACGCCGCAATGAATAACGTCTTTCTTTTAATGATTTCCACCCCAATTCGTGCAACATTTCCGTGGTGTTTTTCTCCCGTAACGTGATAAAACAAAACTAGCTGCCCTTCTCTAAACCTTCTCAATATCTTCAGTCAGTCCCACCTGGTAAGGGTCCCACAATGGGCAACAGTACACCAGAAGAGGACGCACAAGTGTGATGTGGGCAGTCTCTTTGGTAGAGCTGTGCATCTTCGAAGCGTTCTGCCAATAAAACGTAATCTTTGGTTTGCCTTCCCCACAATATTTTCTGTGAGTTCTCTCCAGTCTACGTAAATGTAACTCCTAGGTATTTAGTAGAATTTACGACATTAAGGTTTGACGGATTTATCGTGTAATTGAAGTTCAGCGGAATTCTTTTAGTTGTCATGTGTATTACTTACCACTTTTCTTTATTTAGTGTCAATTGCAAATTTTGTCTAAATCGCTTTGCAGTTGCTTTTGATACTCTGTTGACTTCAATAACCGATAAACGACAGCATCATCCGCGAACAGTCTAAGGGAGCTTTTCAGATTGTCTCCTAAATCGTTTATAAACACAAGGAAGAGTAGGGGACCCCAGATATCACTTCTGTTTTACTCTATCACTTAGCGTCAATTACAACGAACTGTGCCCTTTGTGATAGGATATCGTGAATCCAATCGCACAATTGGGGAGATATTCCATAAGCACGGAATTTCATTAGAAGCCGCTTGTGTGGTGTCCCGGAAATCCAGAGATATGGAATCGATTTGAGATCCCTTGTCGATGGCACTTATCACTTCATGTGAATAAAGGGCAAGCTGTGTTTCGTAAGTGCGATACTTTCTGAATCCGTGTTGACTATTGGTTAACAGGTCGTTCTCTTCGAGGTAGTTCATAATGTTCGAACAAAGTATATGTTCCAAAATCCTACTGCAAATCGACATCAATGAGATAGGATCACTCCTATTACCTTTCATGAATATTGGAGTAACTTGGGCAACTTTCCAGTCTTTCTAGTCTGCGAACCATCCTGCAAAATCCGATTATCGTGTTATTAAAGGTAAATCAGTAATTAATTGTTTAATTAACAACAGGACTATTTACGCAAGAATCTTCATGCGGAGGAAGAGAAGTTTCGTTGATACTGTAGCGACTGCCACGCATGTCGTCTGCAATCATTATAGAATAAAAAATTGCTCGCGGCGATGAGATACGTAAATTATCCGACAGTTTCAGTAGCGCATCTGTTCGCAAAACCGTAAGACACCAATCATGCAATTGATTCCTGGCTCGTTTGTGGTTTGAAAGTGGATGCAAGTCGTTAGTGCATGATCTTTAGAACTATGCTTGAGTTGTAATCATGCCGAATTACAATCTTTGTATCAACATATTGCAGTCTTTAGGAAATAACGGATTTTTCTAAACTACAATTTATGTGCTGGGCAAATATCAATTCTATCATAGAGTGGTTCGGTGTTAAAAGATCTTTGGAGCTCGTACGTAAATATTGTGAAGGAAATTAATGCCACAACCATGCCTGAGGGAGGAGTCGAACGTCCGACGGCAACCGCGCGTTCCGCAGCGAGGCACCTCGGGAAGCTCGACACCCGCCCCCCCTCCCCCCACACACACACCGTGGCTATGGTCAGAGAGGTGAGGGAGTAGTACATGGTCCACATAAATGCTGGAATTAATAAATATCCGAACAAGACTTCTATGACAAATGCCTACAAAATTTCGGAAGCTATGTAGAAAAGTAGTTTAATAGTTGTATATTTTTGTACAATAAATATTTTTTCTGTGTCTGTACACGTTTGTTTTATATAACCAAACGGAACTTACTTTGTGAATATACCTCGTATTTGTGCACTGTCCCAATCATACCACAATACTTAAGCTTATCTAGAAGAAACCCATGACTTACATAATCAAAAGCCTTTGAGAGATCGCAAAAAAAAAAAAAAAAAAAAAAAAAAAAAAAAAAAAAAAAAAAAAAACCCGAACTGGTGATGTCCGGTTATTCAAAGCATTCAGTATTTCATCATTTAATATATATATATATATATATATATATATATATATATATATATATATAGCATTTTCAGTTGGAAAGCTTTTGTGAAAACCAAGCACATTTTGTTAGAATAGAAAATAACAGCAGTCCTATCACACTCCTCTCAGACTGCCTAACGATACAATCATCTCTGATGAACACTCGCCATCGAGAACAACGTACTGCATTCAATTACTTGGGAAGTTTTCCAGCCAGTCACAGTTCTGTGAGCCTATTGATTCGGACGCTCCCTTCAGGGTGGTGCACTTCGTGTAGCCACCGGTATACATCAGCTGTTCCGGTGCGGCTGACGTCACCAGCGCCAGACTGATGGACTCTGGGTGGGCGGACAGTCCTCCTGGCTGGGTGGGCCCCGAGGTCAGGAGCGCGGCGGCGGCGGCGGCGCAATCCACTCTGCGGCCACGCCCTGCCGGCGCGGGCACGCCCTTCCCCTTCGGCCCTCCCCCTCGCCGAGGTTTCCGCACGACACCTCGCCCATTAGCCGCTACTTCTGGCCCGGCGCTGCCATCACTGTCGGCGGGCCGTAATGGCGGTGTCCGCCCCCGCGTTATGAGGTCGCGATAAGGGCGTGGCGGCCGCCTCTGCGCCTCTGCCTCTACCTCTGCCTGTGCTTGCTCTCCGCCAGGCCAGGCCGCCACACTAACGACGCGACACGACACGACACGGACTCGGATACACTCTGCAGCACAGGAGGCCACAGACGCTTTTTCCATTCCAGGGCTTTTTCTGACACAACGTCGCAGTGGCAGCACTATATTTCTCTCTAATGCATGTTGCAATGCTGACGCCATCGCCGCGAGCAGTAAACGCCAAGATAGCAGTACAACTGAACCGAGCCCACAAACTCAAGATGCTTATACACTAAGGAATGGTTCCAAATATATTTTCTATTTGTACCGACAATCCTTTAATACGAGGGTAAGTCAAAGAAGGGAAAGCTGAAATGTGGAAAGAGTACATAGAGCAGCTCTACAAAGGAAATGAACTTAGAGACGATGTTGTAGGAAGGGGATAGGAAGTAGATCAAGATGAAATAGGAGATACTATACTGAGAGATGAATTTGACAGAGCCTTGAAAGACCTAGGTCGGAACAAGGCCCAAGGAGTATATGACGTACCCTCAGAGCTACTAAAGTCTCTGGAAGAGCCAGCCATGACAAAACTATTTGAACTGGTGTATAGGATGTATGAGACAGGCGAAATACCCTCAGACTTTAAGAAAAATGTAATAATCCCCATTCCAAAGAAATCAGGCGCAGACAGGTGTGAAAATTACAGAACCATCAGCTTGATAAGTCATGGTTGCAAAATTCTTACACGAATTATCTATAGGAGAATGGAAAAGCTGGTAGAAGCTGACCTCGGGGAAGATCAGTTTGGATTCAGGAGGAACGTAGGAACCCGGGAGGCAATACTCACTTTACGTCTTATACTAGAAAATAGATTAAGGAAAGGCAAACCTACATTTTTAGATTTTGTAGATTTGGAGAAAGCCTTTGACAATGTTGACTGGAATACACTCTTTCAAATTCTGAAGTCAGCAGGGGTAAAATATAGGGAAAGGAGAGTTATTTAAACCTTGTACAAAAGCCAGACCGCAGTTATTAAACTCGAAGGGCATGAAAGGGAAGCATCAGTTGGGAAGGGAGTAAGACAGGGTTGTAGTCTTTCTCCGATGTTGTTCAATTTGTACATCGAGCAGGCGATGAAGGAAAGCAAGGAAAAATTTGGAATAGGGATTAAAGTACAGGGGGAAGAAATAAAAACATTGCGTTTTGCTGATGACATTGTAATTCTGTCAGAGACAGCAAAGGACCTGGAAGAGCAGTTGAATGGAATGGACAGTGTGTTGAAGAGAGTGTATAAAATGACCATTAACAAGAGCAAAACAAAAATAATGGAATGCGGTCTTAGAAAATCAGGCGATGCTGAAGGAATTAGATTAGGTAACGAAACAATGAAGGTGGTAGATGAGTTTTGTTACTTGGGTAGAAAAATAACATACGATGGTCGCAGTACAGAGGATATAAAATGCAGAATGGCAATGGGAAGAAAAGCATTTTTTAAAAAGAGAAATTTGCTAACATCGAATATTAATTTAAGTGTAAGGAAGTCTTTTCTGAAGGCATTTGTGTGGAGTGTTGCCTTGTACGAGAGTGAAACATGGACGATAAGCAGTGCGAACAGGAAGAGAATAGAGGCATCCGAAATGTGGTGCTACAGAAGAATGCTGAAGATTAGGTGGGTAGATTACATAACTAATGAAGAGGTACTGAACAGAATTGGTGAGAGAAGGAATTTTTGGCATACCCTGACTAAAAGAAGGGATCTCTTGGTAGGACACATTCTTAGACATCGAGGAATCGTAAATTTAGCATTGGAGGGAAGTGTGTGGGGTAAAAATCGCAGAGGGAGGGCAAGAGACGCGTATAGTAAGCAGATTCAAGTGGATGTGGGTTGCCGTTCTTATGAGGAGATGAAAAAGCTTGCTCAGGATAGAGTAGGGTGGAGAGCTGCATCAAAACAGTCTCCGGACTGAAGACCATAACAACAAGAAGTCAATTATTAACCGCAATTTAGTTATATTTTTGTTTATGTACTGTTGTTTTACGTTGATGATGCATGCTTTGTTTATTTGTTGTTATATCTTTGCAATTTTCAAGCTGCTAGGTTAATTTCGTTGTCGCTGCCGTGCTGTTAATCATGGCTGCTCCGCTGTTTATTTGCACCAAAGAAGAGCAACGTTCAGTGATACGTTCTTTTGTGAGCGGAAGGTGTATCAGGGGCCGAAATTCATAAAGGACTTTCAGTACAGTACGGGAGCAGTGTTTTGCCACAACGAAGTGTGTACGAGTGGATTGAAAAATTCCGAAATAGTCGCACGAGTGTTAAGCACGAAGAAGGAGCCGGACGACCGGTTACCGCCACAAATGAAGAAACCATTGAGCTATCACGTGAAATGACGATTAACTACTGATGAAGTGGCTCATCGTCTTCAAATTATTCACAACAGACTTGGGTTTCGTAAAGTTTGTGCAAGATGGGTTCTAAAACAACTCACACAGTTGCATAAGCAAACACGCCTCGACATTTGCAAAAAAAAAAAAAAAAAAACATTTAGATCCCTATGGTAACGAAGGGGAGACCTTCTTAGACAGAATCATTACTGGTGACGAAAAATGGATCCATTGTTACCTGCCGGAGAGTAAACAGCAGAGTATGGAATGGAAACATCCAAATTCGCCGTGCAAGAAAAAGTTCAAGACCCAACCGTCCGCAGGAAAACTGATGCTTACGGTTTTTTGGGATACACAAGGTCCTGTAATGGAACATTATGGTGAAAGGGGCACAACAATAAACAGTGTACGTTACAGTGAGATGCTTACTGACAGGCTAAAGCCTGCAATTCGAAGCAAACGCCGAGGATTGCTGTCAGAAGGCGTTGTGTCGTAGCACGACAATGCCCGTCCGCATACTGCTGTCCACGCTGCTGAAACGCTCCAGAAAGTCGAATTCGAAGTACTGGATCATTCTCCATATAGTCCCGATCTTGCCCCTTCTGACTATCTCTTGTTTGGTCCACTCAAACAGGCATTAAGGGGCCGTCGATTTGACTCGGACGAAGCAGTGACGGAAACGGTGCATTCCTGGCTCGCAGCTCAACCATAAGCCATCTTTTATGAGTGTATAAGGGGGCTTGTAGAGCGATGGACGAAGTGCATTGAAAAGCAAGGAGACTATGTCGAAAAATGATGTTCTTGTAAGTTTCGTGTTTTATTACAATAAAATTTTATAACTACTTTGCGGATAATAACTGACTTACCCTCGTAATTAGCTGTATAGGGTGATAAAACTATGATAATGGAGTGCAGTCTAAGAAAATCAGATGATGCTGAAGGAATTAGAAGTACAGAGGATATAAAATCCAGAATGGCAATGGGTAGAAAGGCGTTCTTGAAAAAGAGAAATTTGTTAACATTGAATATTGATTTAAGCCTAAGGAAGTCCTTTTTGAAGACATTTGTGTGGAGTGTTGCCTTTTATGGGAGTGAAACAGTGTGGACAGGAAGAGGATAGAGGCTTTTGAAATGTGGTGCTACAGACGAAAGCTGAAAATTGGGTGGGTGGCTCGCGTAACTAATGAGGAGGTACTGAACATAATCGGGATGAAAAGGAATTTTTGGCATACCTTAACTAAACGAAGGGATCGATTGGTAGGACACATTCTTAGACATCAAAGAATTGTGAATTTAGCGTTGGATGGAAGTGAATGGGGTAAAAACCGCAGAGGAAGACTAAGAGATGGATACAGGAATCAGATTCAAACAAATGTAGGTTGCCGTTCTTATGTGGAGTTGAAGAGGCTTGCGCAGGATACGCTATTGTGGAGAGCTGCATCAAACCAGTCTCCTGACTGAAGACCACAACAACAACAAACAGGGTGTTACAAAAACGTACGGCGAAACTTTCAGGAAACATTCGTCACATACAAAGAAAGAAAATATGTTATGTGGACATGTGTCCGGAAACGCTTAATTTCCATGATAGAGCTCATTTTAGTATGAGGCTCCATTCCAACGTGATCAAATTGTAAGTTTTCACAATCAACATGTGTGGGCTGACGAGAATCCGCACGCAATTGTGCAATCACGTCATCAACACATTCTTTGAACGTTTGGGCAAGAATTTGTCGGTGATGTCTTGATTGGGCCTTATGTTCTTCCACCTACGCTCAATGGAGCACTTTATCATGATTTCATACGGGATACTCTACCTGTGCTGCTAGAACATGTGACTTTACAAGTACGACACAACATGTGGTTCATGCACGATGGAGCTCCTGCACATTTCAGTCGACATGTTCCTATGCTTCTCTACAACAGATTCTGTGACCGATGGATTGGTAGAGGCGGACCAATTCCATGGCCTCCACGCTCTCCTGACCTCAACCCTCTAGACTTTCATTTATGGGGGCATTTGAAAGCCCTTCTCTACGCAACTCCGGTACCAAATGTAGAGACTCTTCGTGCTCGTATTGTGGACGGCTGTGATACAATACTCCATCCTCCAGGGCTGCATCAGCGCATCAGGGATTCCATGCGACGGAGGGTGGATGCATGTATCCTCGCTAATGGAGAACATTTTGAAAATTTCCAGTAACTAAGTGTTTGAAGTCACGCTGGTACGTACTGTTGCTGTGTGTTTCCATTCCATGATTAACGTGATTTGAGGAGAAGTAATAAAATGAGTTCTAACATGGAAATTAAGCGTTTCTGGACACATGTCCACATAATTTCTTTCATTGTGTGTGAGGAATGTTTCCTGAAAGTTTGGCCGTACCTTTTTGTAACACCCTGTATATACAGGGTGAGTCTTAAAGGGGGAAAACTATTTCGTGCAAATTGTCACACACTGGGCTAAAAACATAAATTCGTTTTCCGCATGTCCTGTATCAATAAGTGATAATGCAATTGAATGGTGAATATGAAGTGGTGTTACTATGCGCCAACATTGCCCAATGGGACAGGTAAGCCTTAGGGCAACACGGCACAAGTTCCTTTCCCTATGCCAACTAGTCACTATACAGAATACCGGCAATGTCGGCGGAAACGGTACGAGATAGACGTGAGCGCTGTCATTGCTCGCAGTGTCACACAGACCGTCGCTTGGCGCCGCAAGCCTCGCCTTCTCGTGAGGGACCAGACTACCTACAACACTCGCATGTTGTGCCGTGTTGCCGATCTGACCCCTTGGCCAATATCAGCCTACAGTAACACCCAGAAGCCCACTTCATATTTCCAGATTTTTACCGGTCAATTGCATTGTCATTTTTTGACATAGGAACATGCGGAAAACGAATTTATGTTTGTAGCTCATTGTGTGACAATTTGCACGGAACATTTTTCCTTATTTATAACTCACCCTGTATGTACCTCTGATATTGATGTTCTGTGAAAAGTCCTGTAACATTAACGTAGATGCCTTATCAACTACAGTTACCTTATTGTCCTTCTAAATAGTAAATATATATATATATATATATATATATATATATATATATATATATATTAATCAAATGTTTGTAAATCAACAACACGACTCTGTGCATTGCGGTAGTGTTATGCGCCACCAGTGCTGGGGTCTGATTTGATTCCTAAAGAAGCACAATATGCTGAGGACCTTTCTGCATAGGCACTGTTACGTGGGAAATAACCACGTTTTCTTTTATTACGTTTTAGATTTTTATTGTCTCAGGTTTTAAGATTCTTGTACATATTATCTGAAGATGAGGGCTTGACCCTTGAAACGCGTCATATTTTAGTGTTTTTACATGGTTTCTGTGGTTGAGCCTACTTGACAAAATAATTAAGTAATACAACCGCGACCTCTAATCCATAATGGATATAATTACCCCTTCATTAGTTACGTGATCTACCCACCTAATCTTTAGCATTCTTCTGTAGCACCACATTTCAAAAGCCTCTATCCTCATCCTTTCTAAACAACTTATCTTCGAAGTTTCACTCCAGTACAAGGCAACACTCCACACAAAAAACCTTCAGAAAAGACCTTCTTACACTCAAATAGTTATTCGATACTAATTTCTCTTTTTAAAAAACGCTTTTCTTCCCATTGCCATTCTGCGTCTTATATCCTCTGCACTGTGACGATCATATGTTATTTTACTGCTCAAGAAACAAAACTCATCTATCACCTTTACTGTTTCGTTACCTGATCTGTTTCCTTCAGCACCGCGTAATTTTCTAAGACTGCATTCCATTACCCTTGTTTTGCTCTTGTTAATGTTCATCATATACGCTCATTTCAAAACCATGTCCCATTCAATTGCTCTTTCAGGTCCTTTGCTGTCTGACAAAATTACTATGCTATCAGCAAAATGCAACGTTTTTATTTCTTCACTCTGAACTCTAATTCTTTCTCGAAATATCTCTTTGCTTTCCTTCATAGCTTGCTCAATGTACAAAGTGAATAACACTGGTGAAAGGCTGCAACCCTTACTCCATTCCCATGCACTGCGCCTCTTGCACGCCCGTCAAAGCTAATATCAGCTGTTTGGTTAATGTACAGGTTGTAAATAACTTTCCGTTACCTATATTTTAACCCTGCTGTATTCAGAATTTGAAATAGTGTATTCCATTCAACATTGTCAAAAGCTTTCTGCCTCTGAATCTATCTTCTAAGATAAGTCGTAAGGTCACTATTAATTTTGGTGTTTCTATATTTCTCCTGAGTTAGAACTGATCGTCCCCAAGGTCAGCATCTATCAGCCTTTCCATCCTTCTGTAAATATATAATTCGTCTTAAAATCTTGCAACCATAACTTATTAAACTGATGGTTCTGTAATTTTCACACCTGTCTGCGCCTGCTCTCTTTGTTATGAGGATTATTCTTAAAGTATGACGGTATTTCGCCTGTCTCATACGTCTTACTCACTAGGTGAAACAGTTTTGGTATGGCTCGTTCTCCCAGAGACTTCAGTAGCTCTGAAGAAATGTCATCTACTCCAGGGGCCTTTTTACGGCTTAGATATTTCAGTGCTATTCAATATGTATGGTACAATTACGGTTGCCTAAGGGCGATATGCAGTGGTATAGAAATGAATGAAAGTTACAATAAGAGAATAACGTTTCTTCTCTGAGTGACATCAGACGTATCGAGGATGTGTTAAGTATAATGAAATGAAATGAAAAGTTGAAATAAGCAGTCCACATGATGTAGATGAAACAATTAATTCCTCTCACTGGGGAGTTATCAAAAGTGGGGTCCCACAAGGTTCGGTCTTGGGTCCTTTGCTGTTCTTAATATATGTTAATGACTTGCCATTCTACATTCACGAAGATGCTAAGCTAGTACATTTTGCTGATGATACAAGTATAGCTATCACACCTGACAAACAGGAATTAACTGATGAAATTGTAAATGATATCTTTCAGAAAGTTACTAACTGGTTCTCTAAAAAATGGACTCTCATTAAACTTTGATAAAACCCAGTATATTCAGTTGCAAACAGTAAATGGCATGACACCATTAATAAATTTAGACTTTGAACATAAAACAGTAGCTACGGTAGAATATTAAAAATTGTAGGTGTTTGCATTGACGAGGGACTGAATTGGAAGAAAGATATTGAAGATATGCTGAAACATTTGAGATCAGCTACTTATGCTATCAGAGTCATTGCAAAATTTGGTGATATACATCTCAGTAAATTAGCTTACTACGCCTATTTTTATTAATTGCTTTCATGTGGGATCATATTCTGGGGAAATTCAACATTGAGTAAAAAAGTATTCATTGCACAAAAGTGTGTAATCAGAATAATTGCTGGAGCCCACCCAAGAGCATCCTGCAGACATTTATTTAGGGATCTAGGGATCTTCAGTGTAGCTTCGCAATACATATATTCACTCATGAAGTTTGTTATTAACAATCCGACCCAATTCAAAAGTAATAGCAATGTGCATAGCTGCAACACTAGGAGAAAGGATGATATTCACTATTCAAGGTTAAATCTAACTTTAGCTCAGAAAGGGGTGAATTATGCTGCCACAAAAGTCTTTGGTTCAAACGTTCAAATGTTTGTAAATCTATCGGACCATACTGCGTGCTCATCAGTCCGTAGCTTATAAACTACTTAACCTGAGGTAAACGAACCTAAGTACAACACACATTCCCATGCCCCAGGGAGGACTCGTACCTCCGACGGCGAGAAATCGCGCGATCTGCAGCGAGGCGCCGTAGACCACTCGGCTATTCCACCGTGGCAAAAGTCTTTGGTCACTTACCAAGTAGCATAAAAAGTCTGACAGATAGCCAACTAGTATTTAAAAGAAATTAAAGGAATTTCTGAATGGCAAATCCTTCTACAATGTAGATGAATTTTAGGATGAAACTTTAAAAAAAAAAGTAATAAAAATCCTTAAAATATTGGTTGTCAAGTGAAGACAAAATTTACTAGACTGACACGTTCCACATCATTACGAAATATCGTATATATGATCTATGGAACAATTATTAATCTAATCTAATCTAATATAATCCAATCCTATGGCAATTTTGGCCGCGAGATCCTTCTGGGATTGCGCAAGTCTTTTTACTTGATGCCCCTTCGGCGACTTGGATGACGATGAGGACAACACAGTACCCAGTCCCGAACAAGTAATCGAACCCGGGCCCGCTGCGTGGTACAGTCAGCGACGCTGTTGACTGAGCTATTGGGGAAGTTTAAGTATAGTAAAAAATCTCTTTCCTATGAAGACCGAAAACGAAGTGAACGACCGCAGCGTTTCCTGGGCAGTAGAGGTCGTCGTATTCGCGTGCGTGTACGCAGCGCCGTAGTCGGCGCGCTTGCAGATGCTCGGGGTACAGTATTACACAAGGCGAGCGGATTACGTGAAGGCTGGGCTGTCGGAAGCAGACATCCAGCGCGGATGATGGCCGGCTACCTGCCATGACAGCCACGCGCTGCCGCCGCTGTCGGCACAGTGGAATTAGTTGCGTGGGGAGGTGGGGGGGGGGAGATGGCTGACGAATAGACTTGCGCATAATAGTTCCTGATCAGGAGCGCTCACTTTAGTTCGCGGCTCTGCCGGGATCTAGTTGGTTCTTATAGTTCGTCCGCTCCCTGTGACGGCTGAGCGGCGTGGTCTGCGCGTGCAGGTGGAGGGGGAAGTTCCCCCAACCTAGCTGCTTCATGCGCTTGCTGCTTGAGCCGCTATCGATATCACGCAAACCAAAAGAAATAGTCTGTGTGATAATTTCTCGCGTTTAAGTTTAGAGTTATCTCTATATCTTGGCATTTTGGAATTTATTAATCAAATACTGCAGAGTGAAGAATACTTCAAAACAGAAATTTTGTAGCGCGGAACTATGTAATCTAGCAGGCAGACGCTCACCTCGAAAAGACTCTCATGAGCAGAAGGCAAAAACACGTGATTTCTAATTCTGCTGCGCGCCCTCTCGCTATTGCCCGTCGGTCTTGGGAAAAGAATCCAACGAACTAAGAAGCGAGATACGTTTGCCATAATAGTTCACGACCGATCGCGCATATTTTAGTTCGCGACCGGTAGCTCTCCAGCTAGTTCGCAGCTCGCCGCGAAGTAAGTCGCTCTTTTTAGTTCGTCCGCTCTTTTTAGTTCGTCCTCTCTTTTTAGTTCGTCCGCTCTTTTTAGTTCGTCTGCTCTTTTTAGTTCGTCCGCTCCTTTTAGATCGTCCGTTCTTTTTAGTTCGTCCGCTCTTTTTGGCTTTTGCTACCGCTACTAAAAGAGTTCTTTCTTTTGCTATGACAGATTTTTATATAATGAATCAGTGTTGCCAAAGCGTGTGCTATTACCCTTATTTTTGGCCAATTAGACATCAAATACTTGAACAAATAAACCAGTTATTTACATGAATGGGTGATACAATGGTATTCAACTACTTTGCATACAGAGTACTCGTAGTACTTTATTTTTCAAATGGATTTCTTGTGGCAGTGAACTATAAAACTACAGCTGAGATGCATCTCAGCTAGAAGTGACGGTAACTGGCAGAAGGGAGTCACGCGATTCTTCGCGCTCTCGCGTCCTCTCGCTGTTCCCTGCCAGTCTTCGGAAAAGGAGCGGACGAACTAAGAGTCGAGGGATTTGCGAACTAGTTCGCGTAGTTCGCCTGTGGGAGCGCTCTTCCGAACTAGTTCGTTCACGAACTACACAAGACTACTGACGAAGGCCCGTCAATCACTTATGTGCTGGTGACAGGCGCCGGCTCCCCACCAGTGACGTCATCTCTCATCCTGGAAAGACCCGAGTCTGTGCATTTCACCTTAGGCACAGGAAGACACAAAGGATACTGAACATCAGAGGTAATCGACTACTCCACAGCGAAACTACTAAATACCTTGGGGTAGAAATGGACCGATCCATTACATTCAAAGCCGACTGTGACGAACGAGGCTCAATGTGTCCGTGCGAAACATCATCATCATCTGCAAACTCACAGGAACCACCGGGGGTGCTCAATCGAAAGTGCTTCGAACATCTGCCTTGTCGCTAGGTTTCTCCGCCACAGAATACGTCGCACACATCTGACGAAACTCAGCGCATGCTAAACAGGTAGATAACAGCCCTGAACGAGACAGGCTGCTTACGACTTGTGGATTGTCCCCTTCGTGCTTTCCCCGGAAATGTACAAAATCTCAACCTGGTTATATCCATAACGATGGATGGATGCGATCAATGAACTGTATTTAAAAATGTAATCTATCCATTTTCATACTATGTGTATGGAAGAGTATTTCGTGTGTTATTTTATATGTTAATGCAGCATACGCTAATATGTGGAATGCAATGTTCAAGACTTCTTCGTCATTCATCGGATTGCTCTACGCCCGTAGCCTCTTTGTCGCCCGCCCCCCCCCCCCCCCCCCCCCACCAAAACCAATACACTCGCTTGTGGAAAACGTCTACTCGTTGATTGTGGAACAAGTGGTCAGCAGTACAGCACTGCAGATGATATTTGGCAATATGCGGAAGCAACATGACCAACAACATATGAAGAACCTCTTTCACTGAATGGCGGGGCGTGTAGCGGAGATTGTAGTCAGCAATTGCGGCAACACTCGATACTGATTTCATTATAAATATATAAATCTACCGGAAACCCTGGTGTTGCCCGGGTGTTTATTTATTTCTTACACCCTTGAATTAGTATTTCTCCTAACCCTTTTTCTCTCTGTCCATCTATTTTTTTTCTAAAACACGTTATATTTATGTGAGAATATATCATTATAGAAATACGCTAACACAAAAATTGTGGTATAGATTACTAATTTATTCGTACAAGAAGGCCAGTGAAAGTTACATAATTCGAAAGATTGTTTATCATAGATTTCACGAATATAAATATTATGTGTGCATGTAGCCATTAAAAGTGGCAATAGGAAGTAGAAATTTTCCTATCTACAGTTTGGACCAAGTTCTACATTCTCCAACAATCAGCTCACTGATTGGCTATTCGCCTCGACCAAAGACTCTGTAATTCAGCGCATCTGCAGTATTAAAATAACGTATTAAAATAAGTGAATATCGAAACATGGAGTGCTCCTAACTCACTTTCTTGTGCCGTTCAAAAGCTTCATTTTCGCAGTGATTAAGAGTGGTTAAAGGAAATGGATGCTTTCATATGATTGCCGATATAAATGATGATGCGCCGGGAGAGGCATGTAGCGGTGCACGGGTGGAACTACGAAGTCGACATGTTGTCAGCTCTGGAATTCTGAATATCGCAGTATCGAAATAACATTATTTCTTGGCATTGTATAAATATACGAACATTGTAGTTCCATTTCAAATATTAGGCTAATGAAAGTTATATAATTCGAAAATGGCATGAGAAGTATATACTTCTGTTTTTATTTGTTGTTATTGTGTCAGGCATTTTCCTCAACATGTAAAAGATACCGTTTCATACTTCCCAGTGCCGGTTAAATTTTACCAAATATCCCAGCGGCCGCCTATGATAATGTTGGCAACAGATACTGAATAGTGAAAATCCCGTGAGTCTTCATTTTAGCCAATCCCTTGACAACGCAGGTGTTTTCTCATAGAATCTTCGCTTTACGAGGGCAATTATTTTTACTGAGTGGACGAGGGTACATACAAAAACCTGTCAACCATAAAGCAGGAACAGCATTATTTGTTTACTCCATGGTCTGCACAATACACTAATCGAGTCATTCTATGTGGTTCGAACAAATGGGCAAAGATTATCTGTCGTGTTGTTGGTGTTGTCAACATAATCACGCGAGGCCGCCTACATGGTACGTAAAGTTTTACCCCCAGTGACCATTGTAAAGCCGCGGTGGAGTAGCCGAGCGGTCTAAAGCGTCTCGCTGCGGAGCGCGCGGTTGCTCGCCGTGGAGGTTCGAGTCCTCCCTTAGGGGATGGGTGTGTGTGTTTGTCCTTAAGTTAGTTTACCTAGGTTTAAGTAGTTTGTAAGCTACGGCCCAATGACCACGCAGTTTGGTCCGATAGATTTACAGACATTTGATTTGAACCATTGTAAAAACAGTTGGTCGATTTTCGACCACAGGCAATACTAGTATAAGAAAAAATGCTGTCTTGCATAATGTACAAAATTACAAGTACAGTATCCAAACACAGAAAGGTAGTAATCAAATGGTACGTAACATTCACACATTCATTAAATTCTAAATTGACTGTACATATTATTTCTTGTTACTCATCCAGGATGTAATAGAAATAAATTCTTTGGTAAGCCGACCACTTAACAAACGACATAAAATTGTCCGTGTTAGAAACATGGAAACGTCAAATCCACTCCACCGTATTTATTACATAGCCCTGTGACTTATGAATCTTAATAGAAAATGCAACTTTCATTGGAAACTGCAGTCTCTTAAAGTCAAAAGGGATATCTTTGGGTAATAATGGGTGCTCCTTGGATTCTCTCCTTTCCTCGTAGCTCTATAGGTGTCTATCGCTTTCCCCTACAAAAGTGCACTTTAGAGTACGAAGTTGGTTCAAATTTGTCAACAGCACTGTCTTCTTTCAGGAATTTCCTTAAACTGACTGGAGAGGAGGACTCTCTTAGTATAAAATACGTAAATGTGATAAAAGGTGGTGTTGTGGCGTACAGTCAGCGCCACACGCCAGACGCAAGAGAACGATCGTGGAGAAGGCGGCGGACGACCGGCAGCCAATCACACGCCGGCGCCGCGCCTCTTGGAGGGAGCAACCTAGAAGCGCGTCCTCTACAAGCGGCTGTAGCTAGGCTGACATGCGCTGGGAAGAGCCGTCAGAACTCGGCTGCCAACTAAGGCAGTAACTAGTTCTCAACGCAGCTAGTATCGTACAGAAGACGACGCCGGGAGAAGAGAGAACAACAGATAGAAGTTGTGCATTTTCAACTTTTCGCGGCGTATTGTATAATCCAATAAGTTTCGGGCATGCAACCGCGCGAATTCAATTTCCTCCAATATTTCGGCCGAGTAACGGGACGACATCTTTGCAATTTCATTACATTTAGACCCGGGTTCCATGCCTTATCTAAATTAAAACCATTGTCTCTGTTTATTAAGTTTGCTGCTAATCTAATTTCTATTGCTTCCTTAAAAATAGAATCCCAGAAGGAAGAGTTCGGTGTTAAAATTCTCACGTCACTGTAGTTCGTAGAGTGACCTGTACTGATACAATGTTCTGCCACAGCTGACTTGTCTGGTTGTAACAAACGTGTGTATCTTCGGTGTTCAATGCACCTTTCATGAACAGTGTGCGTTGCCTGACCTGTATAAGAATTTTCACAGTTTTCACAGGGAATCTGATATACACCTGCCTTACGAAGTAACAAGTCATCCTTCACAGAATCGAGCAGGGCTCCTATTTTCAAAGGAGGTTGGAAGATCACTTTGACATTATGTTTCCCAAGTACTCGACTGATCTTCGACGAAAGAGCACCCACGTAAGGCAAAACCGACCTCTTCCTTCTGGGATACTATTTTTAAGGAAGCAATAGAAATTAGATTAGCAGAAAACTTAATAAATAGAGACAATAGTTTTAATTTAGATAAGGCATGGAACCCGGCTCTAAATGTAATGGAATTGCAAAGACAACTTGTATTAATAATCTATAGAACTGTTCTAGATGACCAATCGTCCTGCACTGTAACTTCCCTGAAAGACAGGCTGACCAGGTACGAGAACTCAACGAAAGGTAACGAGGATGATACAACAGTTGGTGCTAGATGTGAAAGGTTTTCCATCCATTGCAGTATATATGATCCCGTATTTACTAAATTATATGTTTTATAATTGTATAATTTTGCAGGTATGTTTTCATTTGTATAATTACTGTACGTCGATAAAACCTGTTGCGAATACAGTTAGTAGTAAAGAACTAATAGACTGAAATCTGTTGCAGGATGAGACATTATTCCAAGAACGTTACTGTTTATAACATATCTCACGAAAGAAGTGTCTTAATGTCATATAATTTCGCAAGTACTTTCGGCTGTACCTGTGTATACTGTCTGTAAAGTTTCCTGCAAGTGCAATATATAGTGGAGAAATTATAAATTGTAACATCGTACCGAATGCCATAATTTTACTCCATGAACAGTGAAAAAGTAGTAAGCGAGAAACTTGTTTTGTCCTTTCATACTTTTGATTTGGTTGTCAGTGAGAAAAAGTATAATAAAGATATGAAATTGTATTTAAAGTTGGTTGCAAGTCGCTAAGAAGTCTCATTCTCATACAGTGTTTGCATTAACTTTCGTCACATGATGTTGCACTTTTGTACGACTCATAGTGTTTATGACATTACATCTCCTGAACCACGTGTGGAATGTGGTTCTTACCCCGACTACGGTTATTACCTCACGGTAAGGAATATGGGCACGAAATTTAGTTGAAAGCGCTCTACTGTTTCAGGAGAGAAAAAAAAAAAAGAAAAAAAAAGAAAAAAAAAGAAAAAGAAAACAGCATTGTTACTTAATGCAGCAGTTGTTCTCGCATCTCATGGCTTATGACGTCGTATCTCGTGAACTATGTATTGTGCGTGATTCTTACACTTACAGCGACCGTCCGCAAGATTAGAGGTCTTGTGTGCAAAATGTTTTTAAGATTGTAACATAACTGTAGATTTGTATGCAATATGTACACAGAACCAGGCAGAAATACACATGGACGCACTGATGTATATCTAAGACTAGCTGAAAACCCGGCGTTTTCCGGGTATTTATTTATTTATTCCTGTCATTTTTCAGGCAGATATTCATTTGTATAAGTGCTGTATGTCTGTGAAATTTCTTGGAAATACAGTAAGTAGTAAAGAAGTAGTAGATTAAAAAGTCCTCATATCTCATGAACTACGTGTCTGAATGTGATACAATGTAGAAAGTACACTCAACTATATGCGTATGTACTGTGTGTAAAATTTCTTGCAGCTACAATTTGTAGTGTAGAAGTTAAAAATTGTAACGTCACACCGAATGCCGTAGTTTTAGTCCATGAACAGCGGAACGTTACTGTTTATGTGCTCACATCTCATGAACTAAGTGTCGTAATGTAAAACAATTTAGAAGGTACATTCAAGTGTATGTCTGTATATTGTCTGTAAAGAGTTCTGCATCTACAATTTTTAGTGTATAAATTGTAAACTACGTAATTCCGAACGCTGTAGTTTCACTCCATAAACAGCGAAAACGTAGTAAGCGATAAACTTTTTTCCTTTCATCGTTTTGCTATGGTTGTCATGGAGAAATAGTTTAATAAAGGTTTGAAATTATGTTTAAAGTTTGTAGCAAGTCGCTAAGTACCACGATTCTCATATAGCGTATTTATAAAGTCTCGCCACATTATGTAGCAGTTTTTTTTGCGATTTATACTGGTTATGACATATCTTTTGAACCATGTGCCGTATGTGATTCTTAACAATGAGGCAATTGTTACCTCACGGTAAGGAATGTGTGTACCAAATTTGGTTGCAATCGGTCCAATGGTTTAGGAGGAAATGAGCATCATCGTCGCAAAATGCAGCAGTTTTTCGCGTATCTCATTGTTTATGACGTCATATCTCGTGAACTATATATCGTATGTGATTCTTACAATAACGGCGACCGTCCTCATGGAGTGAAGCTTACATGTACAAAATTTCATGAAGATTGAAACAAAACTGTAGATTTGAATGCAACACGTACAAACATACGGACACACTGCTTTATATATTAGAAGATGGATTCGCAAATGTACTTACACAGTTAACGATATGAAATAATTAGCAGTTTTGCTGGGATAGTGAAATAACTCTATGGCGACAAGTGAAAATTTGAGTCGGTTGGGACTCGAACCCGGTTGTCCTGCTGCGGGTCACTGGTCGCTTTAACCTCTTGGCTACCCGCGCTCGCCTGTCTTCCGCTCGCTTTTCCCACAAGTCGAACACTAAGCCTGTATCGGACCTATCGTCCGTGCCCTGGTATGCTCACGTTTCTGATTCCTCACGAGGTTTAACATTATTGTCGCATATGTGGTAAAGTACTGCACCATACACAATCGTTCCGTTGAAACACACTTATGCATTTATGTGCTGTCTTATCCCGTACGTGTCCGAAAGAAAAGACACCACCCCATTCTGCAAGGTACGTATCAAACATTCAGTGTATGGTCCAAGGAAATATAGGAAACAAGCGTTACAAACAAAATACCTTTACTGGCCTTCAAAGTAAGCGCCATTGGCTACAACATACTTCTGACATCAGTTGTACAGCTGTTGGATACTGCCAGCAAACGCTTCTTGTGGAACCACTCTTATTACTGACGTCATGCGTTGTTAGATCTCCGCAACTATTGTTGATCTTCTACTCGTCTGCTATCAGTCTCGAAGACAGCAACCGATCATCCGCAACATCCGTCACACTCGTTCTATGCTCTCTGTCACTGTGGTCGGTCAACCTGAATACGTAATAATTTTAATTTGCTTAATCTTCCAGCTACTTTTGTTGCGTAATACAATGTACCCTTGGCTCCTGCAAGGAAGTAATCAACAGCACGTTCAGAAAGATGTTCCTCATCTAAATACGTGTAACTTTATCACTTATACATAAATAAACTCAGACAACATACCTCTATGAAAAACATATACAGGGTGTTACAAAAAGGTGCGGTCAAACTTTCAGGAAACATTCCTCACATACAAAGAAAGAAAGGACATGTGTCCGGAAACGCTGAATTTCCATGTTAGAGCTCATTTTAGTATTTACGGATGAGGCTTCATTCCAACGTGATCAAATTGTAAATTTTCACAATCAACATGTGTAAGCTGACGAGAATCCACACGCAATTGTGCAATCACGTCATCAACACAGATTTTCTGTGAGCGTTTGGGCAAGAATTGTTGGTGATGTCTTGATTGGGCCTTACGTTCTTCCACCTACGCTCACTGGAGCACGTTATCATGATTTCATACGTTATACTCTACCTGTGCTGCTAGAACATGTGCCTTTCCAAGTACGACACAACATGTGGTTCATGCACGATGGGGCTCCTGCACATTTCAGTCGACGTGTACGTACGCTTCTCAACAACAGATTCGGTGACTGATGGATTGGTAGAGGCGGACTAATTCCATGGCCTCCACGCTTTCCTGGCCGCAACCAAATGTTCAAATGTTTGTACAACTTATGGGACTTAATACGGGGTTATCAGTCCCTAAGCTTACAAACTACTTATGAACTAGCTAAGACTAAAGACGGCACAAATATCCATGCCCGAGGGGGGATTCGAACCCCCGACCGTAGTGGCCGTGCTGACCGTGACTGGAGCGCCTCAGTCACCTCGGCCACCGCGGCCGGCTGGCCGCAACCCTCTTGACTTTTATTTATGGGGGCATTTGAAAGCTCTTGTCTACGCAACCCCGGTACCAAATGTAGAGACTCTTCGTGCTAGTATTGTGGACAGTTGTGACACAATACGCCATTCTCCAGGGCTGCATCAGCGCATCAGGGTGGATGCATGTATCCTCGCTAACGGAGGACATTTTGAAAATTTCCTGTAACTAAGTGTTTGAAGTCACGCTGGTACGTACTGTTGCTGTGTGTTTCCATTCCATGATTAATGTGATTTGAAGAGAAGTAATAAAATGAGCTCTAACACGGAAATTAAGCGTTTCCGGACACATGTCTACATAACATATTTTCTTTCTTTGTGTGTGAGGAATGTTTCCTGAAAGTTTGGCCGTACCTTTTTGTAACAACCTGTGTAAGTAATGCAACTGATGTGGATCAGGTCGGGTACTAAACTGGAAGGTAACACTTGATGAAAGTGAAACTAGGGTATTTATACCACAAATAACGATTTTGCGTATGAAAATAAACTTTGTCACTATAAATGCAAGTAACTGATATTATTTCCAGTGGACATTTGGATAGTAGCTGTTAGTTGAAATGATAGATATTTTTAGGATGTTAAGAAAATACAAAATTCCTTTCACAATTATTTAAATTAACGAAATGTTGTGCAATCGGCAGAATGGTTGAAATGTCGCGCCTACTTGACTTTAAAGCGATTCAATTACTTTAATTATGATCGAGGCTGTTGCATAGTGATAAATGTTGTGAAGCGTCGTAAATGAAGCCTACAATTGCTGATCAGGAGGAAAGGTGGGCTTCGCCTAAGCGTTCGTACACTGCACTGTGAGCTGCAGTGACTGCTGGGTGTGTCGTATGTGCAGGAACATAAAATTCTCTCTCTTTCCACCTCAATCCACCTCTGTCAATCCAACTGTCGCTGCATCTTGAGCATATCAAGAACGCCTATCAGACCTAGTCTCATTATTGGCGTGGTACTTTGGTCCAATAACCACGTTGTTATTTAATATGCACCCTGGAGCATTAACTATTACTCTCTGTAAGTGAGAGTATTATCAGTATCTACCTTTTGCGCTCCATATTTGCAATGACACATGTTCACTTCATTGCAGTGCTTTGCACGATAGGGGGTACTTGTTGACATGTTCCTCAATGTGTATGCGCGGGCACTTGAAGGGACCATTCATCGAACATTCAGATGCACCACCTTTTTATGTGTTTTAAAATGTTCAAATGTTTGGAAATCTATCGGACCAAACTGTGTGGTTATCAGTCCGTAACTTACAAACTACTTAAACTAAGGTAAACTAGCCCAAGGACAAACACACACACCCATGCCCCAGGGAAGACCTACGACGGCGAGCGACCGCGCACTCCGCAGCGAGGTGCCTTAGACCTCTCGGCTACTCCACCGCGGCTTTTATGCGTTTCTATGCAACGATGGCGTATAGTTCTGTACCTCACTGCAGATGCACTAATACGTTAAGATAACCATTGACCAGAAGCCGGATATCCTGGTTCGAATCCGAGCCTTTTTATTTACACGAAGTGATGGACGCTTCTGACAAGGGTTGGCAAATAGATTCCGTATTTCTTGATTTCCAGAAGGCTTTTGACACCGTACCTCACAAACGGCTTTTAATCAAATTCCGTGGTTATGGTATATCGCCCCAAATTTGCGATTGGATAGGGGATTTCCTGTCAGAGAGGACACAGTTCGTAGTAATCGATGGTAAGGCATCGACTAAAGCAGAGGTGATATCGGGCGTTCCACAGGATAGTGTTATTGGTTCTCTGCTGTTCCTTATTTACATAAACGATTTAGGGGTAAATCTAAGTAGCTCTCTTAGGTTGTCTGCAGATGACGCCGTCATTTAGCGTCTAGTATAATCATCTGAAGATCAAAACCAACTTCAGAACGATCTAAATAAGATATCATTATGGTATAAAAGTTGGCAATTGACTCTAAATAATGAGAAGTGTGAAGTCGTCCACATGAGTACGAAAAGAAATCAGTTAAACTTTGTTTACAAGATAAATCAATCAAAGGTGAAGGCCGTAAACTCCAAAAAATACCTAGAAATTACTGTTACTTATGACCGAAACTGGAAAGAACACGTAGATTGTGTCTTTGGAAAGCGAACCGGAGACTGCGTTTTATTGGCAGAACCGTTAAAAGATACAACAGAACTACATAAGAAACTGCTTACACTACGCTTGTCCGTCCATTTTTGGAGTATTTCTGCGCAGTGTGGGATCCTTATCAGGTAGGTTTGACAGAGGACATCAAAAGAGTCCAAAGAAGGGCAGCTCGTTTTCTATTGTCACGATACAGGGGAGACAGCGTTACAGAAATGATACAGGATCTGGGATGGGAATCATTACAACAACGGCGCTTATCGCTGCGGCGTGGACTTCTTACGAAACTCCAATCACCAATATTCTCCTCCGAATGCGAAAATATATTGTTGACTCCCACATACCTCTGCCAGGCACTTAAATGTGATTTGCAGAGTATCCCATGTAGATGTAGATGTTGCCTCACTCAGATTTTCACTTTTCCACCACCGAATTATGTCAATGCCCTATGACAGACTTACAGTTTCCTTCCTTTTTCCTTCCTATCATTAAATAATCATCACCTTCTTCACTTCACCTGGTGATGTATCTTCAGCCATTTGACTCTTGTACAAACTCTTATCTCCATGATAAATTTGTTCGTGAACCCGACGGTCCTTCTTGGCGTTATGCTTCGGGTAGCCAGCAATGTTTGACTTACGATACTTCTTTCTCAGCCGAAACAGGAATAAATGTCTTATTAATTTCCGTATCGCGCCAGTCACAGTCTGCACGGTCACTACGGTCGGGGGTTCGAATTCCCCCTCGGGCATGAATATTTGTGCCGTCCTTAGTATAAGGTAGTTCATAAGTAGTTTGTAAGTTTAGGGACTGATGACCCCGTAGTTAAGTCCCATAAGCTCTACAAACATTTGAACATTTGAATTTCCGTATTCTGTTAGTCTTTGCGGCAACTATTTGCGCAACATGCAACAGTGTACCTATGTAGTGGAACAAGATAGTCGTACTACATTTTCCTATGTCAGTCCTGTTTTGAAGTTATAAATAAAAAAATGAAAGAAAACGAACCTTTTATTTAGAATGCATACGTATCTGATGTTTATGTAAATATTGTAATTTTTTATGATATGATTGTTAAAATGTTTTGTTTCTGTATGTTTCACGTACGATCGAGGCGCCTTAATCAACAAGGGCAGCGTCGTCGCCGCCGCAGCCAACATTACAGCAGACGGCCACTATGAAAATTTAACCGACAGCTACGGGGCTACGAATGCTGCTGCGCCTTCTTTAATGCCGCACTTCAATCGTTTCAAAGAAGAAAAGAACAGAATTTTAAATTATAGTTAGTGTTGTTTCAGATTCAGTCCAAGCTAGTTGTCCATGTTCACGTTTCTTGCTAAACTGAGGCTGTATTAACATGAAGAAGAATAAATGTTTGTTAACGTTGAAAGATATCTTGCACTCATGAAGATTTATTTATGATCAAGAATACATTATAGCAAGATAAATTTGATTCTTGTGAAGAATCTCGACCTATTTCAGAAAACAATTTAATTCTGATTGAATCAATACTGATGCGAAAATTGGCAACTGACACTAAATAAAGAAAAGTGTGAAGTAATACACATGACCACGAAAAGAAATCCGCTGAACTTCAATTACACTATAATTCACTCAAACCTTAAGGTCGTAAATTCTACCAAATACCTAGGAGTTACAATTACGAACAACTTTGACTGGAGAGAACACATAGAAAATATTATGGGGAAGGCGAACCAAAGGTTACGTTTCATTGGCAGAACGCTTCGAAGACACACCAGCTCCACCAAAGAGACTGCCTACATCACACTTGTGCGTCCTCTCCTGGAGTACTGTTGCTCCTTGTGGGACCCTCACCACGTGGGACTGACGGAAGACATTGAGAAGATTCAGAGAAGGGCAGCTCGTTATGTTTTATCACGTTACGGGGGGAAAGCGTCACGGAAATGTTGCACGAATTGGGGTGGAAATCATTAAAAGAAAGACGTTATTCATTGCGGCGTGATCTGTTTGGGAAGTTTCAATCACCGACTTTTACTTCTGAATGTGAAAATATTTTGATAGCAACCACCTACTAAGGGAGACATGACCATCCCAATAAAATAAGAGAAATCTGATCGAAAACGGAACGATTTAGATGTTCTTTCTTCCCGCGCGCTATTAGAGAATGGAACGGTAGAGAAAAGTTATGAAAGTGGTTAATGAACCCTCTGCCAGGCACTTGAATGTGATTTGCAAAGTATCTATGACTTCCACCTCAATTCGTGCAACATTTCCGTGACGCTTTTGCTCCCGTAACGTGATAAAACAAAACGAGCTGCCCTTCTCTGAACTTTCTGAATGTCTTCCGTCAGTCCCATCTGGTGAGGGTCCCACAAGGGGCAACAGTACTGCAGGAGAGGACTTTTCTTTATTTAGTGTCAATTGTCAATTAACCATCGCAATTATATCGTCACCGTTCCACTACACCTACCGCTGCCGTCTCGTCTACGATTGGAGCAGTTGGGTCGGTGAGTGCAGGCGACACGTTGCACTCTGCCGTGACGTGTGCAGTGACGTCACGGCAGCTGCTTAACCTCGTTTACGGGTGCTGCCTTATTCACGGCCGTGCAACATTTATGCCCCCCCCCCCCCCCCAACGCCAGCCCGCAACAAGTCGTTCGCCGTGTGGTGGCTCATCTGGTTGCCTGCACTGTTTGCCCGCACCTACTCTGCTGAGATTGCAGGCGCGTTTGCTTAGCAAACACATGGTCGCTCCGACTAGTGTCTGCACTGTTCAAAAATTTGTCTTCTCTCCTCACTGCTATGTGACACGTGCACCATCAAAATAACTTCAGCGTATACTTCAATACATTAATGATGTATGTAGACTATTGTAAATACGAAAAAGATTACTTCAGTAACGATAAATATATCTTAAATATTATCAAAGCGGATCAATACTCTCATTGAGACCAACAACTGTAAATTTACGAATTCTAAATCCCTAAAAAATATCTACTACTAGCTTAAACCCGTGGCTCCGCTCGCGTGTTGGTTGATTATGATAGATAAGCTATCTTTCAGTAGTGTGCTATCAGATCAAATCACACGTAAAAATGCACTCGTTTCGAAGAATCCAATCACGAAATTCAACAATAATGACTGTAATAATAATAATATCACAGATCGATCACTTGATGTAATGCGCGAAACGTCAAATGAATTTTTTTAAAGAGATGTATTCAAAGAAATTTCTTTTTTACTGCTTTATTTATTTATTCTTATATTTCCTTATTCGTATGCTTATTCTTACAGAGAAAGAGCTGAAGATATGGTAGCACGTATAGACCAAAGATGTGGCCTGTGGTATCACGTTTCGCTGTACATAACCTCCTCTCTATAGGGTCGCAAACGTCATCGCTGGCCTTCAGTTCGAATTTTTTTATAATTTGACAACTTTTAAACACCATATCTTCCACCCCCTTCTGGCTATCGGCATGGAACTGCTAAGGTGTGCAACGGCAGAATTCGGTCAACAATTACACACAGACTGTTCGTGTATGATGTATACATGAGTATGAAGACGGACATTTGTCGTTTGCCAGAAACTGAGATAAACCTCATTTTTTATTGCGAAACGTAGAGCTAATATATTTAGAGGCTGATTGATGTCCGCCTTTGAAACCAAAACGTGTAGGTGTCCGCTTTTGATGTGAACACGCTTTCAGATGTCCGTTTTTGATACACAGAGATTCGCGTACTACTGACAAGAATCTTTTACTGGTCTATAATCTGGTAAATTATAGGACTAATGACATAAAGTGGAAAATATTGAATTTTGAACGCTATTACATATTGGAAAAATGAAGAACTGCAATAATCATAATAATCTTCTTAATTTTATATACAAAATGAAATGTTACGTATACAGTAATTGGAGTAGTAATAAAGCTCTTTGTATTTTTGAAGTTACTATAATGTGTGGAAATTCCCAAGGAACTTAAAATTTTACTTTATATTTGAAGATAAGTATCTAATTTCAAATTGTCATTAAAAATGGATCATCGTCAATATCGCTCTTCTCAATTTCACATTCACACTGATCGTCAGGCAGATCTGAGTGACAAATTGCTCTCTGTAGTAATTTTTTGTACCACTCAAGAGTGGTAAGAGTCTTCCAGTTATCTCCAAAATATTTTGTTAGCAACTACCCATCATGTCGAAGTTCTTCTGCCTTCATTGGTACACCAATTGAAACAGTCTGAGGATTTATATTTTCTGATTTGCTGTTCACTCTGTAGATTGGTCTCTCCGCTCCCACATCTAAGTACACAAGTTCACCTCTGACTGCAATATTGCCTGTCTTCATTTTCCGGAAAATTATCCGCTTACACGTCGACATTTTGAAATGCAGGTAAGATGCAGTCATTATATGCTGTCTGGCTTCTTGTTCCCAGTCTTGAGGCAACCAATCTCTTCCAATGAGTTTTACTGTTCCATACTTCTCAAAAACTGTATGATACTCTTCTTTATTAATGATGAGACCCTTTTTCCTTAAATCTCTTTCTATTATGTCGTACTATCTTAAGCTAAGGAAGAGTGGCCAGATTTTTCTGTAAACATCCTTACGTTTTTTCTGACATCGAAATTCTTTCCAACAAGTGATAATTTCCTACAGCTCACCTCCCAGTCGAACAGTATAGTCTACAAGCTAGTCTTACCTTTGTTTCTTTTCAATGTTTATTTTCCACTTTTCAACTTGTCTCAACCGCTTCTTAGCTTTTCCTTAAGACGCGGGTGATATATTACGTTCCATTTCACTCGCTTTAAGATGGTTATTAGTGATAATACTATTAAAAATTACTGAAAAACTTAAATACGGGCTAATACGTCTTAGTACCTGGCACATAGTGTCGCCATGTCTGATTTTTGAGGTCATGTGATCATATACTGTGTTCCCATTGGTGCACACTGCTTTATTCAACAGGTGTCCGAATCAAGCTCTTATGTAGGTGTCCGCTTTTGATGTGAACAGTCAACTTTAACGTGTGGGTTTTACCAGATTTACGTCAATTTTTGAAAAAAAATGGACTTCACCAATGAAAAGAGCGTAAAAACTTCCTCTAGGATCGACTGCTAAGTAAATTTCGACAATTAGGTCAGATGTACAGGTTTGATATTAAGCTACTCATATATGTGTGTGTGTAATGATGTATAACTGAAATATGTATCTGAACTTATCTGGAACAGATTGGTTGCTGTAAGACAGTCACTGATTATCAATACGGAATGACAAATAAAAATGCTCATTAAAAATAGAACTTATAATTAAAAACAAGATTATAATGAGAACCGTTTCTGAATTTAAAGCCACCTTACTCAGCACTGAATATAAAGCCACCTAACTGAACACTAAACACAGTGAACAGATTGTGAAAGAAATTACAGACCATTACCTCGAGAAGACAACAGCATGTAGGCTGACAACAGCATGTAGACTGGTACTGTAACAATCCATGATCGGTAAATAATATGTAATATTTTAATGGGATTATGTTCACACAAAAATCAAAAAGATTATCCTTAGTCACATTTAGCCCTGTATGAAATCTAATTACCTACTGACAAACAATGTGAACTGACAGTTTGAAAATCGTGCTGCAGAATAAGTGTCAGGGTAAAACCTCCCGTTCCCAAAATATAAATCAATTGAAACTGATTTAGTTATTCGCGGCCTTAGTATAAAAAATTATTTTTCATTTTAATATGGTTGACTCAAGCCAACACAAATTTTAAAGTCAAACTACATCTGAGCAATTGAAGGAGCGCAATGGATAACATTATTGTGCACTGCAATATATACAGGATGTTTCACTAAGTGTGTTTGCCTCTGTAACTTATAAAATAATAGGTGACGGGAAATTTTAATGCGGTAGATCAACACAAGAAATTTTACACTTTCTGCGGAGCTATGAACAAAGTTTATTGTATCATTTTCCAAAGAGTTACAGCACAAAGATATAATTTCTTAAACGGAACAATAGTTTTTTTCTATCGTGCATTGGATTCGTTGAAACCAGCTGCGTCCAAATCAATTTAAACTACATTCCTATCACTGTTAGTTTGGGAGCTGCAGCCCTTCAAAGTTCCGGGGGCGGAGGCTGCGATAGCGTAGCTGACTGGCCGAGTGGCTATTCCCTGAGGCACGGCCCACTGTCTCATGACCACAAGCCAGTCAGCTACGCTGTCGTAGCCTCCCTCCCTAAACTATGAAGGGTTGTAGCTCCCAAACTAACAGTGATAGGAATGTAGTTTAAATTGATTTGGACGCAGCTGGTTTCAACGAATCTAATACACGATAGAAAAAACTATTGTTCTATTTAAATATATATATATATATATATATATATATATATATATATATATATATATATATATATATATATATCTCCTTGTGCTGTAACTCTTTGGAAAATGATACAATAAACTATGTTCATAGCTCCGCAGAAAGTGTAACATTTCTTGTGTTGACGTACCGCATTAAAATTTCCCGTCACCTATTATTTTATAAGTTACAGAGGCAAACACACTTAGTGAAACACCCTGTATATCCGATTACCCAATGGAGTACCTTGTTACAAAATCCTAATTTTTTTGTTAGTTGTGCTATTTGAGAAATTAATAAAGGGAAAAGAAATCAGAAAATAACAGCAACCAGCCACCTTTCTTGATATTTATTTACCACTACCGGTTTCGAACTGCCTGGCAGTTCATTATCAGGCGGAATACATGTTTTATATGTTGCTCATAACATTCTGGAACTCGTTTTGCTGTGGCGAGATAGAAAATTATGTGTGAGCTTTGTCTTTGGTACTAAATTACAATATTTACAAGTTTAAAAAGTGTTCTAAACAGCTACTTACAGTTGGTTCATACTGCTGTTTGATGATAGGTGATTTTTCAGGCATTTTAGTGTTGAAAAGCTGCCCACAAAACACCTACTTTACCACAGCACCCGCTTTCCACATGTTTTACAAACATAAACAATACAGAGATATATACAACTAGTTGTCAAAGATCACAGTTGATCCACAGATGTCATTTTAAACTTATTTACCAGTTATAGTTTCAATAGTTAAAGTGTTCATACATTTCTATTTACATTATTCTCTTACAGTTGTGGCTTCTTTATTCCTTAATACTGTAATGGTAGCGCTATTGTTACATTTGAAGGAAAATCCATAGAGTGCATTTATAAGATTAAACATATGCGATTTGAGTATCAAAGGTTGTGCGGGTGTGGGGGGGGGGAGGGGGGAGTGTTATGATCTAAGAATGTGTATGTGTGTCTGGTTTTCTCAGGCATAAAGAGTCTTTAAAATTTTTATACAAAGAGTTGTTCGCCAGTTCTGTTTGTTCATTTAAGATGGTGTATGGTGCTTTATTGTTATGGAATATTTCAAATTGTTATAAAAGTCTATCTTTATTCCTTTGTCTGCAGTGTGTAGTACTTGAAGATTGGTTTTTATATTTGTAATGGAATAGCTGTTTTCAGCCAGATGCGCTGCAAAGCTTGACTTGTTTAAACTTTTTAAACAGAGTGCGTCAATACGTTGTTTGTGTCGTATTTGAAAATTCCTTCCTGTTTGTCCTATATAGCAGCATGAGCAGCTGTCACATGTTAATTTGTATATGCCAGATTTTTGAAAAGGTGTGTTGGTTGATTTAGTGTTGAGAACTATTTTGTTTTTTATTTTATTGTTTGTGTGGAAACACATTTTCACATTGTGTGGTTTAAAGAGTTTTGCAAGTTGATATGATATGTTTCCGAGAAAGGGCATAGGGATATATTTAGATTGTTCTGCTTCTGATGGTTCGTTTATGGGGACTGTATGGTTGGTTTTTAGTTTTTTATCTAATTTGTCAACTATGGTTGGGTCATAATCATTGTTGTAGGCTCCATTTCTTAGAATGTTAATTTCTTTTGTTTTTGTAGCAGGTTCAGCATGAATTTTATTTATACGGTTTAATACTGGAAGTTTGTGTTGTTGTGGATGTCAAGAGGGGTTATAACATTTGAAATTGTTGGTTTTCTGTAAATTTGGAATTTGTGTTTGTTGTTGTGATGTATCTTAAGGTCAAGAAAATTAATACCTTGCTGTGTTTGGTGTTCAACAGTGAATTTTCTATTGGGGTGTACTTCATTTAGTTTCTTAGCTAAGTTTTCTATTTCAATTTTTGTACCATTGTATAGTATCAGGGAGCCATCAACATAGCGTTTATAATAGACGATGTTATCTTTTTCTGTTTGGTTTGCTTTGAAAAATTCTGTTTCTAGATTATTAATATAAATGTCTGCCAGCAGGCCAGCTAAGCTACTGTCCATTGCTAACCCTCTTTTTGAATATAAAATTTGCCACTGAAGGAAAAGTAATTGTGGGATAGCACCATTTCGAGCAGGTCCATTGGTTCATAGATTTCAATGTTGCCTAGCTTTTTGTGATGTAGTAGAATATCTGTAATTATCTGAAGTGTTTCAGTTATTGGTATGTTAGTGTAGATGTTTACTATGTCAAAGGATGTAAAATTTGCTGATTTGGGTATGTTGATTCCTTTGATGCTGTCAATTAATTCATAGCTGTTCTTAATGGAGTAGTTGGTTGTAAATGTGTAGTCTTTGCTGAGGATTTCCTCAAGTTTTTTAGTTATTTTGTTGTTGTCGTTGTTGTGGTCTTCAGTCCGTAGACTGGTTTGATGCATCTCTCCACGCTACCCTGTCCTTTACAAGTCTCTTCATCTGAGAATACGTTCGGCAACCTACATCCTTTCGAATCTACTTACTATATTCGTCCCTCAGTCTCCCTCTACGATCTTTACCCCACACGCTTCCTTCTAATGCTAAGTTGACAATTCCTTGATGTCTCAGAATATTCCCCACCAATCTATCCCTTCTCTTAGTCAGGATATGTTAAGCACCTCATTAGTTACGTGATCTACCCATCCAATTTTCATCATTCGACTGTAGCACCACATTTCAAAAACTTTTATCATATTTTTATCTGAACTCCTTATTGTTCACTTTTCACTCCCATACAATGCTACACTCAAGACATATGCTTTCAGAAAGGCCTTTCTAACATTTAAACTAATATTGGATGTTTACAAGTGTCGCTTCTTTAGAAACGCTTTTCTTCCCATAGCCATTCTGCATTTTATATCTTCTTTACTTCGGTCATCAGAATTTATCTTGCTACCCAAGTAACAAAACTCGTCTAGTACTTTTATTGCCTCATTACTTAATTTAATTCCTTGAGCATCGCCTGATTTTCTGACGCTACATTCCATCATCCTTGTTTTACTCTTGTTGATGTTCATCTTATAACCTCTTTTGAAGACACTGTCCATTCCATTCAATTGCTCTTCCAGGTCCTTTGCGGTCTCTGACAGGATTACATTGTCATCGGCAAACCGCAAAGTTTTTATTTCTTCTCCCTGAACTTTAATTCCCTCTCCAAATTTCTCCTTTCATTCCTTCACTGCTTGCTCAATGTACAGATTGAACAAAAATGGCGAAAGGCTACAACCTTGTCTTACTCCCTTCCCAACCTCTGCGTCCCTTTCATGCCCTTCGACTCTAATAACTGCTGTTTGGTTTTTGTATAAGTTGTGTATAACTCTTCGCTCCCTGTATTTTACCAATGCTACCTTCAGAATTTGGAATAGTGTATTCCAGTCGACATTGTCAAAAGCTTTCTCCAAATCGACAAACGCTAAAAACGTAGGTTTCCCTTTCCTTAGCCTGTCTCCTAAGGTAAGTCGTAATGTGAGTATTGCCTCCCGTGTTCCTTCATTTCTCCTAAATCCAAACTGATCTTCCCCGAGGTCGCATTCCACAAGTCGTTCTATTCGTTTGTAAATAATTCGTGTTAGTATTTTGCAACCATCACTTATTAAACTGACAGTTCTGTAATTTTCACATTTGTCTGCTCTTGCTTTCTTTGGAATTGGAATTACGATTTTCTTCTTGAAGTCGGAGGATATTTCCCCTGTCTCATACATCTTGCATACCAGGTGAAATCAGCAGTTCAGAAGGAATATCATCTAGTCCAGGGGCCTTGTTTCGACTCACGTCTTTCAGCGCTCTGTCAAATTCTTCTCGCAGTATCATATCTCCTATCACATCTTCCTTCTCTTCATCTTCCATTTCTAGAATACTGCTTCAAGTTTATTTCCTTTGTATAGGACCTCTATATATTCCTTCCACAGTTCAGCTTTCTTCTCTTTGCTTAGTACTGGTTTTCCTTCTGAGTTCTTGATATTCAGATAGCCGCTTTTCTTGTCTCCAAATATCTCTTTTATTTTCCCGTAGGTCGTATCTATCGTTCTCCTAGTTATGCATTCTTCTACGGTTCTGCATTTGTCTTCTAGCAATTCCTGCTTAGAAAGTCTGCACTTTCTGTGAATCTCATTTTTCAGACGTTTGTACTCCCTTTTTCCTGTTTCACTTGCTGAATTTTTATATTTTCTTCCCTTATCATTTAAGTTCAGTATATCCTGTGTTAACCAGAGATTTCTATTAGGCCTTGTCCTTCTGCTTATATGGTCCTCTGCTGCCTTCACTACCCTATCTCTCAGAGCTACCCATTCTTCTTCTACTGTATTACTTCCCCCTTTTCAGCCAGTCCTTGCCTAATACTCCCTCTGAAACTCTCAACTACCTCTGATTCCTCCAATTTGTCCAGGTTCCATTTCCTTTCTACCTTTCTGCAGTCTCTTAAGTTTTAATCTGCAGTTCATAACCAAAAAGTTATGATCAGAGTCTATATCTGCCCCTGGATATGTCTTACAGTTTAGAACCTGGATTCTAAATCTATTCCTTAGCATTATAAAGTCAATCTGGTATCCAGGTATCCAATGCTATTTATTTCATTCACTATTGGGCGTATTGGGTGGCCTTGTTTATGAATCTTGGGCCCCCCTCGGGCATGGATATTTATGCCGTCCTTAGTCTTAGTTAGTTAATAAGTAGTTTGTAAGTTTAGGGACTGATGACCCCGTAGTTAAGTCCCACAAGCTATACAAACATTTAAACATTTTGAATCTTGGGTTGTGACGTAAGTTTTGGTGCTGTTGGGTTCATGACTATGCAGTGTTTAGCTTCGATGGAAGATAGGAGGAAGTTGAAGTTTTTTATTAGGTTTTTTTTTTAATTTAGATTTGGTATTTGGGTGTGAGATCATATTCTAATTCAGTAATGTTGTTATTTTAAAAAAATTCTAAGGTTTTGTTAATGTACTCAGATTGATACATTATAACACCTGTACTGCTTTTATCATATTTGACTACGAGGGCATTATGGTTAGGTAACTTCTTATTAATTTGTTTCAGCGTGGTAGACTCATTGAGGATGTGTTTGTGGAGTTTTTCTGTTTTTAGGCATTTATTTATAATCTTATTTGCCTCATGTTCCAAAGTATTTTCATCATCTTGGCTGAGTTTAGCTGTTAAGCAAGCTATTTTTGTGTCAGTGATTAGGTCTTTAACAGTGTTCGCATCAAGTTTACTTTGTATGTTGTGTTTGAGACCTTTATTCAGCAAATTTAGTTCAGTATTGTTGAAATTAATGTTTGTTGTGTTTACTATTTTGTCTGGAAATTTATATTTTCCATTGTGTAAGGGAGACTGAGTTCTGAAAGCTTTTTATTTTGAGTGGATAAAATTCTTAGCATTTCTTTATCTATAGATTGTTGTACTTGGTCTAGGAATTTTAGAAGTTGGGAAAGCAATAGGTAGTTGCTCAATTCTAAGTGCAGCATGTAGATATCTTTGTTTAGTAATCAAAAATTAATTTCAATGACCTAAACACCGACCCATCTTTCCTTCCCACATACCAGAAGCACCTTTTAAGATATCCAGCGCAATCTGGACGAAACGTCAGGTGAAGAAACGTTTTTCCGACAACGGCCATACAACCCGAAGGATTCAACAGCGACATGAACATTACCCTATTTCGAAATTGATAAACAATGGAATGCAACGATAACACTATCCCCTTTCGGAGTAAAAATGTCGGGCGACCCCCCTGGCCCGTAATAAGCTATGCCCGTGATACCAAAGGCAAAGTATTTAATTTACTTTTTCTCTCTGCGCAGACTTTTTTCCCCCCTATGGGTACTTCTGTTCCTTGCGGTCGCTGATCGTGTTTGTTCGTTGTTGTTCTACTTCTTCTTGTGTGGTGAAAGTTGCAGTAGCGCAAAGGAATAAAAAATGAGCAAAAAGACGTTATGACTACAACTATTTGATGTATGGTTTTGCTGTCAAGAATAATTAATCTCAATGTGTAAGTAATTTGTGATGTAAATATATATAAACAAATAAAATAAATATGTCTGAGATAATAAATCAGTTGAAATTAACTCTCTCTGGTTATGTTCTGATAAGATGCTGCAAAAAGAAAAGAAAAAAAAAAAAAGAAAAAAAATCTGAAAGAGAACAGTTTATTTATTTCTCACCACCAAGGGCTAGACGTTGTGGGATCAATGTAGGTCGTAGATACTCGATTCATGATCTGAAATCGTTTGAAGCTGTAAAACTTGAATTTCTTTTTACATAAGAGAGAGAGTCACGGAATTGAGTATCTCTGTCTGAACGGATAATCCACTACCCAATCTGGAATTGCTATCTGTTCTGTGTCTAATGTAACAAATATTTTACAATCAATGTAGATAAAGTCCCGTGTGTATAATCTGCAGGTTCTTAATTCCAGATGAGGCATTCCCATAGGCTACCATTGTACTTCACAGAAATTGCCTGTGCAATTGATTAAATAACTGTAGACAAATGCAGAACTTACTTACTTACGTATACTGAGCGTTCGTCATACATCCAATAATTCCATAACCAAAAATGACAATCATCGTCCATAATTAGAATACTACCACGTACCAGCAAAGAACAACCACTGCTCTTCCTAGCCGTTACATAGAGATTTTATATGTTTTGAAAAAAACTTTACATTAAATTTGTGATTAATTATGAGATTTTTGATACATATTCAGTACTGCAAACTTCCTAATTAGTGTTGAATTTAATTCACAACATAACAAAATCTTTTATTGATATTTACGTGATTAACAAATGTACCTATGTGACGCATAGTACTGAGAGATATCTTACATGGAGACGTTTTGTCTTGTGCGATTATGAAACCATCAAAGCTGATGCATCAGTTCTTAATACTTCAAGGATACTCATGAACTTTGGATTTCTTAGAAAGGATACTGAAAACCCTTAACCGGCAGCAAACTACGATGATCCAGTAATAAAATGGCATTGTAAGTAGTTACCAAAACTAAAACTACATTGAAAGCTCGTTACCAGTTACCAACTACTATTATCTTTGATTAAAAATAATATTAACTTAGTGATTATTTGTTTTTCTGACAAAACAATATTCCAACATCTTACAAAGTCATACAAGAAGAATATGACCATTGTTAATAACTGTAGCAGTACTGCACAAACAGTGTTAAGTCGCTTAATTACGAAGTCACGAGGCGGAAAAGGCTTCATTGTTTCGCGTTTTGGTCGGCCCAACATCAGATATAGAAAGTGCCATACGCACATCTTATATCTCTGACACTTTTGACGTCTGATTAAGGGTCAACCGAAACGTGTCACAGCAAAGCCACTTTTCCACCTACAAGACTTGTTAATTAAGTGACTTTCACGAAATCCTATCATTTTCGACTGCCACTTCTGCCATAGTAGCTGAACGCCATGAAGCGTAGATCTGCCAACGCACATGCAGCTACTGCGTCCTCCTACATCTACATCTACAAAGATCCTCTGCAAATCACATTTAAGTGCCTCTACCGTTCCATTCTCTAATAGCGCTCGGAAGAAAGAACACTTAAATCGTTCCGTTTTCGATCTGATATCTCTTATTTCATTGGGATGTTCATGCCTCCCTACGTAGGTGGGTGCTAGCAAAATATTTTCACATTCAGAAGTAAAAGTCGGTGATTGAAACTTCACAAACAGATCACGCCGCAATGAATAACGTCTTTCTTTTAATGATTTCCACTCCAATTCGTGAAACATTTCGGAGACGATTTTCCCCCAGTAACGTGATAAAACAAAACGAGCTGCCCTTCTCTGAACCTTCTCAATATCTTCCGTGAGTCCCACCTAGTGAGGGTCCCACAATGGCCAACAGCACTCCAGAAGAGGACGAACAAGTGTGATGTAGGCAGTCTCTTTGGTGGAGCTGTTTGCATCTTCGAAGCGTTCTGCCAATGAAACGTAACCTTTGGTTCGCCTTTCCCACAATATTTTCTATGTGTTCTCTCCAGTCTAAGTTGTTCGTAATTGTAGAATTGTAGAATTTACACCTTAAGTTTTGACTGATTTATGGCGTAATTGAAGTTCAGTGGATTTCTTCTAGTGGTCATGTGTTTTACTTCACACTTTTCTTTATTTAGTGTCAATTGCCAATTTTCGTACAATGTAGAAATTTTGTCTAAATCGCTTTGCAGTTTCTTTTGATCCTCTGTTGACTTCACTAACTGATAAACGACAGCATCAGTCTAAGGGAGCTATTCAGATTGTCTCCTAAATCGTTTATATACACAAGGAAGAGTAGGGGACCTATAACGGTTCCCTGGAGAACGTCAGATATAATTTCTGTTTTACTCGATGACTTACCGCCAATTACAACGAACTGTGTCCTTTCTGATAGGAAATCGTGAATCCAATCGTACAACTGGGGAGATATTCCATGAGCACGAAATTTCATTAGAAGCCGCTTATGGGGTACAGTGTCAAAAGCCTTCCGGAAATCCAGAAATATGGAATCGATTTGAGATCCCTTGCCGATGGCACTTAACACTTCATGTGAATAAAGGGCAAGCTGTGTTTCGCAAGAGCGATACTCTCTTAATCCGTGTTGACTATTGGTTAATAGGTCGTTCTCTTCGAGGTGATTCATAATGTTCGAGCATAGTACATGTTCCAAAATCTTGTTGCAATAAGACGTCAATTAAATTGGCCTGCAATTTTGGAGATCACTCCTATGGCATTTCTTGAATACTGGAGTAACTTGGGCAACTTTCCAGTCTTTGGGTACGGATCTTTCGCTGAGTGAACGATTGTAAATGATAGCTAAGTACGAAGCTATTGCATCAGCATACTCTGAGAGGCATCTAGTTGGTATACAGTCGGGCCCGGAAAATTTGTTTTTGTTTAGTGACTTAAGTTGTTTTACTACATCAGGAACATGTACTTCTAAGTTTGGCATATTGGCGGCTGTTCTCGGATTGAATTCTGGCGTGTTCACTTCGTCTTCTTTTGTGAACGAATTTCACCGCAATTCCCCGAACAAGACGTTGCCTCCCGCCATGCGGTTGCGACCCACAGGTTGAAAAACTCTGATATAGACTGATACAATGAAGTGATGAGGAAACGGGTACAAGTAATCAATATCGTGTAGGCCTCCGCGAATGCACAGGAGTGCCACAGCACGACGCGGCGTGCACTCGACTAATGTCTATAAGACCCCTATTACACGAGCGACTTTCTTGTCTCGTTAATCTATTGTTAATCTAAGTAATTCCAAAATGCTGCTTCACTTTATAGATGTTAAAAACTGTTTATTATTATAGCAATAGGCCTATTTCGGCACTGTGGCCATCATCAGGCTATTTCCATATGGCATCGTGGAGGTATAATTTATTATAATAACTGCATATAAATGCAGTATAAATCCTCTTTAGATGGTATATATATATTACGTTTATCAGGTATTAATTCATTACTGGTAATCTGTCAGTTTGACATATCCTCCAGCGATGCTCTATCGTTACCTACATTTATACATGTTTTGGCATTACTTAGATTAACAATATGTCCTTAAAATACATACACAATGCCGCAGGCCCAAATGAAATGAAATTTATTGTCTCGGTTCAGTACTCGAATCGAGTGTGTCGACTGCAGCGCCCCTGGTGGTTCCGTGTTTCATTTGTGTTTGTTATCATATGTCTTTACTTGATAGCTTCTAAATTCGTGTGTGTACTGTCCGCTGTGCGGTCTTTGTGCTGTGGTTGTCGTCGTAATACCACAGACTAACATATACATTCGCGATACTCTCTGCTGTGAAAGTTGTTAACAACTGGGCCGGCCGCGGTGGCCGAGGGGACTGAGGCGCTCCAGTCACGGTCTGCACAGCCACAACGGTCGGGTGTTCGAATCCCCCCTCGGGCATGGATATTTGTGCCGTTCTTAGTATAACGTAGTTCATAAGTAGTTTGTGACTGATGACCCCGTAGTTAAGTCCCATAAGCTTAACAAACATTGAACATTTGTTAACAACTTGCAGTTGCAACGACACTAGCACTGCAAGCGGTGGGCAAGCCACCTAGAAGCGATGTTTGTTTATAATTATTTGTGTGCGTAATTAACGAAATAGTTGGTATAGCTTTTGCGTTACAAGCATTAGTAAAATATTAAGAGATATACATAACACGAACATTAATATCGAAACAGCTGAATTTAACTGATTCAAAGGTGTAATGAACAACTTAGTCACGAACAAATACTCACGAATATGAGTTATTTTGCAGCTTATTCCTCTGGAAGTAAGTAGAATATAAACATAAGAGAAACATAAATTTCTATTATGGTGTGTTGTTACTATTACAAGAGTTTTTTGATGTGTATCAGTTCGGTGTGTAGTCTAATGATTCAAACATTTTTAGCCTTCACTCGTCTTTCTCATACGCGCATATTCGTTTGATTGTCAGTACTTTAGCTTAAGAACATAATATCTTGAAAATTCTTGCTGTTTGTGATTTAGTTGTAGCAACAATTGTGGAATTTATGTTCTTCTTCGTTGAAAACAGTTTGCTTTTTCCGTTTCCTTGCCAGGACTGTGGTGTTTTTCTTTCAGCTACAACTGTGCTGACTGCTTTGGTACGTTAAATACTGGAGTTATTGTATTCTATATGCATTTCCTACGTTCCACTCTCATCGATTTTACTGGAATTGTAGTGAAGAAACCATAACGATCCTGAGTAGACAAGCCAAGACTTTTTGTCAAAGGCAGGTCTTCCGGTGTTTTTTAGCCATTTCTTATCTTTAATAGTAAATGATCTTATTCAGCAAAAGCCTATAGGTTTGAAGATAATTGTAAATAAACTGTCCTACAATGTACCGTTTCGTACCTCATCAGGGATCTCAGTAAACCTAATAAACACAAAGGTGGGGCTAAATTTAAATTACCATCTGTTTTATGGCACTACATACGTCCCCTAGGGTGAAAAGTCTGTAAAAATCAATATAAACGATACTATTCTCACTCATCCAATACCGTATTCAGAAACGTAGCTTGCCGTCCGCTTGGAGCGCTGCAGTCGTAGTGTATAACAAAAATCTGCGGGAGTGTTGTGGCTGTGTATGTTAGACTGTGGTAATACTTCGTGTACTGATTTGTATTTTAATCACAGCCTTTTATCCAACACAGGGAAATGGGTGAAAAAATTGTGGTATTGGCTGCAGCAACGGAAGTAATCGGCGCCGCTTTGCAGGAAGGCAAAAATAAAAGATTGCAGATGCAGGAAGAGAAGCGCTTGAATGCAGAACACCCGCTCTTTTCGCTCTGGCGAATTTTTTTTTTACTCTGCGCCGTAATGTGACCGTAGAGTGCCACATTTAGCTTTCAATCTTCAGCTGTATCTTTCGAGCGAAATGCTGATAGTTTGTTTGCCACTAATTTGAACATTTCTTTCTGAGCATTCTAGAAAATATAGGGTAAGGTTAGGGAAAACGGACACGCTAAGCGGATTTTTAAAACAACTATTAAAGAAATCTAATTCCAGATGTTCATTTTATATCACTACGAAGCTTATAACTTATTTCAAAGTAACACATATTTAGTTAATTTTTAAATTTTATTTTCAGCTCTGGATAATTGATACAAATGGATGGTGCGCCAATGTCCGTTTGCCCCCCCCCCCCCCCCTATAGTTGGGGGCAAACGAACACTTCACTTTTTAATCACTGTCATCATTGTTACAATTATGGCAAACAAAGTAAGGTTCATTTCCATTTGGAACACACACAACATGAAACCACAAAGAACAGACGACACACTGCACCCATTTTCACCTTGATTATATAGTTTTTTATGCACATTGCGCATATCACTCTTACGGTTATCACATTTGGTATTGTTCGCTGCCTTCTTGTGTGTCGCCCTGGCCTATTTCTCTTTTAGCTCAGAAATAAAAATTGGATCTATCAGAATGGATGATGTTCCCATCTTACGTTTGTTTTTGACAGATCCTGAAGCAAATGGTATACCACCGAGGTCCTGGAAACGTGTCTCATTCGCAGCAAGTTTGGTGACCCTTGTTGTTGGCTGTGGTTGCAGTTCCGCCACTCGATTAGGCCGATTTCCTGGTACAGTTCTCATCTGCACGTCTGCTATTTGATTATCAGGATTTCTTACCGGATTATTAGTGGGGTCTTCTTGCACAGTTGCGGGAGCAATCACGTGTGATTGGGGTTGAAGGAATGAATCCCACAAGCACTGAAGCCATTTACAGCGTTCCCGACTGTAGCTGCACGGTCACATGCTTCAGCACAAACAGTTCCAAATGTCACTTTATTAATTCCTTTCCCTGGATTTATTCTGACGTAGAAGCTGCAGCCTTCATTGTAAAATGTCTTTAGTGGAGGAAAGAAAGAGACATGAAGGGGCTGTAGCCTGTGAGTACTGTGAGGGGGCAAACGCAATAGATTCACACTATTGGCTGCGACCTTCTATCTGTGTTCCATTCTGTAAATAATAATAGTATTCAGTCACAACTACTGAGATATACTAAAAATTAAATTATTAGACAGTTAAAGATATTTGTAACACCTACATAAGTGTTTTATTTAGAAAAAACTAATGTGTCCGTTTGCCCTCACGAACAAGTGTCCGTCTGCCGCACAAGAGCAGTATTTCACTTAGTGTCGGAAGAATACAACGAATGATACCACCAAGGCATATCGTCATAGTGGCACTTGGAGGGAAGCAGGAGCCCGCCACCGGACCAGGATAGAACCTCCGTGAATTCATTGAGATACTAACAACCCTTATTTCCCGAACATTATCCTGAACAAAGTCATTGCCTGCACAGCATATGTTGCTTACCTGCGGTAGTTTACAAGCCAGAAGGACGTTCTGAATAGATTTCTTCAAACAATACTTATTAAAGTCACTCGTATACATTACACTGCAACAATATGAGTCGCAAGAACGGTGTTGCCAACTTCAACGACGTAAATACACCACATTTGCTTACGTTCTGTCCGTTTGCCCCCATGTCCGTTTACCCCAAACTTACCCTATGTTGTTTTCAGTGAGTATCTGCAGTCACCGTAACACAAAAATATCACAAATAATACTAGAGGCGGTTAAAATTACCTTATTGTGATATAAATTATGTTCTGTATTAACGAGGGCTCTCTACTCTTCATAAGCGGAAATAAGAGCCTCAACGCTTTATTTCGCCCACTCCATTTCTACAAAAAATAAAAAGTAATTCACAATCAACATGCCTTGTATTATTTTGATGGAAGTAAAGATGCCAGTGATGGCTGACTAGATTTTTATTCCTTACTATACTACTTACACGTGCCTTTGTTGTTTACAAGACAGCACGTCGCGTCTTCTGCCGGGCAATGGCAATGCAGCCGCTGCTTCTGCGCTGCGCGGTATGATAAATTCAGTAGGTTTATTTTTAAATAGTTACCCCCCCCCCAAAAAAAAATCCTGGCTGTGCCACTGGACACGAAAATAGATTTTAGGTCGAAAATTTAAGTGGTGTGAATGTGATCATCTATTTTCGTGTCTGTCAGCATCTCAGCGAGTCTGTTTACTGTGATTGTTATCAATCCTCCATTACTGATATTCCTATCGAATTTTCCGTAGTTAAAACTTAGTAAATAATATCTTCATTATTACTAGTATCATTACTTTAATTATGCCTGTTATTACTATTTTTATTGTTATTCTTTTTATTACTATTAATACTTATGCCCTGTGATACAGGGTTTCTTTATTCCCATGTTTCGTTTGTGTTTGTTCATGCTGTAAAATTACTAATAAACACTGCAAGTTTGCTACTTTCAAATAAATGAAGCAAAAGGAAACTGCCGATAACGCATTGCTGTAAACCTGAACTGTCCTTTTACTATCAAGAACACGTTGCCCCATATTACGATTACTAACGTACTGCAGTGAAAAGCCGGCCGCTGTGGCCGAGGGGACTGAGGCGCTCCAGTCACGGACTGCACGGCTACTACGGTCGGGGGCTCGAATCCCCCCTCGGGCATGGATATTTGTGCCGTCCTTGGTGTTAGCTAGTTCGTAAGTAGTTTGTAAGTTTAGGGACTGATGACCCCGTAGTGAAGTCCCATAAGCTATACAAACATTTGAACATTTTTGCAGTAAAAATAGGTATTACTAGCGGGGCTTGAACACAGGACCTTCTGTATAATAAAGTAATGCTCTACCAACTAGCACACACAATTTTCACACAATGTACGTTCACAGTTTCGCATTTCCTCTACTCCGTAGTTCAGGTGTTACTTATTATTATAGTATATGCACGTTGTCCTGGACGACAAAACATTGCACGAATGAAATAGGAGATTTGGTTGATGCTCTATCGATATACAACATTTGGTACCGATCTGTCTCACATCTGGAGGTTTGGATGCGAGGCGCGAATCAACAGCACACGCCATCTGCAAGCTTAAGCCTACGTGAACCTGCTCACAGTGGTACGCTACTCGTCCATTAAACAGGTCTCCAACTCATATGTCACTCTCATTAACCGTACATACAAGGAGACATTTATTGAACTATATGAAATGAAATATTCAGGCCTTATCTTTGGTTTGGGTTAGAACGTTCAAACGATACAGTTCACTACGAGTGTTTTATGTTCTAATATCTGCCATATTCTCCGGATCTGAACATATGCGAATCCTTTTTGTGGGGCTATTTTAAAGATAAGGTGTATTCCAATGCCCCTAAGACCACTTGTGTGCTGAAAACAGCCGTACAGAAGGCCATCGACAGCACTGATCTACATCTATGTAGATACTCTGCAAATAACATTTAGGTGCCTGGAAGAGAGTACATTAAACACTTTCATAACTTTTCTCTACCGTTCCATTGTCTAATAGCGCGCGGGAAGAAAGAACACCTAAATAGTTTCGTTTTCGATCTGATTTCTCTTATTTTATTGGGATGGTCATGTCTCCCTAAGTAGATCGGTGCTAGCAAAATATTTTCACATTCAGAAGTAACAGTCGGTAATTGAAACTTCGCTAACAGTTCATGCCGCAATGAATAACGTCTTTCTTTTAAGGCTTTCCACCCCAATTCGTGCAACATTTTCGTGACGCTTTCCCTCCCGTAACGTGATCAAACAAAACGAGCTGCCCTTCTCTGAACCTTCTCAATATCTTCCGTCAGTCCCACCTGGTGAGGGTCCCACAAGGGGAAACAGTACTCCAAGAGAGGATGCACAAGTGTGATGTAGCCTGTTTCTTTGATGGAGCTGGTGCATCTTCGAAGCGTACTGCCATTGAAACATAATCTTTGATTCACCTTCCCCACAATATTTTCTATGTGTTCCCTCCAGTCTAAGTTATTCATAATTGTAACTCCTAAGTATTTGGTAGAATTTACGACCTTAAGGTTTGACTGATTTATCGCATAATTGAAGTTCAGCGGATTTCTTTTGGTGGTCATGTGAATTACTTTACACTTTTCTTTATTTAGTGTAAATTTCCAATTTTCCCACCAAGTAGAAATTTTGTCTAAATCGCTTTGCAGTTCATTTTGATCCTCTGTTGACTTCACTAACCGATAAACGACAGCAATCATCCGCGAACAGTCTAAGGGAGCTACTCAGATTGTCTCCTAAATCGTTTATAAACACAACGAAGAGTAGGGGACCTATAACGCTTCCCTGGGAAACGCCAGATATCACTTCTGTTTTACTCAATGACTTACCGTCAATTACAACGAACGGTGTCCTTTCTGATAGGAAATCGTGAATCCAATCGCACAACTGGGGATATATTCCCGCAATCTCATTAGAAACAGTTCGTGGAGCACAGTGTCAAAAGCCTTCCTGAAATCCAGAAATATGGAATTTATTTGAGATCCCTTGTCGATGGCACTTATCACTTCATGTGAATGAATCGGAAGCTGTGTTTCGCAAGAGGTATACTTTCTGAATCCTTGTTGACTATTGGTTAATAGGTCGTTCCCTTCGAGGTAGTTCATAATGTTCGAACAAAGTATATGTTCCAAAATCCTACTGCAAATCGATGTCAATGAGATTAGCCTGTAATTTTGGGGATCACCCCTATTGCCTTTCTTGAATATTGGAGTAACTTGGGTAACTTTCCGGATCTTTCGCTGAGTGATCGGTTGTAAATGATAGCTAAGTACGGAGCTATTGCATCAGCATACTCTGAGAGGAATCTAGTTGGTATACAATCTGGCCTGGAAGATTTGTTTTTGTTTAGTGACTTTAGTAGTTTTACTACTCCAGGTTGTTTTACTACTTCAAAGGGTCATGCGGAAATTTGCTACTCGTCTGCGCCCCATCATCGCCACGGAAGGCAGGCCTACCGAAATTGTCACAGCTTAAATCCGGATATCTGTACTGATCTTTACATGTTGAATAAAGTGTGTGAACGCTGTAGTTTGTAACTAATGTGTAGTTCAATAATTGTCACCCTGGAGGCTATGTTGTTAACCATCGATTAATTACAACAATCCGCATTTTGATGGTTGTCCCATTGCCTAGGAACGGCATAATATCAAAATACTTTAATCATGAATTAGACGTCTGCAGTAATTTTCGTACAACAGTTAGTACCTAAAATGATGAGTTTTTGAGAGATCCCAAATTCACTCAGTTGCTTCGTCTTGCTTCCAAAGGATATGTATTCTTAAGACAAAAACAAACAAATACACCAAATACGTGCTTCCGACGACAGTCAAAAAAGCGTCTCCATCTTTGTGACATATACGTTCCTCGAATATTATGAACTACCTATTAACATTGATTAAAATGGAAACGTTCTTGTGAAACACAAAATGTTGAAATGTTTCTAAATCCGTAGCTTACGAAATACTTAAATTAAGATGAACTAACCTAAGGACAAAATACACACCCATGCCCCAGGGAGGACTCGAACCTCCCAAGGCGAGCAATGTGAAACATAGGTAGCTCTTATAGTCACATGATGTGACGAGTGCTGTCGACAAATGATCTCAAATCGATTCCATATTTCTAGTTTTCGAGAAGGTTTGTGACACAGTACGTCACAAGTGCCTTCTAATCAAATTCCGTATCGCTACAGTTGTGCGATTGGACACAGTACGTTGTAACTGACGGAAAGTCATCAAGTAGAACGGAATTGATATCTGGCATTTCCCAGGGAAGTGTTGTAGGGTCCCTACTGTTCTTTATTTTTGTAAATGGTTAAGGAGCTCTCTTAGGCTGTTCGCTGATGATGCTTCATTTATCGGTTAGTAAAGTCACCAGAAGATTAAAAGCAGCTGCAAAATGATTTGGATAGCTTACCAGATCGTGAAAAAGTTTGCAATTGATCCTAAATAATTAAAAGTATGAAGTCATCCATATGACCACTAATATATATATATATATATATATATATATATATATATATATATATATATATATATATATATATCGCATTCTTTACTAACTTGTCTACCCCCATGAACCACAGACATTACCGAGATCGGGAGGCTTGCATGCGTCAACGATACAGATAGCCGGACCGGAGGGTAGGTGAAACCGTAGTGCATGGGTATCTGTGTAGATGCCAGACAAACGTGTGGCTCCTGAAGAATTTTAGGGGAAACAGACTCGATGATTGTAACATTAGCTAAGAGACTTTACGTAGAGACCCTATATAGGGAGAAAGTGGCCAATCGGTCGTTGTCCGCCATGTTTTTACCAGACTGTGCGCTGGACGTGCGTTTACATAGCGCCCCTGACATAAGTGCAGCTACTTGACAAATGAAATATGCTATCAGTTCCATGACACCAAATCACATCTTCTAGCTTACTAATCAGCACGTGGTTAAAGAAATGCCATTCATCTATGTTCATACAGACCTAATAAAGTTGTAAGCAAATAAGTCTCGTGAAACAGTTTCTATGTCGAATGTTATTACCATATTATACGACTTTCTGGTAATTTCGACAGTTGGGAGTTGATTAATAAGAAAGAGAAGTATTTCATGTTTTTTATCTCAAAGAAAATAATGCTATTTCAGAATTTTCGGTCTTCATATCCATAGCTGAAATTAGTACAATATTATCGGTTTCCGCCCCGATATAATGAATTTTAAGTGTGCTGTCGATCTTATAACATTTTCCTACACCGGGAAATACCAAAAAAACGTCGTTCTGTAGATACTTTTAGGGACACTGTATCACAGAAAATCGGAAAAATTCCAATACTATCTCTAGTGAAACAGTAGGAAAAGACTCAGAATAGGTAACTGAATGTCTGCAATGAGTCAATAGACGCGTCCCCGTCCCTTTCCTTCGTCACATCCCGTAAGCAGTTACAGGATTGAGACTATCCAAAATACACAGCCCCCTTTCTCGGTTGACTTTCACCGCCCACTGTTCCTGTATTTCCTCATTGATTGGGAACACAAGCATCATATAATCTGTACTTTGGTTTTTACAGCCAACAAAGAAACAATGAGGCATTTCTCTTGACTGCTTTTAATGATTACGTAATACATATTATTAATTACATTTAGTAAATCATTTCAAACCATTTTATAATCGTAAAAAATTGCCGCGAAGTTCCAAGGTTATCGTCAATGACCCACGAACAACACGTTATCTACGTCAATAGAACCGATATTCAAATGTTCAAATGTTTGTATAGCTTATGGGACTTAACTACGAGGTCATCAGAAAGCAGAAATCTTTGGAAAGATCGGGTTGCGATAACAGGCGCAGCCAGAAGGGCTTGCTTAACACTTTCAAATTCAGATTGCGCATCCTTGTCCCACTTCCACGGCTTGTTTTTACTCGTGAGTGCGCAGGGGGAAGGTCTACCTATGATTTGAAGAGGTACAAACTTTTTGTAAAAAATAGAAATTCCTCCAGTGAAATAGAGTGAAAGCAACGAATAAAGGCAACAGAACTGATGTTAAGGCCAAAAGGATGCTTTCGGAACTGATAACATGTTCCGAAGCAAAGGAAGGCCGTATTAGGTCGACAAGCGTGGTCCAGCTCTATTTGCCAGTAGCTGGCCTTCAAGGAGAGCACACGGATGCTGTGGAATTTCTGCAAGAGTTCATCTAACTTCTGTGGTCGATCAGTCTCCTGCTCAATTATGGCGTTTATTTGCCTCAAATAGAGGAGACAAAAATGTTCAAATGTTTGTATAGCTTATGGCACTTACCTACGGGGTCATCAGTCCCTAAATTTACAAACTACTTATCAACTAGCTAACACTAAGAACGGCACAAATACCCATGCCCGAGGGGGGGGGGGACTCGAATCCCCGACCATAGTGTCCGTGCAGACCGTGACTGGCGCGCCGCAGTCCCTTCGGCCACCGCGGCCGACAATAGAATCGACAAAAGACGTTGAAAAGTGCAGCAGTGCCTACAGTAATACAACCTGTACATAACTGTACAGTGAAATCCTGTCAGAAGTTCTTAAGACACTCCACAGTACAGCAACGCACACTGTAGCTATTCACTCACATGTAAATTCCGCAATTCTGGTAAAAACATGGCGTCCTGGGCTCTCAGCCAATCAGCAGCGGTCTACGCATGGCCACTCTCTCCCTGTATAAGCTCTCTACAGCGGTCGACTAAAAGCAGGGGGAAACTACAGTCTTTACTTTCGCGAGGGTATACAGCTCTACATCTACATGGCACATTCAGCTCTACAGTATGAATGTATGATGGCATCTTCTTGGTTAAATATTCCGTAGGTAAAATAGTCCCACGTCGCATCTCCAGGCAGCGACTACTCAGGAGGACGTCATCAGGAAAGACAACACTGGCATTCTATGGATCGGAACGTGAAGTGATGGAGCCTTTAATCAGGTAGGAAGGCTAGGAAATTTGGAAAGAGAAATGGATAAGTTGACGTTAGATATAGTGGGGTCATTAGTGAAGTTCGATGGTGGCATGAATAGCATTTCTGGTCGGGGAATGCAGGGTTATAAATAGAGAATCTGAAATGTTCAAATGTTTGGAAATCTGTTGGACGAAACACCTATGGTCGAAAATCTCTAACTTCACACTAAGGACAACACATACACCCAATGCCAGGGAGGTCTCGAACCTCCGGCGGCAGCACCCGTCCAGTCCGTGCGATAACGCCTTAGACCATGGGGGACGCAGATGTTGGCCTAATAATGAATAAGAAAATAGGGACGCAAGTACGTTACTATCAACAGCGTACTGAACGCACTGTTGTAGCAAACGTAGGGCACACGATACCTGTTCCGGTGTACATGTTCTGTAAATATGAACTTTGTACGCTTTCAGTGAATCCTGCTTTTTTCTGAACATATGTGTATTTACATGGAGAACGGAGATATAAAATTTTAGTATACTTATTATTTGACGATCATAAGGCGCCTCGCTGCGGAGCGCGCGGTTGCTCGTCGTCGGAGGTTCGAGTGCTCCCTAGGTCATGGATGTGTGTGTTTGTCCTTAGGTTAGTTTACCTTAGTTTAAGTAGTTTGTAAGCTACGGACTGATGACCACGCAGTTTGGTTCGATAGATTTACAAACATTTGAATATTTGAACCACACAAGGTAAGTGTAAAGTTTTCGTCGGCAAGCAGTGTGCACCATGTCACTGTGCTTTCCTCGCTGCATCAGATCTATTCATATTGTGTTCCGAGGATAGCTCATCGTCACACGGTTACGTAGGCCTCCCGACTGCCATGCCGAGTATATATAGAAGGAGCGGCTTTTCAGGGGCCAATTCTCAGAAAGCTAGCGATTTATAAATACAGTGAGCGGCGGGTTGTACTCAGTTGGCCCGTAGGAAGGTGTGCTCCCCCCCCCCCCCCCCCCCCCAATCAACATTCAGCTTCACACAACAGCTGAGGAAGGCTGTCGCCGGCTAATAGCAAACATCTCCGATGGTCAAAGCTTTAGGAAAAAGTGGCTGCTAACATATTAGTTCCAAACAAAGCAAATGTGGGACCCAAAAAAATGGTCAAATGTTTGTTAAGCTTACGGAATATAACTGCGGGGTCATTAGTCTAGTCTTGTGTAGTTCGCGAACGAACTAGTTCGGAAGAGCGCTCCCACAGGCGAACTACGCGAACTAGTTCGCAGATCCCTCGCCTCTTAGTTCGTCCGCTCCTTTTCCGAAGATTGGCAGGGAGCAGCGAGGGGACGCGAGAGCGCGCAGAATCGCGTGATTCCCTTTTGCCAGTTACCTTCATTTCGAGCTGAGATGCAGCTCAGCTGTAGTTTCATAGTTCACTGCCACAAGAAATCTATTTTAAAAATAAAGTACTACGAGTACTCTGTATGTAAAATAGTTGAATACGATTGTATCACGCATTCGTGTAAATAACTGGTTTATTTGCCTAAGTATTTGATGTCATATTGCCCAAAAATACGGGTAATAGCACACGCTTTCGCAACACTGATTCATTATATAAAAAAGCCGTCATAAAAAAGAGCTATTTTAGTAGCGGTAGCAAAAGCCAAAAAGAGCGGACGAACTAGAAGGAGCGGATGAACTAGGAGCAGCTGACTAACTAAGAGCAGCGGACGATTATGCCAAACCTATCTCGCTTCATAGTTCGTTGGATTCTTTTCCGAAGACCGACGGGCGATAGCGAGAGGGCGCGTAGCAGAATTAAAAATCACGTGTTTGCCTTCTGCTGATGAGTCATTTCGATGTGAGTGTCTGCCTGCTAGATTACATAGTTCAGTGCTACAAAATTTCTGTTTTGATGTGTTCTGCACTCTGCAATATCTGACTAATAAATTCCATAATGCCAAGATATAGAGACAACTCTAAACGTAAACGCGAGAAATTATCCACAAACTATTTCTCTTTGTTTGCGTGATATCGTTACCGGCTCAAGCAGCAAGCGCATGAAGCAGCTAGGTGGGGGAACTTCTCCCTCCACCTGCACGCGCAGACCACGCCGCTCAGCCGTCACTGGGAGCGGACTATTATCCGCAAGTCTACATCTACTTACAAACTACTTATGAACTACCTTATACTAAAGACGACACAAACATCCTTGCCAGAGGGGAAACTCGTACCCCCGAGGGGAAACGGCCTCGCGCATAGGAGCATAGTGTCTCAATGCGATCGGCCGCTCCGCTGCGGCAAATGTGGGACCCCAGGAAAATAAATAAATGGGTCGTTCCGAAAGTAATTCCTCCTACTATTTTTTATTTATTTACTTATTTTATTTATTTACTAGTATAAAATCCCAGCGTTTCCCGGGTATTTATTCATTTATTCCTGCCTTGAGTTAGTACTTCTCCTCTCCCTTCTTTCTCTGTCCTTTTTCCTAAAAACATGCTATATTTATCGGAGAATATATAAGAAATAAGGCTACCTTGCATGATGTACAAAATTATACGTGCAGTATCCAAGTAAAGAAAGATAGCAATCAAAACACAAATGGCTTAAAAAATTCGCACGATCTCATATTTATTGACTTACATGTTTTACAATAGTAAAATTTTTCAGTTATATATTCATTTGTATAAGTGCTGTATTTCTGTAAAATCTGTTACGAATATAATTAGAAGTAAAGAAGCAATAGATTAAAACGTGGTGCGTTTTCTGTTAACGTTTATGTGCTCATACCACATGAACTACGTGTCGTACTGTGATGCAATTTCGAAGGTACATTCAGCTATATGTGTGTGTACTGTCAGTAAAATTTCCTGCAGCTACAATTTGTAGTGTAAAATTATAAATTGTAACGCCATAGCGAATGCCTTAGTTTTAGTCCATGAACAAGGGAGAACCATAAGCGAGAAACTTTTTTTTCCTTTCATAATCTTGCTATGGTTGTCAGCGAGAAAAAGTTCAATAAGGGTTTGAAATGATGTTTAAAGTTGGTTGCAACTCTCTGGCTACTGATATTCTCATACAGTGTGCGAATAACGCCTCGTCGTATTACGTGGCAGTTTCTTGCAACTATATCGTTTATGACATTGTTATCTCCTGAACCATGTGTCGCATATGGTTCTTACCCCGACAGCGTTGTTACCTCACGGTAAGGAATATGTGGACCAAATTTGGTTGAAATCGGTTAAGTGCTTTAGGAGGAAATGTGCATCACTGTCGTTTAATGCAGAAGTTTTTCACACATCTCATTGTTTATGTCGTCATATATCGTGAACAATAGGTTATACGTGATCGTAATACTTACTGTTACCGGCCTCATGGATTGAAACTTATGTGTGCAAAATTTCATAAACATTTGAAGAAAACTGTAGATTTGTATACAGTTCAAATGTTTGTATAGCTTGTGGGACTTAACTACGGGTTCATCAGTCCCTAAACTTACAAACTACTTATGAGCTAACTAATACTAAGGACGGCATAAATATCCATGCCCGAGGGGGGATTCGAACCCACGACCGTGACTGGAGAGCTTCAGTCCCCTCGGCCACCGCGGCCGGCTTTGTATATAGTTCGTACACACAAACATACGGACACTATCCTTTATATATAAAGACTTTTTTAGTTTTGAATTGACCAACTATGATCACGAAACAGCTTGAGCTGATCTTCTTTCTTTGCCGTTTCCTAATCTTCCAGTACTCCTTTATCTCCTCCCCATGTTGCTTTTTCCTTCCTGCTGTTCAAGTTGTTTCTGTTTTCTCAATTTTCTGTCTTGCAAGCATTCTAAATTTAGTATTTTATTCTTAAGTGTTCCTGTTTGCTATTCCTGATTTCTTGATGTTGCTTCGTTGTTGTTCTTTTCTTATTTATGTGATCCATGGTATTGTCGATTACTTTTTCAAGAAATAAAGTAAAATTTGTGTCGTCAGTCTATTCTAATTTATTCGGAAGAAACGTCCAAAGAATATTAGCCTTCCCATTACTTCTGACATTTTATCTATATTTTCTTAAATCTCCTTGTTGCTTCACGTTTTCCAACCACCTGCTGTTTGTATCGCACCCACTATTGTTCTAACAATCCGTCTTTCAAGAGCCGTAATTCCGTCCAGCTTATAGTTCATAATTTAGCTTTTACTTGCATATAAACAATCCGGTGTTACTAAAGTGTTTTGTTTTGCATTTCATATTGTACATATTTTTTATCAAGCCATATGCTCTTTCCATTTTACTAACTCCTACATGTATTGCAAACTTTTCTAGTCCATTCATTTGTATAAATTCTCCAAGATATTTAAATTGCTTAAGTTGCTCTATTTTAACTAGTTGCGTTTCTGTGTATTTTGGTGCATCTTTTATATTTGTAATGTATTGTGTTTTAAAAAGAACTATATGTGATATAACAATGACATTTTTACAGCATGTACATACAACATATATGCCTCAATTTACAAGTTAAATGAACATAATTCTTCTTATGGTTTAGAAGAAAAAATAGTAGTCTTTTACAAGTAAAATTTAACTTTTTTAGCATATTAATTGCTATAAAACAGTTTCTCATTGGTTGTTTTCAATTTACTTGTAATAACTTGTGACCATCTTCAGTTAAAATTGACCAAATTTCATGTTTCTAACCCCAGTACTTTATCAAATAATGGAACCTGAAATTTAAAAAATTTAGTTTTGAGAATAATCCATTTAAAGTTTAATATTGAAATTCTAGTATGGTAACTGACGAGAATAACTTACCAGTCATATTTTTCTGTACCATACTGAGCATGATCGGAATCATACTGATCTTTTCTTATGAAGGTCGGTATTCTTTTCTGTCTTGCTTCTTTTGTGCATTTTAAATTAGCAACATCTGTTTCGCGGATTCCCTCTTTATCCCAGGATTTCGCAGTATTTGCACAACATTTTACGCCAAGTAACTCAAAAAAAAAAAAAAGTTTTGTTGTTACTCCATCGTTTAAGTATAAAATAGGGTTATAAGCAGAAGAAATACAGTTTTCTGTAACCGGGTCCAAATGACAGAATTCACACATTCATTTGAATTTTGAGTTTTCCCATGAAGACATTTCTTCAAGAATGTATCTTTACAAAAGTATGTGAATATAAATTTAAGTTCAGTCATTACTGCTTAAGATAAAGATGTGACATTTCTCCTATACTTGAACCAAGTGTCAAGATTATTCGGGCAAAGACAGTACTGAGGATTTGCATTTGTGAAAACCTTATTTTTTCAAAATTCTCAATATTTCTTATTGTGGTCAAGCCATAATAATTAAGTAATATATTTCAATATTTGTCAGGCGATGTTTATCACCTACCTTTTTACCATCTTCCAATACTATTTTTGAATTTTCTTTTAAAAATACTCTCTATCTGGACCCCATTCTCACCGTTCCCTAAATACAGAACGTCAAGAAAAAGATCATAACTCACGAAGAAATGGTCGTATTTTAATGAAACAATTACTGTTTTATCCACAAAATACCAGGCATTTCAAATGTGCTAATGGCTAAAATTCGAATTTTGGAGGCCACTTGCCTTCCATCTCCCCTCAACACAAAGAAAGTTTTGAAAATATAAAGTGAGATATGGGGAAATTGGGTGTTGAACCAAATCTCAAAAGATAACATCAAGGGTGGGAAAAGAAAATGAAAAACAAACCGTCAATATCACTTCACGTAATTAATGGACGATACGTTAATAACACTACACAGAACCTATTGAGACCCAACACACGGATGAGGTCACAAGGAAATGAATCAATTGCTGCTTCAAATCACAAGTTATTGAATCAAATGTTTTTTAGAAGCTGCATTCATCAAATTTAAAATCTAAACTGCAAACTCACTTGACGAATTTTTTTTAAGAACTCTTACTTTCATATAAGAAAGACTTCGTACAGTTTGAATGGTGTACTAGTGTACTTGGCCCCTCTTGGACATACTACTTAACCACAGGAAAATTAGCTTGTGTAAACAACACATGTATGATACTCAAATCAGTGAATGGGGCAATTTCAAATACACAATTCAAGATGAGGCGGAAGTTACTGAAAACAACCATAAATAACCAAAAGGCCACAACCATGGTAAAGATTCAAAACATGTTAAGAAACCAAGAAATAGTATAAGGCTCAGTTAAGTGACATATTAGCTCACTGTTCAGTTAATAAGATGACGCACCAATCGATACAACATTTACAGAAAAACACCCTACAGATACTTAATAAAATACAACCAAGTTAAGAAAGGCTTTCCCCCTTTAATAAATACAGTTACCAAATGAAATTAACGGTAAGCCACCACTATAGTGTAAAACATGCCTTATTTTAAAAGGAAACAAACATCTGAACAGCTTATTCTAAAAGCAACTGTCCTGGGATAACTGACCATGAAAGGAACCGCGTAACGTAAAAATGACGAAAGGTAATTTCAAAACAACAACACTAAATGACACAGGCGAGGCAGCTGAGCCAATAACATACTAAAGTCAGCCGGTATGGATGGTAAACAATCCTAGTTTCAGAGTACTCGCTAAAGACGGGCAACACACTTGCTAAGCAAATCAACGCTTCAGCGAGTGCAATCCAGAGAACACGGGATAACTCAATGACTTGATAGAAAAGATACTTAAAGAACACCGGTAGGTGAGCAGATGCAAACTAAGAGCGTAATTCAAACTCAATGCCAAAAAGTCAAAATACGCCCCTTACTTGCGCAGCTACTAGGGGAGGCGGAAAACACACTGGCAACAGAATCACAAACGCGCCCGAGGCAGATACCAGCACGGCGATGGCTACGACAACGAGCAAAACTCGGATCAAAAGACGCGAACAAACTGCCACTCAGGGAGAGTGTCACACCATGCCATAGCAAGCAGGTTCGCAGTGATCATCCATACACGTAATTAAAGGCAAGTAAAGTCCAAGGGAAGGCATTGTCAGTGCTTGTTTTCCTTCTTTTAACCACGGGTTCAACTGACAAGGAAAGTACATGGGCTCGAACAAACATATCTGTATGAACGTTTGGTTACAGGATCTCTACATACACATTAATGTGCTGGTGGGTGTCCGAGGGGACTGAGGCGCGCCAGTCACGGTCTGCACGACCACTACGGTCCGGGGTTCGAATCCCCCCTCGGGCATGGATATTTGTGTCGTCCTTAGGATTAGCTAGTTCATAAGCAGTTTGTAAGTTTAGGGACTGATGACCCCGTAGTTAAGTCTCATAAGCTATAGAAACATTTTTTGTTGGTGTCGTTATTCTGCAAAGATCTGCAACCATGCTATAGATAGCACTGTAGATGTAATTGTAGACGCCATATTAATGCAGATATCTTAAGTATAACTTATGTAATAATCATCGTACATGTTCTCTAGCGAATTGTCATCAAAAGCCGTGATGATTGTTGCAACTTCAACCTTCTTTCCGAAAGACTGTTGGTATTCACTGCCACTGCTTCCCCCAAGTACTTTCCTTGTGAGCTCACTTTCACAGAGAATGTACAACCGCAAAACCAACAACAACCAAGCTCGGCCGGCGAGATCGCCGACGAAGCAAGTCAGGGATAGTACGTCGAGCATTCGGGATCCCCCTTCTCTCCCTGAGGGCCCCGACTATCCCTCCCTTCCCGTCCCTTCTCCCCTCCTCTTTCCACGCAGATGTCCCTCCGGATCCTCCTCTTACCGCCCTCCCCTATCCTTCATCTCCGTGGCTTCCTGGGACATCGTCCCCCCCCCCCTGTCCCTTTCCCACTGGCTCTGTGGCTCCTCCCCACCCTCTCCCTCTCCTCTCATCCCCTTTCCCCCCCCACACCACATCTTCAATGCTGTCAGTGCCCCGCCATCTGTGGATCCTTCTCTGTGCTTCCATGTGAGTGCTTCGACAAGTGTGGTGCGTTTTAGTTATATTGTTTTATTTTACAACAGTGGACGGCCAACCCTCAGCCGACACCATCAGTTTTAACTTGTATATTTCTCCAAGTGTGTGTTGTGTTTTTTGTTTTAACTCCACAATAGCGGACGGTCTAACCATAGCAGCCGCCCAGCGCTCATTTTAATTATGTGTGTGCCACTGCCCTTTGAGCAGCTGTTTTTATTCACCACTATCGCCGTTCCAATTCTTTTATGTCGCCATCGTTTCCCTCCATTTTATGTACTTTGTTTTATCTCCACTTTATATCTCCGTTTTATGTATGTGATACCTCCAACATATTATCTCCTTTATGTTCGTATGTTTCTACTGTGTCAAATTTTGCTTTACTTCTGTAGGCCGAAGAGCGCCAGTAAGCGCTGCCAGCCCTCCCCTTTTTAGGGGAATTGCAACCACAATTCAAAAAAATAAAAAGAGAGCATTTGGGGCGCCACTCTCGGGAGGGAAGAAAAAGAATTACAAGCCATCACTGGCACCAGCACGAAATGAAAACGAGCTGACACGGCTCACCGATATGAAGGCGAACGTCACGATTGTTGACGTTCAATACCAGGGGTGTCATTACAAAATTACGCCCAGTGAATAGAAATGACACTGACATATAACATTTAAATTTATTGGTAAATTTCTTCTGAATACATTTATCATACACATTTAAAGTTTAGATTAACCAAAAACACTTAGTGTCCATAAATGTCCTTGATACGGACCAGCTGCCTTTGGGTATATAGCTGGTCGTAATTAGACCAAGTATGTTTTGTGTTGTCTTTTACATTTTAATAGCGTTAAGTTTAAATATATAGTGATAGTAACAATTAGATACGTTAATGATGAAATTCATGGTGTTACATATTTAGTTATTGTACAATTTTAAATTTAATTAGATTACTATCTATGAATAATGGATACAACAAATTATAAGGAAAAGGAAGGGTAACTCAAAAATCATTATTATTAAGAAGGATAAATAAAAGAAGATAGGAAAGGGTAGGTAAAGTAAAAGTTGTTGGGGAGAGTCTACCAAGGTGGAAGGCCTCGGAATGAACATCGAGCCCTTCCATCATGGAATTCCCTCCATAGGTGGTAGTCGTTCATTTCATGTACATTAATAGCTAAAGGGGGTTTTGACTCTAATGTTTATGGTGCTCAGTTGTTTAGGAATAAGTCATCTTCTGTGCTGGGGTTGTCATCTGTTTCGTTATCCATGTCGCTTGTACTTACGCTGTTTGTTTCGTTCCACGTGTCCTGTGTTATGGTGTTGGTGTTTTGTGCGAAGTTATGACTGACCGTTTTTGCGTATTCTTCCCGCTTTAGTGATGAGACCTCATTCGTCAGTCTATTTAGTGTGTCCCAGCCATCCTTATTTCTTATCAGTACGTTTAAGTCTTGTGTGTTGTTTAACATACAGTGTATGTGTGTGTTCTGTATAGCTGACAATGTAATACCGTGTGTTCTGGTGACCCAGTCTCTCGACATGTACAGTTTGGATTGTTGCTGAGCCCCATTCGTGTTAGGTGTGTTGGGTACGGGCCATATCCTGTCAGAAAATGGATCATAACCCGGCTGAGATTAATATGACCCAACCTCAGACGTTCCCTTATGTCCTTTTTCACTATTATTCCATTCCCTTTGCCAGGTGTCCATTCGCCATTTGAGTAGTTGGTGTCGCTCGGTTATTCCTTGGCCCACTATTGCTTGGACTTTGTCATTTTCCTGCCTTTAGCCAGTACATGGCAGCCCTTTGTCTTATGGTGAGATCTGCAGGTAGTATCCCAAATACGACGCACAGTGCTTCACCCGATGTTGTGTCAAAGGCTCCGGATAGCCTGAGTAAGGCACTCCTTTGTCCTCTCCTGACGCTATTGATATGTGTTTGTAGTGCCAATCGTTGGGCCCATGAACTGGCTGCGAAGCAGATCACTGACTCAAAAAGTGCTATATGGTATGCTCTAAGTGTTTCTGTTGGTAGTCTGTATTTTGTTGTGTTCAGCCTGGCAAGTGTCTGCATCATCTTGGTAGCCCTGCCAGTCGTCAGTTTTATGTGCTCGTTAAAGGTCAGTCTTTCGTCAAGTTGGACACCAAGATAATGACAGCAGTCCGGCGACAAAACGACCAAAGGCATAGACGACGCATCCCCAGAGGTGGCACCAACTGAATGATGCCGACAGCTGTATTTCCCAGGAACAAGTGGGCTGTTTGCGCAGATGTTGGCGTCTGTCGGATCACCCCTTATGGTCTCGCAGACGACTGAGTGACACAATTCTGGCGCCGGGACTCGAACCGCGGGCTGCGGCTTCCGCTGTTCGGTGCCAAGATAATGACAGCAGTCCTGCGACGAAACGACCAAAGGCATAGACGACGCATGCCTAGAGGCGGAACCAACAGAATGATGCCGAAAACAAGTGGGCTGTTTGCGCAGATGTTGGCGTCTGCTGGATCACCCCTTATGGTCTCGCTGCCGACGGAGTGACACAGTGCTGGCGCCGGGACTCGAACCGCCGGCTTTGGCTTCCGCTGTTCGGTGCCATCCGGCGATCTCGCCAAACCGTGATGGACGAGTCCGGCCTGCGGTAATCCAGTCCACGGACTGGGGGCGCGATTACGGCGGACGACTAATTGTCGGATTATGCGACCGGCGCAATATCCGCCTCATCCCTCATCATTCCGCATATCGATTGGCCAGCAGCGCCGCCGCTGGCAGCGGGCCACGCACGGCTACTTGTGCTCCGTGCTCCGCGCACCAAATTGTTCCCCCCCCCCTTTATATGACTCTTGTGGTGGAACGGCGACAGGATAACTGCGATGTTTAATATTGTTATTCATGTTCTTCTTCGGTCCCTAATATTAGAATTATTCTGACACTAGAAAGGTTTTATCAGGAGCTAGGACGTTGTAGATTAGTTATTTACAGTTCGCTAGCAACACCAACTGTCATAAGCTAACCGTGTAAATTCTCTAGACTTTGAAGTGTCCCACACCACAACATAAATTAAAATTTGTAGGAATATTTCCTTTAAATAGGTCATCAAAAGTAAATAAGGTTCTTTTACGAGCGGGGCATGGAAAATAGTCCGTAGCCATTACTAAAATTTCATCTACATCTACATCCGTACTCCGCAAGGCACCTGACGGTGTGTGGCGGATGGTACCTTGAGTACCACTATCGATTTTCCCTCGTATTACAGTCACGTATTGTTCGCGGAAAGAAGGATTGTCGGTATGCCTCTGTGTGGGCTCTAATCTCTCTGAGTTTATCCTCGTGATCTCTTCGAGAGATATACGTAGGAGGGAGCAGTATACTGCTAGACTCCTCGGTAAAGGTATGTTCTCGAAACTTCAACAGAAGCCCGTACCTAGCGACAGAGCATCTCACCTGCAGTGTCTTCCACTGGAGTTTAGCGATTATCTCCGTAACGCTTTCACGAATACCAAATGATCCTGTGAGGAAGCGCGCTGCTCTCCGTTGTATCTTCTCCACTTCCTCTATCAATTGCACCTGGTACGGATCCCACACCGGAGAGCAACAGTATTCAAGCTGTTGACGAAGTGTACTGTAACCTACTTCCTTTGTTTTCGGACTGCATTTCCTTAGTATTCTTCCAATGAATCTAAGTCTGGCATCTGCTTTACCAACGATTGATTATATATGGTCGTTCCATTTTAAATCCCTCCTAGTGACTACTCCCAGACACTTTACGGCCGGCCGCGGTGGCCGCGGGGACTGAGGCGCTCCGGTCACGGTCTGCACGGCCACTACGGTCGGGGGTTCGAATCCCACCTCGGGCATGGATATTTGTGCCGTCCTTAGTATAAGGTAGTAAATAAGTAGTTTGTAAGTTTAGGGACTGATGACCCCGTAGTTAAGTCCCATAAGCTTAACAAACATTTGAATTTTTGAACACTTTACGGAATTAACTGATTCCAGTTGCTGACCTGCTATAGTGTAGCTAAATGGTAAAGGAGCTTTCTTTCTGTGTATTCGCAGCACATTACACTTGTCTACATTGAGATTTAATTGCCATTCCCTGCACCATGCGTCAATTCGATGCAGATCCTCCTGCATCTCAATACACTTTTCCATTGTTACAACCTCTCTATATACTACAGCATCATCCCGAAAAAGCTTCAGTGAACTTCCGATGTTATCCGCAAGGTCATTTATACATATCGTGAACAGAAACGGACCCATGACCCTCCCCTGTGTCACACCTGACATAACTCCTACTTCGGAAGACTTCTCTCCATTGAGAATGACCTGCTGATTTCTGTTATCCAATCACACAATTGGTCTGATAGACCATATGCTCATACTTTGTTCATTAAACGTTTGTGGGGAACTGTATCAAACGCCTTGCGGAAGTTAAACACAGGCACTTGTATTTGCTGTCCTAAACTTGTACTGAAAAATGTTAATAATCCACTGCCTTCTAAACACTGGTGTTCCACATTCATACTAAATACAAATATAATGTCACATTCGAAGCTAATCAGTAGTGATTCAATCAGAATTAAAGTGTTTTCTGAAATAAGTCGAGATTCTTCACAAGAATCAAATTTCTCTTGCTATAAAATATTATAGATCATAAATAAATCTTCATAAATGCAAGATGTCTTTCAACATTAACAAATATTTATTCTTCTTTATGTTAGTACAGCGTCAGTTTTGGAAGAAACGACAACATGGACAGCTAGCATGGACTGAATCTCAAATAAGACTAACAATAATTTAATGTTCTTTTCTTTTCTTCTTGGAAACGATTGAAGCGTGGCAATAAAGAAGGCGCAGCAGCATTCGTAGCCACGTAGCTGTCGGTTAAATTTTCATAGTGGCCCATAGTGCCTTAACGTAGCCTGCGGCGGCGACGACGCTGCCCTTGTTGATTGCGGCACCTCGATCGTACATGAAACATACAGAAACAAAACATTTTAAGAATCATATTATAAAAAATAACAGTATTTACATAAACATCAAATATATATGCATTCTAAATAAAAGGTTCATTTTCTTTCATTTTTTCTTTGTAATTTCAAAACAGGGCTGACATAGGGAAATGTCGTACGACTAACTTGTCCCACTACACTCTTCACGGTTGAAACACGTCTGTAGATATCTGTTTGGTACAGAAAGAATTATACATATATAGTGTCTGTTCTTTCGGACATGTCTGAAAGAACAGACGCCACTTTTGATCCAGCAGTTATCATCTACTCATATTCACGAAATGTACGACATTAACTGTGAGTGGGTAAAGTAGAAAATGTGTACCCAGCCTCGATTCGAACCCGGGTCTCCTGCTTTCTAGGCAGTTTCGCTGACCCCTACACCACTGGGGACACAGACATCATCATACCTACTCGGAATAACTTCAGCACGCCTCCCGTCAGATACAAATTTCCAACTTTACCCTGCCCACTGGAACTCAAACTCGTAGTCACTTAGGACTAATTTCCGTAATCTGCAAATTAGTATCTGAAGGGAGGCGTGCTTGAGTAATTTCGTGCAGTTGTGATGATCACTGTGTCTCCAGTGGTGTAGATGTCAGCGCAACTGCCTAAAAAGCAGGAGACCGGGGTTAGAATCCCGGTTGGGTACACATTTTCAACTTTACCCATTCGCAGTTAAAGTCATACATTCCGTTAATATGAATATAATTTAATTTGTAGTAGGTTGGTACCAGGCGCCATAAAGATAAAGCTGTGTAATACGACCATTATCTCACGGAGTTTGCCGCAGTGGTGTAGCCGTGCGTTTTAAGGCGCCTAGCTGCGGACGGCGCCGCTTCTTGCTGTCGGAGGTTCGAGTCTTCCCCCTGGCATGGGTCTATTTGGTGTCCTTAGCATAAATTGGTTGAAGTAGTTTGTAAGCTTTGTAATATTTCTGAATTACAGCCATCCCATCATACTGAGAATCGTTTCAGTAGGGGACAGGTGGTACAGGTAGTGTGAGAAACATAAGCAGGTTTGCCATAGTACGAGGTTCCTCGTACAAATACGAGATCTGTGGTCTACTGTACGAGGTACGAGGACGACGTCAACCTCGTACAGTTATGTACGAGATTCCGACATAGGAAGTTTTGCGGTCCGCATCCATAGTGTAGAGGTCAGCGTGTATTCTCATTCAACCTCAATCTAATGCCCTACTGCAAATCCTTGATATAAAAGTGAAAGAAAAGGATATCACCGTAAAGATCAAAAGTTTTCTTATTGCAGCATTAGCGTAGCATTCTGACGTTTCCCTAGCTCCTAGTGTTCTGAACTTACGCTCGTCCAACCAGCTGGAAGCTTCCAGAAAGCTGCGTATGCGTAGACCTATTATCGAGTTTCAGCAGCATCTCTGGGCATGCGCAGTTTGCTGGAATCTGGCAACTGGCAGCTGCTGAACTAACTGTTATTACCAGGCGAGACGAGTAATGTGTGCAAAGCGAGGAGGAGGTTATAGAATGAACCTGCTTGGTGCAAAATTTGTGTCTAGAGAAAAGGCCACTGTAACATCCTATTTCTTGAAATCAAAATTTGCAACTTAAGAAATGCCTGCTAAATTCACACTCGTTTGACATGTCTTATTTTTTGTTGAATAACATTTTAAATCCTTTTTTTTTACCAGCACCATTGCTCAGCTACCGCCCCCCCCCTCCCCACCACCGGACCCAATGTAAGAGGTTTGACAGCCAAAATACGAGGATTTAGTTGCTTATGTACGAGGAAAAAAGTTTTTTGGATGGCAACACTGATAACAGGTGCTACCAGTAGATTCGGTTCCCGTGGGAAGGAATGTAGGAAAGATCCCCGAGTTGCCTTTACCTCTCACGCTCATTGACCGATGTATTTTTATAAATATTTAATAAACTAATTATAGAACACATGTGAAATTCCGATTAGGAACCCCTTAAATGTTAAGACATGTCATAATAAAATAACATGTATGAAAATCAATTGCAAATGAAAACAAAATACTGACAAAAAGGCAAATGAGGCGCGTCGGCCATGTTTTGGCGCCAGCCACAGCGAGAGAAGGCGACGGCTGCCGAAGGCCAGTTGAGATTCGTTGTTCAGAGGGTGAACACGCAATGGTTCACATTTAGTGTGCAGACGGCGAACAAGTAATAGTTCGGATTTAGTGTTCAGATGCTCGACATGTATCAGTTCGGATTCGGCAATACTGTACAGTCAAAGCAAATTAATGGTTTATTTATCAGTTATGAACTTTAATGCAGAGACATGAAACAATTACAGTTAATTATGTGCAGTTTGCTAACTTGAAACTCGCCTGCTGTTCTTTTAGATGTTAACTAGCCGTGTTTGTGAAGTTAACAATTGACTGCTTTGCTCACAAAATGTAATTACGGTGATATTCACACAGCGGCGGAAGTATACAGTTCCCTTAAGCAAAACTCTGATTCTATAAGTTAAGCAAACAGTTCTACCTTTACTATAATCTTTAGAGGAAACTGCATACAATTAAATAATGATCCGCAGTCATGGATCTAAATAAAAAAATCATAAATATTGGCAACGGAAACGCAAATATTCTCTCCTCCAGAAGGGAGTAGAGACACAAGATATATGAACAGATTACCCCACATTAATCCAAAATGAATGATGAGGAGAGAATTCTAATTAGCACAAAAGGATTATAGTTCAACAAATTAATTTATTGTTCAAAACAAGAACAACAACTGGAAAGATTTTTTTTAAAATTACAATAAAAAGCACACCTTACAAAATGTTCAAAATATCCACAATTACATGGCTCGAAAATTGCCCACCTGCAAAGTTGAGTACAGGTTAATTACGATCACGTTTCATAGGGGGGAACGGAGGAATTCCAGCACATTCACACACAGAATCATACGCCAAGCCATGCAGGTACTTACCAAGCACCCAACACCAATACACCAAGACGACAGCCAAGCAATGTGGAGAATGCAGATCAAAGGTTCACCTGCCCACAGTGAAATAGTACTTCGCTTCCATAACGTGTCAAGCTAGTGGCTTAGGCTCATGATAAACTATCAGAAACAAACGCACTTGGTTTAAGACCACGAAGTGCGGTGTACAGACAGAAGTTAAAGTTTTCCTAGAACTTCTAACTATACATTAAATCAAGACTTCATTAAATAATATCTAAAAACGATCACTCTGGCGTTCGGTTAGCACAGGTTGAAGGTAACTACAGAAGGTTAAAGTTGTTAGATCAATACAGCACTCTACTAAGTCGGAACACAAAATATGCATAAACTTAACAAAATCAATTTCGACGAAAATAAGATCGCGAAATATATCGTGCAACCATTCTTTCTGATCAAAGGAATGATATCTATTAGATAAGCAAGGTTACAGATTGCTACAGCACAATACAGAGTTCGGTCACAAAAATTCAGAGAAGTGAAATAATTATGTGTCATGAAAATTAAAAACACGATATATGTCGCACAACGGTTCTTTCTACACAGAGGGAAAAGATCTATTTAATGGTAATAACCACGACAGGGAACACGCTAATCGGCGCACACGTGGGCCGACAAGTACACAGATTACAAGTTAGAATGGACAATTTTCGGGGGAAATTATCACACTACACTTACTAGGAAGCACCTTAGCAAATTACCTATACAATTATTAACCACTCATGTGCACTGAATGATGGAGAAGCTGAAGGCTTAGTCTGATCTCGTCCACATGTTATGTCGACAAAGTACGAACGGTATAGGCACCGCGAGTCACTGAAAACATTTCAGTTCAACTACGATAAGAATGCGAAAGACACTGAACATATGTAAACAGGCGAAGAAATGATTTGAAAGTTATAAAGTGCAAGAACTATGCTAACGAAACAACATCAGAACCTCGGAATCAGATTCTAGCTAAATCGACATAAAATTAGCAATCCTGTACGAAATTAAGCAAAATATCACTACTCCCGGAATTAAACTTGCGAAAAGGCATAAGTACGAATATGAAGCCTGAAGTAAGTGGAGCCACTAGGCCACAGAAGAATCAAACCCAAAGGTACTTACCCTACCAGGAACCAAGAAGAGAATGAATAGCTCTCTTGACCACCCCTAACCGTTACCAGAGAGGGGTAGTGGAGGGGAGCCCAGAGAGCGTCACCGTTCGTCAGGCAGGTAACCTGGCCAACTCCCAGCCAAGGAGGTTAAGAGCAAGCTACATTAGGAATCTTTGCTAAGACTGGGTTCTGCTCAGCAGTTGGCAAACCTACTTCTCGCCCAGAGACATTCAACGCCCAGCGTTTGAAAAAAAAAAACGACGGCACAAAACAGATGAGGCGCGCCTAGCACTTGCTTAACTTTCTTACATACAAAGTTTCATTCATTCTGTGGAAGCCAGGGCCAGTGGGAGCACATCACAGTACACACTAATACATATTTGGAGCCTCATGTACAACATAGACACTTACAATGTTACATACAGATAAAACTGAATCAATATATAATGCCAGGCATCTCGCATATTGCAAGTGGAGTGTCTTGTTACACTCAGAAAAAAAAGTCTGAAGCTCATCAACATTTGTTCATGGGGAGTCATTTAAATAGAACATGTTACGTGGACGTGTTTCATCACCCCTTCCTTAGTGAGAAAAATTGACTGAACTCAAATTTATATATAATTTTGAGCTCCAGGCACTTTTTTATATACCAGGTTGTCCATAGGAAATCATGGCATAATAGAGCATGAGCAGAGTAGAATGGCCTCTTATACAACTAACACAAATCATAAATCCATTTAAGAAATCATCCAAAAAAATGGTGTGTTTGCAGGTGTGGCTGGTTAGACCACAGGTTGGGGACATACATCAGTGTAATATTAATACATAGGTCTCATAAAAACACATATCAGATAGGAACAAAAAAAAAGACAAGTATTCAAACACTATCGTTGTAGTCTGTCACACATTCATAGATGTGTCCTTGCCCAAAGGCTAAATCTAAGTCTCGATTTTCAATATTAGGAGTTCAAAAACATATCAGGTCCACTACAATCTTGTATCAACACGTCTTTGTGTCGAATAATTAGCTGGCAACCCATCATCTTTAGCTCATCATTTAATAAAAAACCGTTCCTGAACAATTTCAGCCACAAGTGCAAGAATCAACGACCTGCATGCTGTTTTCTGCGCTGGGACAATTATGGAAGAAGACGCCAGGTTGATGAAATAACTCTTAGAACTGATGCATTCTACTCAGGGCGGTAGCAGCAACTAGGCGAGTCACATGTTCCGTAGTCTTGTTACAACTGAGAACGGGTTCACGGTGCCCATGGTAATATGGAGGGTGTTCAATTATGAGAGTAGGTATGGATGTTCACGATACGCGGGAGTAGTCGAGCGGTCTGAAGCACCACGTTAAGGATCGCGCGGCCTTCTGCGTCGGAGGTTCGAATCCTCCCTCAGGCATGGATGTATGTGTTGTCCTTAGGTCAGTTTAGTTTAGTTTAATTAGTTGTAAGACTAACGCCTGCTGACCAACGTAGTTTGGTCCCACTGGATTACAAACATTTGAACATTTTAATTTGGATATTCGCCTTTGATTCAAGTAGAAAGAGAACCAACAGTTAGCTCTCGCAATACTAATAGCAAGTTAAACCGCCCCACCTTAATCATCTTTTATTTTTCTTACACCCGCCATAGCCTGCGGACTGATGACCTGACTATTTAAGTCCCATAGATTTTCTCGTGTAGGTCATTGTTTGGCCGAAAACTTAAGACACCAGGTTAGGGATGGGACATCGAAAGTAAACTGTCGACATTTGATATTATCGGATCACGCCGAACTAATTATCGATGTTGCTATTGTTGTTATGGTCTTCAGTCCGCAGACTGGTTTGATGCAGTTCTCCACGCCACCCTGTCCTGTGCAAGTCTCTTCATCTGAAAATACGTTCGGCACCCTATATCCTTTTGAATCTGCTTACTGTATTTGTCACTCGGTCTCACTCTACGATTTTTACCCCACACATTATCTTCTATTGATATCGACTATTAATCCAATCAAAAATATCGATATTTCGATACATCGGTACCAAAATTTTAGTTTTATAATTCACTTTAAAACTTATCATATCACGTGTTAATTTGAAGCAGCGGGGTGCAGACTTTATGAGTTAAAAAAGAAGCCAGCTTTAATTACAATTTATTTTACTAATAGAGAAATAAAAATGTTCCAATGTTTGTTAAGCTTAAGGGACTTAACTGCGGCGTCATCAGTCCCTAAACTTACAAACTACTTATGAACTACCTTATACTAAAGACGACACAAACATCCATGCCCGAGTGGGGATTCGAACCCCCGATCGTAGCAACCGTACAGACTGTGACTGGCACGCCGCAGACCGCTCGGCCACTGCGGCCGGCAATAGAGAAATATTACGAAAATATTAGTTGTATTGCACAGGTAGAACTGAGAGGTTTCCTTTCTATATCAGCACTATCAGGGTTTAATTTACACACTCGGTGATTCGCTAGCCATTCGCCCATGTTGGGACTTACTTTAAACTTGCAAATAAGCTTCTTGTGCTACCTGAAGTGCTACAATAATTGCAGCTAGCACATGTACTATCATTTGATTTAAAATGCTTCTACCCAGCACTTTTAATGGAAAAAATACACTAAAAACTCACTAAAATAAAGACAGAACGATCAAAGAACAACACCAAACAAAGACATTTCAAGAATTACCAGTCATCTATACAGTTGTAGAATTCGGTGAAGATTACAATTGAAGCAATTCTACCAATTGAATTAGAGTGAGACGAAATGACAAAATACACAGCTTGCAATAATCGAAATTAGGCTAACACTCTAAATTTAATAAATAATAGATTGTACAGGGTGATTCTTACATTAAAGAAGACAGCAACCAACCACTTTTGATTATGCTATTTGTTTGTTAAATAGCGCCGTTACCGGTTTCGAACGTTTAAGTTCATCATCAGACGGCTGTTCACGTCCAGCCGTCTGATAATGAACTTAAACGTTCGAAACCGGCAACGGCGCTATTTACAAATAAATAGCATCATCAAAAGTGGTTGGTTGTTGTCTTCTCTAATTAAGAATCACCCTGTATTTCATACACAACCACGGCCTCAAAATGTCAGTTTTTTGGCAGTTGTGTTGTTTATGTTGTAAGTACTTAAATATCGGTAATATCTGTAATATCGATATTACCGATATACCAGCTAAGTGAATATCGATTAAAAATATCGACCATCTGAGTCCGATATAATGATATTTCGATATATCGCTGTCAGATGTCCCATCCCTACACCAGGTTGAGCTGTCGAATCCGCAGGGCTAGAAGAGGCAGATAGAACATGCAGTCACAACTGACAGTGTAAAATTTGTTTTATTGTATAAACCTCTCGGGTATGCCGTTCTTGCTATAAAATATGGCAAAAGAGCAGTTTTGTAATTTAGTAGCATTCTTTGTAGTGAAAGGATCACTTACCGAGCACGTATCATTGTGATAATGGAAAGTATTTTTGAATTATCAAATTTGGATTGACATTGTAAAGGAGTTTGAAAAGGATTGTCATTTATGTAAAAGTTTGTTATAACAATGTTTTTTTTTTAATACCAAATGAACTAGTAAAATAATCTTCATTCTTCATTACCTGGAAAGTATCATCTTTCCCTAATTTGATTTAAATTTGTTGAGATCTGTGAACTTACATGTGTAAATGATTCAGAGTTGCATAAGTAGTGGCGCGTTTCCCGTATGTGCAGAAAAATCTTAGAATTTGATTAACATGAAAGTAGGAATTTATTTTCCGCAAAGAATTCCACTACTGTCAACAGCCAAAGGGTTAGAAAATTTATCATTTAATTTACTGAATGAGTTAAACTTTCAAATTTGTCAAATGCATTAATTAAGAGTAATTGGGCAAATGTTGAAGTTTCATAAAACAGTAAAACTCTGTTAGTAACATTCCTATTAAACAACCGCCATAAAAGAGCAATGACAACAATATTCACATTGAAAAGTGATTATAATCTCAAAACATCTTGGAAATAGCTAGAGAGTAAAAGATCGCCTTGTGTATTTCTTTAAAATAATGTTTTCCTCTGCCGAAACTGGTCGACCGGCAGAAGGAGGAATTTTATGATGAGCCGCTGACTTCATTTAACCTTGAGCTACTGTACCTAACCCCGCAGGCACGGGGATAATGAATCGAGTTCAACGACACCTTTAAAATTCGTAAATGAAGTGCTATCATAACTACAGTAAAAGAAGTCTATACGTTTCTAAAATCTACAAAAAGAATTCTGGTCTCATGTACACACGTAATATTTCATTGTTTATTATCACACAAGGTTAGCTGCAGTAATTTTTAGGATTAATTAAACATTTTTATCGGGGCTCATACTTACGTAAAAATAACTACATCACATGCATATTGCCGTACAACAGTTCACACAATAGCATAAGAAGTCACTACTATTCTTTACAATAGGTTTCAGCAGGACACATCAATATATTTAAAAAGCAAGTCGCTACGACCTTCGAATATCATTACTGGCAGTATTGCTTCGCTTATCCGATTAATAATAGCTTAGCTCCTATTAGTCGAAAGGCACAGAAAGGTTTCAAATTCACTCACAGGAGAAAACGGCGTTAATACGCTTTGTTTCAAATGTATGGAGTATGTCACCCGTTTTTTCAAGTGTACCCTGCTAGGTACAAATTTTTGTTAATTTAGGTAATACCAAAATGCTGCTTTACTTTGTAGATGTTAAAAACTGTTTATTAATATAGCAATAGGAATATTTCGGCACTGTGGCCATCAACAGGCTATGTCCATATGGCATCGTGGAGGTATGATTTCTTATAATAACTTCATATAATTTCAGTATAAACAATATTTAACATCTACAAAAGTAAAGTAGCATTTTGGTATTACTTAGATTAACAATATGTCCTTAAAAGACATACACAATGCTGCAGGCCCAAATGAAATGAAAAGGTACAGATTTGTTTACTGCCACTGAACTTTGCTTTTGAGATCACTAGCAGATGCCGAAACCACGTAGTAAATAGATATAATTACAACGATCGAGACTGTTTTTTTTTTTTTTTTTTTGTCTCTCACAAATTTTCGTCCTGAGCATATTTCCGGCAGTAAATGGTGGTCGAAGACTGCGATGTGTGTTTTAGAAATGCAAAATTGCACTGTTGTTGTTGTTGTTGTTGTCTTCAGTTCGCAGACTGATTTGATGCAGCTCATCACGCTACCATGTCCTGTGGTAGTCTCTTTATCTGAGAATACGTTCGGCTACCTACATCCTTTTGAATCTGATTACTGTATTCGTCCCTCGATCTCCCTCTACGATTTTTACCCCACACGCTTCCTTCTAATGCTTTGTTGACAATTGCTTGATGCCTCAGAATTGTGTCCAACCAATCTATCCCTTCAAGATAAGGATATGCCAGAAACTCCTTTTCTCCCCGATTCGGTTAAGCACCTCCTCATTGGTTACGTGATCTACCCATCTAATTTTCATCATTCGTCTGTAACACCACATTTCAAAAGCTTCTATCATCTTTTTATCTGAACCCCTTATCGTCCACGTTTCAGTCCCATACAATGCTACACTCCAGACAAATGGTTTCAGAAAGGACTTTCTAACATTTTAATTGATGTTGGATATTAACAAGTTTCGCTTCTTTAGAAACGCTTTTCCTCCCATAGCCATTCTGCATTTTATATCTTCTCTACTTCGGCCATCAGAAGTAATCTTGCTACCCAAGTAACAGAATTCATCTACTACTTTTATTGTCTCGTTACCTAATCTAATTCCTTCAGATCGCCTTTCTGTCATTGCATTCCATTACCTTCGTTTTACTCTTGTTAATGTAAAATGCACTATAAACGTCTATGGGATGTAGAAGACTAGAGGAGCAAAATGAGCATAGACACCCATGCCCGGAAACGCTGATATTAATAGTAATAATAATACCTGAGATTCGATATATACAGAAGCACTGACAGTTACTTCCAGAAACGTGTGTGGCATGCAACTGTTCTTATTTGCAGCCAACTAAAGACAGAAACACTGATACCAATTACTTTCAGCAGGTGCTACAGAAGAAGGCACACACGCAAACACAGGCGACGTGGCTGCTTTATTGCAGCACAGAGTCCAGCCCCATTACAACCACTGCAGTGAGAACTTCCTCCCCGCTTCCGGCAGGGGCGGCACCGCCACAGCCAGACAACAAACAACCGGCTGACAGGCCTCCCGCTGCAACGTGTCTCCCGAGGAAGGCGCGCCGATAAACCGAACCGCACGCTAGTAAACCCTTCTGACAGAGAGCCGGACCAGCTGTTCGCCAAGCGACCGCCGTGTTCAGACACCGCAACCCTCTAGGAGAAACGCACGTTCACTGATAACACACTCTGAAAATCTGATGAACCACACCGAGTAATGCATTTCGTAATTACTAGACTTGCGCATAATAGTTCGCGATCGGGAGTGCTCACTTTAGTTCGCGACTCTGCCGCGAACTACTTCGTTCTTTTAGTTCGTCAGCTTCCAGTAACGGCCGAGCGGCGTGGGTTGCGCATGCAGGTGGAAGGAGAAGTTCCCCCACCTAGCTGTTTCATGCGCTTGCTGCTTGAACCGCTAACGATATCCCGCAAACCAAAAGAAACAGTTTATGGATAATTTGTCGCGTTTAAGTGTAGAGTTATCTCTGTATCTTAGCATTATGGAACTTATTAGTCAGATATTGGAGAGTCAAGAATACTTCAAAGCAGAAATTTTGTAGCACTGAACTATGTAACTAGCAGGCAGACGCTAACCTCGAACTGGCTCTCATCAGCAGAAGGCAAACACGTGACTTTTAATTCTGTTCGCGACCTATGGAGCATATTTTAGTTCGCGACCTATCACGCATATTTTAGTTCGCAGTCGCGAAGTTGGACGCTCTTTTTAGTTTGTCCGCTCGTTTTGGCTTTTGCTACCGCTACTAAAATAGCTGAGCTGCATCTCAGCTCGAAATGACGGCAACTGGCAGAAGGAATAACGCGATTCTGCCCGTTCTCGCTTCCTCTCGCTGTTACCCGTCAGTCTTCGGAAACGGAGCGCACGAACTAAGAGACGAGGGATCTGCGAACTAGTTCGCGTAATTCGCCTGTGGGAGCGCGAACTACACAAGACTATTAATTACTACTACATATACATACATACATCTACATCCATACTCCGCAAGCCACCCGAAGAAAGAAAGATTGTCGGTATGCCTCTGTGTAGGCTCTAATCTCTCTGATTTTATCCTCACGGTCTCTTCGCGAGTTATGCGTAGGAGGGAGCAATATACTGCTAGACTCCTCAGTAAAGGTAAGTTCTCGAAACTTCGACAAAAGCTCGTACCGAGCGACAGAGCGTCTCTCCTGCAGAGTCTTCCACTGGAGTTCATCGATCATCTCCGTAACGTTTTCACGATAACCAAATGATCCTGTAACGAAGCGCGCTGCTGTCCGTTGGATCGTCTCCACTTCCTCTATCAACCCCACCTGGTACGGATGCCACACCGGTGAGCAGTATTCAAGCTGTGGGCGAACAAGTGTACTGTAACCTACTTCCTTTGTTTTCGGACTGCATTACTTTAGGATTCTTCCAATGAATCTAAGTCTGGCATCTGCTTTACCGACGACAGATTTTATATGGTCGTTCCATTTTAAATCCCTCCTAATGACTACTCCCAGATAATTTATGGAAATAACTGCTTCCAGCTGCTGACCTGCTATAGTGTAGCTAAATGATAAAGGATCTTTCTTTCTATGTATTCGCAGCACATTACACCTGTCTACACTGAAAATGTTCGAATGTTTGTTTAGCTTATGTGGGGTCATCAGTCCCTAAACTTGCAAACTACTCATACACTAACTTATACTGAATACAGCACAAACATCCATGCCCGCGGGGGATTCGAACTCCCGACGGGGAACGGCTTCGCGCATCGCAGCATACCGCCTCGATGCGCTCGGCCACTCCGCCGCGCTTGTCAACATTGAGATTCAATTACCATCCCCTCAACCACGCGTCAATTGTATGGAGATCCTCTTGCATTTCAATAAAATTTTCCATTGTTACGACCTCTCTATATACTACATCTGTATAAATACTCTGAAAATCACATTTAAGTGCCTGGTGGAGAGTTAAGCTAACCGATTTTACGGCAATTATCAATCGTTCCTTTCTATAATAGCACGCGGGAAAAAGGAAGACCTAAATATATTCGTTTTCGATCTCATTTCCCTTATTTTATTAAGACGACCATGTCTCCCTATGTAGGTAAGTGTTAATATGTTCCAATACGGAAGAAAAAAGTTGGAGGCAGGAATCTTACAACTTATAAAACAGTCTGTATGTGTGTATGTATGTATGTATGTATGTTCCACATCTCCTCCTAAACCACTGGACCGATTTCACCTACATTTGGTACACATATTTCGTACGTGAGGTAACAACTGCTATAGGAGTACGAGCAACGTACGACACATGGTCCAGTAGTAATAACGTCATGAACAATAGGAATCGCAAAAAACTGCTTTATGAATACACTGTATAAGAACGACAGTAATTGGCGACTTGCAACAAACTTTAAACATAATTTCAAACCTTTATTAAACTTTTTCTCGCAGACAACCATATCAAGATAATGAAAGGAAAATAGTTTCTCGCTTACTACTTTTTCGCTGTTCATGAAGCAAAACTACGGCATTCTGTATAACGTTACAATTTATAATTGCTACACTACCAACTGTACTCGCAGGAAGTTTTGCAGACAGAATACACACTTAAAGCTAAACGTAAGTTCGAAATTATATCACAGTACGACACGCAGTTCATGAGCTATGATGACATAAAGAGTAACTTTCATGGAATACCGCCCCATCAAGCATCACGTTTTAATCTATTACTTCTTTACTACTAACCATATTCGCAACAGATTTTACCGACATACAGTACTTATACAAATCAAAATATCCCTGCAAAATTTTACAATTGTAAAACATATCTATACTAATAATAAATCTGTAAATGTAGGCCTATCGCTGATCGCTTCAATCTTCAAAACTACGTGGCGACTTCCATGCGGTTTTCACAGGAAACATCAGCGAAGATTGGTTCAGAATCTAGACATGATTTCATCAAAATAGAATCACGAAGTGTTTTCATAGACCGTCGTGTCTGTTCATCTGTTAGAAACCAATTCTCCAAAACTACTTCACGAATTCGCATGGGGTTTTCACAGGTAACTGCAGCGTACCTTGGGACAACATTATAGACTTAGTTCATAGAAATCGGAACACGGAAACAAGAACATCAAAATTTAACGTTTTTCATGGACAACCGTCATGTCTATCTTTCTCTTTCATCTCCAAAACTAATAGACGAATTTTCAGGCGTTTTTCACAGGAAACGAAAGGGTATCTTGTGGTTACAGAAACGCTTCATTTCACAAAATCGGATCAGAAAAAGGAAGATATCACTATTTAAACATTTCTCTGAAAGCAATGGCATGTATCTATTTGTAGAGAGTAATCTCCAAACGTACTAAATGAACATACATGGAGGTATCACAGATCAATAGAGAATATCCTAGGGCAACATATAGGCTTCATTTTATCAAATACATATTAGGAAAGTAAAAGATATGTAATTTGAAGTTTTAGGTGTATTTCATACTTGGAAAGAACGACGTAATGCAGCAAAGAATTAGTAGATAGCGCTGTGGGTGTTCGTGTGAAGCTCGGGGCAGCGATCGGATTATTAACCATTGAAAATACTACTTACTCGTTGACTTTTCAAATTTACCATATTTCTGAAAATCGTTCTTGGTTGCTATGTTCTACGAAATATGATTCAATGCAATGAATATGAAACTGATACAACCCTCGCCGTCTTTAATCCATACAGTTACATACTGATATCACAGTCTAACGTATACATATAACTGCTATGGAAGTTTATGTTTCACGATTGGAGAGACAATAGCGCATCTAACGAAAAGAGAGCCAACCGTAAGAATAATAATTATTGTCAGTAATATTTCCACTTCATTAAGGAAATATTGTATTTCAGCTTTCCATGCCTCAGCCCATTATCCAGAGATATGAATGATCATGAAATAAATGTTTTATTTAAATGGCGAATATAACTGCACGTTTTTGCATCACAGTATGACACGAATCTTTAGGTATAATAAGGTCAGTAGCAGTAAGCTTATGAAAGACGTCAATCTGTAATTTCTGCTCATACCCACTGATTTTCAAATCCAAAAATTTAATACTACCTGCCTGTTCCATAGTAAACGACGTATTATGGTGGAACCCACTGAAAGCATTTAAAATTTTGAATAACATCACCCACACTACCCGTAATTATCAGGAAAATATCATCAACATACCTACCGTACAAAGCAATTTTTTGCCAAACCAACGTGAGTGGTGAAGAATTTACTTTATATTCTGTTCACAGTACCGTTAGGTTAGACCGATCGCTCACAAGTGACTGTGTTTCCCTCGATTGTGAGGACGCCGGTGACGTGGGGCGGGCGCGTCCATCTGCTCGGAGGTGAGGCAGGTGTCTCAGGAACGTCTGCTATCAGTGACGGTCGTAGATTCCACTGCATCGTGTCTCCACAGCAGTGTTGCAAGTTCAAACCCTCGTATATTAATAAAAATGCTCATGTTCAGACGATCTTCCGATGTATAGCAATGAAGACACGGTTTTCATCGTCAACTTTCACATTGACTTTTTTTTTTTTCAAAAACTACTGAGTGTTAGCAGAGAACTGGAACACATATCCGTTTATCTTCAATTTGGGAATGTCCAGGTGAAATTCGATTGAAATTGGTTACCCACGTCTGGCCCCCTTCTTGTCAGCTGAACGTTAAATTCAAAAGAGTAGTCTTATTAACCCTTTCAGACCTGATTTTTTTTCTCTGTGAAGGAAATTATTTTTAATGCTGTAATACTCCTAAGTTAAATTTTCAATGAGCTTAGAAGCAAGATTTATGCAATTATATGCACCCATTTTCATTCTACAACACTACAACAAGGCTTTTTTTTAAGGACTAAATTAATTAATTTTGTATTACCAACTGTTGTACTAAATCAACTGATCGTTCAATAACTACATCACAAAATAAGAAGTACAACTTTCAGTTATACTGTGGAATACAAGTAACCCACAATTTCCGTGTTCTTTGAAGTTTACAAACTGCTGCGCAGTGCAACACCCGCTTCTTAATATTGGCCCACTTTAGGTTACGGTACTAACACTAAAAGTGGGCCTTTGCGATCGTCTCTTGACAGCTCGAAATTAAATCAAAATAACGGCTTAGCTATTCATCTGACACGAAAATTGAATAACCGAATTTGTAAAGGAGAAAATTCTCTACAACTTAGCTCCCTTACCTTTTTTTCATATCTCGTATCGTTTGAGAGATATTTGCAAAAATAACGGAGATATGACACCCTCCATTGAATTAACGAAAACCAGCCGTTCGGAGATGTCACGTGACATTCCTCGCCCAGAACTCTCTCTGGCATACACCGTCCATCTTGCGTTGCGTATTTGATGATTTTCTTATTGTAACTTACACGTTGTCATTTCAAAGCATGACGCACTGATGAATTAACAAAAACACATCGTTCTTCGTACGATAAATGATAATCTAGTGTCTACAAATGCCATAGTAGCATCAGTTAAGAACGGCCATCAATAGTAAGAGATTAAAGGACTCATCTCTTGATTGATACAGCCGGGCGCCGTGGCTCAGCGCGCCCGGTCAGAGGGCTGAATGCTCTCTGTAATAAAAAAGCTGAGCCAACAACTAATAGAACAACAACGACCGATCAAGATCAGCGACTGCAATGAACAGAACTACCCAGAGAACATATATATATATATATATATATATATATATATATATATATATATATATAGCGTAGTGGGCAAGGTGTTGGACTATGACGCTGAAGGTCAGTGGTTTCAGACACTCTTATTAATTAATTTTTTATTTAAATTGGATTCCATTATCTGGATGGGTGTGCTCAAGGGCCACAAAATCACTTTTATCAATAATGAAAGGAGCAGCATTAGCCGTAAAATCTTTTGCTTTATTTATGCAAATCGATTTCGGTTTGCCAAGAAACTATCTTCAGTGCTGTCAGCAAGTTCAAAACAGCATATTAGTAAAATATATAGTAACATTTACGTCTAACAAATCAATTGACGTAGTTAGATACATCTGGTGTCGTACAAAGTCAGAACTCTGAAGATGGTTTCTTGGCAAACCGAAATCGATTTGCATAAATAAAGCAAAAGATTTTACGGCTAATGCTGCTCCTTTCATTATTGATAAAAGTAATTTTTTATTATTTAGATTATTATTTTGGTCCAAAATGTTTCCAAAAACTTATAAAACTACAAATCTAAAATGGGCCGTAAAACACGTCAGTGCGATTTTTTTTTATAGTGATCTTCCGCAGGTGGCAGTAATAGTACATGATGAAATGATTCAAGACTCAGGTGTCGTATACATGTTCTTTCCATTGACATAAAACGCTTCTGAACCATCTTAGACACCGTAGAACTTTTGTACACATTTGTAGCCAGAGGGTCCGAAAGGGTTAAAGAAACGTATTTTTCATCGTATAGTTGGCGTGATGTAAGATGGCGCTTCTGCGCATGGAGGCGAAGCGATAGGGGCATCGTGGAAGGGATGAGCTACCGCCGAGAGCCAACCATCTGCGGCCGCAGGAGCAACATTGCGTAACTCGCGACCAGCCATACGCGTAGAGAGTGATTATTATTGGTTGCCAATACGCTAATGGGGGGTGATTGGCAGAGCGGCTTGAAACTGGACCGCCTTCGTACGTGACGCCGACTATAGTGGAGGAATAATCCAATAGGTTTCGGGCATGCACCCGCGAATTCAATTTCCTCCAATATTTCGGCCGAGTTTTCTGGAGGTAATGGATGATACTTTTGTAATATGGCTTCGCGGAAAGGAAGAATTGCATCGATTTCTAAACCATCTAAATTCCATCCACGCTAGCATTAATTTTACAATGGAAATGGAAAAGGATGACTGCCTGCCGTTTTCAGATGACCTTGTCAACGTAAGAATGATAGTACATTAGGGCATGCTGTGTACCGTAAAACTACACATACAAATTTGTATTTACAGGCCAGTAGCTGCCATTACCCTTCTCAAACAGTAGGCGTTCTCAAGACTTTGGTGCAAAGGGCGCCGGCCGCGGTGGCCGAGGGGATTGATGCGCTCCAGTCACGGTCTGCACGGCCACTACGGTCGGAGGTTCGAATCCCCCTCGGGCATGGATACTTGTGCCGTCCTTAGTCTTAGCTAGGTGATAAGTAGTTCGTAAGTTTAGGGACTGATGACCCCGTAGTTAAGTCCCACAAACTATACAAACATTTGAACATTTTTGCAAAGGGCACATAGTATATTCGATAGTGACAACTTACAGGAGGAACTCAAGCACTTGAAGAAGATTTTCAAAGCAAATGGATATACCGAGCAACAAATCCGTAGCAAATGCGTCAGCCACAAGACGAAGAAAGCAATGTCTTCAAATCAGGAGCGTTTTTGCCTTACGTGGGTGCTCTTTCGCCGAAGATCAGACGAGTACTTGAAAAATATGTCAAAGTGATCTTCCGACCTCCTTTGAAAATTGCCCTACTCGGTTCTATGTTACTTCATAAGGCATGTGTATATCAGATTCCCTGTGAAAACTGTGAAAATTCTTCAGACAACGCACGCTGTTCATGAAAGGTGCATTGAACACCGATGATACACACGTTTGTTACAACCAGACAAGTCAGCTGTGGCAGAACATTGTATCAGTACAGGTCACTCTACGAACTAAAGTGACGTGAGAATTTTAACACCGACCTCTTCCTTCTGGGATTCCAATTTTAAGGAAGCAATAGAACTTAGATTAGCAGAAAAGTTAATAAACAGAGACAATGGTTTTAATTCAGATAAGGCATGGAACCCGGCTCTAAATGTAATGAAATTGCAAAGACGTCGTCACAGTACTGCTGCCGCCGAGCATATATCGACAGGCGAATCGAATAGCTGATTGTTTCCACCACGGGGGTGCACGTATGTAAGTGTACATGCCTCTTTGCCGCAGCGCCGCCGCGCTGGGGCATATAAGGCCGCGCCTGGCACCTTGTAGGTATTCCTCCCCCTTTCCCAATGTGGCTTCCGACCCTCCTTCTCTGCTGACGACCAGCTCCTTCGCCTAACTCATCTTCTATCTGTCCAACTCAACTCCCGTCGCTCTGCAATTTTTGTCTCCCTTCATATCCAAAAAGCCTACGACCGTGTATGGCATTCCGGTCTCCTCTTCAAGCTCCAGTTCTATGCCCTTGCTATTAATTACGTGCGCCTCATTGTTTCCTTACTCACCCACCGTCCCTCCTATGTCACTGTCTGCAACTCTGACTCCCGTTTGTTCTACCCCCCAACGGGGTGCCCCAAGACTCCGTCCTCTCTCCTCTCCTTTATCTCATCTACTCCGCTGACATGCCCCAACCCGAGCCTCCCGTCTATCTCCTACAATATGCTGACGACACCGCCTTCCTAGCCCTCGCCCCCTCCCTTGCACGCTCCCAGTTTTTGCTCCAGTCCCACCTGACCGAGTTCGCCTCATGGTTTAACTGGTGCCTCCTCTCCGTCAACCCTGACAAATCCCAGGCAATTATCATAGGTCGTACCACCCCCTCCTTCCGTCTCCACGATTTCTACCTTACCCTCCACAACTGCCCTATCCGCCACACCCCCACCCTGAAGTACCTTGGCCTCACCCTCGACCGTAACCTTTCCTGGACCCCCCATCTGTGCACTGTCCGACAGAAAGCCCTCTCCCGCCTTAACCTCCTCAAACTCCTCACCGGCCGGACGTGGGGGTCAGCCCCTCCACCATCCTCTACACCTACCGCTCCCTCATGCGTCCTGTCCTTTGCAGCTTCCATCCCATCTGGATCTCCTCTCCCACATCCTACTATAAAACCCTTCAAGTCCTCGAGCGCCACGCCCTCCGCCTCGCCTACCGCATTCGGCTCCCTTCCCCCACGCGGATCCTGTATGACCTGATCCCGTTTCCCCACCTCCTTGAATATCTCCAGCATATCTGTATTCTCTATACCACCTGTAAAATAGACTCCCGCAACCCCCTGGTCCACCCTATACTTACCAACCCTGGGCCTCTGCCATGTCTCTACCACGTTATACCCCCTTCCCTTCATCTCCACAACCTCCATGTCCTCTCCCAGGGTAATTTCCGCCGCCTCCCCCTCCCTGATGACGTCCTCCGTTCCGACATATACCCGTCCTACCAGCTCTGATCCCCCACGCATAAATAAGGTGCCCCCTCTCCCCCCCTCCCCTTCCACTCCCCCGCTTGGCTACCCCCTCCCTGCCCTGGAGTCCCTACGGCTCCTCCCTGCCGCCCCCTTTCCTCACCGTTTTTCCTCTCCCCCCCCCTTCTCAGGGTCCTGGACCGACAGTTTTAACAGTGCTACGTCAAGTGTTGTGTACTGTGCTCCAGACAAGTGTCGCACCGTGTGTTCTAATTAGTGTCTCCGTGTACTCGCCGTTCCTGTGTTATTGTCGTCCTACATGTGCTTTTTAGGTCACCATGGCTTATTTTTAACTGATTAAATCTGATTTTGACCACCTGTCAACTATTTGTACTTCGAATTGTCACCATGTCTATGTCATTGTTCCTCTGTTGTTTTTTCGTCTGTCTCGTATTTTAATTTTCATCTCATCCATGTATTTTATTCTCTCGGCTGAAGAGCAGCCTCTGGAGCTCCTGCCAGCCCACTGGTGTAATATCTGGTGTGAAAACACAGTAAAGGGGAAAAATACCTTTTAGGCAGTCTTGTTGCTAACCCTGAAAATAGCCGGACGTTACTCGGCCGAAATATTGGAGGAAATTGAATTCGCGCGGCTGCATGCCGGAAACTTATTGGATTATACGATACGCCGAGAAAAGTTGAAAATGCACATATATCTTAGAAGATAGATTAAGGAAAGGCAAACCTACATTTTTAGCTTTTGTAGATTTGGAGAAAGCGTTTGACAATGTTGACTGGAATTCACTCTTTCAAATTCTGAAGTCACCAAGGGTAAAATAAAGGGAAAGGAGAGTTATTTACAACTTGTACAAAAGCCAGACCGCAGTTACTAGACTCGAAGGACATGAAAGGGAAGCATCAATTGGAAAGGGAGTAAGACAGGGTTGTAGCCTTTCTCCGATGTTATTTAATTTGTACATCGAGCAGGCGGTGAAGGAAAGCAAGGAAAAATTTGGAATAGGGATTAAAGTTCAGCGGGAAGAAATAAAAACATTGCGTTTTGCTGATGACATTGTAATTCTGTCAGAGGCAGCAAAGGACCTGGAAGAGCAGTTGAATGGAATGGACAGTTTATTGAAGTGAGCGTATAAAATGAACATTAACAAGAGCAAAACAAAAATAATGGAATGCGGTCTTAGAAAATCAGGAGATGCTGAAGGAATTAGATTAGGTAACGAAACAATGAAGGTAGTAGATGAGTTTTGTTACTTGGGTAGTAAAATAACATGCGATGGTCGCAGTACAGAGGATATAAAATGCAGAATGGCAATGGGTAGAAAAGCATTCTTGAAAAAGAGAAATTTGCTAACATCGAATATTAATTTAAGTGTAAGGAAATCTTTTCTGAAGGCATTTGTGTGGAGTGTTGCCTTGTACGGGAGTGAAACATGGACGATAAGCAGTGCGGACAGGAAGAGAATAGATGCTTTTGAAATGTGGTGCTACAGAAGAATGCTGAAGATTAGGTGGGTAGATCGCATAACTAATGAAGAGGTACTGGACAGAATTGGTGAGAAAAGGAATTTTTGGCATACCCTGACTAAAAGAAGGGATCGCTTGGTAGGACACATTCTTAGACATCGGGGAATCGTAAATTTAGCATTGGAGGGAAGTATGTGTGGTAAAAATCGCAGAGGGCGACCAAGAGACGCGTATAGTAAGCGGATTCAAGGGGATGTGGATTGCCGTTCTTATGCTTGCTCAGGATAGAGTAGGGTGGAGAGCTGCATCAAACCAGTCTTCGGACTGAAGACCATAACAACAACAACAGTGGAGGAAGTTTATCCAGATTCTTTTCGAGTCGGTAAAATGGATGACCCGCGGCGACAGCAGTGAGAGCGGAGCTTTGTCCTCGGCACGCCACGCCACGGAGTGCCGGCGTGACCGCCTGGGTGACATTTGTGGCGCGAAATGCCAGCACCATGGGGAGGGGGAGAAGGGGAGGGGCGGCAGGCCAGGGAGGAGCTGCTGAGGCGGCAGAACGCGCCCTGCTAAAGGTTGCCGCATCGACCGCGCCAGCACGTGCGCAGAGGGCTCCCAAAACTGCCCCACCCACTGCCTGCTCAGAGCCGGCGGCACGGGGGGCACGGACCGCAGCCAAAACGGTCACCACTTTCAAGACCAGCTACAATATCTCAGACCTGAAGGCAGGTATCGATAGTCGACAATATGGCTGCAATCGTGGGGGGCCAGCCGCGGTGGCCGAGGGGACTAAGGCGCTCCAGTCACGGTCTGCACGGCCACTACGGTCGGCGGTTCGAATCCCCCCCCCCCCCGGGCATCGATATTTGTGCCGTCCTAGTTCGTAAGTGGTTCATAAGTAGAATGAAACTTTCACTCTGCAGCGGAGTGTGCGCTGATATGAAACTTCCTGGCAGATTAAAATTGTGTGCCGGAACCGGGACTCGAACCTGGGACCTTTGCCATTCGCGGGCAAGCGCACTACCGACTGTGCTATCCCGACACGACTCACGATGCCGCCTCACAACTGTACTTCTGCCAGTACCTCGCCTCCTACTTCCAAACTTCACAGAAGCTCTCCTGCGAACGATGCAAGACTAGGACCTCTGGAAGAAAGGATATCGTGGAGACATGGCTTAGCCACAGCCTAAGGGATGTTTCCAGAATGAAACTTTCACTCTGCAGCGGAGTGTGCGCTGATATGAAACTTCCTGGCAGATTAAAACTGTGTGCCGGAACCGGGACTCGAACCTGGGACCTTTGCCATTCGCGGGCAAGCGCACTACCGACTGTGCTATCCCGACACGACTCACGATGCCGCCTCACAACTGTACTTCTGCCAGTACCTCGCCTCCTACTTCCAAACTTCACAGAAGCTCTCCTGCGAACGATGCAAGACTAGGACCTCTGGAAGAAAGGATATCGTGGAGACATGGCTTAGCCACAGCCTAAGGGATGTTTCCAGAATGAAACTTTCACTCTGCAGCGGAGTGTGCACTGACATGAAACTCCCTGGCAGATTAAAATTGTGTGCCGGAACCGGGACTCGAACCTGGGACCTTTGCCTTTCGAGGGCAAGCGCACTACCGACTGTGCTATCCCGACACAACTCACGATGCCGCCCAGGTTCGAGTCCCGGTTCCGGCACACAATTTTAATCTGCCAGGAAGTTTCAGTTCATAAGTAGTTTGTTAGTTTAGAGACTGATGACCCCGTAGTTAAGTACCATAGACTGTACAAACATTTGAACATTTTTGAATCGTGGGGGAAACAAACCAGCGTGCTTCTGTTTACGTTAGGCCTACACGTGTGTAACATTGTATATTCGAAGGTGCTGCGATTATTAACTTAAGTATAGTGCGTAGTATTTATATTATGTGATACGAATTTCGTCTCAAGTGCTACGCTAGGAATTGTTTCTTAGAATGTACAGTAAGATTTTTATAATATTAAGTGTTATGGGTCGTAGTAGTTGTGTGCCAGGCTGTATCTTCAACTACGGCAAAACATACGATACCTCAACATTTAAGTTTCCCAAAGATTCAACGTTAAAGAACAAATGGATTAATTTAATTCATAGGAACAATTTCGAAGTGAACGATAATACTGTGGTATGCGTTTCGAACCCAAGTTTGTGGTTAGGGAAGACGGTTTTCCTGTGGAAAACGGCGAACCTATACGCGTGGCACGAAAAATTCCAAAAGTAAGGAATGTTGCATATCCTACCATATTTCCCAATCAACCATCTAATCGCTCAATACCAGTTCCTATGGAGCGAAAGAAACCTGAAGAACGTTTTCAGCAACTCTTGCAACGTGATGAATGTATTTCAGTGAGTGGTGTGAAAATGACAATATACCCGACTTTGACCATTTCAAAGGAAATTCCTAGAACACTAGTAAAACAAAAAAGGAAACCTCATGAAGACATTGCAGCAAAAATAACAAAAAGAAAGAGGCCAAGCTGAGCAGCAAATAAATTCAGCAGTCACTCAGATTACTACTAGCTTGTTACAAAATCATTGCTACGATCTGCCATTAATTTGTATGTAACATGGTTTAGGCCTACAGGCGAAACTCGCCATGTAAAATAATGAGTAACGCGTCAGGTTCGGTACCTCTATGGTGATGTGGAAATCCGAGCATTGTTGATAAATAAAATAATTCGGTGTGTGCCTGCTCCTGTTTCTACCTTTTCCCTGTTGCATATAGTTGACACCATATAAGTGAAATATCTACTTCATTAATTGGACTAAATGCAGTGTCACTTCACAGGAAATTTATCACACAAATTTTAATATAAATACAATATACAGTTATGGGAAAGATGTGTGGCATGTGTGTACAACTTCTAAATACAAAAACTGATTCATTCATTCAGGAATAGAAATAAATTTTTCCCATAGAATTATTTTTCACCTAGGTTAAGTGCCATTGTCATGCAGTTAAGACATGATAATGTTGCTGTTGGAGTTTGATATTCTTAATGAGGGAGGGAGGAAGGGGGGATTATTCCTGTTAGTCAAAATTGCATTTTCAGAAAGAGTAATCATTGCTTTTACACTTTTTTTTTCATTGAGTAGCTTTTATTTTGACAGTATTGGTGGACATGTCTTTTTATTTCAACATGTTTTGGTACTGCTATGTAACAAGATGTAAACTTGTGTTTATGGTTTAACTCAAAGGAAGGTTGTATAACCGAATGGATAAAAATACATTCAAAATTCCCACAGCAGTTTACACCATAAAGGGGGACAAGTCGCTATTCAATTTTCCTGCTGTTCACAGACGGACACTGACGCGAAATTTGAGGCCTTGGCTTGGCCTAAGACTGCCGCCATCTTGGATTCTGCCTTCAGGTCTGATATATTGTAGTCGGTCTTGCCACTTTGTTCCAGCTACTTACGGAGCCGCACAGAAGCGCTCTTGCGAAACAGAGCTTGCCCTTTATTCACATGAAGGAGTCTCAAATCGATTCCATATTTCTGGATTTCCGGAAGGCTTTTGACACTGTACCCCACAAGCGGCTTCTAATGAAATTGCGTGCTTATGGAATATCTCCCCAATTGTGCGATTGGATTCACGATTTCCTATCAGAAAGGGCACAGTTCGTCGTAACTGACGGTAAGTCATCGAGCAAAACAGAAGTGATATCTGGCGTTCCCCAGGATAGCGTTATTGGTCCCCTACTTTTCCTTGTGTTTATAAACGACTAGCTTAAACCCACGGCTCCGCTCACGTGTTGGTTGATTATGATAGATAAGCTGTCTTTCAGTAGTGTGCTATGAGACTGAATAGTAAGTGGTGTAGATCAAATCACACGTAAAAATGCACTCGTTTCGAAGAATCCAATCACAAAATTAAACAATAATGATTGTTATAATATTACAGATCGATCGCTTGATGTAATGCGCGAAAAGTCAAATCGATTTTTTTAAAGAGATGTATTAAAATAAATTTCTTTTTTTACTGCTTTATTTGCTTATTCTTATATTCCCTTATTCCTATGCTTATCTTTACAAAGAAAGAGCTGAAGACATTGTAGCACGCATAGAGCAAAGATATGGTCTGTGGCATCACGTTTCGCTGTATGTAACCTCCTTGCTATAGAGTCGCAAACGTCATCGCGGGCCTTCAGTCCGAATTTTTTTTATAATTTGACGACTTTCAACCACCATATCTTCCAGCCTCTTATAGCTATCAGCATGGAACTGCTATGGTACACAACGGGAGACTTCGGACAACAGTAACGCACTGGACTCGCATTCGGGAGGATGGTGGTTCAAATCCACCTCCGGCCATCCAGATTTAGGTTTTCCGTGATTTCCCTAAATCACTCCAGGCATATGCCGGGATGGTTCCTTTCAAAGGGCACGGCCGATCTCCTTCCTCGTCCTAACCCACAAACTCCGAGTCTTAGCTCCGTCTCTAATGACCAAGCTGTCGACGGGACATTAAACCCTAAGCATCCATCCATCATCGGACAACAATTACACAAAGACCATTCGTTTGCGTTCTGTAGTTTTCGCTGCAGAGCGAAATATAACACACAGAGACGTAGAATTATATATACACAGATAACTTTCCATCACAATATACTCCACCCTTTTATCATTATCAACCCTCAAGCAACCATGCAACCAATAAAACCATTTCTAAAGAGTAATTATTGTTCCGCATTTCGCGTTATATTCTTCAAATTACTAAATATCTATCAGATCGCTATAAAACTGTGCCTAAAAACTTCCTCAGTTATAAATCAGTAACTGTACAAATATTTAAGTCTCTGCGTCTTGTCGTTCGGACGTCATAAGCGTACACCGAACAGACATTCACATTAATATATATAGATAAATAGCAATCCGATCGCCATAAAACCGTGCCTAAAGCCTTCCCCGGGTAGACATTAGTAACTGTACAAATTTTTAGCTCTTTATGTCTTGTGGTTCAGAAGTGATAAACATTTATAGATATAGATTTCGGAGACAACCTGAATAGCTCCTTTAGACTGTTCGCGGATGATGCTGTCGTTTATCGGTTAGTGGAGTCAACAGAGGATCAAAAGCAACTGCAAAGCGATTTAGACAAAATTTCTACATGGTGCGAAAATTGGCAATTGAAACTAAATAAAGAAAAGTGTGAAATAATACACATGACCACTAAAAGAAATCCGCTAGTAGTTACAATTACGAACAACTTATACTGGAGAGAACACACAGAAAATATTATGGGAAAGGCGAACCAAAGGTTACGTTTCGTCGGCAGAACGCTTCGAAGATGCACCAGCTCCACCAAAGAGACTGCCTACATCACACTTGTGCGTCCTCTCCTGGAGTACTGTTGCCCCTTGTGGGACCCTCACCAGGTGGGACTGACGGAAGATATTGAGAAGGTTCAGAGAAGGACAGCTCGTTTTGTTTTATCACGGTACGTGGGGAAAGCATCACGGAAATGTTGTACGAATTGGGGTTGAAATCATTAAAAGAAAGACGTTATTCATTGCGGCGTGATCTGTTTGCGAAGTTTCAATCACCGACTTTTACTTCTGAATATGAAAGTATTTTGCTAGCTCCCACCTACTTAGGGAGACATGCCCATCCCAATAAAATAAGAGAAATCAGATTGAAAACAGAACGATTTAGGTGTTCTTTCTTCCCGCGCGCTATTACAGAATGGAACGGTAGAGAAAAGTTATGAAAGTGGTTAACGAACTCTCTACCAGGCACTTAAATGTGATTTGCAGATTATCTATGTATATGTGTATGTAGATGTGTATGTAGATGTAGAAGTGATCGCGCGTTCTGAGGCACCATTTCACGGATTGTGCGGCCGATACCGTCGGAGAATGCAGTCCTACCTCGGGCATAATGTTTGTGTTGTCATTACCATATGTTAGTATAAGTACTTTGTCAGTCAAGGGACTGATGTCTTCTGCAGTTTCGCCCCTTAGGTTTACAACCCTTCGAATATTTCGGCAACTTATGGGGGTGCAGCCTGATAGTTACACTCATGTTCGAGAAAAACAGAACACATTGATAGACAGGAGACACCAAGTTCATACTCCTTGGGCATGTTCCTTAGAATGTTCTGCAGAAACCATTAAACTTAACCATTTCGGACCACAGGTTTAAGGTTAAGAATTACTTATGTGGGTCAGTTCTTTTACCTTTCATAGCAACGGGAGCCACCCGCGCCTTTTTTTTTTTTTTTTTTTTTTTTTTTTTTTTTTTTTTTTTTTTTTTTTTTTTCTTATGCCGTTTACACTGGATCAAAAACTTGCTATAAATACCAGCTAAGTAAGGGGTCAATGCCTCAGAATACTCTTTGTATAAACGAACTCTTATTCCACTGTATTCAACTCTGTCACCTACTTCTCTAAACTATATCTGTTACTATGTCCCCCAGTTAGGAGTTAGTACTTTATTCAGATGATGATACCAGAATGAAACTTTCACTCTGCAGCGGAGTGTGCGCTGATATGAAACTACCTGGCTGATTAAAATTGCGTGCCGGAATCGGGACTCGAACCTGGGACCATTGCCTTTCGCGGGCAAGCGCTCTGCCGACTAAGCTATCCCGACACGACTCACGATGCCGCCTCGCAACTTTACTTCCGCCAGTACCTCGCTTCCTACTTTCCAAACTTCCAAACTTTGTGAGGCACCATCGTGAGTCGTGTCGGGATAGCTCAGTCGGTAGAGCGCTTGCCCGCTAAAGGCAACGGTCCCAGGTTCGAGTACCGGTTCCGGCACACAGTTTTAATCTACCAGGATGTTTCAAATGATGATACGTTTTTATAGTCGTCCAGTTCGAATGATTTCGTAAAGATTGAATTTGCTTTCTTCTATTACTATCCCAGGATGATCAACGAGTGACTTGATAGTGGCCTTTGACCCACTTATCGATTTTACATAGGACCAGAATTTTTTCCCGTTCTCGGAAAGTTCTCTAGCTAAGGTATGGCTGTGGTAATTATTGGATGCTTCGCTCAGCGATCTTCTTATAGACGCACGAATCTTTGCTAACTTTTGCCTGTCTTGATTGCGGTTTATCATTGTATTATTATTATTATTATTATTATTATTATTATTATTATTATTATTATTATTATACAACGTTTAATCCTTTCTATCCTTAATCGACTATATAGGCAAATATTTCTCTAACCCTTTATTTACAATGCATTTTAATTTAGTCCACAATTCCTCTACATTGTACCGGAACTAAACGATCTCCATTCCCTAATTACGTTCAGGACCTTTTCATTTGTTAAGTGAACTACCCATCATATCTTCAGCAGTCTTCTGTAACACAGTATTTCAAAAGTTTATATTCTGTTTCTCTGAACTCCTTGCCGTTCACTATTCACTCCTGTACAAGGTTACACTTCAAAATACCTAACAATATTCGGCATAAAGAAATTTCTCTTCATCAGAAATGTTTCTCTTCCTATATCTCCTCTTGGTCAGCCATCAAAACTCATTTTGCAATCCAAATAACAAAACCTATCTTTCTTATCTCGTTCCTAAATCTAATTGATTCAGTGTCTGTTTATTTCATTACTTTCTATTACATTTGTTTTGCCCTAGTTAATGTTCGTCTAATACCCTGATTTCTAATACCTACTGGCCATTCCGTTCAATTGCTCTTCCAGCTCCTTTGATATATCTGACGGAATTACATCGGCAAAATTTTTATTTCATCTTCCTGAACTTCAATTCCTTCTAGGTGGGGTGCGATGTCTTCTGGATGGTTTTGAAGGATGATTTACTGCATGTGTAAAGAACAGGTATAGGTTGAAAAATAGGGTTGTAACGATACATGATTAAATTAATAGTTTTTTATCAATCATCGTGTTTCCCTCCTTCGCGAAGTTTTTTATCTGTGGAAAGGTTTTTCACTCGTCTTTCGTTTCATCCACCGTGTCGAGAGGACGGAACCGCGATCATTCTCTCTCTGTAATGATAATATTATCAATATTTTCTCGCAATAGCGAATTTCTTTTAGCGTGAGTGTATAAGATATAAATGTTCTAACAAATGGTGACATATGTGCAGTCAGTGTGGCATATGGAAGTTTGGATCGGTCCTGGAGTCGTGTTTGGGTACCCTAGTGGTTAAGGCTACCGCTCGCGAAAAGCGGGAAACCCGGGTTCGAGTCCCGGCCCGGCACAAATTTTCATAAGCCACCATTTGGTAGAACATCTATACCTTATACAGTGACGCTAAAAGAAATTCGCTATTGCGAGAAAATATTCATAACATTATCATCACTGTAATTTAGAATGAATGAGTGATTGATTCATTCTAGAAACATCCCTTAGGCTGTGGCTAAGCCATGTCTCTACCATATCCTCTTTTCCAGGTGTGCTAGTCTTGCATGGTTCGCAGGAGAGCTTCTGTGAAGTTTGGAAAGTAGGAGACGAGGTACTGGCAGAAGTGAAGTTGTGAGGCGGCATCGTGAGTCGTGTCGGGATAGCACAGTCGGTAGTGCGCTTGCCCGCGAAAGGCAAAGGTCCCAGGTTCGAGTCCCGGTTCCGGCACACAATTTTAATCTGCCAGGAAGTTTCATTCTCTCTCTTGCTTGAGCTTGTTAATCATGGCCACGTACGCAGACTGCTTTGTAATATAAGTGTGAGTGCTGTTAAATTTTACTTTAAATATACCCTCTTCTGTTATGAGCCATGTCTCCACCCTGTTTTCATTTAATAATGTCCCATCCTTCCTTAATTATCCATTTTCTTTGAGATTTTCAGCTCCTCCATATTCCGTTGTAACATGATGTTCAGACGCCATCACTTTCGCTTTGTGTATTGCCTTGATCAAATCCCTATCCGTTACTTTAAATCATTACCTTTCTTCCTTTTAGAACCTGCATTCGTATTAACAGTTTCGCGAAGTCTTACAGATTTTTGTTATTATTGTTATTTGCATAATCAAACTTTAGTACACGGTCGGTCAACAATGACTTACGAGGCGAACACTCTGAACATTATTTTTACTGCGGAAAGTACCATAAAGTTTATCCAAACCATTCAACAGCTTAACAGTTTCAGCTGCTGTGATCAACATTTCCAGAAAGATTCTACAATGGGTACTTTCCGTAAGTTTTCTCTGTAACGTTAGTTTTGGTTGTTGACTCAACCCCGATCTGTATTGCGTCATTTCATCTATTCAATCATTTCGGGTATTAATTTCATCCACTCTTGTGAAAAGTATTTAATCAGATTTTTTATCCGATTTTGCTATGATAGAAATTTTAACAAAAATTCTTAATCTTTTAATCGCGCAGACTACCATTAATGCGGACAGGCAACAACACAAAAGAAATGTTACAGGGTGGAGGAATATGGTGGTGAGTGGGGCCACGCAGTTGAAATGTTCAAATGTTTGTATAGCTTATGGGACTTAACTAAGGGGTCATCAGTGCCTAAACCTTCAAACTACTTATGAACTAGCTAATACTAAGGACGGCACAAATATCCATGCCCGAGGGGGGATTCGAACCCCCGACCGTAGTGGCCGTGCAGACCGTGACTGGTGCGCCTCAGTCCCCTCGGCCACCGCGGTCGGCGCCACGCAGTTGATGCTCTGAGCTAGGTGACAGTATGCGGACGGGGAATAGTAGGGTATTCATGTGGAGCAGTAAGTGGAGTGGCAAGGAGAGGTGAGGGAAAGGGTGAAAGGGGGCAGTGGAAGAAGGGCACAGGTAGTGAGAGTGGGATACGGGGGTGGAGGAGGTGGTTGTGGGGTTGGAGAGGACGAAAGAAAGGAAAATTTGGATCTGGGACTGGAGATGGTGGAGACGCTGCAGGTGATGGTGGTGGAGGCGTGGGATGGTGTGATGTAAGGAATGATAGAAGTGGTAAGTGGTGGTAGATCGATGGTGATAAAAAAGAATGGAAAGGGACACAAAAGAGCAAAGAAGGTAAGAAAATCGAGAAGATCTCGAAGTCCCAGACCAGTGCTTTCCAAACTTTCCCTAATGACGACACCCTTTTATAGATTACAGTTTTGCGCGACACCCTTTCACTAATATAATTACGTATGGTTAAATTTAGATGGTTCTAGCGCGGGAGAAGGGGGGCGGAAATAAAGTATCGCTTAAATGTAGTTTGTAAAGGAAACTGAAATCCTCGTTCGCATTGACATGTTTAATGTTGATCCTGACTGCAGCAATTACTTATACTCATCGCAAGAAAAGGAACTACGGAGATGTACAACAGAGAAACAGCGCAGACAACAATGCCTAACTCACTCTGTAATACTTGCTTCTGGAAATTAGCTGCTCGGATTTGTGATTTAGACAGCACAGTGGCTTTTCCACTTCAGTTCAATATTATCACATTATTTTCAGAAATAAAAAGGATGTATTTATGACAAGTGATGCATTATCATTTAAATTCTATTGTTAGGTTCTTGCTTCACAACGACCCCGGAAGTCCCGACATATTCGGAAAAAAATGGATAAATATTTGTGACAAGTAAGAATATGAATGTCATTTCTGGTTCCAGAATCTGTTACATACAGGAAACTGAGAGAAAAAAATATTAACGCCTACGAGGCTTCGAACCAACGATAACTGCATTTAAAATACTACTCTCCGTTAATCACCCGGCCATACTCGATTCTAAACATCGCTTTAGTTAGCGGACAATTGTGAGTGCGTTTACAATATGTGACAGCTTTTACGGCCACTGTGTCATTGATTGACATTTAATTGTAAGAAAATCTACCGAGAGTGACGTGGCTTTGATAAATCCATTAAAAATCGTTCAGGTGCAGCTTTTTTAGAAAAAAAGCAGACTACAATGAAGGTTCGTTCAAGCAGCTGCCAGTTCCAGCAAACTGCGCATGGGAAGAGCTGATATCGAGTATCAGCAGCAGCTCTACGCATGCGCAGTTTGCTGGGATCTGGCAACTGGCAGCTGCTTGAAAGAAACCCCGAGTGTTTACTGCTGCTGAAGCAGAGCACGCAATTAATGTGCTTTTTTCTTTATTGTGATTTCAATTCCCCTAAAAAGGGGCGGGCCGGCAGCGCACACTGGAGCTCTTCAGCCTACAGAAATAAAATTTGACACAGAAGAAACATACGAACATAAAGGAGATGAAACGTTGGAGATAACACATACATAAAACGGAGATAAAGCAAAGTTCATAAAATGGAGGGAAACGGTGGCGACATAAAAGGTTTGGAACGGTGATAGTGGTGAATAAAAACAACTCCCCAAAGGTCAGTGACACACACAATTAAAATGAGAGTAGGGCGGCGGCTATGGTTAGACCGTCCGCTATTGTGGAGTTAAAACAAAAAACACAACACACACTCGGAGAAATACACAAGTTAAAACTGATGGTGTCGGCTGCGGGTTGGCCGTCCACTGTTGTAAAATAAAACAATGTAACTAAAACCCACCACACTCGTCGAACCACTCACACGTAATCACAAAGAAGGTTCCATAGATGGTGGAGAACTTACAGCAATGAAGATGTGGTGTGGGGGAAAAGGGGATAAGAGGAGAGGGAGAGGGTGGGGAGGAGCCACAGGGCCACTGGGGAAGGGACAGGGGAAGAAGGAAAGGGGAAGGCGGTAAGAGGAGGATCCGGAGGGACAGCTGGGGGAATGAGGAGGTGAGAAGGGACGGAAAGGAAGGGATAGTCAGGACCCTGAGGGAGAGAAGGGGTGATGGAGCAAAGGGAAGGATCACAGCTGGTATGAAGGGTAGATGTCAGGTCGGAGGGCATCATCCAGAAGGGTGAGGGTACGGAAGTTGGCACGGGAAAGGATCTCGAGTGTGGACAAGTGGGGAGCAGGGGGGATACAGTGGTGGAGGCGTGGCAATGGACCAGGTGCAGAGAGGAGGGGATGGACTAGAGGATTAGGTGGGTCTGATTTGCGGGATATGTAACGGAGGCAGAGATGTTCAATGAAGAGAACGAGTCGGGGGAAAGGAATGAGATCATAGAGGATCCACGTGGGGGAGGGGGGATAAAGGAGGATACGGAAGGCGAGGGAGGGCATGGCACTCCAGTATCTCTAGAGATTTGTAGAAGGATGGGGTAGCGGAGATCTAGGCTGGATGGGCGAAACATAGGATAGGACATATGATGGATTTGTAGGTATAGAGGACAGTAGAAGGGTTGAGGCCCCATGTTCGCCCAACAAGGAGTTTGACGAGGTGGAGGCAGGAGTGGGCTTTTTCTTGAATAGTGCGTAGATGGGGAGTCCAGGAGAGGGTGCGGTCAATAGTGAGGCCCAGGTACTTTAGGGTAGGAGTGAGGCGAATGGGACAGTTATGGAGGGTGAGATAAAAATCTAGGGGACGGAAGGAACGGTTAGTACGACCTACGATGATCGCCTGGGTTTTGGTAGGATTTATAGGCAGGAGCCACTGGTTGCACCAAGCAGCAAAGAGATCAATGTGTTCTTGGAGCAGGCGATCGGAACAGGCGAGGGTGGGAGCTAAGGCAAGGAAAGCGGTGTCAACAGCATATTGGGTGTACTGGAGGGGCATGCTTAGGCATATCAGAGGTGTACAAGAGATACAGGAGGGGAGAAAGGACAGAGCCTTGGGGCACACCAGCAGAGGGATAGAAAAGACGGGAGTCGGTGTTGTGGATGGTAACATAGGTGGGGCGGTTGGATAGGAAGGAGGCAATGACCCGGACGAGGTTGATGGGAAGAGCATAGATTTGAGTTTGAAGTGCAGGCCACAGTGCCAAGCCCGATTGTAGGTCCATTCGAGGTCTAAGGACACAAAGATGACAGCATGACGAGAATTTAGCTGGAAGGAAAGGAGTTGTGTAAGTCGAAGGCGTTGGTCGTTAGTGGAAAAGGAAGGACGAAAACCACATTCGGTGTCTGGGAGAAGGTGGTGGAGCTGGAGGTGGTGATGGATGCGACAGGACAGGATGGATTCGAAGACCTTACTGAACACTGGGGTGAGACAAATGGGGTGGTAGGAGGAGGCATCAGAGGGTGGTTTGTTGGGTTTGAGAAACATGAGGACTCGGGAGATATTCCACAGGCGAGGGTAGCAACCAGTGTACAGGATGGTGGTATAGAGGGAAGCAAGAGTGGTGAGGAAAGGGAGAGGACATTGCTTGAGGTGATGGAATGTGCTGTGATCGTGGCTGGGAGCTGTGTTGGGTTTGGTGCACAGTTTCAACTGTATGTCGTGTGCAGTGATCGGGGTGTTAATGTCTGATGGGGGGATGTGCTCCAGGTATTGAAATCCAGGAGCTAGGGGTGGGATGGATACATCGGTTTTTTGATGGACCTCGGAGAACGAGGAATAATCAAAATGAGGATTGTCGGGGATCGAGAAGACGTCAGAGAGAAAAGAGGCAAAATGGTCAGCCTTACTGGAATTATCAAGAAGGGACTCGTCAAGGTGGAGGAGAGGGTACGTGGGCGTAGGTTTCGATCCAGTAAGGCGGTGGAATGCGTTCCAATACCGGGACGAGTCAATGGGGAGGTGGGCATTAAGCTGTGTCACTGTCTGATGCCAATCCCGATTAATGTGCACCGATCATTCCTTTAATAAGTGATCTGTGGTGCAATGAATGAAGATAAGGATTATTAGCTGCAGGCGAGTCTTCAGGGTAGTATGAAGAGAAGGATATTTTGTGTTATTTTATGACAAGTTTTTTTTTTTGTTACTACCACGCGACACCCAGTTTGGAAAGCTCTGTCCCAGACAGTTGTTCTCGGTGTCCATTGGGGCAACAAGAGAGTCTGTCATGGACGAGCTGATGGCTGGTTCTGGGGCAGCTGCTGCTTTCTGAGGCGTCTGCCGTCTCAGCACGGACGACGGCGGCGGCGGCTGGCTGCTGGCGGAGACAGACAGCGCGCCGACACGGCACTGCAGACAGAGGGAAACACAGCACCAGCACCGTTTGTCAGCCCCGCAAGGTCTTCTGCTGTGGGTGGATGGCAAAAAAGTAAAGTCCACAGCTAGTTGTACAAGAGGATCTATGGAATGCAGCAATGAGTACACAGCATGGCCCATTGATAGTGACCGGGCCAGATATCTCACGAAATAAGCATCAGACGAAAAAACTACAAAGAACAAAACTTTTCTAGCTTGAAGAGGGAAAACAGATGGTGCTTTGGGTGGCCGCTAGATGGCGCTGCAATAGGTCAAATGGATAACAACTGCATTTTTTAAAATAGGTATCGGGATAGCACAGTCGGGATAGCACAGTCGGTGGCGCGCTTGCCCGCGGAAGGCAAAGGTCCCAGGTTCGAGTCCCGGTTCCGGCACACAATTTTAATCTGCCAGGAAGTTTCAATAATAATATGGTTTTCTGTTCCACAGGACCCAATTGAGAAGTGAGACTCCATGGTCAAGGAACAAGTCAACACATGTATTTTTACACAAGAATGGTAATAGAAAATTTTAAGTAGTCCTTTGCACACGACAATCTTAAAACAAATTGAAAAGAATAAATAAAGAAAAAGATGAATTAGCTTAATTGTTTAACTTTTCTAGGAGTTCTTCGACAGAATAAAAGGAGTGAGCCATGAGGTAACTCTTCAATTTACATTTTAAAGCGTGTGGGTTAGTGCTAAGATTCTTTAGTTCTTGTGGCAGCTTATTGAAAATGGATACTGCAGAATACTGTACACCTTTCTGCACAGGTGTCAAGGTGGTATGATGCAAATGTAGATTCGACTTCTGTCTAGTATTCACGGAGTGAAAGCTGCTAACTCGTGGGAATAAGCTGATATTGTTAACAACAAACGACATTAAAGGAAAAACGTATTGTGACGCCAGTGTCAAAATTCCCAGACCACTGAAAAGGGGTCGACATGACTTTCGTGAACTTACACCACATATTGCTCGATCCGTCCGTTTTTGAGCCAGAAATATCCTTTTTGCATCAGGCGACATACCCCAAAAAATAATGCCATACGTCATAAGTGAATGAAAGTAAGCGTAATAGACTACTTTTCGTGTTGAAAAATCACTTATTTTAGATATTGTTCTAATGGTAAATATAGCAGTATTTAGTTTTGGAACAAGATACTGAACATGGGCTTTCCACGACAGCTTGCTGTCTATCTGAATATCTAGAAATTTCAGCTGTTAAGTCTCACTTATCAGATGCCCATTAAGTGTAATCAAAATGTCAGCTTTCGTCAAATTATGTGTTAGAAATAGTAAAAACTGGGTTTTACTGTGATTTAACATCAACTTGTTTTCTACAAGCCATGAACGTATCTCTTGAACTGCATTATTTGATACTGTGTCATTATTATGACCAACATCCTTCACTACCAAGCTGGTATTATCAGCAAACAAAACTATTTTACAGTCACCTGTTATTCTCGAAGGCATACCATTTATATAAATAAGAAACAGCATTTCCGTGACACTTGCACATTGGTCAAACCTACCAGTAACAAACCTAGCTGCTCGCCTCTGAACTGCTTCCATGTCTTCCTTCAAACTGATCTGCTGCAGGTCCTAAACACTTGAGCAATATTCAAGACGTGATCGTACAAGCGTTTATAAGTGGTGTCCTTTACAGATGAATTACATCTTCCCAAAATTCTCCCAATAAACCAAAGTCGGATGTCCGCCTTACAACTGTCCTCACATGTTTGTTCCATTTCATATCGCTTTTCAATGTTATGCCTAGATATTTGAGCGAAGCGACTGCATCAAGAAGCTAATGATGTATTCTAACATTATGGGATTGTTTTTCCTGCTCATGTGCATCACCTTACATATTTCTACATTGAGAGCTTGTGAATAGTGATGCTAAATTTGAAAAGTTCGATATGGTATTTATGTATGGCTTTTCTGATCAAAATGCCCAATGGCCATGTGCTATATATGTTGATCGTTATTCTGGAAGACATCAACCACGTGTCCGGACCCTTCGTCGGTTAGTTACGTTATTTAAAGAGACAGGAAGTGTTCAGCCACAAGTGAAACGTCAGCCACGACCTGCAACAAATGATGATGCCCAAGTAAATGTTTTAGCTGCAGTTGCGGCTAATCCATACATCAGTAGCAGACAAACTGACCAATAATCGGGGAATCTTAAAAACGCTGGTGTTGAGAATTCTACACGAACATAAATTTAACCGGTATGCACAAGGATTTGCATGCTCATGTGCATCACCTAACATATTTCTACATTGAGAGCTAGTGAATAGTGATGCTAAATTTGAAGTACACATTTAAATATTTCGGGGTACATATTGATAAAAATTGATTGGGCCATACAGAAGTAAAATACTGAATACAGCAAAGCAGAAAGGTGTTAGAGTGTATGAACTCTCTATTGGTGTGATAAGAATATTTGCAACAACAATAAGAAAAGAATAGGTAAGATAATGATACAACTAGTGCTATTCTATGGATCAGAACTATGGATATTAAATGCAGATCTCAAATTAAGACTAATGGCTGTGGATTTGGATTATTTGTGTAGAAGTGCCAAAATATCAAGATAACTAATGATGAAGTAAGAGCTAGAATGAAGGAAAATGATACAGTGATTGAAAGAAAATCACTGAAATGGTACGGACATATGATGATAATGCCAGATCATCGGTGGCCAAAGAAGGTTTATGAATGGAAACCACCCAGAAGACGTAAGTTTTGAAGACAATGACGTTCTTGGACAGACCAAATAATTGGAGTAATGGAACATCGCAGCATCAACGAGAAAGATGTGCTGGATAAAGAGGCTTGGTGGAGGATAACAGGAATGCGGCAAAATGTTGTTATTAATTACTGTATTGACTAATCCTGTAATAATAATAATAATAATAATAATAATAATAAATTACTTCCTCCAATAACAGCGACCCTGAACAAGACTGGACACAGAACACTGGACGACAGTATCGAATAAATAAATACCCAGAAAATGGAGGGCCTTTAGCTAGTTTAATACAGTGTCAGGTTGGTCTTCCGTGAAGCGATATTTCATGACTATATAATCCAGGTGCTGTCATGGCGGACAGCGCCGGTCCAGCGAGTATAACGGCAGCGGCGAGCAGTGGCAGGGCGGGGTGCTGACTCAGCACCTGCAGAATGTGCGGACGCGCTGGCTGCTAACCCAGATATTGCGGAGTGTGCAATACGGGCCGGCGTGGCAACAGATGGCGGGATGTGGGCCAGTGGGTAACGGTGCTGCACAGGGCGAGCGCGAGTGACGTCAGCAGCAGGTGTGGTTCGGGACCCACTGTCTCAGAGGGACTGCTGAGCCCAGCCACAGGTGCTGTCCTCAAATCCGTTGGTGAGAATACATTTTGGGTGTTCACAAATCTTTTGTTTCAAATAAATATGTAAATATCAAATAAACAGTGTCCAGAGACACATTTTGTCTCAATATCTATCAAAGATATTAAACTGAAGAAGAGGCATTGAATTAACATTTCTGGCGTGGGACCTCCTGTTTACTAGGCAGACGCCATAACCGCTAGACCATTGAGACTTAATGGATAGAGCGACTGCACGGATGGTCTTATGGCATATCCTCTTCCACAATGTCACCTCTGCCTCGTGTTCCCTTATAAATACGTATCAAATTTCCAAGGCTTTCCAACAACGGAATAGCACCGCAGTAATCAAAGTTAATGGGAAATCCTGCCTTATACCTCAGGCTCAGGTGATATACAGGGTGTCCCAATCAACTGTTTCAGCTCAGATATCTCTGAAACTACAAGAGATATTGAAAAACCACTTTCACGGTCATGAAAGTACGGCAGGGGCGTATGAAGTTATGTAATATGAGACCCTCTAAAACGTGAAGAAATATCATTTTCAACACATGGATAACCCATATTATTTCTTAAGCAATTGATAGGATGAAAAGTCACAAAAAGAATGGGGTGGGTTCCATCACGATTCGTCAGTTACATTCGGAGAAACTGCGAAGCGAAGCTGAAGTTCGAAATACATGAGGCGCGTTGCTAGCGTGTGTCCGAGGCTCAAACGAGACTCACACTTGAGCCTCAGACACAAGTTAGCAGCGCGCCTCATGTATTTCGAACTTCAGCTTCGCTTCGCAGTTTCTCCAGATATAACTGACGCATCGTGATGCAACCAACGCCATTCTTTTTGTGATTTTTCAGTCTATCGATAGCTTAAGAAATAATATCGAGTAGTATTGAGTATTAAAAAAAAAAAAATAAACGTTTGTGTTGAAAATGATATTTCTTCACGTTTTAGAGTATCTCATAGTACCCTCTTTCATAAGCCCCTGCCGTATGTTCATCATCGTAAAAATCGTTTTTCAACATCTCTTGTAGTTTCAGAGATATCTGGGGTGAAACAGTTGAGTGGGATACCCTGTACGAATATCAAATAAACAATGCCTAGTGACATATTTTGTCTCGATATCCCGGCCGTAACAAAATTTTAATTCAATGCCTGTACTTTAGTTTGGTATCTTTAAAAGGTAACGAGAAAAACGTACGTCTCTGCACATTGTTTATTTGGTATGTATATAGCACCTGTGCCTGAGGTATAAGGCAGGATTTCCCGTTAACTTCCTTTACTGGAATGCTGATACGCTGTTGGAGATCCTTGGCAATTTGATACGTATTTATAAGGGAACAAAAGGCAGAGCTGAAGTTTATGTAGTGGAGGAGGATGTGCCTTAAGATCATCTGTGCAGTTACTCTATCCATTAAGTCTCGATGGCCTAGTGGTTGCCGGCCGCTGTGACTTATCAGGGGACTAAACACTCTCTGTAATATAAAAAGCTGAGCCAAATATTCAACGAACCATCAAGGACGAACTGAACCGGCGATCGCAAATGATAGATCTACCTGAAGAACAAAAAGAAAAAAATTTTAAAAAAAGAAAAAAGTGGTTATGGCGTCTATCAAACACGAGGTTCCAGGTTCGAATCCCAGCCACGACACAACTTTTAATTCAATGCCTCAACTTAACTTTAATATCTTAAGCAAAAATGTTGTTGTTGTTGTTATTACTGTGGGCTTCAGTTCGCAGACTGGTCTGCTGCAGCTCTCCCCACGATTCTGTCATGTGCAAGTTTTTTCTTCTGAAAAGAAAAATAGCAACCCACATTCTTTTGAATCTGCTTACTGTATTCGTCCCGCTGTCTCTGTCTGCGATATTTATCCCCATACACTTGCTTTTAACGCTAAGTGGAAGATTCACTGATGTCTTACAAGGGGAACACCAAGCATGGTACCAACGGATTTTGATGGGTCGCAGGTATGTTGTGAGGGAATTCCACCAGACCATCAAACTAAAAGGATTTATTCCAATGGGCCTTGATTTATAAGAAAATCGAGATCAAATTCGCAGCAAATTACCACGCGTAACGTGTCTCCTTATACATGGCGGTTACGCGTCAGCGAAGCAGTTTGGTGTAATCGGCAAGGTGCTGGACTCCACTGCAGGAAACCCGGGTTCGATACCTAACAGTGGAACAATTTTTAAAAATTGTAATTGCTACTTTTTATATTTCAAAAAAAAAATAATAATTAACCGGAGAAAAAGGTATAGAGAAAGAAAAACAAAAATAATGAAAAGTCAAACGATTAAAAAAAAAAAAAAAAAAAAAAAAAAAAACAAGAAAATAAAAAAATTAAAAATCGTCCCCTTCGGGTCATTTACTTTTCACTTTTCTTCATTTCTCTTCTTTTGTTGTACCAAATTATATGCCTTTATACCTACTCCTATGTAAGAGCTTGAGTAAACAGTCAAGATAATTGCAAATAACACTGTAGCAACTGATTATTTTACTTATTGCGCAGTGTTATTTACTCACTGTCGCCATCATCACTATCTTTAACACCTGTACAAAATTCTAGGTGATAATTGTCATAAAAGCACCGAAATCACAGAATATTGTAGCACCTTGCACATCTAATAAATGCTGCCGCTTTACAGGCGCAAGGTGTTTTCATCAGCGATACCGGAAAACACTGATCGTCCACATTCAAAAACAATGTTCGGACGTCAATTAATTGCGACGCAAACCAGGCATATTCAATCATGGGAACGAAGAGTGTTGCGCTGAACTGATGCAACAGTAATGACTGTATTCGAATCGAGTCTTCTCGGGAAGCGATTTCGCGATTAGCTGTTAATAATTAATTTTTTCTTTCTTTATATCTTTTTCTTTGCTTAATTATTATTAATTTTTTTAAATATAAAAAGTAGCAATTACAATTTTTAAAAATTGTTATACCGCTAGGTATCGAACCCAGGTCTCCTACAGGGGAGCCTAGCACCTTGCCGATTACTTCCCTCTGTCTCGCTGAACGGTAACCGCTATGTATAAGGAGACACGTTACGCATGGTACTTTGCTGCGAATTTGATTTCGATTTTCTTAGAAATCAAGGCCCATTGGAACAAATCCTTTTAGCTTGATGGTCTGGAGGAATTCCCTCACAACATACCTACGACCTATCAAATTCCGTTGGTACCATACTTGGTTTTCCCCTTGTCAGAATGTGTTCCACCAACCTACCCCTTCTATTAGGATATTCCACAACTCTTCTCCCCATTTCTGTTGAGCACCTCCTTATTAGTCACGTAACACCACATTTCAAAAGCTTCCATCATCTTTTTGTCTTCTTATGGTCCATGTTTCACTCCCATACGACATCGGCCATGCCACGGAAGATACCCGGGTTCCCGCCAGTAGGGCGTGGCCAGTACTTCGATGAGTAACCGTTCACGTACGTCTCACGCTGCTGACAGTTTCCCCTTTGCCTTATGGCAGAGGGGACAGTAGGATGGTAGTGCTCAGTCATTGAGCACCAGTATTTGCACCAATATCCTGGATTAAATTCCAAACCACTTCGCAGTGTCTCATGGGTGAGAGCAAGGGACGCTGTTGAAGGTAATCCGTCCGTTGGGTGGAGATGTTAAGCTCGGTGGCTCCCTTGGTGCTTTTGGAGAGGCGTAGGCTATGTATCGGCACTGGGTTTCACCCTCTCCCTTCTCCTAACACCTCCAACACGAACACCACACTACACTACACACGTACCCATTACAGTCACCTACACTCAACATAGGCACTTCCACACACAGTTCTCACACTTCGCGAAGGAAAGGTGCCTGTGGGCGCGAAGGATAGGGAAAACCTTTCCAATTCGACCGCTTAACCTCCCCTTTGGCGTCTCCTAGCCATTCATGCCATACGACTTTACTTTTACTCTCATGCAATACTACACTCCCGATAAATGGTTTCAGAAAGGACTTCCTGACATTTAAACTAATATTGGATGTCATAAATTTCGCTTCTTCCAAATAACAAAACTCAACTACTCCTTTTATTGTCTCATTAGCTAATCTAATTCCTTCACCATGCGACCTTCCTATCGGTTATCACCAATAATACTTGGGCAATACATAACTCACGGTAGTAAAAGTTTATGGCTCGTTGTCTCTGTTCACAGGGGTGAGTTATGTATGTCAGCTTCTGTGCCCTAAACAGCTACCCAAACTGTTTACACAAGATCAATAAATAATCTGTAGTTTAGCTAGTCTATCAATCTGCATATGATGACTTGAAAATATATTTTAGAAACATAAATTAAACCTCTGAATTACCAACGAACCGGATTCTAAGATAAAGAAGTGATTCACTCACGAAGTAATTCTTTATAAATGGAGTTTATCATTCTTGTTAGACATGAAACGCGGAGGTGGCCCTACGGAGTTTATCACTCTTGTTAGACATGAAACGCGGAGGTGGGCCTACTTTATACATCGGTAAATAACTAGATATTTCCCCAACTATTGTTCATGACAGACACACAATAAGTATCACACGCACTCCAGAGTAAAAGTTCCAAATTATCACTCGTAAGTTAGAGTAGTCCATCGAACTTTGCAGTTCCAAGTTAATCCGCGATAAAATTATTTGTTATAAACACAGTTTCTCATCACACGAGTACACGATTGCTGAATTATCACAGGTCCACAACCCTACTACCGTGCATAGATTATCACTTTTCAAGCAGAGACCAAGTTCTGCAGTCACAGTCCCGTAAATTTTCTAAGTCCACACATGCCTATCTCTTCAAATCACAAGTTCGTAACGCGGCTTCAGACCGCCCAGCGTCACAACCTTTCACCACCACGTCAAAGCTATGAGTCCCTTCCCAAGCATTCGAAAAGCGTGCTCTCCATGGTCCGAAATTTGTATCCTTCCACGCATCCTAACGCCATCTTTAAAATATAATTTCCCTTCCAAAATATTATACATTCGAATATCACAGAATTAAATGCTTTCGCCACCTCCCTACAAATGGTGTTTACATTTAACAGACAAATATATATTTAACAATACTAAACATCGGTTGAGATTGAAGCCATTAAGCATGACATCTCACTGTTCAAATATACTGCCGCTGTCCAAATATAGTTACACAATTAATATTTAATTTATCATGGCTTTTTATACAAATGTATTCAGTTCTTGTCCACAAATACATATAATTGTTTATATATAAATTATCTGCTGCATATCTACTATTTTTAGTCGGCCATGAAATATTTAAGTGGCAGTCTACATTATAAAAATGAACGTTACTAAGAATAATATTAAATATAATAAAATACATATATAAATGTAATGCGCTTTCCTGGGTACATGTTTTGTGTTTCTGTGGTGGAATCTATGTTCTGACAAGAATAATACTGCCTCAACGAAAATCAGAACAAGAGAGTAAAACAAAATTTATTGAAAGAATACGGAAATAACGTGGTGCGTCTTTTAAGATAGGTAGCGTGGTACAATGCTGCCCATTTGCTTCTTAAATTGTTACTGATAAAAACTACGTATCAATAATTGTAAATATAAGTCTTATAATAATACTATTATTATAGTACTGAAATTTGTCGGCTTTTTATCTGTAAGGGATATTGAAATTGTAATTACGGAGTTTGATTCTCTCAAGTCTCCTGAATCCAATCATATAATTATATTTGGCGTATGATTATTTCCCGATTTTATATTGATTTTTAAAATAACATGTGTGGCTATATTCTATTTCAGTTGCATTCGAGGTTAGCCGCCCTCGCTCATTCAAGAGCGTTGCTTCCGGTTTCCGACCACATTAGGAGAACCCTGACTACCTGCTGTATCCCATTCACTAAGTACAAACTGGTAGCAGACCGGCTGGGGAACCCAACATCCTGGCAAAACCCGCCTTTCACATGGAAACAATCAGCTTCCCCCTGTACCTGTAATATCACAATCATTGCCTGATTTTCTGACGCTACATTCCATTACCCATATTTTACTATTGTTAATGATCATCTTATACGTTCCTTTCAAGACTCTGTCCATCCTATTCCAGGATCTTTGCTGTCTCTGACAGAATTTCTATGTCACCAGCAAACCGAACAGTTTTTATTTCTTCTCCATGGACTTAAATTCCCTCTCCAAATCTCTCCTTGCATTCCTTCACAGCATGCTCAATGTACAAATTGAATAGCAATGGAGAAATGCTGCGGACTGATTTCCCCAAGGTCAGCATCTATCAGATTGAATAACATTGGGGAATGGCTACAACCCTGTCTTACTTCGTTCCCACCCACTGCGACCTTTGATGCCCTTCAGCTCCAATAACTGCTTTTTTGTTTTCGTTCATAAAAAATTAGTGTTAGTGGAATACCTATGTAATAGAGGACGATAATACCACCCATCCCTACAGCGCCGCTGCATGTCGTTTGTAAGCAGCGCGCTTATTCCATCTGAACCTCTGGCACTGCAATTTTATGTTTTCCGAAATTTATTTCGACACAGTGCATTCAGAATGCTTGGTATGTATTCTGTCTGTATATTATATTTAAAATTGTATTCAAGTTCATTTTGTTTTTAATTCCATACTGATTTTATGATCTTGTTCTATAGTTTGAAGGATACACTGAAGATGATCACTATGTTATTGAAATCGATCTGTTGTTTATAAATAAAACATTAACGACCAATGCTGCTCAATACATCTGGTGTGTTAATCATTGTGTGGTCGTTGAGCACCATCATTAAAATGGAATCAAATCTCAATGTATCAGTTATATTTGGATCATGTTTTGAAACATTATGTGTAGAAAAATAAATTTTGCATGATTGTAGATTCATGGAATGGTGAAAGCAACATGACGCGCTAAAACCAGACTTTAATCGATGATAATGCTCAATCGATCAGCACTGTTGAAGCGATACCACCGAAACGCACCTTTCTTTGTCAACCTTGTGGTGTTTATTCGTTTACACAGATCAAAAACTTTATCGCAAGTCTTCAAAACCATGCGACATTACATGAGAGCAGAGAGATCCATGATAGAGCCAATGCTATCAAAACTCAAGCCTTGCTCCACAATCAGTTGTCAGCGCATATCTTTCAAGATATGCTGTTATGCTCATGGTGCGCAATGAAATTAATATCTAATAGACCACTCTTCATCATTATAAATCAGATATATTTTCCACGAATAATATCTCGGAGAAAATGTGAATGTAGCATAAAACGTTTTACCACCTTACAGTGTTCTGTTCACCGACTCAGTGAGTGTGATCTTCACGTCTTAATAAATCTCCACAGCATCAAAGTTCAGGACAGTTACCGTGATATCTCGTGGATGTAGAATCTTCTTAAAACACAGCATCTACATAACCTGCTTACAGGATTCCCTAGAATTAATTCAGAATACGTGCAGCTAGAGAAATGTTCTCTATTTTATGTGTGCGTCAAAATTAAGGCAAGAATTCAGAGCAAACACCAGGTATCTCAAAAGCTGTTTAATTTCATCACTTTTACCCTACAATGAATTACAACAATATGTACATCGGTGCCCAAACCGGCATAGTGGCGGCTTGGAAAGCTGTTACAAGACTGCCTTTTTCGATCTTTGTGTGGCCTCCTTTTATAGTCTGGCCTACAATACCACACATTGTTACAACTATTAAAAATATGAAAAACAATTAGTTTGGCCATGTTATGGCAAGATAATAGCAGCTTTACATTCAAAATTAAGGTAATTATTAATGTACATCGATTCATAATAATCCTGCTTTCATATATTGGGTTGCAGATCTGAAATATGCTTAACTATAAAATACAACATTACCTTGTTTGTTTATACTAATATCTTGAAAAATAGTGAAGGGCAAACGTTCCTGCCATGTACAGATAATGAAATAAAGTATTAGATGTTTTGCTGTATACAAGAACACGGGAATATTTCATATAGGCTTAGTTAATCTACAATGCTGCCCATGCTGGCAAGTTATATTCGAAGCATATATACTCATATATACAATAGAATATATCTCTAAGCATACATTTCACTTTATGTTTTCCTAAAGTGCATATTAGCAGGTTTTAGTTTCATGGCCACGTGCTCTTGTTTATTTTCCTATTTTTGATGAAATGTTATTTATTTGTCTTCCTAGCAATGTATGTATCTTCTCTTAATCATTACTTTATCTAGAAATCATGTTTCTTATATTACACACACTCTGAGATCACAAACTGGCATTTAACAGTTGAGGTTCTAATAAAATAATTTGTTTAATTTGTTATTTGGGTTATGAATCAGTAAATATTTAGCTCTTTAGCTTGCCTATTATATCTCAAGCACTATGTCGTTCGTGTTTTGTGCATGGTATGAGAAATATTTATGTTTTGGTTGTATTTATCATAATTTTCACCCTACAGGCTATGGAAACGATCATAATAAGACAGCCAGTAACTGAAATTACGTAATAACATACTTTAGAATTTTTTATATTATTTTATTTATTTTTTCTTTTTATTGTTTTTGCACTTTTTATCACAAATAAAACAGCTGTAAACACATAATACACTTAATTAAATATTAATTACATTTTCCGATCGTCCAGAATAAGTCAAGAAAGATATTAAAAATACGAGAATATTATCAAATACATATAAAAACATGTAACATAATTGCCACGTTGGAGGTTCGAACTTGGATCCACGGTTTGCCAGTTCAAGTCCTGGTCCGTTAGCTCGCTCGACGGCACTCGTAGTCTTTCATGTTTACGAGTAGCCAGGCTACAGCATGGAAACACTAAAAGTTAGTTACTCGAATGTCACTAACTTTCGACGCCTTATATACAGTAGAAAAAAAAATGTTCTTCTTAGACGATCTTTCGGTGTGTAACATTGAAAACGTGACTTTCCATAGTCAACTTCGGCATTAATTTTTTCCAAAAACTATAGATTGTTTGGCAGAAAGCCGAAACACGAGTCTCTTTATGTTCAATACAGAATGTCCATGCAAAATTTGTTGAAATCGGTGACCCTTATGTCACACCCTCTCCCTCTAAGATACGCTTTGTTGAAATTGCATGACACATTGAAAAGTTAGTAATTTTGTGTTTAATGTTCCTATATTCAGATATTGTGTTAGAATCCGCACAGCAAAAGGTTGCTTTGTCAGGATTTTCGCATTTGCAAGGACTAATGAGTGCCAGTTTAGGAACTTTAACTTTTCGTAGAATTTACAAGTACTGACATTTCACTCCTGGGTCTAAGATTTGTAGTAATTTGAGACGACAATTACTTCGTATTGTGTGATCGGGAAATGGACATAGTGTCTCAGTATCGTCAATGATTTTGCTACCATTCTCATAACGCAGTTAACTCATCCGTTCTGACAATTTGAAACACGACCAATGAATCTGTAGTCGTGTTGCATTTTGAGTGATGAAGTGTAAAAAGTTCTACTTTAATTACTGTTAAGTGTTTCTCCACCTTTAATACTGTTTATCTGTACATCATTTATTTTATTCCTTTTATTGATGATCAATGTCCCATGTTTATATATGTTTCCACCCGCATGACTGAACTTGTGTGTTCCTATGAATGTGGAAGGTTGCTTTTAATTTTGACTGACTGCCGCTCAATGGCTTACAGTCGCCGCTTGGAGCTTTAGGCCTCGTTTACTATAGTTAAAATCACGTGGTTTCGTATGACGTCTGCACTACCGTCTTGCTATGTAGCCAGAGACACATTTACTTGACAAGAGGTGGCTTGACCTTACTGTGGTACTAACATAATCATGGACCAAAGAGGTAACAAAAGTGACCTCTCTGGAACAGTAGTAGAGTAGTAGAGTTGTCAACGCGTCTGCCTAGTAAGCAGGAGATCCCGGGTTCGAATCCCGGCCGGGCACAAATTTTCATTCGCCGCACATTGGTATTACATCTAAACCTAGTACAGTGAAGCCATAAGTGATCCAAATTGCGATTTATTTCATTATAGAGTAGAATGATGCCTGGTTCGTGGGTGCAGATTTGTGTGCGGCATGGTAAACCATTTCACTCTGATTTGGGTCTTTTGGTTGATAAGGGATATCATGCCGACCCATAGCTCCTATACAGCTGAAACCAGGAGACATTGGAGTCAGTGATCACGGGTTGTCAGGGACGTCGCACACTGTACAGTTTGGTGAGGCAATTTTTTTTTTTATTAGTGGTACTGGTGTATGTTGTAGTCCGGAATAAAAATTCAGAATTTGTAGGTTACGTTACTGTGTGGTGACGAATCACAGTGATGATAATATTATGAATATTTTTTCGCAATAGCGAATTTCTTTTAGCGTCACTGTATAAGGTATAGATGTTCTACCAAATGGTGACATATGAAAATTTGTGCTGGGCCGGGACTCGAACCCGGGTCTCCGTAACCACTAGGCTACCCGAACACGACTCCAGGACCGACCCAAACTTCCATATGCCACACTGACTGCACAAATGTCACCAATTGTTAGAACATTTATACCTTATACAGTGACGCTAAAGGAAATTCGCTATTGGGAGAAAATATTGATAATATTATCATCACTGTAATTTGTCACCACACAGTAATTTAGCAGATGCCTAAGCGAGGCAATGACGATAACAGCGTAGGTTAATGCCTCCTTGTTTTCATTGTCCCTGGTGCAGGAATACAGATTAGCCGGCCGCGGTGGCCGAAGGGGACTGAGGCGCTCCAGTCACGGTTGCACGGCCATTACGGTCGGTGGTTCGAATCTCCCCTAGGGCATGGATATTTGTGCCGTCCTTAGTGTTAGCTAGTTGATGTTTCTAAGTTTAGGGACTGATGGCCCCGTTGTTAAGTCCCATAAGCTACACAAACATTTTGAATACAGTTTAAGCTGCGAGTGTAAGGGAGGAATGCAGTTGACTCATAAGTGCAGGCAGTGGAAGTTTGGGTCGGTCCTGGAGTCGTGTTCGGGTAGCCTAGTGGTTAAGGCGACCGCTCGTGAAAAGCGAGAAACCCGGGTTCGAGTCCCGGTCCGGCACAAATTTTCATACGTCACCATTTGGTGAGCATCTATACCTTATACAGTCATGCTAAAAGAAATTCGCCATTGCGAGAAAATATTGATAACTGCAGGTTACTGTCGTGCAGGTTGGCAGTTTCTGTATTCGTTCAAATGTTCAAATATTTGTATAGTCTATGGGACTTAACTACGGGTTCATCAGTCAAATGTTCAAATGTTAGTATAGCTTATGGGACTTATCTACGGGGTTATCAGTCCCTAAACTTACAAACTACTTACGAACTAGCTAACACTAAGGACGGCATGCCCGAGGGTGGATTCGAACCCCCAACCGTAGTAGTCGTGCAGACCGTTACTGTAGCGCCTCAGTCCCCTCGGCCACCGCGGCCGGCGGCCATCAGTCCCTAAATTTACAAACTACTGATGAACTAACTAAGACTAAGGACGGCACAAATATCCATGCCCGAGGGGGGATTCGAACCCCCGACCGTAGTAGCCGTGCAGACCGTTACTGTAGCGCCTCAGTCCTCTCGGCCACCGCGGCCGGCTCTGTATTCGTGAGCAATAAAGCGAAGCTGAAGCGTTGTTTTCGTCTATCTCTCTTCCATATTCGTGCAAAGGGTGATAATCCCCCATAATCGTCGTGATGCAACTCTATTTTTATGTGTGTACTTTACCCCTTATCTCTATGATTTAATGACACCCGAAATATCGGCCCTCGCGTCTTCTCACGCGCAGTATTTAGCCAGCAGCATCGACCGCAGCCTCGAAGGACGGACGCCGACCTCGCGCCTCGGGTCAGACACCTGGCTGTTCCCCGTTTTTCGCGGAAACTGTTCGATCCCGCCGCCCGTCGATCCATCTCGCCTTATCGACTCTCGCCGTCCGACCGCTCCCGTGCCATTCTCGTCTGCGCTAATTTCAGCCGTCTCCGGAAACGTCTGCAGGCGTCTCCCTACAGCCGTATCAGCAGCGGCTCTGTGCCTCTGCGCCTCTCTGGAGTCCGCCTCTGTCTTCTGCCTGCCTCTATCTCCCCCTCTCTCTCTCTCTTTTGTTTCCGCCCCTCCTCCCTCTCCCTCACCGTCCGAGCTCGCGTCGCGGCAACGGCATAATATTTGTCCGCCAACACAGCCGTCCCGCCTTTTCTACTCTAGCAATTCCATGAAGTGACTCCGTGCCCCACTAAAAATAAAAGGAAAAAAAATGAAGCCTTAATCATTTCCGGGGCGGTCCCCACTTTAAATGAACCCTACCCCCCATAACAGCGTTTGTAAATGGACGGGCGCAGCGAGTGTTAGACCAGGGCGTACATCCGGAGATATTAAATCTAGGAGGGGGAGGGAGGACCCCACCCACCTGCGGAGAAAGATGAGAAACCGAGCGGAAGGCGGCAGTATAAATCTTCATTCGGCTTAATAAACGACCGGTGCCCTTTGCTTTCGCTAAATCAAATCCCCTTTTCCTCCCGACCCGTCGACTAATCTCGTATTCATTCCCCGCCCAACACGGACTCATCTGTCGAATTGCGCAGTATTTTCAGAGATGCTCTCCTCTAATACGTATTTATAATACTTACTATTTTTACAATCAGGCTATATATACAGTAGAACCTCTCAAACTCGACACAATGTGGACTTAAAGATTGTCGAGTTTTGAGGTTGTCGAGTTTTAGGAAACTTAAATAAAAATTACTAGGAGTTGAATAAAAACGGTTATTTAGAGTATTAAAATTGTACATTTATTGATTTATTATATGCAATTATATATTTATATCAACATTTATAACTTATAATAAAAAAAGAGACAAAAGGCCTAGTAAAATCTGAAAATACATTGTTCATTACAATTATTACTGTAGTTGTTTATGCTACTTATAAAAAGTCCATCACAGATAGTTGTGGGAAGTTTTCTGAACACTAGAAGAAAAGTGTAAAAGAAAACTTACTGAAGTCGTTTGAAAAACCCTGTGATTGAAGACTGCTTTGCTGTCTCCACACGGCGTCTTGATCACGGAGTCGCCTGAGGAACAGAATCTCCACTCCTAGTCAGAGTCTCTTGCGCTCTCGGGCCGCCTATGTACTGACGGAAAGCTTTACGTTATGGGCGGTGTAAAAAAAAATTATTAATTCACCAGCCCTGTCGAGCTGAACGGAATGTCGCGTTTTCGGGAATAGAGTTTAAGAGGTTCTACCGTATTTTCTTTTCACGAAATTACAGCGTTCAAATTAATGAAATAAATCGCAATTTGCGATCAGTTATGACTTCACTGTATTAGGTTTAGATGAAATACCATACTGCGGCGAATGAAAATTTGTGCCCTGCCGGGTTTCGAACCCGGGATCTCCTGCTTACTAGGCAGACGCGTTGACCACTCCGACACCTATGATGACACAGTGACCAACCCAACTGCAGAGGACTCATCCTTGCACGTCTCCCGCCACACCCAAATCTCCATTCGCCACGCTGTCTCCTTCCTATAACCACAGCATAGGTGGCGGAGTGGTCAACGAGACTGCCTAGTAAGCAGAAGTTCCCGGGTTCGAATCCCGGGCGGGCACAAATTTTCATGGTATATCATCTAAACCCAGTACATTGAAGCCATAACTGATCGCAAATTGCGATTTATTTCATTACTAATTTTACTTTTCTGTCGAGTTCTCCTTTACACGATCGAAATTTCTAGTCGTACCTGCGTTCATTTGTGCGAGATCATGCGTGTTTAGCGTCGACCGCATACTTACAAAGTCAGTAGCGTACGTCAAACCACAACGTCTCGCTCCATTCAAACGTTCCTCAGACGCCTCAATATTGCTCTACTATACATATTCATAACCATCAATGTGTTGTATTGGTCTTCAATATGGGGACTGATTTGATGCAATTCTCCACCCTACTCTATCCTCAGCAAGCCTCTTCATCTCCTCGTAACAAAGGCAACCTACATTGAAAGGGGCTCTCTGCCGTCTTCCCTAGGTTTTTTTTTTTTTAAAAAAAGAAAAAAAAAGAAAACAGTACCCCTCTCGTTGAGAGGCATGAGGAATAGCATTTCATTTCATGTTAGTTTCTGTAATATTGCTGGGATTTTATTATGTTAATAATTTATCATTGTGTGTATGAATGAGGCAATATGAACGGTTTCTCACTGACGCTGCTGTCCCTGTGAGAATGTGTACTTGCTTTATTCTGTATGTGCATGTATAAGAATCTTCTAGCATGTATGTATGAGAATTTTCGTCATCGGCTGCTGGCTGCTCAGTACTAGAGTTTCTCTGGCTTCGTATCGATAGGTAGTCGTTACCAACCTCTGCTTTTGATGGTACCGAAGAGGCTCCTCCACCCTTAGATTACTAGTAGGGTTAACAATGCCCAGTTAGCGAGCGTCGGCAAGACACGCTACTGAAAGATCTTCCCCACCACCACGTTTTCCTGGGTTTTGCCGATTTCCGGTGGTGATGGGGACTGGGTGGCTGATCTGATCATTCTGTGGCTGCGCATCGAGCGAGTAAGATGTTCTGATTCTCCTTTCCTCTCTTGAGATGGTAGCGATTCATTGTCTGATTTGTTAGATTTCAGAACTTAGGTTCATTTTTCTGAATACGTTTCTTCGATCATGTACGGAAGTGTATTCAATTTCATTTCGGTGATTTTGTATGGATAAGCGCTTTGAACTTATGTTCACAATAATTCATGTGGTGACCATTATGTGAGAATTCCGAGCTCCGGAATGACATAAATTCTAATTCATGGAAAAATATGTAAAGAGCGTAAGGAATCATGACTGTCTTTCTTGTTTGTTTGCATGTGATCACTAAATAAAGTATTTCTTTAATTAGTAATACAATTTATTTGCCTTTTAGCTGTGCGAGTGTAGTCATTTTCAAAATGTTTGTAAACCTATAGGACCAAACTGCTATTGGCATCAGACCCTAGACTTACAATTACTTTAACTAACCTAAAGACAAAATACACACACACGCTCTTGCCCCAGGAAGGACTGGAACCTCCGACGGCGAGCAACCGCGTGTTCCGAAACGACCGCGAAACATAGATCTACCAGATGAAAGAAAAAAAAAAATGCGACTGCAGGCCCGAAGCGAGAGACCCGGGTTCAATTCTCGGCCCGGCTCACATTTTCAGTTGGCGCCTTTGTAAATTTCAATGCCCCAAAGCAGCTAATGTCAATCCTTCCCGTCCTAATCCTTCTTGCTTGCCTTCCTTAAGAAATTAGTTGTTTTATATTAAATACACCGTATTAAAAATGAGTAAACGAAATCCTGAGACTGTTTTCAGCTGCAAGACAATAGCTAAATTTACAATAGTTAATGTTGAGAAATTCTATTGTTTACAAATTGATTATCCAGTGGGTCCTTGCTGAACGTGCATAATTGCCTCTGAGGTTTACTTCCAATGCGAAATCCCGTTACGCAACATATATTTTTCTTTCGTAATTCATGTAATAATAGGATCTGTTCCATTCAGGAAAATGGCCTAAAATTTATCCTATAATGTACAATGCTGCAATCATATTATTGTTTTCTTAAGAAAGTTGTATTAACAGAAGAAAACTAAATTAGCTGCCTTTGAAATTACACAAATAGTTGTGTTACGGTTCGGGGAGTGGGGTCACCAAAATAGTTTTAGTTGCAAGGGGTTGCGTATTCAAAAAGGTTGGGAAACACTTGTATAGAGGACACGAACTCCTTGCATGAGTCCACGATCTTAAATTTTTGTCATTAAGAATAAAACCGTCTCGATCGCAAAAAATATCGTTAATTTTTATTATAATCACATTTTTTTGCGATCGAGACGCGTTTAGTTTCAGTGATACCGGGATACGTCGGCGAAATAATAGTGATAGAACTATGTACATTTTCCAGTAATAATGTACAGGGTCCAGAAACTGACTCCCTGACTTCCAAATTAAATATCTCGAAAACAAAGATCGATAGAGGAGTGCAGTAGACGATATGTTTATTGTGAAAGCTGTAAGAAGTTTATACAGCAGTTTGAAATAATAGTTACAAAAGCTGGTAACAGATGGCGCTGTAATCGCCATACGTAATGCCTGGTATAAATAGTGATCCGAAGCCCAGAGCGATCAGTTCCACCGAAAATATCGCCACAATTTCTGGAATTATTCAGCGAAATCCAATGTCATCCGTCCGTAGAATTGCATCTGAGACTGATTTGAAGCGTACCAGCACGCAGAAAATACTGAGAAAGAGCCTACACATGTTTCCAATCAAAATTCATACGCACCAGGCCATACCCGTATGAGCTGTGCAACAAAGGGTTGCCTTTGCTAATCAGATGCTCAAAATGATTGATAGTGAAGGATTTGATGTTGGCTGCATCTGGTTTACAGATGAAGCACACTTCCATCTGAATGGATACGTGAATAAGCAGAACTGGTGATTTGGGGTTCCGAAAAGCCATATCAGTGTGAAGCGAAACCCCTGTATTCTCCTAAAGTTACTGTGTGGGCTGCAGTATGCAGAAAGGCTTTATTGGCCCTTTTTTCATTCGAGAAACGGTCACTGGTGCACGGTACGTTGCAATTTTGGAACAATTTGTCGCCACACAGCAAGCGTTAGAGGATCGACCAGGTACTGAATGGTTCATGCAAGATGGAGCCCGACCACATCGGACCGAACAAGTGTTTCTCTTTCTTGAGGAGTACTTCGGGAATCGAGTCATTGCTTTGGAATATCCCAAATTTACTGGTGCAGGCATAGATTGGCCTCCATATTCGCCGGATTTGACTCCCTGTGACTTTTTTTGTGGGGCACAGTGAAAGACATGGTCTACCCTAAGCATCCCGCCACGCTGGACGAGCTTGAATCGGCGATCTCTGTGGCATGTGAATCCTTTTCGGTTGAGACTCTACGAAATGTGATGGCGAATTTCATTCTTCGTTTGCGCCACCTCTGTAGTGCCAATAGTGAACATTTTGAAAACATTGTGATGTGATTGTTTGCAAAGAGTGTTTTCATACGATTATTTCACTTATGCATGCTGATATCAGCTGTACAGCGTACAGGCATTACGTATGGCGATTACAACGCCATCTGTTAGCAGTTTCCGTAACTATTATTTCAAACTGCTGTATAAACTTCTTACAGCTTTCACAATAAACATACCGTTTACTGCAGTCCTCTATCGATCTTTGTTTTCGAGATATTTAATTTTGAAGTCAGGGAGCCCTTTCCTTGACACCCTGTATGATCTATTGCTAAATAATACAGTGTAAATAGATAATTGTAATTTCCGTCTATACTGAAGACGACCTTTACTGTTTTTCGTCAGAGTCATTTCACATATCAGTGCAAGTTTGATGACACTAATTGTCAAACGAACGCTATGGATCCACTCCACCTACGGTCCATGTGGATCCTCACAGCTTATTTTGCTCTGAAAACAATGATCTTCCGCTGTTGATTTTCCTTGCCTGCATGGTTTGTTGGCTAGACACAGGGTATTCCAAACGGAAATGGAAGCAATCTATTGAAATGATGTCTCTACTTGTGCTTCAATACTGGATTATACGCACTTTCGGAATTATAAATAAATTCCAATCCCACTGGTTTATTTGTGCACTGTTTCGTACAGATTGTTCTTGTAGGTTACTCGCATTGCTGTCACGTTCATCTCCTCTCTTGTCATCATTCTTCTCTAATCTTCCTTTTCAACTCTTATGTGGAATCCCATCTGATTTAGATGCTCGAAAGCAGCCCATGTCAACATTTTTTCACATGCTTCACAGTTAGTTCGAAACGACCTTCATTCAACAGTCTTCTAATTATCTTCTTCAGAACCTCTAGGCATTATCTATAAAGAAATGCGTATATATGAAAAGTAATGAGAACAAAACGTGTGTCTCCCGCAGCTTTCGGATGATATGACAGTTGGAAGTTTTATCCTATATGAAAACAAGTTCCATGTAACAACATGGAAACCATAGGTTGAGATATAGAGGTTGTTGCATCCTGTTCCGTCCTGTTTATCCGAAGTATCTCTGGAACATACATTTTCAGTAACGACTTTCACAAACATGAATTTATGGGCTAATGAAATGAGTACAGTGAGACATTCTAAATCGTAAACAAATATTATTTTCAACATAAACGTATTTAAAAACGTGGACGTCCAAGTAGCGTTTTCGTCCCAAAATGTGGTGCATAATGAACAGCCTTATAAAGATTTATATGCCTTCTAAGGTGTCTACAAAGTGGAGAATGTAAGGATTGTCGGAAGCTCTGTATTGGTCACACAAATACAATGTTTAAAACGAGATTCAAACAGCACTTGCTTACGAACAACGGAAAAATAAAGCGTTATACTTTTTCTGAGCATTCAAAGCCTTCAGGCCATCAGGTACCCGTGCTGGAAGACTTACGCATGGCCGGACGCGGTGGCCGAGGGGACTAAGGCGCTCCAGTCACAGTCTGCGCGGCCACTACGGTCGGGGGTTTGAATCCCCCTCGGGCATGGATATTTGTGCCGTCCTAGTTCGTAAGTAGTTCATAAGTAGTTTGTAAGTTTAGGGACTGATGACCCCGTAGTTAAGTGCCATAGACTACGCAAACAAACATACAACTTACGCATGTTGCATTGTGACCGAAAAGGTAAAAAGCTTGATTTATTGGAAGAGATTAAAGTTTGTAAATACACCTGCAGATCTGATGACCGGGTACGTAATGATCAGCCGGTTAGCTGTAACCAGAGGTATTTTGACCCTTTAATGTCAGTTATAAAAATGTTCACTTAATTCTGATACTTCCATATGACTGCTTATATTTTCAATTCCATTGGGTAATACATAACTTAATTTCTATTTGTGTGGCAGTCGTCTTTAATCTGGGTAGTTTTGCTAGTGGTCTGTCTGTTGAGCTGTAGCTCCACAAAGGCAATGAAAGCTTATTATCTTATTGTCTATTTTAATCCTATGGCGAATGAGAGACGAGATTTTTTTTTTAATTTCTGAGGTTTTTTTAATTTAATTGAACGGGTTGGAAGGTCTTTGTGATCACGTATAAAGCTGTTATTAATCTTTAAGAAATTTTAACTGCTTAGAAGCACTGTTAATCTATCCTGATGCAAATACGGCATCAATGATCTGTATCAGCCTCTGTTGTTGTATGCTTTTAGCAGTTTTCCTACTGCTTTCAAATTAAGCTGTTTGACGTATCGTACATGGGGTCCACCGCCGGGCATTCACTTTATTAACTTCATAATAAGGCCACTGTATGAGTCAACAGCAAGCCGGCCTAACAGCAAGGTTCGGTACTAGGACCCTTGCTCTTTATAATTTTTATTAATGACCTTCCACATTGTACAACAGCTGCTTCCGAGTTTACTCTCTTTGCCGATGATACTTCTCTTTTAGTTGAAAAACCACCTGTCAATGACTTCACAACATCCGCCAATATTGTGCTCGAGGATCTTCAGAAGTGGTTCAGCTGCAATGGCCTGAATTTATATTTTAAAAAGACCCATTACATTCATTTCATGGGTCTCAGAAAGCTCAGGATGAATTAAAGCTAAGCTGTACAAATGAAGACATACATCAAATTTACGCTTCTAAGTTTTTGGGCCTCCATATTGACAATAAACTAAACTGGTCTTTCCATATTCTGGACGTAAGAAAAAGACTCAGCTCTGCATCCTATACCCTTCGTGTTATAGCAGCAACTGCTAATACTGAAGCTATTATGGCTGTTTATTTTGGTTATTTCATTCATTGTTGTCGTATGGAATAATATTCTGGGGTAACGAAGCAATGGCAAAAAAAAAGTGTTTGTCATTCAGAAAAGGGCAATACGTATTATCAGTGGAGTTAACAGAAAACATTCCTGCAGAAGTCTTTTTAAAAAAACATAAGATTTTAACATTGACATCACAATATATATTACCCCTTATGTGCTTTTTAATTAAGAACCTCCCTTTATACAAAACTAATAGTATTTATCATGATCACAACACAAGATCAAAACATGACTTGTATGTTGCCAAAAAAATATGAGTTTTGTGCAAAAGGGTGTTTACTACCCAAGCACGAAGATATTTAATGTACTACCATCAGACATAAAGAAATCTCACTAGTGTAACACCACAATTAAAAACTAAGTTGAAAGAATATCTTCTGGAAAATTGTTTCTATTCACTTGATGAATTCTATAATGGAAATGCCTCTACATTGTAACTGATATGATAAAAATGATAAAGATTTACCATAAGGACTCAGGAACTTAAGGCAATAACCTACTCCAGCCCAGTTAATTTGCTATGAATAATTTTGTAACTTAATACCAGTAAAATTATGTGTTTTAATGTGAAATACTGTAATTTATTTTAATACCTTTATGTCCTTGTATGTAATATCTATAAACATGTCATGGGATGTATATGTATACAAACTTGTAATTATTAGCATATGTTGTTTCTGTACATATATGGAAATTCAGCTATTGTAGCATTTCTTTGTAAAACCTTGACTCGTTCCATATCCGTGCAATTCTCTTGCATTATGGGTCAACGGAACACGAATAAATAAATAAATAAACAGTAGTGTTAACATAGTATTGTAAACATCGGCGAGTTGACCAGGTGTGTGAATGCGCCACCATCACTGCACAGTCGTGGCCGCCGCTGCTGCTCTGTCTTAGATGAATTCATTTTTTCTGCACTTTTATCTGTTTTTACTACTTCATGACTCACTTCTTTTTCTTTACTTTCGATGCCTAAAGTCAAAAATTCTGTTTAAGAATATTAACGTATCTTTATAACGATCGTGCAGGATAGTTCCGCATATTAATATCACCTGTATTTCCTATGCTATTTATAGGATTCTGATGGGTTTTGCCGACCGTATCCGAGTTTTAATGATTTGACGGTGCCAGATTGTGGCTAGCAAGGCGTTTACGTCAACTCATCTGATGTGATATTTTAAGTTCAGTTAACATTCTGTTAATTTTTTAGTGAGATTCAGAACGCTAAGGTTGGACTTCTAAGTTTCATGCCCCCCATATCATTTATTTTCCAGAGTTTCTGAGGATGACTCACTGGGACGAAACGCTTTGAAAATCAGTAAAAAGTTCCAATAACGACTGTCTTTTAGTACTAAACAAACATGTTTTCTTGAATGGGTACCACATATTTTAATTATAATCACAAACAGCATGTCGTTGGTAGCGTGGATATACGTCAGTTTCATTCCGAGAAACTGCAAAGCGAATTTGACACTTGAAAAAAAATGCAGCGTGAACGTCACACTACCCATAATCGCACACTTTCTACAAGGGACATGCGATAAAAACCTTAAAATCGTTATTTTTGCACACATTTGTTTATGGCGGCCGTCGGCAGCGATATATTTCAGGAAATGCATTGTACACTTTGCTGTCATGTAAAATGTAATTTATTGTGCTACCGGTTTCGGGAGTGTCACATCTTCCAGGCATTTCTATAATAGTACAAAATTAGTTAAGCTTCAATGTGACACAAACATAAAATATAAAGATTTTCATCCATGATAGAAGTACTTACACAATTACATGAGCAGTTTACTTTTATACAATTTCTGATTATGAAATTTCCTGGCAGATTAAAATTGTGCGCCGGAACCGGGACTCGAACCTGGGACCTTTGCCTTTCGCGGGAAAGCGTGCCTCGCCTCCTACTTTTCAAACTTCAAAGAAGCTCTCCTAAGCCATGTCTGCACCATATCCTTTCTTCCAGGACTGCTAGTATTGCATGTTTCGCAGGAGAGCTTCTGTGAAGTTTGGAAAGTAGGAGGTGAGATACTGGCGGATGTAAAGTTGTGAGGCGACATTGTGCGTCGTGTCGGGATAGCTCAGTCGGGCCGGCCGCGGTGGTCGAGGGGACTAAGGTGCTCCAGTCACGATCTTCACGGCCACTACGGTCGGGGGTTCGAATCCCCCCTCGGGCATGGATATTTGTACCGTCCTAGTTCGTAAGTAGTACATAAGTAGTTTGTAAGTTTAGGGACTGCTGACCCCGTAGTTAAGTCCCATAGACTACACAAACATTTGAACGTTTTGAGCTCAGTCAGTAGAGCGCTTGCCCGCAAAAGGCAAAGGTCCCAGGTTCGAGTCCCGGTTCCGGCACACAATTTTAATCTGCCAGGAAGTTTCATATCAGCGCTCACTCCGCTGCAGAGTGAAAGTTTCATTCTGGAAACTTTTTGAATAGGTTGACAGTGTCGTCATATCTACGAAACCAATTAAAACACAAGTTAAAAGTGATAGTGATAACGACAACATCAAGGCGTTCCTGCACTTACCGTAAATAACAACAGTACTATTTCGTAATACAACAAATCAAAGATAAAATGTAACAGACTCAGAGAACAGGGCATGGTTTTTTCTTTTCTTTTTTTTTTTTTTTTTTTTTTTTTTTTTTTTTTTTTTTTTTTTTTTTTTTTTTTTTTGTAGTTCAGATTGTTCATCTCTGACGTTCTGTGAGAAACACCCTTAACTACTGCATCGAACGCTTCCCATTCCAGACGCTGACTCGAGATGTTCCAGTCTCTCCGCAGGGTGAAGTAATACGAGTAAATATGCATGTCGCTCTCATTACCATCACTCTCTAATCCAAGCTATTGTTTCGCCCGCCCCTGCACTTACGGGGTTGCTGCCGGGTAGACAACAGCAGAGATAAACTGGCGCCCCACACTCTAGCTGCTGCACTGTTGCGCCCGTTAACCTCCCCTCTGTAGCACCGCCCCTAACCCCGCGGCAGTCCGTCTCTTCCGGGTGCCCCCCCCGTGCCCTGGGTCAGCTATTCCTGTGCGCGGGGTCAGTTATTCGCGCTGCACTCGTTACTGGCGCCACTAATTGCACAGCCTTTTAACTCTCCGCCGCCGCCGCCGCAGCCGCTAAACTTGCCGGCCCCGTTCTGCTTTTCCGTTCTCGCCGCGCCGGCATAACTCGCTCGCAGACCAGAGAGAGACCGAGCAGGAAATCTGTGCAGCGCGGGGTTGTTAACGGTGTGTGTGTCCCCGCGGGGGCAGCCGGGGAGACGGCCACACAAATTGGATCTGCGCCCAAGTTGTTGTTGCCGCCGCTGCTGCTGCAGGAGCAGCAGTCTCCGACAACTTCCGGAGGCGGAGCGCTACCAAACTTCTGCCGGAGTTGCGCTGTCAAAAATTAAGTGCTGTTGTTTCCCAGCTCTGCCCAATTAGGCCGCTCGCTCGGAAATAATTGCAAAAGAAGAGGCACTCCCGTTAAGTTTGTGTGACACTGTCGGCGCAGGGTCTGTTGTTGATTAATTGACGGAGTGTAGAGCCGGTCAGGAGGGGGCAAAAAACTCGCTCGTTACTCGTGTCCTCTAGAGACCTGAAGCCAGATTTAAACAGTAAATTGGACCAAACAACTTTAAATGTGTTTATTGGCAGCACTGATGGTAAAATATTCATGAATACTCATCATCATCATCATTATTATTATTAGAGACTGATTATGCCTTTCAGCGTTCAGTCTGGAGCATAGTACCTCTAATAAAATTCCTCCATGATCCCCTATTCAATGCTAACATTGATTCCTCGTCTGATGTTATGGTTTTTACTTCTAAATCATTCTGCACCGAATCTAAGTACTTTCTTCTTGGTCTACCTCGGCTCAATATTTGTGTTTAGAATCTCTTACTCGTAACGAATATCCGTTACGAACGCGCAACGTCGCATCTGTAACAACATTCTCGAACAAACTGAATGCTTAGAGATCGTAATTACCGCAAGTTTAATGTGTAACTGTTTATAAGGTAATTAATATTAAAATAAATCTTCAGCACTCTTGTTTAAAATGGCTATAAAAATAAACTTCAAAAATCGTGGGCACCCATTTTATCTAACATGAAATGACACACATTTCTAATTTAATTGACTTTTCCAGCAGGAACTACCGCGGCTTGTTCCGCGCCTGCGCATCAGAACGTACTTCCCATCCGCTAACTCTCGCAGAACGACCTTTTCCGTCGTCATTGTAAGAAATGGCGCTGCGAGTTCCTATGGGCTTAACGAGTCTGCGGGTCTCACGAGCGCTCGAGTTTCTTACGAGCGTAATGGGTCTACGCGTCTCACCTCACGAGTGCAGTGGAAGCTCGTAGCTGGCTGGCCGCGGCTCTTTATTCACATGAAGTGATGTGTGTTATCGACAAGGGTCCGTAAATCGGTTCCGTATTCCTTGATTTCCAGAAGGCTTTTGACACCGTACCTCACAAACGGCTTTTAATCAAATTTCGTGTTTATGGTGTATTGCCCCAAATTTGCGATTGGATAGGGGATTTCCTGTCAGAGAGGACACAGTCCGTAGTAATCGATGGTAAGGCATCGACTAAAACAGGGGTGAAATCGGGAGTTCCACAGGGTAGTGTTATTGGTCCTCTGCTGTACTTTATTGACATAAACGATTCAGGGGGAAATCTAAGTAGCTCCCTTAGGTTGTTTGTAGATGACGCCGTAATTTAACGCCTAGTGAAATCATCTGAAGATGAAAACCAACTGCAGAACGATCTGAATAAGATATCTGTATATTGTAAGAATTGGCAATTGACTCTAAACAATGAGAAGTGTAAAGTCGCCTACATGAGTACGAAAAGAAATCCGTTAAACTTTGTTTACAAGATAAATCAATCAAAAGTGAAAGCCGTAAACTCCAAAAAATACCTAGGAATTACTATTACTTCAGACTTAACTGGAAAGAACACGTAGATAATGTCGTGGGAAAGGCGAACCAGAGACTGCGTTTTATTGGCAGAAACCTTAAAAGATGCAACAGAACCACAAAAGAAACTGCATACACTACGCTTGTCCGTCGATTTTTGGAGTATTGCTGCCCAGTGTGGGATCCTTATCAGGTTGGTTTGACGGAGGACATCGAAAGAGTCCAGAGAAGGGCAGCTCGTTTCGTATTGTCACGATACAAGGGAGACAGCGTTACGGAAATGATACAGGATCTGGGATGGGAATCACTACAACAACGGCGTTTATCGCTGAGGCGTGGGCTATTTACGAAACTCCAATCGCCAACATTCTCTTCCGAATGCGAAAATAAATTGTTGACTCCCACTTACATAGGTAGAAACGATCATCAGAATAAAATACGGGAAATCAGAGCTGGAACGGAGAGATTCAGGTGTTCTTTCTTCCCGCGCGCTATTCTAGAATGGAATGGGAGATAAAATAGTATAACGGTGAATCGATGAACCCTCTGCAAGGCACTTGAACGTGATTTGCAGAGTATCCCATGTAGATGTAGACTCGCAGTGCCCCATTTACGGAGTGCTCTGTTTTTAATTTGGAACTTTAAAGGCTTGCAGGAATATCGTTGTGACTCTTAGATTTTAACGCTCACACTGCGAGTGGCTGTCTTTTAGTCATTAGATGGAGCCTGATTGTGTACAATTCTCATCATACAACCTCTGACGAAGTTCGGTGAATGAAGTCAGAATGTTCCATCGGGCTACACAACGCTACACCTGCGTAGTAGTCGGTGTTGACAAATTGCCCCCACCATAGTTTAGTTGAGTACCTCGTGTTCCGTGATAGGCCTGTTGGACGAAGAGCTTGTTTACTGCGTTGTTTCTGAACTGACAAGGAGACAACATGGGTATCGAATTTTAGAATTTTTTGGTATTTATGGTACGTCAAGTTGAGAGCTCAAATAATCATCAGACAAAGCGATTCGACGCAACTCTCAAGAATTGTCGAGAAAATAGACTTTGGTGTTTTGCAAGTACACGTAATTACCGATGACTATAGAACTATAATAATAAATTATTAAAATACTAACAATATTAACTAACATTTCAGAAACTGAAACTATTTTAAAACATGAAATAAAAATGCTATTCCTTATGCCTCGAAAAGAGTGGGGTTCTAGTTTTAACAAAATGCTAATCCAGCGACATCAAATAAATTGCAATTTTATAAAAAAATATATGGAAGACGACAGACGGTCGTCTTTCAATATGTACTGTGTAAACCTCCAGTTTGAGTCAGTTCACCCTGTACTATTGTACGTTTGTAACAAGTACTTAATAATCCATCGATGAGTTAAAACAGATGCCAAAGTTTCAATGTTGAAATCGTATCCTAAGTGCTTGAAAATTAATTAAAAGTGTGACGCCGACTCCCTGCCCCTCGTTTTAAAGCAGCACTGCAATATCGGCTCAGTGAGCAACGATTCTATGTATTACTTTCAACCAAACAAGTGCAGGAAGCATCTAGAAGGTCTTTGGTTGTATAGATCATGTTTGACTGTGCTCCGTAGCTTATAAACAACAACAAACTTGCTGCATCTTTTACCACAAAGAATTTTTTTTTTTTTTTTTTTTTTTTTTTTTTTTGCCCTGTGGTGTTCGATTCTTCAGTTACGCCACGATCAGAAACAATGAAAGAGAGAATAAAAAACTGTATAAACTGCGTTTGAATAAGTTAGTGAATAGGAAACGTGAGAAACAACGACAAACCCGCAATGAGGCTACGTCCAAAGTAAGAACATCTACTGAAAATATGTACCCGTCTCCGGCAGCTCCAAGCGGAAAATTAGTGAGGTGAATGGTGCATACTACAGTGATGAATCTCGGAACACTGGATTTAGATTCATTCACCTTGAAACCAAAACCCAGAATCCAAATGAGTCTCCAAATTCACTTGTATAGAAACGGTGCCCTAAAACCGCATTTGCATCTGCTATAGTTGTCAGAATTGCAACTTATGATGCACTTTTTGTATTACATGATGGGAATGTCAGGAGGATGAAGGTATTATAAAGAATGGACTTCAAGATAGGAAATTTTACTCGAGACGTCCTGATAAAAATAGATTTACTGCGCGTCTCTGCAGCTGAAAAGTCAGTTGTAGACCTGGTAAAGGAAACAAGAGAGACAAGAAACCAGAAGAGAAGCCTTGAAGGGAAAAACGGACCAGGGTACAAATGTGACATAAGGAAAAAACTTAGGTTGAACTTTAAATTGCGTTTCCTGGAAAATTTGTTTTTTAAAGTTTATGTACCTTTTCCTCAGATTCTATGAATGCTAGAATTATGAAATTTTGTAGACATATTTCTGTAAACCTAATAAACGTTCTCTAATGAGCAAATTTTGAAATTCTGATTGAAAGTTGAGATATGGGGCAAAGTGCTTTGAATTTTGCATTAATTTAAAATTGTACTTGTGGAATTAAAAATTATGAAAATTCTGCTATTGTAAAAACCTCATGAGAGAAGCTTACAACACATAAAGAGATGAGCAGAGAAATTTTCGTAGAAATCTCTTGAATATTTTCTGAGAGAAAGTAACACACATTAATTTTTGAAAATAAAACTTCAAATTTCGTTCAAAAAAGTTGAATGCATATAATCAATGGATTTTATATGTAAATGTGTTACTTTCATGTAAATCTGAAAGGAGTACACATATTCTGCCACTGACATATCTTTATTAGAATTTTGACTGTTATCTGCCTTAACGAGTACACATATTCTGTCATGGGCATATTTTATTGGTTTTTCAACTGTACGTTGACACATTCCATTTCTATGTGATATTCTGAATTCATTTTGAATGTTCTTGTTACTATGGACAAATTGGTAATCTGTGCCATAAGGCAGAGAGTAAGCATTATCTCTGACCTGCGTGGTAGCGAGCAAGGCAGTCTGCAAGTGGCGAGTAGTATGTTGCTGGCTAGACTCGCAGAGTGAAGCCTGTATGAAGGAGACACTGTCTGCCAGTTACTTTTGTAGCTTAGGCAGCCGCATTGCATTAATACTTCAGAGTAATTAATTTTGAATGGACAATAGTCTGCCCTGTTCTGGAAAACATTGTTTCACAAGCTGAGATTACGCATTTGCTCTTTGAAAGAAAAAGGTAAATGTTTTGTACTTATTATTGTAATTGTAGTATTTTATGATTATTGTTGTAGTACATGCTCGGTATTCCTTATTAATGAAGTTCGTTAACAAAAGTTGCTAGTTTAGATTTAACCTGAAGTCACCAGTTCCTATTCCTTTCACCATTTTGAAGATGAATTTTGTCTTGTGTATTGCACTTTAACAAAGCATGTTATTGACCTACAAATTGATAAAAATATTAGTGAAAGTATAATCCTTAATGAGATCAATCTGCATAACTAGTAAGAACAAAAATAACACACAGGTAGTCAAAGTGATATGCATAAATAGAGAGTTATGTTGTATTCATGAAAAATCAGTTTGTTATGTTAATTAACTGACTTAAGAGTTACAAGAAATCTTAGTTGTCTTGCAAGAAAGATAGTATTTGGATTCATTTGTGTTCTTCTAAAGATAATCAGATTTAATCAGTTTCAAAAACTTACCCAAATGCAGTTGAGACAGTGTAGGGATTGTTGTGTAATGCACACCACCAGATTAAGTGATACTCATGACTAATCAATTTTATTTGAATATTCTAATGGTAGTATTATTTCATAAAGCTGATAAAATATTCTTGGCTCTCGTAGTTGAATTGCTTGAGTTTAGCCTGGTCACTAGTATACTGTGTACGCTAAAAATAATCTTGAAATAATCTTAATAGACATTACATTTCAAATACACCAGATCATAATTCAATCAGATTACGATTTTAATTACAATTGTGTCATTAACAATTTGCCTTCATTTATTGCGTTATCCGTTGCGCTCCAAACAATCACACGTAATTTTGCTGTATTCAGTGTCAGATGTGTTTAATAGATTTCAAGTACAGAATTATATCAAAAGTCATACTTTAATCAGTTTATTTAATGGACAGGATCATCACATTGTTTTGTTCGTAAATTCCATCTGTGACAGTTACGACACACACGACCAGTGACACATTCATAGAGAATGTAGACGAGGTTACACGTTCCTACATTCTAAATTAAATCACACACTCACACACATACAAGTTTCAAAGCGTGGTACATCTACATACATACTCCGCAATCCACCGTAAGGTGTGTGGCGGAGGGTACAATGTACCACTACTAGACATTTCCTTTCCTATTCCACTCCCAAATAGAACGAGGAAAAAAAGAATGCCTATATGCTTCCGTACGAGCCCTAATTTCTCTTAATCTTGTCTTTGTGATCAGTACGCGAAATATAAGTAGGCGGCAGTATGATCATACTACCTCAGCTTCAAATTCCGGCCCTCTAAATTTCCTCAACAGAAATTCACGAAAAGAACGTCGTCTTTCTTCCAGCGATCCCCAATTGAGTTGCCGGAGCATTTCCGTGACACTCGCACATTTGTCGAACCTACCAGGAACTAACCTAGCTGCTCGCCTCTGAACTGCTTCTATGTCTTCCTTTAAACTGATCTGCTGCGGGTCCCAAACACTTGAGCAATACTCAAGACGTGGTCGTACAAGCGTTTTATACGCGGTCTCCTTTACAGATGAAGTACATCTCCCCAAAATTCTCCCAATAAACCGAAGTCGGCTGTCCGCCTTACTCACAACTGTCCTTTCATGTACGTTCCATTTCATATCGCTCTGCAATGTTACGCCTAGATATTTTGAACGATGCGAATGCATCAAGAAGCTCACTACTAATGCTGTATTTGAACATTACGGAATTGTTTTTCCTACTCATGCGCATCACCTTACATTTTTTCTACATTGAGAGCTAGCTGCCATTCTTCGCAGCAACTAGAAATTTTGTCTAAGTCATCATGTATGCTATTACAGTAAGTTAAAGACGACACCCTCCCATACACCACAGCATCATCAGCAAACAGCCGCAAATTACAAGTTACTCTGTCCATTAGATCATTTATATAGATAGAAAATAATAGCGGTCCTATCACACTCCCTTGGGGCCCACCTGACGAAACACTCGTCTCTGATGAACACTCGCCGTCGAGAACAACGTACTGCGTTCTATTACTTAGGAAGTCTTCCAGCCAGTCACAAATCTGTAAACTTATTCCATAATCTCGTAACTTCGTTAGCAGTCTGCAGTGTGGCACCACGTCGAACGTCAATCCGCCTGTTGCCCTTCATTCATGGCTCGCAAGAAGTCATGTGAGAAAAGGGCAAACTGAGTTTCACATGAACGATGTCGCCTATAAAATTTCATTGCTATATCTCAAAAACTGTGTGTTTGGTGCATTTTTGAAATAGTGTGTGTTTTTCATCACCGCCCCTCCATCCTTAATCAGCTTGATACAACATGCGAGATCAAAGCGTGCCAACACAGGGAAAATATGTATATACACTACGTAAGTGCCACGTTGTTTCACATGGTGTGTAAGATGTATGAGACAGGTGAAGTACCCTCAGACATTAAGAAAAATGTTGTAATCCCCATTGCAAAGAAAGCAGGTGCAGACAGGTGTGAAAACTACAGAACCATCAGTTTAATAAGTCATGGTTGCAAAATATTAACACGAATTATATACAGAAGGATGGAAAAGCTGGTAGAAGCGACCTCGGGGAAGATCAGTTTGGGTTCAGGAGAAATGTAGGAACACGGGAGGCAATACTCACTTTACTGCTTATCTTAGAAGATAGATTAAGAAAAGGCAAACCTACATTTCTAGCTTTTCTAGATTTGGAGAATGCTTTTGACAATGTTAATTGGAATAAACTCTTTCAAGTTCTGAAGCAAGCAGGAGAAAATATAGGGAGCGTAAGGTTATTTACAACTTGTACAAAAACCAAACAGCGGTTGTCAGATTTGAAGGGCATGAAAGGGATGCAGTGGTTGGGAAGGGAGTACGACAGGGTTGTAGCCTTTCTCCAATGTTATTCAATACATTGAGGAAGATATAAAGGAAAGCAAGGAGAAATTTGGAGAAGTAATTAAAGTTCAGGGTGAAGAATTAAAAACTTTGCGTTTTGCCGACGACATAGTAATTCTGTCAGAGACAGCAAAGGACCTGGAAGAGCAATTGAACGGAATGGACAGTGTGCTGAAAGGTGCATATAAGATGAAGATTAACAAGAGCAAAACTAGAGTAATGGAGTGCAGTGTAGGAAAATCAGGTGATGCTGAAGGAATTAGATTGGGTTACGAAGCAATAAAGAAGGTAGATGAGTTTTGTTACTTGGGCAGTAAAATAACAAATGATGGTCGCAGTACAGAGGATATAAAATGCAGAATGGCAATGGGTAGAAAAGCGTTTCTGAAAAAGAGAAATTTGCTAACATCGAATATTGATTTAAGCCTAAGGAAGTCCTTTCTGAAGGCATTTGTATGGAGTGTTGCCTTGTATGGGAGTGAGACATGGACGATAAACAGTGCGGACAGGAAGAGGATTGAGGCTTTTGAAATATGGTGCTACAGAAGAATGCTGAAGATTAGGTGGGTGGATCGCGTAACTAATGAGGAGGTACTGAACAGAATTGGGGAGAAAAGAAATTTCTGGCATACCTTGACTAAAAGAAGGGATAGATTGGTAGGACAAGTTCTTAGACATCAAGGAATTGTGAATTTAGCATTGGAGGGAAGTGTGTGGGGTAAAAACCGCAGAGGAAGACCAAGAGATGGATATAGTAAGCAGATTCAGACAGATGTAGGTTGCCGTTCTTATGTGGAGATGAAGAGGCTTGCTCAGGATAGGGTATTGTGGAGAGGTGCATCAAACCAGTCTCCGGACTGAAGACCACAACAACAACAACAACAACAAGTGCCACGTCTCTCTGGAAACCTGACGATGTTGCTGGTACGCAGCACGGAGGGAATCAGGGGTCACAGGATGGCCGGAGAGGTCACGCGGATATGGGGTATCCAATATGGAGGCGCATTAGTGGCGAGGGCTTCCGCCTGTCCGTTATTGAGCATACCGGCGCCTGTATTAATCAGGGGCCCGAGGCGGAGCCATCACGCCGATAGGATGCGCCTGGTCAATGTTTCAGGTGGGCCATCAGGGCGCGGACGCTCACTGGAGACTGAGCGGCTGCACACTCTAGCCCAGCAACACGACTGCACGACACTCCTGATACTGGGGCACTGCACACGCTGAGGGAATGCACTGAAGCAGTAGATAAACACTTCTCTGGCTACATTACTCAGTCGTTAGCAGACGCTTCTTTGGGTCGTATGAAGTATCTCTCTTGCGAAACACAGCTTGCCCTTTATTCACATGAAGTGTTAAGTGCCATCGACAAGGGATCTCAAATCGATTCCATATTTCTGGATTTCCGGAAGGCTTTTGACACTGTACCCCACAAGCGGCTTCTAATGAAATTGCGTGATTATGGAATATCTCCCCAATTGTGCGATTGGATTCACGATTTCCTATCAGAAAGGACACAGTCCGTTGTAATTGACGGTAAGTCATTGAGTAAAATAGAAGTGATTTATGGCGTTCCACAGGGAAGCGTTATAGGTCCCCTACTCTTCCTCGTGATTATAAACGATTTAGGAGATAATCTGAATAGCTCCCTTAGACTGTTCGCGGATGATGCTGTCGTTTATCGGTTAGTGAAGTCAACAGAGGATCAAAAGCAACTGCAAAGCGATTTAGACAAAATTTCTACTTGGTGCGAAAATTGGCAATTGACACTAAATAAAGGAAAGTGTGAAGTAATACACATGACCACTAAAAGAAATCCGCTGAACTTTAATTACGCGATAAATCAGTCAAACCTTAAGGTCGTAAATTCTACCAAATACCTAGGAGTTTCAATTACGAACAACTTTGACTGGAGAGAACACATAGAAAATATTGTGGGGAAGGCGAACCAAAGGTTACGTTTCATTGGCAGAACGCTTAGAAGATGCACCAGCTCTACCAAAGAGACTGCCTACATCACACTTGTGCGTCCTCTCCTGGAGTACTGTTGCCCCTTGTGGGACCCTCACCAGGTGGGACTGACGGAAGATATTGAGAAGGTTCAGAGAAGGGCAGCTCGTTTTGTTTTATCACGTTACGGGGGGAAAGCGTCACGGAAATGTTGCACGAATTGGGGTGGAAATCATTAAAAGAAAGACGTTATTCATTGCGGCGTGATCTGTGTGCGAAGTTTCAATCACCGAATTTTAGTTCTGAATGTGAAAATATTTTGCTAGCACCCACCTACTGAGGGAGACATGACCATCCCAATAAAATAAGAGAAATCAGATCGAAAACGGAACAATTTAGGTGTTGTTTCTTCCCGCGCGCTATTAGAGAATGGAACGGTAAAGAAAAGTTATGAAAGTCGTTAATGAACCCTCTGCCAGGCACTTAAATGTGTTTTTCAGAGTATATATGTAGATGTAGATGTAGATGAAGAAAAAAGAGCACATGCTCCCCAGAAGATTCTCAGAGCAAAAGAACGTTCTCTGAGTAAGTTCTCAATTTCCTATGAATAAAAACTTCGAAGCATATGCTCTGAGCAGGTAGTAAATTCTCGCTACCTCCCCTCCTACTTGAGTAAGTTCTCCGTGTGTCATGTCCGCCACAGATCAGCTGTCCAGTCGTGTATTTCTTTAAACTAGCCCAATCAGGCAAATTATTGAGTGTACAAATATGGAGTAGGCGTCGACGTGTTCAGAAAGAAATAGACTGTGTTTACATATTAGTTTGTTGTGAAGGAGCATATTATTAAGACTAAATATGCACTTTTTACGAAAATGTATTCTGCTGGCGATACAAAATTTTCGTCACGCGAGAAAATCGTTTGTTAATGAAGTAGGGTTAGCACAATTTGCGAACGATATAATAAGAATGCATCACACAGTCATCTGTTACAACGTGGAATGCTGTCGGAGTGTTCTAACATGATATAGGCCTTGTTAAATATGACACCCAATGGTTTGCTCATAAGCGTTAGGCCATGCGATTTTGAACAAGAAACAGGCTACTGGGTATGTAATTAATCAGTTATTAATTTTCCTGTCGTGTTTACTTACTTCTAACATGACAGAAGCTACGATTACGACGTCAGAAAACGCATCATAAATAGGCCAACCGGTTTGGATAGAAACAGTACTTCAGTAGGCCTGCCTGGTATTGCAGCAATATTTATTTTGTGATAGAAACGGTGAAGTCCTGGGATACACTTTATTTGGAGCTAACAGCATAAGGTCTTACTAATAGACCCTATTTTAAAACTATTATTTTGCTATGTGACTGTTTACAATCTGTAAATATACACGCCAAACAAACGAGTAAACACGCAGCTGAATCCCTTTGTGTTTCATTTTTATGTCGTTAATGAAAACACCTCTTACCGGACGCACAGGACACCGTGCCCACGGGTGCGGTTCCTGTAGGGGGATGCTTGTCCACTTTTGGCCGAGCTGATCTCTACGAGTTTACGAGAGTAACTCGGGCGTCCGATCTTTGATTGTCGTGAGTGCATTCGTGTTCTCTCGATAATCCATTTTTAGTCCGGGGCAAGTCCCGGAGACAAATTAAATTGGTCCCAATCCCCCGGTTCCGACCAAGGTTTTCGGGAGGTTTTCCTTGGTTGTAAGGCGTATGCCGGAACTGGTAAGCCCCTCCCACTTATTCCCAATTGGGATTCTCCCTTTGCCCCACTATCAGCTTGTCTGATAAATGGCTGAATAGAACCGCGACTCTTTATGGGCCGGATCTCGAACAGCCCGCTCCACTCCTCGGAGTGGAGAATGAAAAGAATAAATGCTGGAAGTGTCACACGATTTTTCCGAAGGAAGATACTCGTCAACAAATTGTTTTTATTTGTATTAACTTTATAGATTCCCTCGTATTTCTTAAAGACTACATATAAAGGAACTTGTTTTTGCCTTCTAAGTAACAAAATTGTTGTCATTTTTATTATAAAGCCCAGTAAAACGTAACCTTAATAAAGTTACTCAGCACGGAGTATGCCATAGAGCTCACTCCAGAAACTGAGAATGTTCTCCCGTCGTGAGAAACTTCTGTTGTTTTATTCATATGAAATTGGAGAATGTTCTCTGTTGTAAGCAACTTCTCCCACCCCGTTACTCATGCCGAGAACATACTCGGCTGAAGTATATTCTCCGACTTCCTTTGTTCATGCGAACCTGAGTATGTTTTCTGGAATCCAGAGTATAAAGTAGATACTCCGTTTTATTCATACGGCCCTTTTTCATGTAGGGGAGAGTAGTACACAGTGAAACACGGTACACAGTGAAACATTCCATCTCAATTGTTTTTAGTAATTTTTTCCTACTTGTTGGTTTCCTTGCATGTTTATTATGATAAGATACATCTTTGATTGTAATGGTGGGCAGTTTGGTTGATTATTTTTGTTTCTATACCTTACTATTGGTTTTCGGTGGTCAGAAGTTACAGTTAACGTCACTTTGTAACTTTAATATTTCCGATATAACATACAGCTAAAAGATATATTAAGTTTTGTGATAAGATACACATCTTTAGCTATATATTGACCAGTTTTAAATTTGGTAGATACGTAGATTAAGAGTTGTGACTAACTTTTTAGTTTATGGTGACTTTGGTACACAGTGAAACACTTGTATGTGGTACACAGTGAAACAGGACCATTGGCCTCAGATGCACGTATGACTCCTCCAAACACCAGAGCGAGCAGTTATTGAAGAAAAGACTTTGAGAAAAAGGACAGAGCTGGAAGAAAAGGAGAAAAAAGGTATGAAGGGAGTCAACAATCAAAAAGTTAGTGGTGTATAAGTAAAACAGTTTCAAGTGAAAGTGATGAAGAAAGTGACAAAGATCCAATGAAACAGAGATAAGTGTATCATTACATCCTTTTAACTTGAAGTGGCACGTTATGATTGGTGACTACATTTTGGTGAAATTCCAAAACAATGTATATTTTGAGGCCAAAGTCTTGAAGTCAGTACTTTGTGGTACTGAGTATGAACTCTCGTACCTTCTGAAAAGCAAAAAATGTTAATGGATTTGTATTCCCGGTTGCAGAAGACATAGTCTGTGTTTTACATGACATTGTAATTATCTTGCCACCCAAGTTACCTATGGTTACTAAGAGACTCTCCAACCACCGATATATTTGTTTTCCAATCAATTTTGGTGGACTTAATATTCACTGAACGAAATTTAGTATATGTTAATGTTTGTACCTGTATTTAACAAATATTTATGTTTTATAAGTCACTGAAAAAGTAATAAATATAAATGGTAGCTGTTTCACTGTGTACTATACATGGTACACAGTGAAACATTTGCGGAGGTTGTTTAAAATTGTTATTTCACTTACTAATTAGTAGCAAAATTATTTTTTTCCAAAATATTGACAAAGTATTGTTCTTTCAAGTAAACAAAGAACATTTGTTTTGTGAGTAGTATTTTATAGGAAACAATCAAAAGGGTAATTTTTGTTTCACTGTGTACTACTCTCCCCAACCGTATCCATTTCGGAGGTTGGCTATCAGCGTGGCTATTTTAGTTTCTGAAGCTGGGGCCTTAAATAGGACAGATGTCGAAACATTAAACCATTTTTGCAGGTTCCCAAACCAGAACATTCTTTTCCTTCCAACAGATCTATTTCCTTCTATATTCCCTTGTATTACGAGTTGCAGAGTCTCATACCTTGGACATCTTGTTATGTGACCGAAATATTGTAGTTTTCTTTTTTTCACTTCCTGTAGGATCTCTCCTCCTTTTGCCATTCTTCTGAGAACCTCCACGTTGGTAACATGTTCCGTCCATGATATTCGCAACATCCTACGGTAGGTCCAAATGTCAAAGGCTTCTATTTTCCGCTCGCAGTATATGTTGAGGGTCCTAGCTTCTGCTCCATACAATAGGATAGGGAACACACAACAAATCGCGACTACAGAGCAGCTTCCTGATCTCCGTAGCAAACGCTAGTACTAGTGTAGTTTGCGAAAGAACTAGTGGGGAAGAGCGCTCCCACAGGCGAACTAGTGTCTAGATCCCTCGCCTCGTAGTTCGTTCACTTCTACAGAGCGACTTGTAAAACCCCTTTACAAGCAGAGGGCGATTGTGACAAGGAATAGGAAGTAGACTAGGGAGATTAATATTTCTTCTCAATTTTAAGACGAAATATTTCTTTATTTTATTCAGAAATGCGATATATTTCATTTGATACAGCACTTGATAAACAAAATAACGATTGTAGATTAATTACATAGTAGGCATTCAATAACTCTGACCAAATAAGTTGAAGAGTGAAATAAATCGGAATTTGCGATCAGTTATGGCTTCACTGTACTAGCTTTAGATGGAATACCAAAGTGCGGCGAATGAAATTTTGTGCCCGGCCGGGATTCGAACCCGAGATCTCCTGCTTACTAGGCAGACACGTTGACCACTTTTCTTTTTTTTTTTTTTCTTTTTAATCTATGGGTAGTTGTTGCCCTTGCGGACACTGATCGTGTTTGTTCGTTTTGGTTCTCCGTGTTCTTTGGCTCAGCTTTTTTATTACAGGCGCGCTGAGGCCACTCCGCCACCAGGACACAGTGACCAGCCCGACTGCAGAGGACTCTTCCCTGCACGTCTCCCGCCACACCCAAATCTCCATTCGCCACCTTGTCTCTTTTCCTATTACCACAGCCTAGTTGTTCTGTTATGCTCGCAGCCACAATGTCATCAAAAATATATAATTGTATACAAGGTGAGGTTGGGTCCCTCGGGCGCACAGGGTACCGTGCCCACGGGTGCGGTTCCTGTAGGGAGATGCTTGTCCCCTGTTGGTCGAGCTGATCTTTACGAGATTACGAGAGTAACTCGGGCGTCCGATCCTTGATTGTCGTGAGTGCACTCGTGTTCTCTCGATAATCTATTTTTGTCCGGGGCAAGTCCCGGAGATAAATTAAATTGGTCCCAATCCCCCCAGCTCCGACCAAGGTTTTCGGGAGGTTTTCCTTGGTTGTAAGGCGTATGCCGGAGCTGGTAAGCCCCTCCCACATATTCCCAATTGGGATCCCCCTTTGGCCCACTATCAGCTTGTCTGATATTGGCTGAATAGAACCGCGACTCTTTATGGGCCGGATCTCAAACAGCCCGCTCCACTCCTCGGAGTGGAGAATGAAAAGAGATAAGTTGTTGTTGTTTGGTTGGGTCCCTGACGATAATCAATTGGGTCTTGACACCTAATGGTCTATTCTCCCTGATGCGGGAATACAGTATTGTGGCTGCGAGCACTGTGTCCTTGGTGGCAGAGTGGTCAACGTATCTGCCGAGTAAGCAGGAGATCCCGGATTCGAATCCCGGCTGGGCACAAATTTTCAATCGCCGCACTTTGGTATTCCATCTAAGGCTAGTACAGTGGAGCCATAACTGATCGCAAATTGCGATTTATTTCATTAAAAATGAACGCTGTAATGTCGTTAAAAAATATATAATTGTAAATTAAAGAGTAATTTATGTATATCTGGCGTATATGTGGCCATGGAGAGTATGTGTGTAATTTTTTTTCCTTTATTGTTATTTTCACGCCGACGGGGTCGGCAGGCTGGCAGCAGCATCGAGTGCTTCTCTTCAGCCGAGCGTACATACGAATTACAATTAAGTCTTAAAAAACATGGCATGAGGTTTAGACGATAAGGAATGAAAAACATGGCACGAAGAAAACATTGATGAATTACAAAAACATGACACTGTAGATAACACTGCAGACATAAAGCACATGAACAAGGTGACGGAAACAAACACATAGACATTTAAAAACAGTGTGTGCCACGGCGGCGGTAATATCACATGTAGAACAGTCACTGGACAAACGAAGAATTTACACTGGTTAAAGAGAGAGGTCGTTCTTCGACGCACGTAAAAATACACGCGAAGTCACTGATGCACTGAACACTGGACGACAGTTTTAAAATTCTTCACTTTGGCTTCTGCAGGGGGATGCCAATTCACTAAATGTTACACAATTTTAATCTTATTAATTATGGTAGCAGTTGGGTGACAACATTTATAGTTAGGCCATAGGTAGAAATTCTCCACGTTGAGATTTGCTGTGTGCTTGTAGCTGACGGGAGGCCAGCGAGCAGACCGACGTTGGTGGCTTGTTCCAGCTTAGGATTTTCCAGTTTCGTTTCCGGTGAGGGGAGAGAGGGACAATGGCGAGTGCCAGGCACAGTGCAGTGCACAGTGTGAAATAAAATATTCTAATACTACTGGCATTTGAAGTAATACGATGAGTTAGGAACCGTTAAGGCCCTCATTACAAGATAGCCTGTTGATAAATAAACAATACATTAGCTGATATAGTCACATCTGGCGTGATATGTTTAATTGACAATGAAAAGTAATAAATTACCAATGTATACAAGACAGTTACACAACTAGCATGGCAATGTTTGTTTATAAAAATAATATATTAACTATTTCTCATTTTATTTTCAATTAATCTTGTGTATTTTATCTTGAAGTATTCAGTTACATCACTTATCTGTGATATCAGAAATTGCACGATTATGATAAATAGTACAAAGGATGTTTATACCAATATAAAAACCTAAGAAGACATTTATTTAATGTGTAGTGTAATTATTTTGATTTTAAGTAAAGTTTTAGAAATGTATTGGCTGAGCGCTGTACGTTGGCAAATCGGTTAGAACAACTCACATGGGGAAGTTGATGACGTAGGGAAAAAACCCGGCAGTTGAGCTTTTGGTGCGCACACGCGCATGGGCAGGAAGTGACGAGTCGGGAGCAAGTGGTGTAGCTGGCCGGGCGGCGTCGCTCTGCATCAGTCGGCATGTGGATCTCCAGGTGGTGACTTTAGATTTTTGTGTGGCAATCGCCACGTCTGGTTGCTCGTCATAGACTGCACCAAGTTGATCGAGTGCTACTGTGTGTTGTGAATATTTAGCCGGTGGAACAAGGTGTGCATCGCATTGAATTAAAGTGACTGTGATTTGTTAATGTAACACGTGTCGTTGCATAGGCATGAACATAAACGGTGTTTGAGACAGGCACATGGTGTGAAAACAATTTGCGACAAATATTCATTTTGTCTGGTGGCTCAGGAGCTATAACTTTATTTGATAAATGTGTCGATGTACAGACGTATCAGCCACAGGGTTCTAATATTGTGAAATAAACAACATAAAGTGAACTTTCACGTGTTTCCAAAAATAGTAGTTAGTACAACCTTTTCTCTCATGAACTTGACTTTATTATGAACTTGTTTTGGTAATCATATGCAGGGAAGGAAAGCTGCAAATGTGTGATATCATCCCCTAGAAAACGAGTCAAACAGTAGCAATCACAGATCCAGTGTTTTTGCATGTTTAGGAATTTGGTTCGCAGTTGGTGGTTGTGAGTTTTAAAAATTAATCTTCAAAAATGTTTGTATAGTCTATAGGACTTAACTATGGGGCCATCAGTCCCAAAAACTTACAAATGACTTATGAACTACTTACGAACTAGGACGGCACAAATATCCATGCCCGAGGGGGGATTCGAACCCCCGACCGTAGTGGCCGCGCAGACCATGACTGGAGGGCCTCAGTCTCCTCGGCCACCGCGGCCGGCAAATTAATCTTTCCCTATTTTAAACTCTCTCCCCGATCTTCACCCTCCCATGCGGAAGGTTGCGGGGGTGGGGCAGACCCGAACTGGACAACTTTTAGTAGCCATGAGAAGAGAAGGGTACTCTGGAAAGGACAGTTAATGCCACACTCGAACTGGGCAACTTCCGCTCCCAGGTAAGTAGGACGGTCCGACCCAAGGCATTTCTGGCGCTCACTGAACTCGTCAGTCCTGTGAATGACACCAGCTCGCTGACATCTGTGTAGAATCACACAGTGTTTCGTTTTGTACTTCAGTTTAGTCGTGGAAGAGAATAATACGGCAGAAAGTCACAATTTGCAACCCGTTATTAGTGGTCGTGGTAATACACATTTGATATGTGATGGTTATAAATTCAAACCTTACAGAAGAGTTGCAGCTACGGCGATGCTGCGGTAAACGTTCGCGGTGCGTTGTTAAGTTATTTACAATAGGCAGCGAACACATAGTTTCTCGTTTGGAAGGCACTCACGACCATGCACGAAAAACTGACACTTGGTTTGGCTTCGATCTACAAAGATAAGGATAATGAAAGAGGCCATTGGCTGCATTACATCTTTGGACTTATCTATTTAAATCCTCAAGATGTTTCTGATGTTTTTGCTCATCTGGTCACCATACAACCACAAGACGACAACGTCACAAAATTTGCGGATTACATAACTGAAATCTACATTGATGAAAAAGATGCAATCTTTCCTCCAAATGTTTGGACAGCAGATTGCGCTTCTTTGTGGAGGACGACTAACGTTTGCGAAAGCTTTCATTCCCGATTCAATGCTTCATGTGACTCTTCTCACTCAAACATCTTTCAGTTTTTGAAAAGTCTGAAGCATCAACAAACTGATACTTATATAAGAATCAACTCAGCAAAAAAATAATATCACCATCCGAATGGACTCAAAAACCAGGAAAGGGCACGCTTTCCTGCAACAGAAGTTATAATTACTTAGGAATGGCGAAATTTGCAAATTAGACTTTGTAGAGTTTCAAGCAGCCGTGAGCAGAATAAGAGTCAAACTAAATGCATTTGTTTTCTGCAAATACTTCTGTATGTGAAATTTGTAATAAAATCTTTGTATTTGTATACAATTTGTCTGTTTTTTATATCTTGTACTTTGGCACAGAATAGACCATTATTCCTTAAGAACTCTACAAATAGGGGCAGAGGTTCGCACTCGGTAAGTTCAAATTTGGTAGCATTTTGCGAGATTGTGCAGTCGGTCTGCCAGGAGCAGGTAGGAGGAGTTGTCGAATTCGTGCGCGCAACTCAGGGGGCACTCTGGGGCCATTGGCTTCGGTTTATCACCAACAGGCAGAAGTTGCCCAGTTAAGACGAGCCCAGTTGGGGATGTGCAGATGAGAGGAAGGACGGTGGTTATCGAGACTGCAGGGTGGGGAAGGGGAAAAGCCAAGAATGGGGAGCGAAGAGGAGGGGAGGGGGAGAAGGGGCGCTGGTGCTACGGGGGATGGATCAGCGTTGTTAGGAGGGGTAAATTTCAGGACGACGGGCAGCATCCGGTAAGGGAAGGGCGTGGAAGTAGAATGCGCGTGGGGAAGGGGAGTCGGATACGAAGGGCTAGGCGGAGGGCGTGGCGTTGTAGGATTTCGAGGGTTGATAAAAGGTTGGAGGAGTGGGAACGCAGGCAGGGTGGAAGGAGCAGAGGATGGGCGCATGATGGATTTATAGGTGCGGAGAATGGTAGAGGGGCTTTGACCCCACGTACAGCTGGCGAGGAGGTTTAGATGGGACATGACTTTTTCGCGGATGTGGAGGATGAGGAGGGGATGTGTGTGTGTATAAAGGTGTGTAAGGACGCACGTATATATAGAATACACAAGAAATGGAGGTTACAAGTACTGTAGGGTGGGTGGGGAAAATAGGTTGTAGGTTGAGGCGTGGATAATTTCGGAACCAGGCACTGTACCTGAAAGCAGCGGTTTCCAACCCATGGGCCGCGGTCAGTCTGGCACTGGGCCGCGAAAGCTCGTCGAGAGTCGAAGACGAGGTGAAAGTTATCTTTAAGTTCAGTGGTGTCACTCGTCACTCATAGCTTTACAGGAAAACATTTTTTGGACTGTACGCAGAACACAGGAAGGTTTGATTATACCCTCCATGTCCCTCCCTCCATTAGACGTTTCTACTGTGGCGAGAGTGATTCATTTTGTTTAGTAGAAGTAGATATCAGCAACTAAAATCACTTAACAAGAACAAGTCTTCTTGTCCGGATTGTATACCCATTTGATTTCTACCTGATTATGCTGAAGCGATAGCTCCTTACTTAACAGCCATATACAACTGCTCTCTCATAGGAGGATCTGTACCAAAAGATTGGAAAGTTGCAGAGGTCACACCTATCTTCAAGAAAGTCAGTAGGAGTAACCCGCAAAACTACAGGCCTATTTCATTAATGTCAATTTGCAGCAGGGTTTTGGAACATATCCGGTATTCAAATCAGAACAATCAGGTCAACAGGGATTTAGAAAATATCTTTAATGTGAAAAACAACTAGCTCTTTACTCTCACGAAGTGATGGGTGCTATCGACACAGGTGCGCAAAACGATTCCGTATTTTTTGATTACCAGAAGACTTTTCACACCGTACCTCACAAACGGGTTTTAATAAAATTGCGTGGTTATGGTATATGGCCACAAATTTGCGATTGGAAGGAGATTTCAAGTCAGAGAGGACACAGTTCGTAGTAATCGATGGTAAGGCATCGACTAAAACAGAGGTGATATCGGGCGAACCACAGGGTAGTGTTATTCGTCCTCTGCTGTTCCTTATTTACATAAACGATTTAGGAGAAAATCTAAGTAACTCTCTTAGGTTGTTTGCAGATGACGCCGTCATTTACCGTCTAGTAAAATCATCTGAAGATCAAAACCAACAGGAGAACGATATGAAAAAGATGTCACTATGGTGTAAAAAATGGCAATTGACTCTAAATAATGAAAAGTGTGAAGTCGTCCATATGAGTACGAAAAGAAATCCGTTAAACTTTGTTTACAGGCTAAATCAATCAAAAGTAAAGGCCGTAAACTCCACAAAATACCTAGGAATTTCTATTACTTCAGACTATAATTGGAGAGAACACGTAGATAATGTTGTGGGAAAGGCGAACCAGAGACTGCGTTTTATTGGCAGAACCCTTAAAAGATGCAACAGAACTACAAAAGAAACTGCATACACTACGCTTGTCCGTCCATTTTCGGAGTATTGCTGCCCAGTGTGGGATCCTTATCAGGTGGGTTTGACGGAGGACATCGAAAGAGTCCAAAGAAGGGCAACTCGTTTCGTATTGTCACGATACAGGGGAGACAGTGTTACGGAAATGATACAGGAGCTGGATGGGAATCATTACAACAACGGCGCTTATCGCTGCGGTGTGGGCTACTTACGAAACTCCAATCGCCAAAATTCTCCTCCGAATGCGAAAATATATTATTGACTCCCACTTACATAGGTAGAAATGATCATCAGAATAAAATACGAGAAATCAGAGCTCGAACGGAGAGATTCAGGTGTTCTTTCTTCCCGCGCGCTATTCGAGAACAGAATGGAAGATAAATAGTATAATGGTGGTTCGATGAACCCTCTGCCAGGCACTTAAATATGATTTGCAGAGTATCCGATGTAGATTTAGTCGTTGGCGATATTTTGATCGACTCTTGTGTCTGGTTATTCGAAATTTTTCATGCCGGTTTCCACCTGCTGCCAACCAGTATTCAGCCCTGTAGTAGTCATTATCTCGTCTACAGTTTGTTGATGTTATTCCTAATTTGTGAAGTGTTACATTAAGTAGTATTGTGATAACGAAGGAAGACTCTTTCCAGAAACAGAGTGTGTGTAATTTTAATGAGCTGATTTTGGCAATTGGGTGTAATAGTGATGTTAAATTTTATTTGATTGTGTGACTTCCATGATACTGTGTTTCATATTAACTTAATATTATTTGCCACATATAAGTACCGCATATGAACATAAACAATTCCATAAATATTTCTGCCACACATTGTAGCTGAGGAACTCGATGCATATGCGTGTTGTCAGCACTAACAAAATGACGAACGTTATGCATTTCTTCACTCCTGCAGCACACAGCAGTCAACTTTCCACATCGCATGCTCCCTTTACAATCCCAGGGTTGTGTCAAAAAATCAAGTTCAAGTAGTGTAACACTACATCGCGGTCATAGCATTAGGATCGCCACTTTTCGCCATTAGTAAATATTTCATTATTTTTACGAGGCAGAAATTACCCATTAAAATTTAAGCAAATCAATTGCCATCTTTATAAATTACAGTAATAAAGACCATAGAATAAGACAGTCAAAAGACCTTAAATTACGGTAATCTTTTGTCCGAACATTAGTATAAATAATAGTCGCAGTTGGGTTACTCTTCTCTCTCTCTCTCTCTCTCTCTCTCTCTCTCTCTCTCTCTCTCTCTCTCTCTCTGTACGTTTAGCTCTCTGTACGTTAAGCTCTCCGTAAGTTTAGCTTTCTATCAAATTAGCTCTCTGTAACTTCAGTTTTCTATGAGTTCAGTTCTCCTTGCAAGTTCAGCTCTCTCTGAGTGCATTTATTGTAAACCGTGATATTTTGAAAAATATAGAAACGAGTGAAATTATAAAATGTTTTAAAATCATTCAGTAATTAGAAATCTTCATCGCTTTGACAATATCTTTGACTTTCAATAGATCGCTAAATGTATGTGGAAGAATAATTTATCAGCTACGTAATGGAAAAAAATTTACCAAAAATCTAATCTGCAAGGTCAATCCCAAGATAAAATCAGGCATAAGCTATTTCTTCTGTAACTGGCTTCGCCATAATGAACTACCGGGACTTTATATTATATATATATATATATATATATATATATATATGTTATCAAATTAGAAGTCCCTGAGAAAAATAATCTTCATGTTTAATCATTACAAAAGTCTTAAATTAACAAATAGATTCAGAAAAAGATAAATACTACGCAGTGTATCAAATTAAATAAAAGACACTATTTTATTACGAAAGATTATCAGGCATACCGACCTACATTTCATACAGGCAAGCAAAATAAAATTTAGAGCCGTTTCATCCACGACGAATTACCACCAAACCAAAATCAATATAAAAAAGTCGAGTTACAGTAGTACGCCGAAAGTTTCAAAAAATGCCAATAATACACAATGCCAAAAAGTTTGCGAACCCTGATGACTAGACACTACAGCAGTATCTACGCATTTTCATGTTTCTTTCAGGGACGACTTTTTTTTTATTGAAGGTCAAATCCCATGGATTAGAGATCCCCTTGAAGAGAAATTTAAAAAAAATTGAAAGGCTATTAGGTGAATAAGACTTATTAACTGAACTATCATGCAACCAGTCTTTAGAACCGCCATTAAATAAATAAATAAATAAATGAAATAAAATGAAATTTAATAAAAAAAAAATTAAAAAAAACGCCATTGCTCCCTTTCTGGATAAGACTAGTCTAGGAAGACTATCCTGCAATTGCCAAAATTGCTCTTAAACACATGATGGGCTTTACTCTTTTTGAAAAGTAAGTACGGGAATACACTAAATGTAGAGAGTTATTTGAGGCTGAAGTTAACCAGTTTTAATCCACATACTGACTGTCTTGTAAGAAATAAACAGTGTCATATATCCCTAGAGGATTTAAAACATTGCTATTCAATTTTGAGTTTTTGACTACTTGCTGTAATTAAGTGAATATAATAATAATCTTTTCACCCAGGAAGAAATATAAGCACGGTCCTTCTTGCACATAACATTAGTATATTTTACTAACAATGCCTACTGTATGTGTGTGTGTGTGTGTGTGTGTGTGTGTGCACCACTTTGAGTGTTGGCGAGTTTTACATTTTACTTAGTTGCTGGGCCTCCCAGATGTTTTTATGCAATGTGTGGGCCGCGAAGCAAAAAATATTGGGAACCGCTGCCTTAAAGAATAACTCCCATCTGTGCTGCTCAGGAAGGGAGGAGTGTTGGATCCAGATGCCCTAAGCAGCCGCCACCCCCGTCCCTTTGCTCAAAATGTTCAAATGTTTGTAGAACTTATGGGACTTAACTACGGGGTCATCAGTCCCTAAGCTTACAAACTACTTATGAACTAGCTAAGACTAAGGACGGCGCAAATATCCATGCCCGAGGGGGGATTCGAACCCCCGACCGCAGTGGCCGTGCAGACCGTGACTGGAGCGCCTCAGTCCCCTCGGCCACCACGGCCGGCCGTCCCTTTGCATTCCTAAGCTACAGGGTGTCCAGAAAAGGGCTCGCGGATTTCAAAATCAAATATCTCGAAAACAAAGATCGATAGAGGAATGCAGTAAACGGTATGTTTATTGTGAAAGCTGTAAGAAGTTTATACAGCACTTTGAAATAAAAGTTACAAAAGCTGCTAACAGATGGCGCTGTACGCTGTACAGCTCATATCAGCATACATAAGTCAAATAATCGTATGAAAACACTCTTTGCAAACAATCACATCACAATGTTTTCAAAATGCTCACCATTGGCACTACGGAGGTGGCGCAAACGAAGAATGAGATTCGCCAGCACATTTCGTAGTGTCCCAACCGAAATGGATTCACAAGACACAGAGATCGCCGATTCAAGCTCGTCCAGCGTAGCGGGATGTTTAGGGTAGACAATGTCTTTTACTGTGCCCTACAAAAAACAAAACAAAAAAATTCACAGGGAGTCAAGTCCGGCGAATATGAAGGCCAATCCATGCCTGCACCAGTAAATTTGGGATATTCCAAAGCAATGACTCGATTCCCGAAGTATTCCTCAAGGAAGCGAAACACTTGTTCGGTCCGATGTGGTTCGGCTCCATCTTGCATAAACCATTCAGTACCTGGTCAATCCTCTAACGCTTTCTGTGTGGTGACAAATTGTTCCAAAATTGCAACGTAACGTGCACCAGTGACCGTTTCTCGAATGAAAAAACGGCCAATAATGCCTCTGCTGCATACTGCAGCCCACACAGTAACTTTAGGAGAATACAGGGGTTTCGCTTCACACCAATATGGCTTTTCGGAACCCCAAAATCGCCAGTTCTGCTTATTCACGTATCCATTTAGATGGAAGTGTCCTTCATCTGTAAACTAGATGCCGCCAACATCAAACCCTTCACTATCAATCATTGTGAGCATCTGATTAGCAAAGGCAACCCTTTGTTGCACAGCTCGTACGGGTATGACCTGGTGCGTTTGAATTGTGAATGGAAACATGTGTAGGCTCTTTCTCAGTATTTTCTGCGCGCTGGAACGCTTCAAATCAGTCTCAGATGCAATTCTACGGACGGATGACTTTGGATTTCGCTGAATAATTCCAGAAACTGTGGCGATATTTTTAGGCGTAACTGCGGTTTGAATGCGGCCAACATGACCCACTAGATCATGAGTTACGCTGCCTGTTCGTTGAAATTTTGCGAAGAGCGTGCGCATGGTTTTCGCATCGGGTCCTTTTGGAACATTAAATCGTACTTAAAAACTTGGCCTTGTTGCCGTAGTACTCTCTTCTAACCTGTGGTACTCTAGCACCAGAAAAACGCGTTGTTCAATGGAGTACATGGTTTTAATCTCTTCATACGGTACGCTAACGTCCTTTCACGTTTCAATAGTGGAACTGATCGCTCTGGGCTTCGGATCACTATTTATACTAGGCATTAAGTATGGTGATTACAGCGCCATCTGTTAGAAGCTTTTGTAACTATTATTTCAAACTGCTATGTAAACTTCTTACAGCTTTCACAGTAAACATACCGTTTACTGCATTCCTCTATCGATCTTTGTTTTCGAGATATTTAATTTTGAAATCAGGGAGTCCTTTTCTGGATACCGTGTACATCGCTATCCACCCATCTAGTACTTCAGTGCTGAATAAGGCAGCACTATACGCATTCCTACCACCGCCTCTCCCCTCAAAGAGCTCGTCGGGACACCTCAGTCGGTGATGACAGTTGCGTGTGTTTGAAGTGTCCTGTGTAACTGTATGTCTGTTCTTTTCCTGATGAAGACTGTAACCAAAAGCTGATTTGTTTGTGTATGTGTGTCTTTTTCAAGATCATGTCATAGCCGGACGAAAGTCTTCGAAGTACGTTGCAAGCTCCTCTCATTTTATAGTTAAACCAGGACATACAGCCGGGATTTTAACATCACATTTCTGCAGTGGTAGGAAGTGTTTAGCCTCCATTCACTTTGATTCCCACTCTTGACGTTATGTTACTCTTCTGTGTACAAGTCCGTGACCACACAACTACAGTGATCAATCACAGACCATGTTCAGGGAGTCGTGTACTTCCTGTTTGCATTCACTGGCACTTACCGGTCATACCAAATTGACCCTATATAATTCCTGTGATAACCTATGATTGACACTGCATACAAGTATCTAGATTTTTGCAGTTTGAACAGCATTTTTCGACGTTTCTTTTTAAGTTTCCCAATTTTTTCCTGAAGTTCATAAAGATAGAAAAAAAAAATAACGCCTATACATCATTTGAATCGTGAGTTATGGTGTTGAGTTTATTCAAAAATCGCATAGAAAAATGCACTTTTTTCAAATTTCCAATTTTGTGGGTAACTTTTCCAATCTTTATTTCCTTTAAACGTTTACTGAAACTATTAATTTTTTTAAAGAAATTGCGCAGCTCGTTCGAAACGTTCTCGGATGTTGCCGTCAGTAACTAACATCGTTTCATTAATTTCATTTCTGTAGTTGCCAATGGAATGAATACTAAGGACTCAACGTGGCATATACATAACATTTTGAGGAACTGAATCCTTCAATCCTTCTATTGTATAAAATACCCATCGTGCGAAAAAGTAATAATAGTTACAAAAAATGAATTTACGTTACAGTGCATGACTTTATGCGCAATCTCTTCCCATGAGGCTTTGAATTTCAATTATTAAACTGTAAAACAGTCTTGTTGTTTTCCTGTGTGTGTCAGTACGTGAAATATATTTATTTGTTTATTTTCGCCCGAGCGAAGATGTCGTACTCCACGTTCTACCCTTCGACTCATTGTGAATGTACTGTCCCCACTTCGATTAAAAATAAGTAAAGGCAGATACACCCGTTCAGATGGCTTCAGCAGATGCGAAGTACTCAGTAGCACGCAGCGGGCGGATGGGACTGATTTTGAGATGATAGCAGCAGGCTGCGTCTCTTGATGGAACCGATACTTGCCAACCGCATGCATCCGTATGTCTGAAAAAAAACTGCTTGCTTCATCGTGCTCTTAGGAACGAGGACGGTGGCGCTACAAACCATGACGGAATGCAAAGCAGCTCGTCCGGCTACCGTTCTTATTGGCAGTCTCCGATAAAAAAGCTGTTGGCCTCGGACTAAGATGAAACTAGTACTTTCTCGTCTTTTGAAAGATGTCTTTGCGGACGGAGGCAGCTCATGGCCGATTTTGTGCGACTTTGAGGTCGTTGCAGTTCCTCTGCGCATGGCAGGTGCTCGTTAAGGAACAGCCACTATCTGACACAACGACCGGGGTCAACAGCGGACATGGGAATTTTCATGTGTGACTACGAGAAGAAAACGCCAGTATCTATATCAAAATTTAATTTTACCTTTGTTCGAAACCTTTGGCCTCCAAAGATTCTTGTCCGATTCCTTTTAAATTTAGACACATCGTTGATTCTAACTCAGGAGGGTTCTTCGCGATTTCTTGTAACAACGTTTCCCAAATGTAAAATTTATATACATGCATATTGGGTAGTCCTAAACTATATGCTGAAAATCTAAAGGCCGGTAGAAGGGGCTCAAGGTAGCAGATTTCTTATAGGACTGTGGGTGTTCGGTAATTACTTACAGCAGCGCTAACTTGTGCGCAAACATAAATTACAGGAAACTGAAGAAAAGCATGTAAACTTTATTAAAACAACATCATCCGCATAGGCCACGGTGTTGATCCTTCTTCCTTATACGACGAGGCTAATTTACACAATTTGAAAGGTTCGAATTTGATTCAATACTGGATCACCGTGCTCAGTAACAGTTATAATACGAGGAGCAGCGGTCGGTCGAAAATATTTGTTTGTTGGTGCGTATCAAGATTCCGATCACTGTGTGACCATTATCAATGCTTCAATAACGTGGTTTAAAACAAATAAAAATTGCAATGTTAATGTTGAAGATTACGTTAAAATTGAGGCAGCTGCCTCTATATCAAAACTAAAAAGAATCCTTAATAGGGCCCCAACTGTTTCTTTTCTGTATAAACGATTAGGTGAGCAGCTCTCACGTTCGTTTGCCGAATGATACTGCCGTTTGTTAGTGAGTCACTACACGATCAAAAGCAATTGTAAAGAGATTTAGATGAAACATCAGCACGGTGCGAAAATTGGCTGTTGACCATAAACAATGAAATGTGTGAAATCATCTACATGAGAACGAAAAGAAATACGTTAAACTTAATTTAAACAATAAATCAAAGTTACAGACCGTACATTCAACTAAATACCTAGTAATTACAATTACGTACAATTCTAATTGGGAAGAACACACAGAAAATATCGTACGGAAGGAGAACCAAAGGGTACGTTTCATTGGCACAACAGTTAGAAAATGCAACAGTTGTTCTAAAAAAAACTGCCTAAAATACACTTACTCATCCTATTTTGAAGTATTATTGCGCGTTGTGGGAGCCTCGTGTGGGACTGAACAAGTTCACAGAAGAACAGTTCGTTTCGTATTTCGCGATAAGGGGGACAGAGAGTAACGAAAATGATGAGGTGGAAATCATTAACAGAAAGGCGTTATTCTTTTTGCAAGACCTATGTTTTGAAATTTCTTTCACCTTCCCCTCCGAATGAGAATATATTTTAGCATCGTCCTGCATAGGGAGACATGATCATCATAATAGAATGAAAGAAAACAGATCGAAAACAAAATGATTTAAATGTTCCTTTTCCCGGTGCGCTAATACAGGATGGAACGATAGGGAAATTCGAGGGTTGAAACTTAAATAGTGGCAACGCTGCTGTGGAGACTCTAGGCAATGCAATCTACTATTGCCACTGATAGCACACCTTGTTAATGCAGCTACTTTACTTCCGAGCAAATGGACTCGCCGTCCCACATCACCGATGTGCGCTGTGAGCGAGCGGTCTAACGTGACGGTGTTACTATGTTTTAGAAAACGGAATAACGAAGTTGGATCAAGATTTAATGTGCGAGAGATCGTACAGCATGACAGTGTCATGAAGTTCTTGAAGAGGCGTGTGGGGAATGGACATTGTCCAACACAGCAGTGACAATTTGGGTTAAAGCCTTGAAGGAAGGTCGGCAAACTGTGGCAAACGTGCATCGATCAGGTCCTCCTAGCGTCTCTGAAGAAGAAGTGCATACTGTTGCCGCGTTAGTGGACAGTGATCGACGCCCACGAAACCGGATTAGCGCATACGACAGTGCTTCGCATCCTGGAGGAACGACTGGGATGCGAAAAATTGCATTACGATGGGTTCCGCATGAATTAACGGAAGTGCAGAAATGGATGCGTTACGACGCTCTTGGAGCGTTATGAGCCCAATGGAGAGGCTTTCTATCGCCGTATCGTAACACTGGATAAGAAAATGTTCAAATGTTTGTAAATCTATCGGACCAAACTGCGTGGTCATCAGTCCGTAGCTTACGAACTACTTAAACTAAGGTAAACTAACCTAAGGACTACACACACACACACCCATGCCCCAGGGAGGTCTCGAACCTCCGACGGCGAGCAACCGCACGCCCCGCAGCGAGGCGCCTTGGACTGGATAAGACATGGACTACATCATACGATCCAAAACTGAAAGGCCAATCCAACGAATCACGTTACTGTGGGTCGCCAACAACAATCAAAAGTGTCTCAGAGCCCCAGTATGTTCAAAGTTATGGTGATTCTTGTGTACAACTGTGTTGGTGTTATCCTAACGTATTATGTTCCTCCACAGCAGACCGTCAATGCACAGTATTTCTGTTCGTTTCTGGAGCATCACCTGCGACCAGCTTTGCAAAATAAGTGGCAACACTTTCTGCACGACAATGTGTCGGCGCATACTGCGCAAGTTGTGGCAGCTATTTTCGATCGATGGAACTGAGAAGTACTGTACCATCCACGATAATCCCCGGACTGAAGTCCTTATGACTTTGATTCAATTCCGAAGATAAAGGAACCACTTTGTGGCATTTTTTTAAGAACTGTTTCACAGATTCGACAGGCAGTAGACCGCCCCATTCCCACCATCAACAGAACAGGCTCTGTTAACGGTGTACTAGACCTTCAATATCGCTGCCACGACCACAGTAGGTGGACGAGCCGGGCGCGGACATCGGTTGGAGCACAAGGAAACTGTCGACAACTCACGTGCAGCGCCAGATGGGCGCGAACCGCGAATGGAACGCCTGACGTGGGACGGGCCCCAGACGCCTGCCACAACTACAGATGGTGAACAAGCCAGGTGCGGACGTCCGTTAGAACAACAGGGAATTGTCAACAATTCAGGAGCAGCGCAATGCAGGCGAACGGAGCTAATGACGCGAGATGGGCCCCAGACGCTTGCCACAACTACAGATGGTGAACGAGCCAGGTGCGGACGTCCGTTGGAACATCAGGGAATTGTCAACACTTCGGGAGCAGTGCGGGGGTGCAGACTGTGAACGGAGCGCCTGATGCGGGACGGGCCCCAGACGCCTGCCACAAGTACAGGTGCGGACGTCCATTGGAACACCACGGAATTGTCAACACTTCAGGAGCAGCGCAAGGTGGGCGCGGACCGCGAACGGAGCGCCCAAGGCGAGACAGGCCTGAGAGAGGTCACACGGTAACAGATGGCAGCCAAGCTGGGCGCGGACGTCCGACAGAGCACCAGGTAAGCGTCAACAGCTTACTAGTAGCGCCAGCTCCCTCTGGGCATGAATACTGGACATTATCCTCCAAGAAGACAGTCTCAGGTACCACCTGGAGAAGGCAGCGAGTTACGCGGCCGTAATATTGTGCCAGAGCAACACAAACATCCGGCAGTAAACCCGTTTACTCAACATGTCATATTAAATGAATGTTTTTGCTTGGTAATATCAGTGGTAAGGTCCAAAATATTGATTTTGTCTCCTCCTATCTTCATTGTAAACTTATTGTGCTGTGAATTTAGATTTTGAAGCAATTTATTTAGCTGTCTGCTGCTGCCTGTCCACAAACAAAGTACACCATCCACATACATATACCAGTAATAAATTTTTGAACTGAGGGACTCTTTCTCTAACAATGTCTGTTCAAAGTTGCCCATGAATATCTCTTGCCATTGCCAGTGAGTATACAGTGTCTGTTGAAATTGAAAATAATTTTGTTTTAAACATGTCTCTGTTGCCAATTTTTTTCCTCTGTCTTCACTGCATTTGTTTTTCTCCTATCTAACAAATGAATCAAAGTAAAAGATTTAGCAATTCCACCTAATGCGAAGCTAGTGTCATTTGATGTCAGCAGCCTGTTCTCAACTATTACAGTTGAGGAGGCTATGGAAGTTTTGGTTAATTGGTGGATGCGGCTACGTCACCACCCGGACAGCTGGCTTCCTGCCTGCTTGCCGTTCGTCGGGCCGTGGGTTCGGCTCCTGCCCCTGTTCCACGTCGACTACACATCACCTGCCGGCTGTATTTCGACGCTGTCAGCACGACAGCATCATGCGTGTTAAACTTATTATTTTATGCCACCCAGATGCTTTCAGCATCAGAATAATAGTTAATTAGTCATGAGATAAGGTCTGAAGTAATTCTGTTAATTGAGATCAACAAACGCTTGCAGTGTTTTCTTAGTAATATTTATTTTGCATTGTCTACTTGAAGACTGGCACTATTCTGTGTATTTCATTACTTTATTCTTGTGTGATGAATGGGAAAATTTTCAGAATGTACGTTCGTGCTAAGAGTAGTTGGATTTAGAGGTCAGGGAAAAGATACATGTAGCTAAGGAACTTCCACTGTAGCGGGTAGTATTAATAGTAGTTGTATGGTGAATGAGTTAAATATGGATCAATTAGATCAGTTACAGCAGCAAATCGCTGCGCTCAGGTTAGAAAATCAACAACACAAGGAAAGTTTGAATCAGACAGTTGCACTGGCAGCAGGATCTTGTGGGGACAAGAAAATACAAACTAACCCTCCAGCAGCAAGTGTATCCAATTCAGAAACATCTATCTCTTCACTGAATGTAGCAACGACAGTTAATCCTATTGTAGTAGCTTCCTTGTGTAATTTTATACAGTCTCTCTCAGGAAAGTCGAACGAAAATGTACACACGTTCATTGAAAATATTAATAGATGTGAGTCATGTTCGCGCTTGGTCGAGTGAGATTCATTTGGATATTACTAGACTTAAATTGTCTGGAGTTGCCAGAAGCTATGTCGAGTCAGTAGATTCACTTAGAAATGCTTCTCCTATCGGAACGCTTACGTGAAGTTTAGTGGAGTCTTTCGCAGATGGAAAATAGTGTTAGTTTTTATTGGGGTAAATTACCCACGTTATCCACCTGCTGAGGACTTCAAATCATCTGTCAACAGAATCCGTGCTTTCTCTTGCCAAACCCACATGCTAACACACTGCCAAGAACACAACAATATTTTACTGTGTGAAGCCAACACCACCTGGAAGACAAGACCTCACAATTGGACCGTGGCCGGCGAGAAAGACAGGCCTCAGCGCACAAATCATGCCATGTAAGCAAGGTAGTTCTGAGCCGGCGCGACCAATAGCTGATTGACCGGCCGCTGGGGCGCACCCCACTGCTTCATAGTGGGCAGCCACTAAGCTAGCGATCGCTGCAGCTCGGAACTACCTTGCTTACGTGGCATGACGTCTGTGCTGGGGCCTGTATTTCCCATTGGCTGTGCAACTGGCCGTGCCTATGTCACACTTACAGGACGCGGCAACCAGGTCACTCGCTGGGACACGCCCACCGCCGCGTAGCGGCTGGCCAGTCATTCAGTGGCCGCAGCCTGTAAATGTGACGTAGGGATGGCCAGTTGCGTGGCCGGCGAGAAAGACAGGCCTGGGCATTCAGCCAGGTGATGTGGCAAGAGTAGTGCTGTGCCGATGCGATCGCGGATTTGACACGTAGTGGGCCGTGCCCCAGTGGCTGACGAGTCAAATCCCTGATCACGTCGGTGCAGCACTACTCTTGCCACGTCCCCTGGCTGAGTGCCCAGGCCTGTCTTTCTCGCCGGCCACGACCAGTTGTGAGACCTTGTCTTCTAGGTGGTGTTGGTGAAGCCTAGGCTTTTGCAATTGATGTATTTGTAAAGGGGATTGATTCGAGATTAGGAAGCGAAGTAAAGTTCACGTCTCCAGATACTTACAAGAAGCGGTACGGCTTGCTCTATTAAGGGAGGAAACGAATCAGTTTGCAACTGCTGCAGGTCGTGCAAATGATACGCGACACGTTTTTGTGACAGGTGCTCGGTGTAGTCGACATCAACACTACGGGAACTGTGCACATGAATGCCGAGCGCCGCATTGCGCCTATAGTCAAGAAATACGTCATGTGGGTCTGGCGTGCCTGGGCTACGGCACCAGCAAAATATCAATTTGCCTAGTAGTAGAGGCGGCAGCCGAGTAAATAACAGAGGCAAAAATTAGGGAAACACATAGGGAGTCGGTATAGCCATCGCCCCGAGCTCCCATTAACGGGAATTAATCCGATGAAAAGGTTGGGTAATGTGACGTTGATCGGAGAGTTAGATACGAAAAATGTAAAAGTACTTTTCGATACCGCAGAGCAGGTGAGTTCATTATTCGCCCCGCTTAACGACAGGCGTGCCTTGCGGCAGCCACGCTGTCGCCTGAGTGGGTTAGGAAATGAAATAACATGCCCCGTAACCTCGCAGGAAATTAACTTAAAAATTGATAAAGGATGAAAGTCGACCACTGTACGTAACATGAGACTTGTTTTATCACTAAAATTAGCCAATGAGGTCCGTGTGAACTACTGGTGACTCCCTGCTACAAAGCCTTGTTCCTAGGCCCAAACTGAGAACTGACTCGTTTCAAATTACTTCAACAACAGGAAGTTAATACTACAGTGGTCAATATACATACCAGCTCACGCGTTATTATACACAGGCATTAATAAGCAAGCCACCACAATTAAAGTTATCTTAGAAAGGTGGCTAAGAAAACATTTATGGCGCAACGGAATTTAGACATAAAAAATTTGCATCTGAACTTGTTCTCAGCACTTGTGAAGAACAATATTAAATAAAAGAGGGAAGGTGCTCTAAAACTACAATTTATAGGCAACTTGTGGATTATGCTGAACTTCAACTTGTTTATTCAGATAGAAAACAAGCAAAATGGGGAACCAATTTTGTTAATACAATAAAAATGCATCTCTTACATGGATTAATGCAGATGGTGCCCAGCTTAAATTATACTTGATTTAACGGTACTGGGGGGGGGGGGGGAAGGATACACAAACAACACTCATTCTCTCACACACACGTAATACCACAGCGAAACTCATCAAAATCAGTGTGCTGAGACGAGGCGAGATCAAAATGATTAGAAGTTCACGAATCTAAGTTAAACGTGGTAGTCATTGAAACACTACCATCTCCAGAAACAAAAGCAGAACCAACCTTACATCACGAGACGACCATCCCAGAATGATCAGACCGAGTGGCCACCGGACGCGGGAAGCCACCGGAAGCCGGAAAATCCTAGAAACAGCGGTGGTGGAGATGGAGAGCGAGTACACTCGTGCTGGAGAAGGCTCGCCAACTAGACTGCAACCAAATGGTGTAGAAACCTCTTTGCTAACCTCAGCAGCTATCTACTCTGAGCCAGAGAGAACGATGCAAAGCGAGCTATCACTTACCAAACAGCCATAGATTATCGCCCACACTTAAAAGTACAACTGCACATTCTCACAGGGACAGTGGCGTAGCGGAGAAGCTGCTAATTATGAACATAACAAAATAAGGAGAACCAAGAATATTAATTAATATTTTAACACATGAAATAAAAATGCTATTCCTCAAGCCTTAAAAAGAGCCCACAGTTTTAACAAAATCATAATCTAGCGACATTAAATTAATTATAACTTTACAGAAATATACAAAAAATATATGGAAGTCGACAGACGGTCGTCTTTCAAGGAGAAATAGGAAAAATAACCCATACTGGGTCGTGATCTGTTAATAGAGGTAATCTGCTGTGAGTGTAATAAAAACAGTCACTTTTACCTCCTAGTCATTTTTTCACACATAATAGCTTTGTTTCGTCCGCTGTTTTCCACTTTCTCTTAAAAATAAATAGGTTTCAGTGAGACAAAGTTTCACCAAATCCCCGTAGGTATGATAAAATGACCTAGAATCATGAGCTCCTTATCCTTTACAGGCCTATAATTACTTTCCATGTAGACTGATTTCATGTTCACGATGAAAGGAAAATAGACCGACTGGCCAATGAGACTTTTTTTCCTAGTCTGTAACGATTTCAGTTATACACATTGGATAGCTCTGTAATATCCCTCCAACAGTTTACTTACTTGCTAAAATGTGTTTATCAATAAATCAGAGATCGGGTTCAATACTTCTATGCTTTTGGTCTCCAGTAAACACCAATTATGCCACTTAGCGTGATTTATAACTATTCAACATTTTATTATAACTCCTCATTTTCAGGTTAAGTTTAAAAAATCATGTCCTGTTGCTGTAAACGCCTAAGTCTACTAATAAGGAATTATTACTTTCTCAAAAAATAACTGAACAATCGAGAGCCACTCATATATCAACAATTTCCTATGTTGCGGACTTCACTCTCAAATATCCTCAATCTAATTACCCCATTTACAGTTGCAAGTCTAAAAATCAAAAGAATATTTGTAGAATGAAGGCTGCCATTCTTTGGTTGATGTAGTGAGTTAATCCATACTGAAGAGAGCGCTCAAGAATAAGCAGATACTGGTTTGTAACTCTCTGTGTAATTAACCCTTTATGGCCTGAATTTTTATCGTTTCAGATATTTCGAATTTTCTCTGTGGTATTTTAGTTGTTGGGAAATATGTTTAGTATTAAAAAAATCAAATATTATATAGGCCTGAAGAGACTTACAAGTACAAAAGTATATTACAAAATTATTCCGAGGATTTATAATATAATCTGCTCCTAACCAATCATAATCATAAATTGACTTACCCATTAACAGGAAAAGATTATGAAGAAAGCTTTCCCACAGGAAATGCACAGAATACAAACTGAACAATCACCCGTATACAACCAAATAATTCAAGGTCTACGTGCCGAATATACGTACTGAAAATCAAATTGCTTTGGTGTCACAGTTATCACATCAGTGAAAGAACTGCGATGCACTAACAATATGCTAAATCAAAAATAAGTGGCGCGCTACATTTCTTCGGCAATTCAAATGAAGAAGAATGTTTTACTCTCATTTTTATGAAGTGGGACTTTGAAGTTCCGTCAGATCATAAAGGATATATTGTTGTGCATACATACATGTAAATTGGTTATAATGTAGCGTTATGTCTTATATATGTTAATATACAGTAATTAATAGTTGTAAAGTCTTGCATTATATTTTAATTTATTCCATGGATTAGTGGTTGCATTGTAAATAAAATGTTCAATTTTTTTTTTTTTTTTTTTTTTTTTTTTTTTTTTTTTTTTTTTTTAATCTATCGGACCAAACTGCGTGGTCATCAGTCTGTAGCTTACAAACTACTTAAACTAAGGTACACTAACCTAAGGGCAACACACACACACACACACACACACACACACACACACACATACACACACACACACACACACACACACACACACACATACACACACATGCCCCAGGGAGGACTCAAACCTCCGACGGCGAGAAACCGCGGGCTCCGCAGCGAGGCGCCTTAGACCGATCGGCTACTGCACCGCGGCCATTGGAAATATTTATTTTATCGAATTCTTTGATTTTTACACTGTAAACAACATACATGGTAAGGGGAAAGTGTAGCTAGCTTTATAAATTAGGTACTTCTACCAACTTCCCTCATTAATAAGGATTATTTTGTTATCTGTATACTATTTCCACCACTTGATATACTGAATGTATTAATGTCAACATGCCAGTGCCAAGAAATATTCTACTGGTTTCTTATTCATATAGTCTAGCTAAAGACTATTATGGTTCGATCAATGTATCTTATTATTATAATACCTATAGTAAAAAGCCACCCTCTTTGTATCAATCAAGTTCTGGATATAAGACATTATCATTAGCTATATTTTATTCACTGCTAGAAATGTTGCATCTCACTTGTTTTCTTAGCCTCGTTTTCCACAGTTACTTCATAATTTGATAAAACACTAGGAAAGTATAGCCAAGTGATGACTTAGTGCATAGCAGTTAGATGATTCAAGTAGAAATAAACAATTCAAGTTTTCCTTCTGATGTTTCTAGCAATGATATATCACTTCATTCACCAAGTAAACAAAAATTAACTACGAGGCGCGTCCATAAAGTAAGTTCCGTTTCAATTTATATCCGCTGCAGCGCTGCGATTGCAGTTCCGAACATACGCTGTAGAGGATGTGTATCAAGGAGAAGAACGTGCGCCATTTGGAGATCGCTTTCAGTTACGTACGCTTTGTTGTGCTTGTTTGAAATGTCGGCGTTGATTGAAAATCCCGCCGACAGTGAAATCAGGTCGGTGTTTCGGTTTCTGAATGCGAGGAAAGTGAAACCAAGTGAAATTTATCGGCACGTTTGCGATGTTTACGGACCAAATGCGTTGATTGATTCGATGGTGAGAAGATGGGTCCGACAGTTCAGTGGCGGGCGTAGTGATGTGTACGGTGAAGAACGTGTTTGACCATCCTCCGTACAGCCTTGACCTCGCTCCTAGCGACTTTCATCTGTTCTTACATCTCAAGTCTTTCCTTGGTGGTCATCCCTTCACCAATGACGACGAGCTGAAAGAAACTGTTTCCAACTGGTTGAAGACACAGGCGGCAGATTTCTATGAATAAGGTTTCCAAATCTTGTGCCACGCTATGGAAAATGCCTGCAAAATTTCGGCAGTTATGTGGAAAAGTAGTATAAGAGTTGTAGAATTTTGTGCAATAAAAATTTCTTCTTTATCTGTCTACAATTTCATTTTATTACCAAACGGAACTTACTTTCTGGACGAGCCTCGTATTATTAAGTGTTACATTCTCTATATTAAACTGCGTGTCAAAGTATCATTATGACAGCTTCTCTGTAAGTAGATGATGATGATGATGATGATATTTCTCAAGCACTCCTTCTAGATGTACAAGTTTCAGCTCAGCCCCACTACCTACCGGTACCAGTCATGCGGCTGCTTTGTCCTGTCTTCTACCCCCTTCATGCCGCCACGCGTCAGATGCTATTCATCAGAAGGCCAGTCACTTAAATTCTACTGTTAATGTTGTTTTGTGGCGTTCGAAAATTTCACAATATGATTGTATTATTTTCAATAAGCTCCTATCTGAGCAAAATTATTACGTAAGGTGGACCTTTGTATAGGAGGAGTAGTGTACGACGCGAATTTATTGTTACTAGTATTGCCTGTGGTCGAAAATCGACCAATTGTGTTTACAATGGTCACTGGGGGTAAAATTTTACGTATCATGTCGGCGGTCTCGAGTGATTATGTTGGCAACATCAACAACACGATAGAAAACTTTTGCCTATTTGTTCGAACCACATAGAATGACTTCATTAGTGTATCGTACAGACCATGAAGTAAACAAATAATGCTGTTCCTATTTTATGGTTGACAGGTTCTTGTATGTACCCTCGTCCGCTCAGTAAAAATAATTGCCCTCGTAAAGCGAAGATTCCATGAGAAAACATCAAGGTTGTCAAGCGATTGGCTAAAATGAAGACTCACATGTTTCTCACTATTCATCTGTTGCCAACATTATCATAGTAGGCCGCTGGGATATTTGCTAAAATTTAACCGGCACTGGGAGGTATGAAACGGTATCTTTTACGTGTTAAGGAAAATGCCTGACACAATAACAACAAATAAAAACGGAAGTATATACTTCTCATGCCATTTTCGAATTATATAATTAATATTTGAAAAGGAACTACAATTTCCGTATCCGTATATTTGTACAACGCCAAGAAATAATGATATTTCGATACTGCGATATTCAGAATTCTAGAGCTGACAACATGTCGACTTCGTAGTTCCACCCGTGCACTGCTACATACCTCTCCCGGCGCATCATCATTTATATCGGCATTCTCGACTTCGTAGTTCCACCCGAGCACCGCTAGATGCTTCTCCCAGCGCATCATACTTTATATCGGCTTTCATATGAAAACATCCATTTCCTTTAACCACTCTTAATCACTGCGAAAATGAAGCATTTTAACGGCACAAGACAGTGAGTTGGGAGAACTCCAAGTTTCGATAGTCACTTATTTTAATACTGCAGATGCGCTGCATTACAGCGTCTTTTTTCGAGGCGAATAGCCAATCAGTGAGCTGATTGTTGGAGAATGTAGAACTTGATCCAAGCTGTAGATAGGAAAATTTCTACTTCCTTTTCCCACTTTTAATGGCTAAATGCACACATTTTGTTTATATTCGTGAAATCTACGACAAACAATCTTTCGAATTATGTAACTTTCATTGTCCTTCTTGTACGAATAAATTAGTAATCTGTACCACATTTTTCGTGTTACGGGCGTGACAATTTTGAGCCGTTTTCCACGGCCGGAGTCGTGAGGCGAGGCCCACGCGCCGTACCGTCGGTGCTGATGCTGCGAAGTCAGCGATGATGTTGCGGCGCGGCTCAGTCGAACAATGAGTCTTTTTAGGAACTTTTATACTGGCCGTGGAGCCACGAGCGGCTCTCTATGTGACTAGCTACGGCACGCGTCGGATTGGTCTTGAAGAGGCGCAAGATTAGCGCATTTCCTCCCACTGTGTAGGCCCCTGTGTATCTTTCGCTAAATATATTAACTTAAGTTTCAGTCATTACCATTCTGTTAGTCAACGCCTACCCTCTAGCCCAGAATCCTAGCCTGAGCATTCTGTGCAGTGTAAAGCTTCTGTCCATGTAACATCACAGCTCTATAAAGCACATCGACCGTGCGAAACCCAACTTGCCCGTGTTACGACACTCATGGAGTTCCCGGAGGCAACGGAAATAAAGCTCATACACAATCTTTTCCTCTTGACGCTATTGAATGCAATATGTTTTCAAGCAATTGATTATCTTTGTTTTAGCACACTTGCACTACCATTGTATCGTACTTGGGAAGTTTCGTCGTCGTTTCATGCAGGTGTCCCATACCTCTTCCACACGAAGCCTCAAACTATCTTCTGGGAGGACAGTGAAGTTAAGTTTCCAGATGTTCCTTCTCCGAAAAATAACCTGTTTTGTCATTTTCAGTTGACAGCGATACGCCAAATGATCTGAGAAATACACAGGCCATGTTTCAGGTCCAGTGACATTTGCGGTTAAGCACGGTCTTACGTAAATCGTATCAATTCTACTAGCTGAGGTCGGGGTATAAAAGGTAAAACATTGACGATCTCCATGAATAAGCTCCCAAGTATGGGCAAATTTCATCTCCTGTATTACGCGGTCTAACTCCGCGCTGTAATTAAAGTTGGGATGCTGGTCTTTTCGATTAAGCACACAAATAAAATCACCGGCTAAAACCATTGCCTCTTCAGCTCGTAGTATTAGATACAGGAGGTCCTGTTCATAAAAAAGTGATCTCTCCGCCCTGTGCTGGTTTTCTGAAGTAGTGTAAATGTTTATAAAACGAACGCCGTGGAATAAACAAGACAACCATCGGCCGTTTGCTATCCAATCTATATCAGAGACTACGATTCCCTCCTTAGTCAGGAATACAGTCCCAAAGGCTCCATCCAACGTCGTGTTTAAAATCGCGTCATAGCCAGTAATATTTAGCTGTAGCTCATACTCGACCTCTTGTAACATCGCGCTGTCAACATCGGCGCTGTAGATGTAACCTCAGAGGGCGTCAACCTTCAGCAACGTCGTTATTTTATTGATGTTCAAGTCTGCTATTTTATATGTTTGGAGAAGTGACATCTATGAAGATAGGATCAAACGTTCCCCTGTAACACGAGTGAAACCATGCACAGGCAGGAAAGACAAGTCATCCAACTAGTAGGAAGTTCAAACGCCCTCTGTACGCCAGTCTTCATCGCGCAAGGATGTCTGAACGTAGGACATGGTAAATGTCTTTTAGTAAATGTCTGGGTCGTCATCTCTTTCCCGCGGTGGGCCCTCTTGTCCAGGAGGAGGTCCGTCGTGTGGTTCCACCTGCATTGTATCAGCACCGCCGTGAATTCCTGTGTAGTTCGCGAACGAACTAGTTCGGAAGAGCGCTGCCATAGGTGAACTACGCGAACCAGTTCGCAGATCCCTCGCCTCTTAGTTCGTCCGCTCCTTTTCCGAAGACTGACGGGGAACAGCGAGAGGACGCGAGAGCGCGCAATATTGCGTGATTCCCTTCTGCCAGTTACCTTCATTTCGAGCTGAGATGCAGTGAGCTGTAGTTTCATAGTTCACAGCCACAAGAAATCTATTTTAAAAATAAAGTACTACGAGTACTCTGTATGTGAAGTAGTTGAATACCATTGTATCACCCATTCGAGTAAATAATTAGTTTATTTGCCTAAGTATTTGATGTCAAATTGCCCAAAAATACGGGTAATAGCACACGCTTTGGCAACACTGATTCATTATATAAAAAAGCTGTAATAAAAAAAGAGCTCTTTTAGTAGCGGTAGCAAAAGCCAAAAAGAGCGGACGAACTAGAAGGAGCGGACGAACTAGGAGCAGCGAATGAACTAGGAGCAGCGGACGAACTAGGAGCAGCGGACGAACTAGGAGCAGCGGACAAACTAGGAGCAGCGGACAAACTAGGATCAGCGGACAAACTAGGATCAGCGGACAAACTAGGAGCAGCGGACGAACTAGGATCAGCGGACAAACTAGGAGCTGCGGACGATTATGCCAAACGTATCTCGCTCCATAGTTCGTTGGATTCTTTTCCGAAGACCGACGGGCAATAGCGAGAGGGCGCGTAGCAGAATTAAAAATCACGTGTTTGCCTTCTGCTGATGAGTCATTTCGAGGTGAGCGTCTCCCTGCTAGATTACATAGTTCAATGCTACAAAATTTCTGTTTTGATGTATTCTGAACTCTGCAATATCTGACTAATAAATTCCATAATGCCAAGATATAGAGATAACTCTAAACTTAAATGCGAGAAATTATCCACAAACTGTTTCTTTGCGGTTTGCGTGATATCGTTAGCGGATCAAGCAGCAAGCGCATGAAGCAGCTAGGTGGGAGAACTTCCCCCTCCACTTTCACGCGCAGACCACACCGTTCAACCATCACTGGGAACGGACGAACTAAAAGAGCGGACTAGTCCTCGGCATCATCTACCATGTCCTGGTACCAATCGAGCGTACGGTTGACGGGGGTCGGACGCTCCTTTTCCTGAACCGTAGATAATAACGGTTTATTCTTCTTTTCGGAATCTTTTGTGCCTTTTCCCGTGTCGGCCGAAGTTGCCGCTTTTCCGGCTGTTCGGTCCGACATGTCTTCCGTCCGCGATTTCTTATTTGCTTTAGAAGGCTGTGAGCCGCCGGCCGTGTCCTTCGCCGTGATTTTCTGGCGAATTTGCGCCGCCCTTTCCCGCAGCGTCGGTGCATATTTTTCCGCTGCTTCGTGAGCGATTCGACGCTTCTTATGTCCCTACATCTACAGCTACATACATACTCCGCAATCAACGGTTAGGTTCGTGGCGGAGGGTACACTGTACCATTACTAGGCATTTCCTTTCCTATTCCACTCCCAAATAAAACGAGGAAAGAAAGAATGCCTATATGCCTCCGTACGAGCCCTAATTTCTCTTATCTTGTCTTTGTGATCACTACGCGAAATGTAAGTAGGCTGCAGCAAGATCGTACTACACTCAGCTTCAAATTCCGACCCTCTAAATTTCCTCAACAGAAATTCACGAAAAGAACGTCGTCTTTCCTCTAGCGATACCCAATTGATTGCCGGAGCATTTCCGTGACACTCGCGTATTTTTCGAACGTATCAGTAACAAACCTAGCTGCTCGCCTCTGAACTACTTGTATGTCTTCCTTTAAACTGATCTGCTGCGGGTCCCAAACACTTCAGCAATAATCTAGACGTGGTCGTACAAGCGTTTAATACGCGGTCTCGTATACAGATAAAGTACAACTTCCCATAATTCTCCCAATAAACCGAAGTCGGCTGTCCGCCTTACAACTGTCCTGTCCTAGAAATTTTGTCTAAGTCATCCTATATGCTATTACAGTCAGTTAAAGACGACACCCTCCCATACAACACAGCATCATCAGCAAACAGCCGCAAATTGCAACTTACTCTGTCCATCAGATCATTTATATAGATAGAAAATAATAGTCGTCCTATCACACTCCCATGGGGCACGACTGGGGAGATACGTCGCCTACAGTTTCAATAACCTCCACTTTGTCCGTCTCTGATGGAGCGCTGTGCGCTTTGACCTCCAAAACTGTGGAAGCCACTTCGGACGAGCCGCAGTGTGCCGGTGTCACTGCGGTACAACTCTCATCCAGCAGTCGGCATCGCCGTGTCACAGGAGTCCATATGCACATTGGCTGCCGGAGTGTTTTTGGCGACAGGTGCGTCCGTTGTTATCTTGTTGGAATCCACGGTAACAGTCGTGTCCGACGCTACAGCGCCAGATTCTCTCTGTGCACCTTCTACAGACGTGTCCTCGGTGACAGGTGTGACAGCCGCTACGGTCGGTTGTGTGGCCACGTGCTACCGTTGCGTACCTGAGCGGCAGTGCAGTCACGGCGGTCGGCACTTGCGCCTCGCCCGCCGGAGTCTGTGTCACTCGTCGTTGCATACACTGCGAGCGGACATGACCGGTGGAGCCGCATGCCCCGCACGTGCGTGGCTGACCGTCGTACATTACTATTGCCCTATAGCCACAAACAGAAATACAGGACGGAATATGTTTCATAAGTTCGACTTTTACTTTTCTAACGCTATTCAACACCTTGAATTTGTGAGCACTAGACCATATTTCAGCTACAGTACTAAGTACGGTCCCATAACTCTTTAATACAGAGTCGATATCTCGGCGGATATTTCAAAAGGCGGTTCGAATATTCTGTCCTGATCCCTAGACCCACTTGTGTTATACGGACCTCACCTATATTACCCTCGCCGGCCGCGGTGGCCGAGGAGACTGTGGCGCGCCAGTCACGGTCTGCACGGCCACTGCGGTCGGGGGTTCGAATCCCCCCTCGGGCATGGATATTTGTGCCGTCCTTAGTGTAAGCTAGTTCATACGTAGTTTGTAAGTTTAGGGACTGATGAGCCCGTAGTTAAGTCCCATAAGCTATACAAACATTTGAACATTTAAATTATATTACCGTTGGAGTGCTTAAACTCTGAAATCCCTCAGCAAGATTCGATAACCGCGTCACATATGGCTGCACTGATAAATTTGAAATAAACTGTACTGCTACAGAGCGACAAATGGTAACCAATGACATCGTCGGTATTTAGTTTCAAAGATTCTTCTATAAAATCCACAATCTCAAGTCTCTTCGTGGTGGTTGCGTCATCGTTAAGTCGTTCGAAATGTCATCATCACAAACAAGTAAACACGCTAAGCGGCGTGGCACTTACCACACATACAGCGCTCTGCTGGCAGCGGCGAGGACATGAAGACCAGGCGCCCGCACTGCTCGCCCACCGAAGGCAGACTGCCACTGAGCTATCCCGACACGACTCACGGTGCCACCCCACAACTTCAATTCTGCCAGTACTTCACCTACTTTCCAGACTTCACAGAAGTATTCCTGCGAAACGTGCAAGACTAGCAATCCTGGAAGAAAGGATCTGGTGGATACATGGCTTAGCAACATCCAAAGGGATGTTTCCAGAATGAAACTTTCACTCTGTAGAGACGTAGGAAGCGAGGTACTGGCAGAATTGAAGTTGTGGGGTGGCACCGTGAGTCATGTGAGGATAGCTCAGTGGTATAGCGCTTGTCCGCGAAAGGCAAAGGTTCCAGGTTCGAGTCACAGTTGCGGCACACAACTTTAATCTGCCAGGAAGTTTCATATCAGTGCACACTCCGTGCAGCGTGAAAGTTTCATTCTGGAAACAACATAAATGACCTGAGAGAGTGAGTTGCAGTTGAAGGACGTTTTCTGATGATGCTGTGGTGTAAAAGAGGGTGTCATCGTTGAATGAGAGTAGTAGGATGTCAGGTGACTTGGACCAAACTTCTAGGTGGTCTGAGGAATGGCAACTAGCTGTAAATGTAGCAAAATGTCAGGTGATGGAGATGAATAGGAGAAACGATCCCGTAATTTTCAAATACAGTATTAGTAGTGTGCTGCTTGACTGTCACTTCTGTTAAATACCTAGGCGTAACGCTGCACAGCTAAATGGAACGAGCATATAAGATAAGTCGTGGGAAAAGTGAATGGTCGATTTCGGTTTTTTGGGAGAATTTTGGGAAAGTGTGGTCCGTCCGTAAAGGAGACCACAAATAAAACGCTTGTACGACCCTGTCTTGAGTGTTGCTCAAGTGTTTTGTATCCTCAGCATATTGGTCAACAAAATTAGAAGGTAATCCTCAGAACACCAAATGGAAAACAAATAAAGACATATCGATTCCCCAGGTGCTCCTGCAGGTGCTCACATCCTGACAGTAGTGTTCTTCAAGAAAAATAGAATGATTGTGGCACACATAAAGAAAGGAACGATGCTCATTCCATTGCCACGAAACTCAAAAAGTAATCGCGCTTCAGCCAGTGCCCAATCTCCGGCAAGCTAGTCTGAAATAGGAGAAAGACGAGACACAAGGAGCAAACAAATGGCATTTACCAATTACAACAAGTTATATTAAAGGAGAAACCAGGTGAAACGAATAAAACACAGTCAAAATTTGTACTCTTGACGCAAAATTGTGACTTGAGTTCCATTCTATACACCAAGTGTCCACAGGGAGGAAATTTCCGAAAAGGTCCGCATACTTGTGAAATTGCTGGGCTGTCAAATGATTGTGCCACAGGTACGCTAAGTAGCGGATGGCGTCCTTATGCTCTGTATCAGGCATGGCCAAACACCAGCTCGTGGGCGCGGGAGCCCTCGCCGTGCCCGCTCCTCCGCCCCCGGGTGAGATTACTGACACGCTAGGCGAGCGTCGTGTTGACGTCACAGTCACAACTCTCCCTTCAAACTCTTCACTGTATATACTGAATATAAATCTACGACGAACCTAATTATGATTAGTCGCCTGAGGACGGCACATTGTTTGAACTTCTCCTGCACTTGCACTCAGCCGTGCTGTGCTACGTAACGACGTCGGACCGTTCCATTTTACCGCGAGCTCTCACAGCGCCGACGGCGAGCGAGCCCAAAGCTACCTGCGGTGGACAGGCCGGTGTACCCTACTTGTGGAACAGACTGTCCACTACCTGCTGTGACCGGGGTCCGGGCAACTATCAACAAATTTCCTCTCCCGGCAACTGCCACGAACTCGTTGAGAGCGACCATGCCACAACAGTGGTCCCACATTGGGGTGACTCGTCAGCACAGGAACCTGTGCTCTCTGGTGTAGGGGGTGTCACAGTTCGTGCAAGTAACGGAGCCTCGGAGGCGGATGTTCGCTCGACGATGGTTTGTGGCCAGTGTGTTGGTAAATGCACAATACTACGTCGCTGACACGTCTGTGTGCGACACAGGTTTGTGGTCGGTTTATTGGGAGCATTTTGGAATCGTCTGTAAAGGAGACAGCGTATAAAACGCTTGTACGACCCCGTCTTGTGTACTGCTCAGGGGTTTGGAATGATCGGTTTAAAACAGAATATAACGGCAGTTGAGAGGCAGGTGGCTAGGTTGCTAACTGGTAGATTCGATAATTGAGCGAGTGTTACTGCAATGCTTCGGGAATTCAACTGGGAGTCCCTGGTGGAAAGACGACGTTCTTTTCAAGAAACAATGTTGAAGAAATTTAGTGGACCGGAATTTGAGGCGGACTGCAGAACGATTCTACTGCCGCCAACCTACATTTCGTGTAAAGACCACAAAGATCAGAGAGATTATGGCTAGTACGGTTTGATACGAGCATTCGTTTTTCACTCTTTCTATATGGGAGTGGGACAGGAAATCAAGTAACTAGTAGTGGTAGTGAGTACCCTCCGCCACGCACCTTTGGGTGGATTGCGGACTATGTATGTAGATGTAGACCCCACGTGATATACGAGGACGAAGACGACAAGATCAGTGCATTTCCAACTTTTCGCGGCGTATTGTATAATACAATAGGTTTCGGGCATGCAGCCGCGCGAATTCAATTTCCTCCATTATTTCGACCGACTAACGTCCGGCAATCTTCAGGGTGAGCCGCAAGACTGCCGACAAGGTGCCAGGCGCGGCCTTATATGCCCCAGTGCGGCGGCACTGCACATGCTGTGTACCGTAAACCTACACATACAAATTTGTATTTACAGGCCAGTAGCTGCCATCACCCTTCGCAAACAGTAGGCATTCTCAAGACTTCGGTGCACAGGACACATCACATATCCGATGTTGACAACTTACAGGAGGAACTCAAACACTTGACGAAGATTTTCAAAGCAAATGGATATACCGAGCAACAAATCCGTAGGGCATTCAACATGAAACCTAATATGCAAATACGTCAGCAACAAGACGAAGAAAGCAATGTCTCCAAATCAAGAGTGTTTTTAACTTACGTGAGTGCTCTTTCGTCGAAGATCATTCGAGTACTTGAAAAACATAATGTCAAAGTGATCTTCTGACCTCCTTTGAAAATTTTGCAGCCCTACTCGGTTCTGTGAAGGATGACTTGTTACGCCGCGGTGGAGTAGCCGAGCGGTCTAAAGCGTCTCGCTGCGAAGCGCACGGTTGCTCGCTATGGAGTTTTGAGTCCTCCCTGGGGCATGGTTGTGTGTGTTGTCCTTAGGTTAGTTTACCTAGGTTTAAGTAGTTTGTAAAATACGGACTGATGACCTCGCAGTTTGGTCTGACAGATTTACAAACATTTGAACATTTGAGTTGACTTATTACTTCGTAAGGCAGGTGTATATTAGATTCCCTGTGAAACCTGTGAAAATTCTTATATAGGTCAGACAACTCGCACTGTTCATGAAAGGTGCATTGAACACCGAAGATACACACATTTGTTACAACCAGACAAGTCAGCTGTGGCAGAACATTGTATCAGTACAGGTCACTCCATGAACTACAGTCACCTCTTCCTTCTGGGATTCCATTTTTAAGAAGCAATAGAAATTAGATTAGCAGCAAACTTAATAAACAGAGACAATGGTTTTAATTTAGATAAGGCATGGAACCCGGCTCTAAATGTAATGAAATTGCAAAGACGTCGTCACAGTACTGCTGCCGCCGAGTATACATGGATAGGCAAATCGAATAGCTGATTGTTTCCACCACAGAGATTCGCGCATGTAAGTGTACATACCTCTTTGCCGCCGACCAACATCTGTGACGCGCATGCGCAGTGCCGGCGCGCTGTACTGGGGCATATAAGGCCGCGTCTGCACCTTGTCGGCAGTCTTGCGGCTCACCCTGAAGATGGCCGGACGTTACTCGGCCGAAATATTGGCGGAAATTGAATTCGCGCGGCTGCATGCCCGAAACTTATTGGATTACGACAAGAGCAGTGAGGTTGGCTATGGTGACCTTGTGCCGCCCTGGCTGACGGCCCGGTCGCAGACGCCCTCCGCCACGCACCTCGCGCTGCGCGTCTGCCGCAGTGCGGGCGAGCGCCGTCTCATTGAGAGCGCGCCCAGCTGAGCCGCCGCTAACGAGATAAACGAGCGGCTGCGGCAGCGGGAGCCCGCTAATAGGTCCCGCCTCAATTAAAACTCAAACTAATTAATGGGCGACGGCCGAATGCGGGACACGCCAGCCACGTAATGGCGGCCGCACCCCAAACGGACCCTCCCCCACATCCTCAGCCGCCCCCGCATCCTCTGCCACCCACGCCTTTCTTCGGACACACAGTCGCTGCCAGACCTGCGGTTACGCCATTGTTCTCTCGAGCTGCGTCGAAGCATCCAGACCTGACCTGACGCGTCCACCAGCTTCTTGAGGAAAGCCTCCAAGGGACTCACGTTTCTTTCATCTTTCATGAGTACGTGTACGGTGAACACGGGGCCCCGAGCTGATGCAGTCCTTTCTTCTTTCTTTCCTCCCTGGACTGCATTTCCTTTCTCCTCACTCCTTCCCTTCCCCACCAGGGGACGGTTAACCTTAGCAGTTTGGTCCCCCTATCCCAACCAACCAATCTTGAGGAAAGAAATCTGTTCCTTGTCCCACTCGGGCAGCATCCTACATGAGACAGCTATGGATGGGAAAAACCGACCGGTTAAAACCGATACAAGTATTCTGAAAGGTGAGTCTGAAAAGTTCGGTGAATGGCCCCATGTTTTACAAACCGCAGTGGCGACTATGAGTTGCCCGCGCATACACACTGTGGTACTAAAATGTTCAAATGTCTATAAATCTATGGGACTTAACTGCTTGGTTATTAGTCCCTAGCTTACAAACTACTTAAACTAAATGTAAATTCAGAGATCCTGAGACAGTGTCCAAGACATTAAAGATAAAGGTGAAGCAATGAATTAAAATTTGTGATGTGGCCAAGTTCGATTCCCGGCTGCATCAGAAATGTTAATTCATTGCTTCACCTTTGTACTTAAACTAAGTTAAACTAACCTAAGGACAACACATACATCCATGCTCGAGGGAGGATTCGAACCTCCGACGTGAGAGGCCTCGCGATCCGCAACGTGGCGTTCCAGACGACTCGGCTACTCCCGCGCGGCCATTGAGGTACTGTAACTGGCTCCTGGTTTGCTATATTGTAGGTTGGTATTTCTGTTTTTCTTTAATGTCATTATAATATAAATTTATACACTAAGAGACGGTTTTGCGTCCAAAAATGTCAAAGACATTAACGTTAAAGGTGTAGCATTGAATTAAAATTGAGGCTGTAGCCAGGAATCGAACCCGGAGCTCCACGCTCACTAGGCAGACGTATTAACCATTAGAGCGCCTCAACCCTAGTGATTAGACTGCCCGAGGCGCCTTAATCAATAGTGTTCTGGTGGTCTAGTGGTTAAGACGTCTGCCTAGTGAGCATGGAGGTCCAGGTTCGATTCCCGGCAGCAGCATAAATTGAAATTCAATGCTGATGCTGCATCTCTAACTTTAATGGCTTTGACATTTTAGAGATGCACAACGGTTTCTGTGTATATAAATTTGTAAATATAATGATATTTATATCTCCTTAGCCTAAGGCAAAAGGAAGGCATGATCCGATATGTCCATTGCCGAGGTGATATTCCGATGGATGGAGAGGCTTGGCAGTTGTGGCAATATTTCCGGGAACACAGAAACTGAATTAGAGTTTCTGACGTGGAATTTTGCTTAGATTATCCTGAGGCGACTTATTCGCTTGCATTACGGTGGTCTAGTGGTTACGACGTCTGCCTAGTGAGCATGAAGGTATGAGTTCGATTCCCAGCCGCAGAACAGATATTAATTGAGGGCTTCAAACTTAAATGTCTTTAACATTTTCTTTTTCTTTTTTACGCAATGACTTGCTGTTTTCTATATTCTCGCTAGAAACTGCACAGTATATTTTGCTTGTTTTTGGTAAATTATATTTTTGTGAATATCGAATATCGAAAATTCCTTGATTTTATGGCGACACAACATACATAATAATGTTATCTTTTCCCGGTTAGTTATTTTAAGATGGAGCGCATTACAAAGAGAAAAAAATTGTCTTCGCAATTTAGTCGTAATTTGAGATCCTTTTACCTCCAAGATATCAATCTTACTTCTATGACATGTATAGTTCATTGAAGCATCATAGATATTTTTTACAGTTCACTTTTCCAAAAAATTCCATAGTTGTTCTTAAGGGTTTCTAATTAAGAAATAAGCTCCTAAAACACTTTCTCTATATCTGTTGACTGTATATTTTCGTAAAGAAACTCTGTTCACAATTATTACACTTGAAAACACCCACGTATGATAATTAACAGTTCAGGAATTCAAGTCCTCACATTTATTGATTTTCTCATTACAAAAGTCAACTTCTGTTTACAGTTCGTATCTATACTGATTTTACCTGAAATAATGTTCGTAGTCCCAATATCAACTTTCTTTGATAATATGACTGATAAAATCTATCCGACAAACTTCATACTAAAATCGGGAGGCAAAATTTCAGACTATCTCTTATAGCCTATCACCGATAGATATTATTACTAAGAATAGCGCTAAACTTAGGAATGATATCTGACTTTACAGATAACTTATTGAACCTAACGATGACTGAATTTACATAGATATCTGAGAGAGAGAGAGAGAGAGAGAGAGAGAGAGAGAGAGAGAGAGAGAGAGAGAGAGAGAGAGAGAGAGAGAAAGAGGAAAGAGAGAGAGAGAGGAACCTAACTGCGGGTACTATTTATATTAATTTTCAGACAAAAGATTGATGTTATTTGAGGTGTTTTGACCGTCTTATTCTCTGCTGATTTTTTTATTACTCTGATTTGGTACGCATTTCTCCTCGGTACACGAACGGAGGAGAAATGCGTAGCATCACGTTTTCGACTTTGGTAAAAGTCGGATTGTAGCCTATCGCGATTGAGGTTTATTGTATCACGACATTGCTACTCGCGTTGGTCGCGATCCAATGACTGTTAGAAGAATACGGAGTCGCTGGGTTCAGAAGGGCAATACGGAACGCCGTGCTGGATCCCAACGGCCTCTTTTCATTAGCAATCGAGATGACAGGCATCTTATATTCATGGCTGTAACGAATCGTGCAACCATTTCTTGATCCCTGAGTCAAGACGTTTGCAAGACGACAATCATCTGCACGAACAGTTCGACGACGTTTGCAGCAGCATGGACTATAAGCTCGGAGATCATGGCTGCGGTTATCCTTGACAACATCGCTGTGAACGCACATTGGAAGTGTGTATTTGTCATCGCCATACTGGCGTATCACTCGGCGTGAGAGTATGGGGTGCCATTGGTTACACATCTCGGTCACCTCTTGTTCACCTCGACGGCACTTTGAACAAGGGTCGTTACATTTCAGATGTGTTACGACACGTGGCTCTAGCCATCATTCGATCCCTGCGAAACCCTACATTTCAGCAGGATAATGCACGACCGCATATTGCAGGTCCTGTACGGGCCTTTCTGGATATGGAAAATGTTCGACTGTTTCCCTGGTCAGCACATTCTCCAGATCTGTCACCAATTGAAAACGTATGGTCAGTGGTAGCCGAGCAACTGGCTCATCACAATATGCCAGTCACTACTCTTGATGAACTGTGGTATCGTGTTGAAGCTGCATGAGCATCTGCACCTGTACACGCCATCCAAGCTCTGTTTGACTCAATTCCCAGATGAATCAAGGCCGTTATTACGACCAGACGTGGTTGTTCTGGGTACTGATTTCTCAGGATCGATGCATCCAAATTGCGTGGAAATGTAATTACATATCAGTTCTAGTATAATGTATTTGTCCAATGAATAACCGTTTATTACCTGCATTTCTTCTTGGTGTAGCAATTTTAATGACCAATAGTGTATTTTGGTTCTGACGAAATTAGGGCTAAGGAATACGAGTTACACATTCTTTTGTGCATATATTACATTGGGCTACGTTAAAAGGTCGTAAAAGTCACTGAGTATACAACTCATTAATTACTTTTGTAATAGTTTTGTACAACTTTCAGTGGCGGTCTAAGGCTGTCGGAGGCCCTGGCTGCGGCAAAACAAAATGATGCCCTCCGTCCACTTGGAAATACATGTATTACTGTAAAGAAAGTAACGTTTTAGATTTTTAGGACCCCCACGGCAAGAGGCACAGGTCAGTCTAAAGAAAATATCTTTCGAGATTTGGAGGCCATGTAAAAAAAGAAAAATCTTGCTTTCGAGGTATTTGGAGCCCTCCCCCTCCCCGCCCCCGTTCCCCACCCTTTAGTCCGCTACCGACAACTTGTCATCAGCAAGAGAAAAGAAAACTATCTCCATTCTTGTTGTGACTACGTAGGCTTTCCCAGCGTAATGATCTATAATATTCTTCTCGGGTTTCCTGCCGGATCAATACGTCATCTGGACACAGGACCACCGTGGAATTACCTTTGTCTGCTGGTAAAATTATTAAATACTGATCTTCTCTTAAGGACCAGATGGCAACTCTTCCATGTGAGGAGATATTACACCATGGAGGCGGCGCCCGACGCAACGTATGTGAGACTTCATGTCTTATTACTTCTGCCTGGTCTTCAGGGAACTTTGATACCGCTTGCTCAACATGAGGTCTCACATACGTTGCGTCGAGCGCCGCCTTCACGGAGTAACATCTCCTCGACACACAAGATTGCTTCAACCAGAGAAATCTGCAGTAGCTGAGCACTGTCTTACTGGGGAACATAATATGAAGTATGATGAGACACAAATGGTTGCTTCTACGTCTCGCTATTGGGACTGCATTTTAAAAGAATCGATCGCAATTTGTCTTTCTGACAGTATTATAAACAGAGACAAAGGTTTTCCTTTGAGTCAAATGTGGAACCCTTTATTGTTTGACATAAAAAAACAACGGTCTCTGCCGAATAGCGATCTATCGTTTACGCTAGCTTCTACCACTGGCGGCGCTGAAACGTAGAGGGCAGAACTGTCAATTTTTGCGTACGAGCCCTCGGCCTTCCGCGGCGTATATAGGGGCCGCCGCTCGCGGCTTGTACTCAGTCTCGGCGAGTCGGTGTTTTCTCTCCCAGCCTCGTCGCCACTTTTGTGTCCCAGCCTCGTCGCCGCTTTTGTGTCTCGTTTCCGTCGTAGCTGTCGGTGGCCGAGTAGAAAGACCGACACAGGAATAAAGGATGCACGCTTGTGCAGGTAGGAGGTGACCAGCCAGTGGGACAGCAAAAACTAGTGCCTATCCGATAGCCAAGTCTTCACTGGTGCCTATCTGATTCCGAAGTGTTCGCTGGTTCCTATCTCAGTCCCAAGTGAACGATGTCGTTCAGTGGTGGCCACGAGCGGAGTTGTATCAGAGGGCGCTCGTGGCTGACGTCGTAAGAACGCCGCGCCTTGCGTGCATGGCGGCGCGCGGCGTAAGTAGGTGGCGCGCACTTTATACTAGTGCGACACCACACTCCTCCCCCCCAAACCGCCGCGCCGTCGTGGCGTAGGTCTGAGGGCCACGGAGATGGCACTGGGAGGAGGGTCTGGGCGGGGGCGTTACTGGTGGGACGGGCGTCGTAGCAGAGGCTGGGATCGAGACGCCGTCCGCGCCCCGGTGTCGACCTTGCGATCCCCCGGGAAACCCACCAAAACCTGGGGAAGGGCGCACGCTTCCGGCCAGAGGGAGCAGGTCGTCATCTTCTGAGGTGCGTGGTCCAGGCGGCGGGGGCACGCACGGTCCCGGAGTCCTCGGTGACGCTGTCAGCTGCGGCAGCGACTGAGAGGCAGACTGCGTAGGAGGCATGTCCACCTCCATGGGTACGATCTCATAGTCCGGGGACGCTGGGCCAGGAGGCGAGCGATGTGGCTGTGCTCCCTGGCGGTGAACTGGGTCTGGAATCAAGAAACCAGAGGATCGCGCGGCCTGTGCAGGTGCATGTGGTTTGCGTGGTGCCGCAGCTCTGACCCTGTGGAAGAACGTACAACATACATATTGCGACTGAGCACGCGTTGAATGGTGCCTGCCAACCACGTCTTCTTGTTGCCAGCAAACACCCTGTAGAGCACCGGCGTAGAGCGCCATACGAACCAACTCGGTGCGTGCGAGGCTGCAGCAGGTGAAGGAGAATGCGGTGACGGCGGCCGTGTAGCAGCTCGGCTGGAGACGGGCCGTCACGTGGCATGCACCGATACATAGACAGGAAAATTTGAAGAGCTTGCTGCCTGGAGTGATGACCTTTCATCTTTTCCATGTGAGACTTGAATGTTCGAACGAAACGTTCTGCTTCACCAATGGACTGAGGGTGAAAAGGTGCGGTGGGTCTGGTATCCCGGAACGATATGTTTGAGAGTACGCCAGACCACATGGACTATGACAGCAGCCGTTAGGCGGCGCGCACAACCTTCTAGCGCTGCCATCGCCACTAGAGCGCTGCACGCCGTGGCGCGCCTACCGCGCCGGTCATCTGCGCTGAGAGCCGCACTATATAGGGCCCGGAGCCACAGCTCGCTCCTCACTCTTGTGTTGACTGCGCTCCGTTTCCCTTCGATATTCAGTGGTTATCAGGCTTCGTAGCCTACTCTGTCACGGTTCCGATTGGCTTGCATCTTTGTTTTCGATTACTTGTTGTCATTGTTTGTCGTCTCTGTGGTTTCGTGTAGTGTTTCTCGTTAGCGGCGACGCTTGATCGGTCGGTCGGCGCTAGTCTCTCCCGACCCAGTCCGACCGTCGGTCACTATAGTGGGGATATGCTGAATGCCATTCACACGACAAAACTGTTGAAATTCCGCACTAACAAACTGAGGTCCATTGTCACTGACGATAGTTTCAGGCAAGCCTTCGATGCAAAACACTGATGTTAAGGCACTGATTGTACTAGACGCCGTTGTTGAGTTCATGGCAATCACAAAAGGAAACTTGCTGAAAGCGTCGACAGCAATTAACCAGCGCGTATTCAAGAAAGGTCCGGCAAAGTCAATGTGTAAACGTTGCCATGGTCCCTTGGGGCGTGGCCAGTCGTTGCGGAGGAGCTGCCTGATGCTCTGCACAAACGGTACACTGTGACGTCATGCTCTCTATCTGAGCGTCCATACCAACACGGGTACAATGACGTCTGGCCAGTTGCTTTGTCCTAACAATACCCCAATTTCCTTGATGCAGGAGGCGTAACACTTCTCGTTGCAGGGAACGAGGAACAATCACTCTTGTGTGGTCGTTGTCCGTATGTAACAACAGAACACCCTGACTTAAAGATAATGCATGACGTCGTGCAAAATAATGTCGAACCAGAGGCCGTTGAATGTCTTTCGCTCTGGCAGGCCACCCAGAGCGAACAAAACGTGCTACCACAGGTAGGTCTGCATCCGCAGCTGTTTCCTGTGCAATCCGACGAGAGTTCAAAGGAAAGTATGCGACAGCGGAAGCATCTCTGGAGTCTATCTGACAACATGCCATTTCTGAAGAAAAGTGTGTCCGCGTTGGCGTGTTTAGTGGTAGGTCTGTACAAAATCTCATACTGATAATTTGACAATATCAAGGACCATCTCTGAAGCTTTTGTGCCGTTCGTTGCGGAATTGGCTTTGTGGGTGAGAACAACGACGTGAGAGGCTTGTGGTCTGTCAACAAATACAATTTTCTGCCATAGAGATAATGATGAAACTTTGTGAAGCCGTAAATGATTGCTAAGGCCTCCTTTTCTATCTGGCTGTAATACTGTTGCGTTGGCGTCAGTAGCTTGGATGCAAAGGCAATAGGACGATCGTGAGATCCAATACGATGTGACAATATTGCACCCAGACCGTACGACGAGGCATCTTCTGCCATCACTACAGGCTTCTGTGGGTCAAAGGGAATCAAACATTTATCACTAAGTAGTGCAGATTTTAATTTGTCAAAGGCATCTTGACAATCTTTAGACCATACAAAAGGAACATTCTTTCTACGTAAGTGATGTAGTGGAACTGCAATCTGAGGGGCACTGGGAATAAACCTGAAATAGTAGTTAAGCTTTCCCAATACTGCTTGCAATTCATGCACATTCTTAGGAGGAGGCAAGTCTTTGATTGCTCGCAGATGTGACTGTAAGGGATGGATTCTTGGGCATTAATCACATGGCCTAGGTACTCTATTTCAGTTTGAAAAAACGAACACTTTGCTTTATTGCAACGTAGACCTGCTGCAGTCAACACTTTGAAAAGGCACTCCAGGTTTGCTAAATGTTCTTCAACTGTACGTCCGGATACCACAATATCATCTAAATAGTTCGAACAGCACGGTACAGAAACTGTCAGCTGTTCCAAAAAGCACTGAAAAATAGCGGTGGCGGAAGAACTGCCAAAGGGTAGGCGGTGAAATTGAAAAAGGCCCATGTGCATATTAATGACGAAAAACTTTTTTGACTCGTCATCAAGCGGAATCTGCAAGTATGCCTCTGCTAAATCAATCTTGAAAAAGAAGCGAGACTGTCCTAATTTGTACATCAGTTCCTCAGGTATTGGCAGGGGATAAGTATCTACAATTGTTTGACTGTTCACTGTTGATTTGAAGTCCGCACAGAGACGAAGTTTTCCCGACAGCTTGGGTATAATTACTATAGGCGAGGCCCACTGACTCGCAGCAACAGGAGAAATCACCCCATTATCTTGCCAACGTTTAAGTTCTTCGGCAACTGTATCACGCAAGGCGACAGGCACTGGTCTAGCTTTACGAAATTTTGGAACTGCAGATTCTTTTAAAGTTACATGCGCCACAAAGTCTTTTGCACAACCTAGTTCCAGCGAAAACAAGTCACTATATTTTTCACACAATGCATTTATTTTGTCCTGAGGCACTACTGACGAAATTTGAAGCACATCTCTTTGAACTGATAAACCAAACAAGTCGAATGCATCTAGTCCAAAAATGTTCTGTGTAGATTTGGCCTGAAGAACTACAAAAGAAACTGTTTTTGTTACACCTTGAAAAGAGCGGGCAGGCTACACGTTCCTAGCGCTGGAATATTTTGACCTGTATATCCCGTTAGCACTTGTTGACACGGAGACAATTTTGGCGAACCCAGGAATTCATAAGTTTCTTTATTCATTAACGTGACAGCGGAACCAGTATCAAGCTGAAATTGCACAGGCTTACTTTCTATCGAAAGAGTCACAAAAAGTTATTGCTTGTGGCGCTCGACAGGTGGGCGAATGTGGGCAACGTCTGACACTGTTTGTTTTCTGCACTTAGGGACTTATGACCACATGGTTAAGTCCCATAAACTATACAAACATTTGCTGCACTTGCGCATGCGCGGGCTGCGTGCGGTAGGAAGGAAGCGGCGCAGAATAGATTAATATCACTGTCCTTAGATGGCACTACCGCCGGGTCGGCGTCCCCGCGATGCGAGGCTACTACAGATTCACTAACTACTGCACTAAACTTTTGAGTTGCTACATCAAGTCTACTGTTACTAGCTACCCAGTACTGAGCACTTTTACAAGGAGAAGTTGTAGAAGTCACTAGGTTCACTACAGGATTACACTGTACAGAGTCATTTTGCTTGTCCCGAACCCGTTTCCGTTGCACAGATTTACGCCCTCGTCGGCGCTAGCGGCGCGGCTCACTACATGGTTTTGCAATAGGTGCAGAAGAATTTCCTTGCATTTTAGAATCAAGTAAAGCACTGTTCAAGTTCGCAGTGTGTATGACATTTACGGAATGAACTGTTCTCGCACTCTGCGAAGCACTGTTCCTAACGGCACCGTTCTGTGAATTTACATTCTGCATACACACTGACTGTACATGCCCTGATTTGCCACTTTGATAACAGTTTGCATTGCGGCTAGGACAATGCGCACGCTTGTGTCGAGATACACACTGAGGGCATGACTTACGAACATTTTTCTGAAATGAACGTTGGCGCCCGTTATTCAGATTACTGTTCCTAACACGACGGGGCGACCTTTGTGTCCCACTTTTACACTGGCTACTGTTCACTGTCTGTTCAGCACGGCCGGCACAAAAATAAGAATCACTAGGGCCACACTGAGAACTACTGCTAAGAGAGCGTCCGTTGCAGCGCACTGAATTAACACTGTGGCTTTGCATTTCTACATCTGCTAAGTCAAAAGTATCATGCGCTTCTATAAGCTGCAGTACACTGTCTAATGAGGGGTCAGACTGTTTTAAAATTGCTGCCCTAATTCTGGGGTCCTGAATGTTCTGTGTAATCGTATCTCTTAACATCACATCACTATAAGAAAGTCCACAAGAGCAAGTAAATTTACATTTGCGGGTTAAGCCCCTCAACTCGTTGGTCCATTCCTGGTGTGACTGCACGGGTGATTTTTTTAGTCTGAAAAAGCGGTATCATGCCGCAGCTACGAGAACTTTTCTCTCATAATGAGCATTCAGTGCATCTACTATTGCATCAAAGTCTACATCACGAGGAGATGCATGGGGGAAAAGATTCTGCAGTAATACAAAGGTTTTGGGGCCTACCACGGACAATAAAAGACGCTTAACAGTCTCACCTGTAAGTTGATGAGCCGCGCCGATTTTTTGAAACTGCGTGAAATAGTCACTCCATTCTTCCCCACGTTCGTTGTACTGGCAGAACGTAGGAAGCGGTGCGGCGGTAGGTGTAGGCTGCTGATGCGACGGCTGTTGTTGAGTTGCCGTCAACTGCGCCACAGCTTGTAGTAGTTGCGTGATTTGCGCCCTCTGTAACTGAATAATTCCATTAAGTTTGGGTTCGGGGTAGTGGCATGCTGACCGATTAGGCGCCGCGCATACAAGTAACTTATAACAAAACACAAATGCAATATGAAAGAGGACGCTCTGCAACAAAAAAGTCCACAAAACACGTAACAGAATATCTTCCCCCAAAATTCTTATAATAAGGGTGGGTGGACGGGAGCAATTTTTGCATGCTCCAACTGCTACTGTCTGGCTGCTGGTCCAAGGTTCGTCTTTCACTCCTTGTCCCTCCTTTTGTGTCCCAGCCTCATCGCCACTTTTGTGTCCCAGCCTCGTCGCCGCTTTTGTGTCTCGTTTCCGTCGTAGCTGTCGGTGGCTGAGTAGAAAGACCGACACAGGAATAAAGGACGCACGCTTGTGCAGGTGGTGACCAGCCAGTGGGACAGCAGAAACTAGTCTCTATTCGATAGCCAAGTCTTCACTGGTGCCTATCTGATTCCAAAGTGTTCGCTGGTTCCTATCTCAGTCCCAAGTGAACGATTTCGTTCAGTGGTGGCCACGAGCGGAATTGTAGCAGAGGGCGCTCGTGGCTGACGTCGTAAGAACGCCGCGCCGTGCGTGCATGGCGGCGCGCGGCGAAAGTAGGTGGTGCGCACTTTGTACTTGTGTGACACCACACGGTGTACCAGCACTGTCACCTGAGGATGGCGGCCAGGTGGAACGCCGAAATATTGTGTCCACATGACGCATTGATCCGGCAAGAAACCTGAGAAGATTATTATATATCTCCATTCTTTCAGGGTATTTCTTTATTCCGAAGATGAGTCTACCAAGATTACCAAGCGTCACCCGCAACCGAATTTTCGAGACCGTGTGACACCCTGGTTGGATAAATTCTTGTTCGTGTCTTGTCTAGTATTTGAAACTTTCGTGCTGTTGCGTGAGCGATGAACTGTCTTCCAGAGGTAGAGATTTAAGATTGCACAGTGAGGCACGAACACAGATCTCCGACATCGGCCTGTTGTTAGTTACGTACAGATGACCTCCAACCAGCAGAGCCGCTCCTTCCATTCGCCAGCAGCGACCCGCGGACTGGCACTTAACGCACTTAGCCTAACAGCCAGATAACGACTTTCCCGCTGGCCGAGTAATCCAATCAGTTTCGCCGGACGAACGGCCGATGTTTCGCCCCTAGCGCGGCGTCTAAAGGACGGGCAAAAAGAGGAAGTGGAGCGAGAGGCGCTAAGAGCGTTAACAGCGTGGGCGTCGGCTCAGGAGAGCCAGGGGTACACAGCGGGCGGCCGGCTGCAGCATCACTGGTCGGAAAACAGTGGCAAGGCTGGCTGCTCCAGGACCCACAGCGGCGCGCTGAGGCTCACAGCCGTCTATCTATCTACTGGGCTCAAAATGCCCGGCGGACTACCCGAGTATTGCATAGTGCCCGCGGAACTAACGTTAAGAGAGGTGCCTGATGGGGTTTTTCTTGCCATATCCGTAAAGAATGGCCATTAAAACTGCAACGCCATCAACTAGCGAGACCTACACTCCTCGCCATTAAAATTCCATTTATAGGAGTTTGTAGAAGCGGTTGAGGTAAAAGAACTCCACGTGGGTACATTCACTACAAAAAGTCACTATGTACATATGTTTCGGTTTTCGAACACAAATTCGAGTACCACCGCAGTCAACTTTTTTCAGACCTGTGCAGGTAATTTTTTTTTACATTAATTCTCTACGAATTATCCAGTTATGTACTTTTCTAGATTCCACATTCTTAAACATATTCCATTTTGTAATAGCCTAATCTTCAAACAACGAGATAAATGATAGCCATAGTAACAATGTTGGAAATGGGTGGATGTATTTCTAATTACTTCGACTCTCACATGGTGAATCTATAGTGTTAGGGTAAGATAAATGTATCAGCAGATAGGCATAATTTTCCAAGTCCTTGCGCGCGGTTAACAAGAGTCAGTGGCTGTACATTCCCTTATCTTTTGTTTACAGTTTAATATTCGGTCTTCAGCTCCGGCAGGAGTTAAAACAATTTGGATATTTATGGGACTTAACTACTCTGGTCATCAGTCCCTAGGCCTACAAATTACTTAAACTAACTTATGCTAAGGACAAAAAATACACCCCAGAGGACTCAAACCTCCGACGGCAAGCTGCTTTGCTCTCCACAGGTAAGCGTCTCGGAACGCTCGACCACTCCAATGCGGCCCGGTAAAACTATTCGACTTTTCTATTTTATTTTATTAACTACTTTTTGCTATCAAATTATTTTGGTTTTACTTTTCTCAGTATCCTCTTCAGTAAATACCTAATTACAGTTTATCAATTGTAATTCTAAAAATAAGCTTCCTTGCAAGGTAATATTTATTTGACCACCCATAAAATGCATCCTTGGAGGATATTTTTCCTCTGACCTCCCACAAAAAAATTTTCCTGGAAAGTAATATTTATTTAACCTCCCATAACAAATAAATAAATATTCTTGAAGATGTTATTCATCTGACCTCTCATAAAAATAATCTTTCTTGGACGTTGATACTGCCATGACTTCACAATAAAATAAAAATAATATAATGTCGGCTTCGTATATCTGCAGTATTTTGCCCACATGCCATTGGCATCAAGACCAGCCCAAATTCTTCGAGGCATATAATCTACAATACTGCGGAAAAAGGCCTCATCCATGCCAGATCTCTCCCTTGAACAGTGAAGTAAATCCCACAAGGCATCCATAGTTCCTGGAGGTCGGTCTCGCCAAATAACCAGCACTGTCTTTTTGAGTCTAGTCCCTGCAGTCTCTATGGGTTTGAGATCATGTGACTTTGGAGGTCATAGTAGGCGCTGAACAATATTCTTTCTCCATCGGAGCCAGCTCTGAATCCTAATGATGGGGTCCGATGGGTGATTATCATGTGATAAATGAGACGTTCTTTGGGGCACCAAAATCGAGCTAGCTCAAGGAATGATTACTTTTTCAATGAAATGTTCATAGCATGACGAATTGACATGTATTGCATTAGTTCTAACGTTTCTGCGCCCATGAAAGACATATAAGACATCCAGCCACAACATTTCACACTTATGCACCCGCTTCTTGCATGAGTAGTCATACCGTTGCTTATCTGTGCGGTAAACACGAACAGCAAGAACAGGACCTCAGCATGTGGACTCAAATGTGTACTCATAGGTGAAAATGAATTTCCTACAATCGATATTTTCCCAGGAACTCGCAATTACCAGTCTGTCCACGGCTTCATCGTCAGACGATAGTTCTTTAATGAGAGCACGACGGGACCTGATTACATAGCCGTTTAATCGCCTGAGAGCAGTTTCCCATGAGCCCGGAAAATGTGAAGCTCTCCCTAGTTCCCGGATGTTTGAGAAAGGGGCAGTCTGTGCCGCTCTGACCAGTTCATCATCTTCTCGTCGAATAGAGATTAGCGATCTTCTATGTATTGGACGTCTGCTTAGCTCACCGTTCTCTCTGAATCATCTCCATGCTGTGGAAGCATCAACATCATAACGCCTTCCTGCTTCAGATGCACCAACACCGGTTTTAAATCAATTATACGCTGTCGAATGTTCACATCAGCCATTTTGAAGTAGCCTAATGACGTTTGCTAATCAGCTGATACGTTTCTCTTAGCTGAAAACTACGAACACCATGTGGCGTTCGAAGTAATTACACTCGCGGCCATTAAAATTGCTACACCACTAAAATGTCGTGTTAAAGACGCGAAATTTAACCGACAGGAAGAAGATGCTGTGATATGCAAATGATTTGCTTTTTTAGAGCATTCAGACAATGTTGGCGCCGGTGGCGACACCTACAACGTGCTAACATGAGGAAAGTTTCCAACCTATTTCTCATACACTAACAGCAATTGACCGGCGTTGCCTGGTGAAACGTTGTTGTGATGCCACGTGTAAGAAGGTGAAATGCGTACCATCACGTTTCCGACTTTAATAAAGGTCGGATTGTAGCCTATGGCGACTGCGGTTTATTGTATCGCAACATTGCTGCTCGCGTTGGTCGCGATCCAATGACTGTTAGCAGAATATGGAATCGTTGGGTTCAGAAGGACAATACGAAACGCCGTGCTGTATCCTAACGGCCTCTTTTCACTAGCAGTCGAGATGACTGGCATCTTATCCGCTTGGCTGTAACGGATCGTTCAGCCACGTCTCGATCGCTGAGTCAACATATGGGGACGTTTGCAAGACAACAAGCATCTGCACGTACAGTTCGACTACGTTTGCAGCAGCATGGAGTATCAGCACAGAGACCATGGCTGCGGTTACCCTTGACGCTGCATCACATACAGGAGTGCTGTACGCAACGACGAACCTAGGTGCACGAATGGCAAAACGTCATTTTTTCGGATGAATCCAGGTTCTGTTTACAGCATCATGATGGTCGCATCAGTGTTTGGCGACATTGTGGTGAACGCAAATTGGAAACGTGTATTCGTCATCGCCATACTCTCGTATCACACAGCGTGATGGTATGGAGTGCCATTGGTTACACGTCTCGGTTACATCTTGTTCGCATCGACGGCACTTTGAACAGTGGCCGTTACATTTCAGGTGTGTTACGATCCGTGGCTCTAGCCTTCATTCGATCACTGCGTAACCCTACATTTCAGCAGGATAATGCACAACCGCATGTTGCAAGTTCTGTACGGGTCTTTCTGGATATGGAAAATGTTTGACTGCTGCCCTGGCCAGCACATTCTCCAGATGTCTCACCAATTGAAAACGTCTGGTCAATGGCGGCCGAGCAACTGGCTCGTCACAATACGCTAGTCACTACTCCTGATGAACTGTGGTATCGTGTTGAAGCTGCATGAGCATCTGAACCTGTACACGCCATCCAAGCTCTGTTTGACTTAATGCCCAGGGGTATCAAGGCCGTTATTACGGCCAGAGGTGGTTGCCTGGGTACTGATTTCTCAGGATCTATGCATCCAAATTGCGTGAAAATGTAATCACATGTCAGTTCTAGTAGAATATATTTGTCCAATGAATACCCGTTTAGCATCTGCTTTTATTCTTGATGCAGCAATTTCAATGGCCAGTAGTGTATATACATGGGTATAGAAAAAGGAGAAAAGAAATGCCGAAAAAAATATTAGGCTCTGAAAGAGTTCGTGAGAGATGGATGTGAAGACCTGGGAAAGAATTTTATAGGAAAATGACAACAATGTCAGGACAAATCCGATTGAGAAGAGCTAGGTTTTGGGGACATGTAATCAGGAACGAAGGAGGATTAGACTTCTACGATCCATCGATTAAGTATTCATTAGAGATGGAGCCCAAGTACAAATGTACAGATGGAGAAGGATGGGGAAGGAGTTCGTCCACCTCCTTTGAATGTGACAAATCCGGCATTTGAGGGGAGCGATTGGGGGAAATCAAGGAAAATCCTAAGGTGTATTCAACCAACTTCCTCCCGTATCCGAGTAAGATGTGTTACGACTGCGGCATCTCGCTCGTTGAATGAAAAAGGTAGCCAGCGGGAAGTCAAGAGGAAAGATGGGAACAATGTGGGTTGTTTAGAAGGATTGGTTATAATTTAGTAAATAATGTGGAAGGAAAAGATAATTTGAGAAGCAGGTATACAGCGAACAACCGTCTGGAGGTTGAAGACAAGAAAGGTTGCACGAAAATACCAGTGGAGCAGACGAGGGAAGAATTTACTGAATATCTCGGAACAATAGCGGCAGAGAAGAACAGAAAGGATGAAGGGCCGTGAAGCAAGAAGAAGAAGAAACATCTGTGATCCACAATTGTCTCACGGTGCTTGTTGCGTCTTTACGTGCCTTCTCGTTTTGACCACATGAAGTTGTATCGTTCAAACACAACATACACGTACTGGGCTGTACACGTCTCAGTAAATGAAATATGGCTCATGTAGTTTAAGGGCTCAGCCGTACAAGTCTGCTTTCATGCCCAGCAACTACAATAGCGGCAGATAGTACGTTGTGTCTGTGACCCTGCAGTAAAATACTCTATGCATAGGCTAATGTTTTCGAAATAATAATGATATATAAAATACATGTGATGACGCTGACTGCATACGGTTTTATAATAGTCATGTTAAGATACAATTTGCTAGTTTGCCCATAGGGCTTCTTTTCTAGTTGTTGTTGTTGTGGTCTTCAGTCCGTAGACTGGTTTGATGCAACTACCCTGTCCTGTGCAAATCTCTTCATCTGAGAATACGTTCGTCACCCTACATCGGTCTCCCTCTACGATTTTTACCCCACACGCTACCTTCTAATGCTAAGTTGACAATTCCTTGATGTCTCAGAATGGTCCAATCAATTTATCCCTTCTTTTAGTCAGGATATGCCAGAAACTCCTTTTCTCCCCGATTCGGTTAAGCACCTCCTCATTAGTTACGTCATCTACCCATCTAATTTTCATCATTCGTCTGTAGCACCATATTTCAAAAGCTTCTATCACCTTTTTATCTGAACTCCTTATCGTCCACGCCGCGGTGGAGTAGCCGAGAGGTCTAACGCGTCTCCCTGCGGAGCGCGCGGTTGCTCGCCCTGGAGGTTCGAGTCCTCCCTGGGGCATGAGTGTGTGTGTGTGTGTGTTGTCCTTATGTTAGTTTACCTAGGTTTAAGTAGTTTGTAAGCTACAGACTGATGACCACGCAGTTTGGTCCGATAGATTTACAAACATAACATAATAACCTTATTGTCCACGTTTCACTCACATACAATGCTACACTCCAGACAAATGCTTTCAAAAGGACTTCCTAACATTTAAATTAATATTGGATGTTAACAAGTTTCGCTTCTTTAGAAACGCTTTTCTCCCCATAGCCATTCTGTATTTTATATCTTCTTTACTTCGGCCATGAGAAATTATCTTACTACCCAAATAACAAAATTCATCCACTACTTTTATTGTCTCATTACCTAAACTAACTCCTTCAGCATCGCCTGATTTTCTGACACTGCATTCCATTACCTTCGCTTTCCTCTTTTTAATGTTTACCTTATACCTTCCTTTCAAGACACTGTCCATTCCATTCAATTGCTGTTCCAGATCTTTTGCGGTCTCTGACAGAATTACTATGTCATCATCAAACCGCAATGTTTTTATTTCTTCTCCCTGCACTAATTCCCTCTCCAAATTTCTCCTTCCATTCCTTCACTGCCTGCTCAATGTACAAATTGAACAACATTGGGGAAAGGCTACAACCCTGTCTTACTCCCTTCCCAACCTCTGCGTCCCTTTCTTGCCCTTCGACTCTAATAACCGCTGTCTGGTTTATGTATAGGTTGAATATAACTCTTCGCTCCCTATATATTACCCATGATACCTTCAGAATTTGGAATAGTGTATTCCAGTCGACATTGTTAAAAGGTTTATCCAAATCGACAAACGCTAAAAATCTAGGTTTCCCTTTCGTTAGCCTATCTTCTAAGATAAGTCGTAATGTGAGTATTGTCTCCCGTGTTCTTACATTTCTCCTAAATTCAAACTGATCTTCCCCGAGGTCGGATTCCACAAGTCCTTCCATTCGTCTGTAAATAATTCGTGTTGGTATTTTGCAACCATGACTTTTTAAACTGATAGTTCTGTAATTGTCACATTTGTCTGCACCTGCTTTCTTTATAATTGGAATTATGCTATTCTTCTTGAAGTCGGGGGGTATTTTCCCTGTCTCATACATCTTGCATATATCTTCTAGTACTGAAAATGTTTACTCAGTCACTGAAATCGATATGCAGTAATTCAAAGTAATAAAGATTCATGCACTCAAAGCTGTTTCCTGCATTATATATAATAAAAAAGTTTAATTCTACCATTTGCAAATGATGTAGGCAACGTCAGATAAGTCAGGTGAATAACATTTATTCAAACACAAGATGTATCTTTTCGAAGTGGTTCTACACGAGTAAAAGTATCAATTTAGAAATAAACCTTTTAAAATTACTTGAACAGATGCTTTAATGCGCTATGAAAATAGTAGCAATCTCCCCAACTAAGTAATCATCGACGACGCTCAGATACTAAGTCAATTTCGCCATCACACAACACGAAATAATCGTCACTCAAAATAGTCCAAGTCTTTGTCCGACAAACAACATATCAACACTCGTAAATTCTAGTGTGGAATCACATACACTGTTCAAATTGTGAAATTGAATAAAAAAAGTAACAGTTCTTAAATCGACAAAGTAGCCGCTTACTGCGCAAAACTTGCAGGTCATTCTTGTTCCAAGACGAGACATAAGGTTCTCGTCCAGTCCCCAAAAAGCTCTCCACCCGCACCGTTGAAGTACAGCAGTCTTGTGCCCCAGCCACACTATCACTAGCAAATCGCCTTCCCTCCAAAAGTAGCAGTGTTCTCAACAGAACACATTTCTTTTGAATTTAACCAATTCCACACTAACTTAACGTTTTACAATATTAAATAGGAAAGTTATAAAATTTCGTCACCTTCTGAGTATAAACAGAACAAATAATGTGTGCAATAAACAAACAAGCCAGCCTCCGTGCGCCTGACAGTTCTCACTACGCAATATATACGTAAATTCACTGGCAAAACAGACAATTAATTATTGTGAATGTCTGTTCGGTGTACGTTTATCACATCTGAACCACAAGACATAAAGAGCTAAATGTTTGTACAGTTACTAATGTCTATCCGGGGAAGGCTTTAGGCACGATTTTATGGCGATCGGATAGATATTTATCTATATATATATTAATGTGAATGTCTCTTCGGTGTATGCTTATCGCGTCCGAACGACAAGACGCCGAGACTTAAATATTTGTACAGTTACTAATTTCTACCTCAGGAACGTTTTAGGCACGGTTTTATAGCTATCTGATAAATATTTAGTAATTTAAAGATCGTAACGCGAAATTCGGAACCATAATTACTATTTGGAAATTATATTTACTCTTTGAAAATGGTTTTATTGGTTGATTGTTGCTTGAGGGTTGATAATGACAAAAGGGAGGAGTATATTGGGATGGAAAGTTATCGGTGTACATAAAATTCTACGTGTGTGAGTGTGTGTGTGTGTGTTAATATTTCGCTCTGCAGCGAAAACTCCAGAACGCAAACGAATGGTCTGAGTGTAATTGTTACCCGAAGTCTCCCGTTGTACACCATAGCAGTTCCATGCCGATAGCTATAAGTGGGTGGAAGATGTTTTTGAAAGTCGTCAAATTATTAAAAAAATTTGGGCTGAAGGCCAGCGATGACGTTTGCGACTCTATAGCAAGGAGGTTTCATACAGCGAAACGTGATGCCACAGACCATATCTTTGGTCTATGCGTGCCACAATGTCTTCAGCTCTTTCTGTGTAAGGATAAGCATACGAATAAGGAAATATAAGAATAAATAAATAGCACACTACTGAAAGATAGCGTATCGATCATAATCAACCAACACGCGAGCGGAGTCGCGGGTTTAAGCTAGTAGATATATAAACATGAGGATAAAAGCTGCATATCATGCTTCTTGCAACTGCTAAGTTACTGTGGAGTAAATTATGATCTTTCTGTATTTCATAGTATATTATTATAAAAAGTGTAAGAAATCCTTAAATTAATAGATAAACATTTGTTGTTTTAAAGATGATAGCTTGAGGAAATCAAATGACGTATTCAGAAGTTGGTAATTGGTATCTATAATCAAATACTGTGCAAATTAACTTCTATATTTTTCAATGTATTTAAAATATTATTAGTTAACGAGATGCGCATATTTTTTCTACGTTCATACTGTATTTGGATTTGCTATATGTCAATAGGGTGGATTATTATTAAGTGTTTAATTCGCAAGTATGGACATCTTCCAACATACTTCCGTTCTCCATACTGACCGCCATCTTTGCATACGCGGTGACCGGGTCCGTCCATTGACCAACGTTAAGGGGAGTTGGATTGCCCTGTCCCGACAATGTTAAATTTAGTGACTTGGCTTCCCTTTATTTCAGGATCCACTGTAGCCATTGATATGAAACTTTTCCAGGACATTAAACTGTATATTCTGATTTACTGAACGGCAAGAATTGCATTTCAGCCACTGCTTTCGGAAATGCAACTTTCTAATTACACTGTTAATATTTTGTGTACTTTTTTGTACTTTATCCTAAATAAATTTAACTATAGAGAACATAATGTTCTTTTGATTCAGTAGACTCAGGATATGTATGTCATTACTCACTGAAAATTTGAATACTCCACTCGAAGTGGTCTCTGACAAGGAGAGGACGCCTACGCATCATCGCCGAATTTATGGTACATGCAGGGCGTAGTGAGACACGAAAGTGCCCCAAGTGGGAACTCCAGATGGCCAAGCGTTTAGAAAATAAGACAAGTGTGATACGGATCTATCACCATATGCATCTTAGCAACTGTCCCTGTGAAGGCGTTTTTAGGAAGCGGTGTTTGTCTCAGCGGTAAAAGATCGAATTCGTATTGAGAAGGTCGCGGGTTCAACTCCACCCGACGCAGATTTTTTTCTGCTTCTTGGCAATGCGTAAACCTACATATTCTTCCCGTATGGGTCGTGAGGACAAGATTAGATTAATTACAGCACACACGGAGGCATTTAAACAATCATTCTTCCCACTTTAAATACGTGAATAGAATGGGAAGAAAACCTAATAACTGGTACAGTGGGACGTACCCTATGCCATGCACTTCAAAGTGGTTTGCAGAGTATTGATATAGATGTAGATGTAGAGTGACGTCACAATTAAACGCAGCATCATATAGGTTATTTTATTAATGTACAGAAGCAAAACGGAAGGGGCATATGATGAAATTCGGGACTACAGACATTTAAAAAGGCACATATAAATACAAAATAACATATGATGTTGCGGTTAATTGTGAAGTCAGTAGTGTACGCATTGTCAAGGAGCAAAAAAATATTTACTGGCGGGCTTTTTTCCCCCACATCTTTTCACAGTTAAATATTTGTTACAGCGAGGAGTATAAAAGTCATTTACTCTCAAAATCTCGACACATTTCCTAAAACGTCCAAAGATATGTGGTGGCAAGTAACATACAAAATTCGTTGTTGTTCCCGTATCTGTTAATAAAAAAAAGGTTCGGTTTTAAAAAGTTGCTTGCAGTCGGTGTCGAACCCAATACCTTCGACTGCCCAACGCGATGCCGATAACCACATGGCTATTATTAATAGGTGGAGAATAGTGACTTCATCATTATTCATGATCGGATTTTCTAAATGGTTGTGCAGTTGATGCGTCTTTAATTTGTATGGTATTTTACCAGATATGACGTGCTTCTGATTATGAGGGGCGGATGATGCCTAAATGGAGGATTTGCCTATGCGCAGAGCGAGGTACGCAATAACTCTACTGTCTTTGCTTGGGACCATTCGTGCGTAACCGTCAGAGCTCGAGTAGCCAGGAGCTGGCGTCTCTACCAGCTCCAACGCCATTGTTAAAACCCGCGTTTCCCCTCGCCCTTCCCTGCCGCGGTAGCACCCATATGCTACCTCCAGGGAATTCAGAATTTGAACCTCAGCTGCGCATGCGCATTGCAACGCTGAGGTCACTGCCACCTGTATTAAGCAGTCCCGCTACGACTCGTACACGTGCTGTTTCAGCGACGTAAAACGTTTCTCATGCGATGAAAATACTTTGAATGTGCATATAAAATTATTATTATTATTATTTTCTTGTCCAAGTCAAATACAGTTATATAAAATATACACACAGATTTTACAAACAAATATACATTTTTAAATTTACTTTGAAGCCCAGTATTCTGCAGTCTTGACTCCTCGAATACTTGCACAGACCAGGTCGTCCATCGTACAGGCTTCGGGCAGTTTTGGTCAAACCAGTAGGTGATCAGAGTCTTGTATTTCACCACATTCACAGTTATCATTTCCAGTGATGTACCCCCACCGTAGCAGGTTTTGCTTTTTGCGTGTCACTCCAGTTCGTAGCCTGTTCAAGGTCTTCCATGTCTGGTATGGTAGATGGTATCCAGATGCAGGTTCTTCTTGAAGGCACTGTAATTGTCTTCCAGATGTGTTTCGCCATAATTCTATTCGGCAGGCAAAAGGTTCTGAGGTGATCGCTTTTGTTGTTCTAAGGAAACTCTTTCTCGATTTAAGCCTGGGAGAAGGTGTTTCACTTCCAAACATGGGATGTCTGGGGTCGTCTTTTTGTTTCTTCTTTTCGACTTCTGCTACTGTTCTTCTTCTAACTCCTGGGGGCGCTACATCTGAAAGATGGTAAAGTTTATCCACAGGAGTCGGCCGCAGACAGCCCGTTATAATGCGCCCTGTCTCGTTAAAGGCTCGTTTGTCAAACCACTTCATAAAAAAGGTGATACATTAGATGTCAACAACTACCGCCCAATCTCACTTCTGACTGCTCTATCAAAAATTCTTAAAAAAGTAATGTATTCCAGAGTAACTTCATATATTAATAAAAATAAAGTTCTAACAAAATGTCAGTTTGGTTTCCAGAAAGGCTTTTCAACAGAAAATGCAATACACATTTTCACTAATGAAATATTAAATGCTCTGGATAACCGTAAATCACCCGTTGGGATTTTTTGTGATCTATCAAAGGCCTTTGATTGTTTTAACCATGGAATTCTTCTAGATAAGCTTAAGTACTGTGGTATGAGTGGGAAAGTGCACAAATGGTTTAAATCATACCTAACTGGAAGAATTCAGAAAGTTGATATAAGTAATTCACATAATATACAAAAAACAGCCGAGTCCTCAAACTGGGGAACTATCAAGCATGGGGTGCCACAGGGTTCGGTACTGGGACCTTTGCTGTTCTTAATATATATTAATGATTTGCCTTTCTATATTCATAAAGATGCCAAGCTAGTTCTCTTTGCTGATGATACAAGTATCGTTATCACACCCGAATCACAGGAATTAACTGATGAAATTGTCAATGAAGTATTTCAGAGAATAATTAGGTGGTTCTCTGTAAATGGACTCTCTTTAAATTTTGAAAAACACAGTATATTCAGTTTCACACAATAAATGGCATCACACCATTAATTAATATTGACTTCAACCAGAAATCTATAGCTAAGGTAGACTATTCAAAATTTTTAGGTTTATGCATTGATGGGGGGTTGAATTGGAAGAAACACATTGAAGATCTGCTGAAACGTTTGAGCTCAGCTACTTATGCTATTAGGGTGATTGCAAACTTTGGTGATGTACAACTCAGTAAACTAGCATACTATGCCTATTTTCATTCTCTGCTTTCTTATGGCATCATATTCTGGGGCAATTCATCATTTAGTAAGAAAGTATTCATTGCCCAAAAGCGGGTCATGAGAATAATTGCTGGAGCCCACCCAAGATCATCCTGCAGACATTTGTTTAAGGATCTAGCAATCTTCACAGTAGCTTCACAATATATATATTCACTTATGAAATTTGTTATTAACAATCCAACTGAATTCAAATGTAACAGCAGTGTGCATAGCTACAACACTACGAGAAAGGGTGACATACACTATTCAAGGTTAAATTTAGCTCTGTCACAGAAAGGGGTTAATTATTCTGCCACAAAAGTCTTTGGTCACTTACCAAGTAGTATCAAAATTCTGACTGATAGCCAACTAGCATTTAAAAATAAATTAAGAGAATTTCTGAATGGCAATTCCTTCTAAACATTAGATGAATTTCTAGATAAAAGTTAGTACTTTAGGAAAAACTTAAAAAATATAAAAAAAATAAAAAAAATTTAAAAAAATAAAAACAAAAACAAAATTTTTTTTTAAATTCAAATATTGTGTGTCATGTAATATTACGTATAGACACACTTCATTTAACTGACACGTTCCACATCATTACGAAGTGTCGTATTCATGAACTATGGAACAAGTATTAATCTAATCTAATCTAATCTAATCTAACCTGGCTGGTGCGTGCGAAGTTCCGCCAGACAGGTGCTGCGTCTTCTGCTGTGGAGTAAAACAGAAGTGATATCTGGCGTTCCACGGGGAAGCGTTATAGGTCCCCTACTCTTCCTCGTGTTTATAAACGATTTAGGAGACAATCTGAATAGCTCGAAAAAATTGTGCGAAAATTGGCAATTGACACTAAATAAAGAAAAGTGCGAAGTAATACACATGACCACTAAAAGAAATCCGCTGAACTTCAATTACGCGATAAATCAGTCAAACCTTAAGTTCGTAAATTCTACCAAATACCTAGGAGTTACAATTACGAACAACTTAGACTGGAAAGAACACATAGAAAATATTGTGGGGAAGGCGAACCAAAGGTTACGTTTCATCGGCAGAACGCTTCGAAGATGCATCAGCTCCACCAAAGAGACTGCCTATATCACACTTGTACGTCCTCTCCTGGAGTACTGTTGCCCCTTGTGGGACCCTCAGCAGGTGGGACTGACGGAAGATATTGAGAAGGTTCAGAGAAGGACAGCTCGTTTTCTTTTATCACTTTATGGGGAGGAAAGTGTCACGGAAATGTTGCACGAATTGGGGTGGAAATCATTAAAAGAAAGACGTTATTCATTGCGGCGTGATCTGTTTGCGAAGTTTCAATCGCCGACTTTTACTTCTGAATGTGAAAATATTTCGCTAGCACCCACCTACTTAGGGAGACATGACCATCCCAATAAAATAAGAGAAATCAGTTCGAAAACGGAACGATTTAGGTGTTCTTTCTTTCCGCGCACTATTAGAGAATGTAACGGTAGAGAAAAGTTATGAAAGTGTTTAATGAACCCTGTGCCAGGCACTTAAATGTGATTTGCAGAGTATCTATGTAGATGTAGATGTAGATGAGAAGCAAAGAGCTAGAGCAGAAGTAGGACATAGGGTTGTGCGCCCCATGTGCTGTTTTTGAGTTTCCGTATAATATTATTGCGCTTGCGCTTGAGCTTCGTGTTCTCAGAGTGATATTTAAAAGTGATTGTGCGGTCCAGTGTACAAGCAGAACCTCTCCCTAAGGACCACGACTAGACCTGAAAATTTAGTTTATTAAAATATTTGACTTTTTTCCCTCCGGCCGTCTTAGTTTCGTAACCGACGGAGCCGTCGGCTCCCCTTGCTGACTCGACGATCGTCTTCCCCCCTTGCTCGCTTCGTGTCGTTGTCGTGGGGAGCGCAGTTCCTACCACTCAGCGATACTCTGCTACCAATCGGGGAAGACCACGTTGCTTCACGTGGAGAGTCTGCCAGGCCGCGACGATTTCTGGGACGGAGGCACGCTCTCTTCCGATCGGGCCACCGTCGTGAAAAGACGTTCTCTTGCTAGCTCCGGGTCTCACCCCGTAGGTCGCGGGTCACCGTGGTCCCTGGGACGGGTTCCACTCACTGTTGCACACCCCCGGTAGCCTTCTGTAGTAACAAGTAAATAAACTTCATGGTTTGATTAAACAAAATTTTCCTGCATTTCTCTCTGCCACCCGAACCGCCCACGTCTCACCGCCAGCCATATCCTGACACTTGAACACCAGATTTATACCCAGGTACTTGGGACATGCAAAGTGTCGCAATTGTTTCCCTTTCCAGAGTGGTCCTAACGTTGTCAGATCCTTCAACCACCACGACAATAACAAATACAACCGGCTTTTTTCAAAGCCAGCTCTGACTGCATATAAAATGAATTGATAGAATAACTAAACGAAGAGTGATAGTTTAAAAGCACTTTTTCTTTGATTTATTTACTTAGTTTTTTCACGACGCTGCCACTGACAAGAAAAGTACTCGGGCTCGAACAAACACAAATATACGAAAATCGTGTGAGAGATAATGTAGCGGTCCCTTATCGCACTAATGATACTCTCGCTTCTGCAGAACCTTGCAGTCGCCCGTAAGAGGCCTCTCCGTGTGCCATGACGCATTGCACATTGACCTCCGGTACGCCAGTCTGGACCAGTAGGGACAGTGCGGTGTGCCTCTGAAGTTGCGTATTGTGATGTTATTTGTGTGGTGAGGTGTCAGATGGGTCGGCGATTGGTAATCAATCCTGGTAATGTACTACGATTGGTTGAGATGAAATTCCGAAGAGCCCTTCTTCGTGAATACTGTCTTGGTGTAGAAGATGAATCATTCACATGTTTTCTGGTACCTATTATAGTGTAGAAATATGAGCATAGATTAGAAACACAATAATAGATACCAGGTAACATGCGAATGATTCATCTCGTACAACAATACCATCTTCACGAAGAAGGTTTCTTCGTAACTTCGTCTCAACCAGTCACACAATATTAGCAGGATTGATTAGCAATCGTCGCCCCATCCGACGCTTCACTACTTAAATAACGTCACAAAACGCAACTTCAGAGGCACACTGCATCGTCACTACTGGTGTACAGGCAGCTCAATGTACAAATCGACATGGCACACGCAGAGGCCTCTAATGGGCGACTGCAGAGTTTTGCAGATTCGGGAGTATCACTAGTGCAATAAGGGACGCTTACATTATCTATCATACGATTTTGGTGTATTTCTGATTGTTCGAGTCCAAGTACTTTCCTTGTGAGCACAGGTCAGGAACTGCACTCAAGCAGTCAGAAAAACAGCAGCACGGACAATCGTAAAAGCTGTGCAGTACTGGTCTGTGACGTCACGCCTCCCGGCAAACGCGCGGGAACACTTCAGAGCGATGTGGCGGAATTTACTCGCCTCCAAGTGCCGCTAAAAGGCAGCTGCTTGCCCCCGTCAGCAGCAGAGCGCAATGTTGTACGGCCGTAACTGCCCTCTCACAGCTTATTCGCCCAGAATTGAGGCGGCTATTTTACGAAAGTCGGACCATCGCTGGTATTTGACGTGCCGCAGTAAACGCGGCGCCGGCGCAGTAGCTCTAAACGAAACAGCTGCGTTTCGTCCTGATGACGTGGCCAAATGTGCTGTGCGAAACGCCCTGCGGGACCAACTGCGGAAACGCTAAGACTTGAGGGCGCGTCCACTGGAGTGTAACGTGCGCTCAGAGCTGAATGCGCGGTGAATTGTCCTCTGTTATTGTGCGTCAGAGGCAGCCCTCGCTAGGTGTGTGAGTGAAAACTAGAAAGAAGAGGAAGTAAGTTACGGTTTAATGTCCTCTCTGTAGCGTACTCACACTGCTTTGGTTAAGCAATGGGAAAGAAATCGTCTGTGCACTCTGAAAGGAACTATACCGCCATTTGCCTGGAGTGGTTTAGGGAAAAATGCCCAAATCTGGAGGGCTCGATGTAGATTAGAGCCGCCAACCGTACTACTGTACTACGGTTGTAGAATCAGGAGTGGGGTGCTTGGTGGAACGAATTTCACGTCAACTAGTATGTCATAGATGTTATGTGACGTCGGTACTTCTAAAATTTCTACATTTTCCACCTTCAACAAAACTTCCTTTCCTCTTCTCCTTTCCCGCAGTCTTTTTGTACTAGCAACTACTTTGCATACAGACTACTCGTAGTATTTCATTTTTAAAATGGATTTCTTTATTTATTTAATAGGTCATTTGAGGAACATTACCTACGAAATATGCTAAGTGCGTCTATTTTCGTGAATAAAAATGCACTTTTATAAATAACTTTTCAGTTTTTTAAAGTTTTGGAAGTGATCAACAACAATATATTAGTACTATGGTAAGGTCAAGTATTATATGGCACAAAGAATATACCTATAACATTAACTAACAGTCAACCCCACCCCCCCTCTCAACCAAGTTCTCACGCGCATATACGCATTTTCGTCTTCCGTGCTGGGCGAGTGGGCGAGTTCAATCCTATGTTTCGGAGGGGCGGCCGCCTCAGTTGCATCGAAAATTAAGCCAGTCCAGTCAACCTCACACTTATTACAGAAATTGATTTTGTATTAACAAATGAAATAGAAGAAATTTTTGATCTTAACGCTAGCGACATTGATGACAATAGGTTCAGATCGTTACATTGTGACGTTTTGTAGCTAATTAATTCTATATGGGTTCGTTACTTTACAGTGTTAGTGTCGCTCATACGACGTTATTCTCAACATTCTAACCCGCGAGCTGTCAACAGTATAATGCAGGCTAGAGAAAATGGTTGATGCATAATTTCTCTCATATAAATGCAAACAATGTTAAGTTTTGAGTTCTCTTTACTTCTTTACACTATGGAATGAGGGTTATATTTAGACACTGCTGAATACCTTAAAACAGAAAATGTGTGGCAGTGAACTATGAAACTACAGCTGAGCTGCATCTCAGCTCGAAATGACGGAAATTGGCAGAAGGAAAAGACGCGATTGTGCACGCTCTCGCGTCCTCTCGCTGTTCCCCGTCAGTCTGCGGAAAAGGAGCGGACGAACTAAGAGGCGAGGGATCTGCGAACTAGTTCGCGTAGTTCGCCTGTGGGAGCGCTCTTACGAACTAGTTTGTTCGCGAACTACACAAGACTAGTCAGTATAACAGACATATGTACTCTTACAATTTTGAACATTGCCTTATATGCAGCAACTGCATGTAAAATAATTTTGACAAATAGCAGACCCACAAGTTGCATTAAAATAATTACAAAAAAAAATATAGATTTCGACCACACTACGGAGGCCATCATCAGAAATGAAAAATTACCACATGCGACTTTTACAGAAGTGAGGAATGCTCCTGTTGTATAAAGGATTTAAAAACAATATGCTAGTTACTGGCTATCAGTCTGAACAAATAAAATGTTTTAACATACTGGAAAGCCGCTAAGCAGCTGCCGATGTGCCAGAAGATCAAGGCGGCATCATATGTTATTGAGAGATTTTTCTATGTTAAAACTACCAAGAAATAAATTACGATTTATGAAATACTAGCTGAAAACCCGGAGTTGCTCGGGTATTTACTTAATTATTCCTGCCATTTTTCGGGTATATATTCATTTGTAGAAGTGCTGTATGTCTGTAAAATTTCTTGGGAATACAATTTGTAGTAAAGAAGTAATAGATGAAATTTGGTGCGTGATGGGGCGGTTTTCCATGAACGCTACTGTTTATGTGCTCATATAGCATCGACTACGTGTCGTACTGTGATACAATTTAGAAGGTACACTCAACTGTATGTGTATATACTGTCTGAAAAAATTCCTGAGGCTACAATTTGTAGTGTAGAAATTATAAATTGTAACGTCATACCGACTTGCGGAGTTTTAGTCCATGAACAGCGGAACGTTAATGTTTATGTGATCATATCTCATGAACTACATGTCGTACTGTGATACAATTTCGAAGGTACATTCAACTATTTGTGTGTATACTGTCTGTCAAATTTCCTGTCGCTACAATTTGTAGTGTCCAAATTATAAATTGTTACGTCATACCGAATGCCGTAACTTTACTCCATAAACAGCGGAAAAGTAGTAAGCGAGAAATTTGTTTTCCTTTCATCATTTTACTATGGTTGCCAGCGAGAAAACGTTTAATTAAGTTATGTTTAAAGTTTATTGCAAGTCGCTAAGTACTGTCATTCGCATACAGTGTATTTCGAAAGTCTCGCCGCAGTATATGGCATTTTTTGCGATTTCTATTTGTTATGAAGTAATATCTTTTGAACCATGTGCCGTATGTGATTCTTAACCATGCAGCAATTGTTACCTCACGCTAAGGAATGTGTGTACCAAATTTGGTTGAAATCGGTCGAATAGTTTAGGAGAAAATGAGCAGCATTGTCGCAAAATGCTACAGTTTTTCGCTCATCTCACTGTTCTTGACGTCATATCTCGTGAACTATAAATCGTATGTGATTCTTACACTTACGGCGACCGTCATCATGGATTGAAGCTTACGTGTACAAAATTTCATAAAGATTGGTACAAAACTGTAGATTTGTATGCAACGCGTACACACATAGGGACACTCTGCTTTATATATTAGATTAATTTAGAAAGTTTTATGCCTGCAGTCACTGACTATCTAGGTATCAATTAATCGTGCACATTTCTTAAAAAACTGGTGCACTTTTCCACGGAAAACGATATGATACAACATTTTGCTAGAAAAAGAATTAAAATATGGGCTATCAAAGCCAAAAGCATCACAACATTCCAATGCGAGTCCAGTGCGCTACCCTCAAGCCACGGTGGAGAGGCCGAGTTCTCTAATGCGCCTTGCTTGGGAGCGCGCGGCTGCTCGCCGACGGAGGTTCCAATCCTGCCTTTGGCATGGGTGTGTATGTGTGTGTTTGTCCTTATGTTAGTTTAACTTAGTTTCAGTAGTTTGTAAGCCTAGAGACTGATGACCAGAGTTGTTACGTCCCATAGATCTACATTTGAACGTTTTATTTTCTACCCACAATGCCACCTCTCTCCTTTCTTTTGAAACATCGGAAGTTGAGGTAGGCGTCAGTGGTCATTGCTTCCTCCATGTTGATCCACGCACTTGTTTGTGGCATAGTAGCGGGACGTAACAGAACATCTTATTCCTTTGTGGCGCTGCAGTCCAGGGTGAACCTTGGCCTTCCCAACGAGCTTCCGCCATCCATCGCGGTCACATGCTACCCTCCTCCAGTTTTTGAAGCCCAACTTCTTCTTCCACTCCATCCAGCCATCTTGCTCGAGGTCTACTTCGTCCACTTTGTCCGTCTGGATTTCCAAAAAGAATCTTCTTTGTCACCTCAGACTCCTCCATTCTTGCCACATGACCTGCCCATCTTATCCTTCCTGATCGTATGATATTTGTTACAGGAGCATCGGCATATATAGTGTACAATTATGCATTGTACCTTTTCCTCCATTGTTCTCTATCATACACAGGGCCAATTATTCTCCTCAAAACTTTCCTCTTAAATCCGTCGAGCAGCCTTGCATCAGTTTCCGTCAAGGGCCATGTTTCTGAAGCACAAGTCTAACTAGAGTTTTATAAATTGTGAATTTTGTTGAGCGGCTGAGGAGTCTTGACTGGAATATATTACCCAAGGCAAAATATGCCTTGTTTGCTGATATCAGGCTGATCTTAATTTCTGTTGAGGTGTCATTAAAGCAAGTGACTGTTGAACCAAGATACTTGAAGGTATCAACTCTTTCGAATGTGTTTCCACCCGCACTGAAAGTTGACGGCTTATTGGGTTGATATGCTTTCCCACAGGCCATGTATTTAGTTTTATCTTCATTAATAATAACACCCAATTTCTTACTTGCTTGTCTTAAGGCTGTGAAAGCATCTTTCAGTGCTGGTACTGTCCGCGCTACGATATCTATATCATCTGCATATGCTAATATCTGCAGAGATTTGTAGAAAATGGTACCCTTGGTCTGTAGGTCTGCTTCCCTCATCACCTTCTCGAGAGCTACATTAAACAATAAGCATGCTAATGCATCTCCTTGACGTAGCCCATTTTTTAATTTCCAAGGGGTCTGAGTAATTTCCTTGAACTCGAATGCCGCTTCTTACATCAGACATCATCATTTTAACCATTCTCAGAAGCTTACCATGTATTCCCTGTAAGGCATGAAACAACTGGTTTATATTTATGTTATCGTATGCAGACTTAAAGTCAATAAAGAGGTGAAGTGTTCCAATTCTGCATTCAACAGTTTTCTCCAAATTTTGGCGCATGTTGAAAATTTGGTCTGTTGTTGACCTTCCTCGTTGAAATCCATTTGGTACATTCCAATATCTTTATCCACCTTGAAAGACGACCATCTGTCGTCTTCCATTTATTTTTGTATATTTCTGTAAAGTTATAATTTATTTAATGTCGCTAGACTAACATTTTGATAAAACTTGAACCCCACTCTTTTCAAGGCTTGAGAAATAGCATTTTTATTTCATGCGTTAAAATATTAGTTAATATTGCTAGGTTTCTTGTTTTGTTATGTTAATAATTTGCTATTATATTAATTAATGTTGCATAAGTACGGCTTCTCCGCTACGCCACTGTCCCTCTGTGAATGTGCAGTTGTTGTACTTTTAAGTGAGCGTAAGAATCTATGGCTGTTTGAATGGGGGAGTGATAGCTTGCTTTGCGTCGTTCTCTCTGGCTCAGAGTCGATAGCTGCTGAGGTGACCAAAGAGGTTTCCACACCCTCTGGTTGCGAGCTAGTTAGCGAACCTACTCCAGCGCGAGTGTACTCGCTCTCCATCCCCACCACCGCTTTTTCTTAGATTTTCCGGCTTCCAGTCGCTTCCCGCGCCCCAGTGGCCGATCGCCGATTCATTCTGGGCTGGTCATCTGGTGAGGTAAGGTTGGTTCTGCTCTTGTTTTTTGTTTTTTTTTTTTTTTTTTTTTGGTGGGGGGGGGGGACTTAACTACGAGGTTATCAGTCCCTAAACGTACAAACTACTTATGAACTAGCTAACACTAAGGACGGCACAAATATCCATGCCCGAGGGGGGATTCGAACCGTAGTGGCTGTGCAGACAGTGACTGGCACGCCTCAGTCTCCTCGGCCACTGCGGCCGGCATGCTCTTGTTTCTGGAGATGATAGCGCTTAATTGACTAGCACATTTAACTTAGATTCGTGAACTTAGAATATTTTCACCGATTGTGTGCGGAAATGTGTTCTTGTTTTCAGTGATTTCCAATAGATAAACGTGGTGTGTGTGATTCTAGTTGCAGTTTGATAATGGCTTGAAACCTTTTGTGATCATGTGGGGGTACATGAACTCTGTGTAATTACTTTCTAGCTTTGTGGGTTTCGATTTCTAATAGGTGATATGTTCAGTTTTGTACAGTGCATGTAAACATCTTCTCATCGTTTCCTTCCATGAGTTATATGTGTGACACGTGGTAGTTTCATAGAACAAAGCCTTCAGCTTCCACTGTAGTTTCTTCCGTGGCCATCAGGAAATAACTATGGGGTATCCTTCTGATTTCCACTAACATTTCGGGATCGTCTCTCCCCGCCTGTTTTAATTTCGGCGTTTCTTCTCCGACTTGTATTATGCTCTCTTTCTTTCTCAATAATTCTCTCTGAGCCTTGTACAAACACCTTCAATGGCTTATTAATGTTATTCTAAACATTTCTATGTGTTGCATGCTTTAATTCTTATTCTTATTTTTCCGACTTTGTAATTATTTCATTTTCGTGGTTTTCCTGAGACAGAACCTCACCCGTCTCTGTGATCGCCCCCTATCGCGTGCAGCTGTATTTCATACGCTTCCTTATATAATTCTAAGCAAATCTATGGGTTGCATGCTGTAGTTAATTTTCTTTATTTTTCTGAATCTGAATTTATTCAATTTTATCCGTTTTGCGGAACCACGTGGGTCCGAGTTCCGTCTTCCGGGGTTTGCAGCTAGTCGCCTGAGTTCACTCCACTTCTCATATAAAACCGGTACCTAGATCGATTTCTAACAGACTGCAATTTAAGAATCCACCGTGATTTAGTATAATGAATCCGATTTTCAACCACTTCACCTTCAATGGAGTTCGTTCACGTAACGTAGCCCTGTGTCGCCGTTAGCGTGTTTGCTCGCGGTGCAATCAGATGTAACTTAACTTGGTTACACACGCGCACTATCTCAAAACAGGTACGACAGACCAGAGCCAGCTTCAAAGTGTTTGTGTATATTGTGTTTTGTGCTACCTCCGACTTGCAACTTGTGATCAGGCTTTTGCAAGGCTCGAGTCAGCTCTCCTTTGACCTCCTTCTCTTCCCCTCTCCGTCGTTGCCGTAACTTCAGCGTCACTCAGCGTACTTTTCGTATAGTAGTATTTGTTTTGTTTTGGCGTGGCTCCACTTGTAAATAGTAGTTGTTTGTGTGATGCTTTCACTATTGTACTTGTTATTTGTTCCGTCTTTGGCCGTCTTTTTCTCTTTGTGTTTGTTATTGTTGAATAAACAGTTATCGTTTTCAGGCGTTGTTGTTTTTCCTGTAAAACGCAGGACGTAACACTTCCATTGTTGGTGGTCGGTTGTAAGCTGCCCCAAACAACCTGACTATTAATGATGGGGTGATAAAACGACCTGGGTTGCTTGCCAAACACGTTTATATCTCTTGGGCATAGGTTTTCAAAGGCCCCATAAATGCGACATCAGGTGATTGCATTTTATGCATTGAGTGAGGTGGCAAACATACAATATTAACATTGTTTTCACGTGCTTTATCTAAGACATCGAGATTCTTCCTGTGTGAATAATGCCCATCAAGAATCAAAATGACACGGTCATTTGAAGATGGCTTTACATGGCTCAAAAAATGATGAAACCACTTACTAAAAATGTGACTTTTATCCAGCCTCTTGGATGATAAGCTGATATTGATTCTGTAGGTGCAACGTCCATCAATTCCTGCTTCATATTCTTCGTTGGTAAGACGATTAGTTGTGCAACATAAGTGGCAGCTGCGTTCATAAACGTCACAATCATGATGAGATTTCCTCTTTCTGGCGAAGTCAAGGCAGCAACTTGACTCTTAACAATAACCGTGCAGTGTTTGTGCTGCACAGACGTCACCCCAGTTGCGTCAACATTAAAGACTCGATATGGGTTACGGTGGACTTTAGATAACACAGATTCGTAAACATCAAAAAATCTCCCCACATTTTCTGCAATAAAAGCTTTCACTCTTGCTACTGCAAGATCCTGAGTAGTTCTCATTGATAAAATATGATTTTTCTTAAGGAAAGCACAGAGCCATTTCTTTCCTGCTGAAGCCTTTTCTGCATTGAAGAGATTCTTCAACTTATTCCGGACAGCTAACTGGAAGGCCATGCTTCGTGTATCCTTACATTTAAGAGCATAATATCGCTCCTCCATTGCAAGGCAGTATTTCACAAGATCATCTTCCAGTTGAGATGGGAGAACAGGCCTACTGCCAAGATGAACACCAAGCAGCTCCTCAGGTGTACGAGTTTTCTCCTTGACACACCTTTGCAAACAACGTTTTGGTACATCAAAAAATTTTGATGCGTATCGCATGTTTCCCTTTTAGGTGCAAATGCCTTCTACAAAGAATAAATACAATAATCAGACAGACTTCTTAAAGGACTTCAACTTTTATTATTTTATTTGTTAGATTATTTTTATAAGTACTGTGAGTGGAGTACTTTGAATTTGATTATACTATGAATATTGATTAACGTCTGAACAAAATACTGCCCTGAAAGAAATGTCCAGAAAACATTACAATTTCTCATCATAAAACTAGTCAAAGTAATACCTGTTTATGATAATTTAATCGAATTCAAATAAACGCAGTTGTCAATATTTTACTACAATAAATGATAAAATATTGTTATCTTATGATAGTATTGTATAAATTACATATAACAAATCGTGAGAGAATGAATATACGATAGGTATCGTAGTATGCGTTAGGGGTGGCGGTTATCGCTGAAACAACCGGTTTTCGGTTATACCGGTTCTTTTCATCTCCAGTTTAACCGCACCGTAAAAATTGCTTAAGACAACCGGTTTTTTTAAATAACCGGTTTTCGGTTTTTATTGCTATTATTTCCAGTATAGTTCGACCGAAACATATTTTGTGGCCGAAACAGAAACCGTAATTGAATTTTCGGTTCTTCTAGTTTCGGCCGAAACGGAAATTTACGAAATTTGGTTGAAATTTAGGTAAATTTACGTTATACGACAAATCACTAGTCTTTCCATATTTTGCAAGATCCCCTCCCAATACTACGCTTTCTTGAGTGTGTGTAAGCCTAGCCAGGAGTCCGTAGAAGACGATATACGAAGCATACAGATTTACTGGCCTATTCCATCCGGCAGCTGCGAATATTGAGCCAATCACTCCGTAGGTTGGACTTGTGAGGCAGCGCATACGAATATCTCGTTATATACACAATATATTTAAGTTACAGTCAGTAAGTGCAATTCAATCAGTGCTGCAGAAGTATTTCGAAAAATAAAGTCACAGATCCGACTAACAGTATGATTGTTGTCAGTGTAAATATGCGCAAATTGAGCTAGGAAAGCTCTGTACCACATGATCAAAGAATGTTCAAATGGGTGTGAGTTCTTATGAGATCTAACTGCTTAGTTCATCAATCCCTAAACTTAAAAACTACTTAATCTAACTTAAACTAACTTACGCTAAGGACAACATACACACCCATGACCGATGGAGCAGGGAGGACTCGAACCTCCGACTGGAGCAGCCACGCAGTCCGTAACATGGAGCCTCAGACCGCACGGCTACCTCGCGAGGCACCACTTGATCAATGTGACCTAAACCCATATTGGTTATTAAGAAAGCCCCTCGCTTTGAAGTAATCACATTAATAAAACTTGTTAGCATAACAATATAATACATTAAAAGTTATTATTCCAAGCTTACATAATAGGTATATGAATCGAATTTACCTTCTCTTCCAAGAAACATTTTAGATACTTTTTCCTTAAATGATACAGCATGTTTGTAGTACCTCCACCCGTTTTCAGCTTTTTGGACTGCTGCATGACCAGACGAAGGCAAGTCTCGTACACTGCCGGTGCACGCGCGTCGTCTAATAGGCCACGCCACACGGCAACAGGTACTTCGATGCCTCAGTAGCTGCACCAGTCCCTAAATTCTTATGCCACGCGTTTGTTGCGCGTTTCTGACTGCCGGGATTGTTCTTAAATTATCACTGATAGCTTTTCTGAGTTACAGCGATGACCTAATATTTCACAGTTGTGGAAATTTTAGGAATAGCCCTAAATATTAGGTTCTACTACTTTTAATTTTTTTAAATTATTTACAAAAACACATTTTGAACCACTACTACAGGAAGTAGTCGTACCGGTTCTTTTACGCGGTTCTTGGCAATAACTAAAAGAAACCGATTACAACCGACACCTAATAAATACCGAAAAAACCGGTTATTCAAAACTAAAACACCGGTATCGGTTTTAACCGGTCGGTTTTTCCCATCCCTAGTATGCGTATTTGAAACCCTAGACTGTCTCATATTATGAATCTCGCCATCTTGCACAAAATCACGCACATGCTAAGAACATTCGTTGGAAAATGAACGAAATTGTCAATAATTATAGGTAATACCGTCACAAATAACAACAATAAAGAGTGAAGTAATATCCACTCACCTTTAAGCTGAAATATTGTCTTAACACCGATGTCACAAAACTCCAAAGACAAGAAACTTTGTATCATCCACCTACTCTGTCAGGCTCAACAATTGCGTCATACCCGCTGTGTCATCGTTTGTCATCGTCTGTTTAAGAAACTCTCCACCATAGTGCAGCACCTACCATGACTACAGTTGGGGTGTCTCGTATTCGGAAACTACCGCATAATAGGCACCTTTCCTCTACAGGCAAAGAGAATAAACTTCCAAGGCAAAAAAAGTGATGATATTTTCATAAAATACTCTCGACTCTATTATGGGCCGCCTGGTACAGCAACCAATAAGATTGTTTAGTAAGAAAAGACAGTCGTGGTTGGAACTTTTTTTTCTTGATTTTTGACGCGTTTCACCTTTGTGGGGCATGCTCAGAAAAACTCTAAAATAAATTAAATGAGGGCATAAAACTTAAAAGCCCAACCTTAACGTTCACATCCCACTAAAATAAATAGAATGTTTACTGACCTTAAAATATCACATCAGATGAGTAGAACAAAAACCTTTACTAGCCTCAATCTGGCAGCGTCAAATCATTAAAACTAAGTTATGGTCGACAAAACACGTCAGAATCCTATAAACAACATAGGAAATACAGAGGATATTAAGATGCGGTCCTATTCAGCACGATCTTTATAAAGATCGCATGAAAGTAAAGAAATAGAAGCGGAGCATGAAGCAGAGAAAACAAATAAAAGCGCAGCCTGTGTTGTAATCTTTTGGCAGTTTTCCTACTACTTTCAAATAGAGCTGTTTTGCGTATTGTAGTAGCTGCATGGTCACCACCACCGGACATTCGCCTTATTAACTTCATAACGGCAGTGTTAGCATAATGTTGTAAACATCGGCATGTTGACCAGGCGTGTGAATGTGCCATCATCACCGCACAACCGTGGCCGCCGCTGCTGCTCTGTCCTAGGTAATTTCATTTTTCTGCGCTTTTATCTGTTTTCTCTGCTTCATGCTCCACTTATTGGTCAACTTTAGGTTACGGTAGTAACACTATAAGTGGGGCTTTGCGATCGTCTTTTGACAGCTCGAAATTTAAATGAAAATAACGGCTTAACCATGCATCTGACACGAAAAGTGAATAACTGAATTTGCGGAGGAGAAAATTCTCTTCACCTTTGGTCTGTTATGTTTTTTTTTTTTAATATCTCGTATCGTTTCAGAGATATTTGCAAAAATAATGGAGATTTTGGGATGTCTGTCTGTCTGTTTGTTTGTCCGTAACGTGTTCCCTGTTTTCAAGACGAACCATTGACCCGATCAGCACCAAATTTTGCACACATAATTATAGGCCGCCAGAGACCAGAACCACCCTTTTAAAAATTTTCGGACAAAAAATACGGTAGTTAAACCAAAAAAATCCGTTTGTAATATAATTGTAATTGCAAACGAACCATTCATCTGACACGAAAATTGAATAGCGTAATTGGCAGAGGGGAAAATTCTCTACAACTTTGCTCTCTTATGGTGTTTTTTTTTCATATCTCGTATCGTTTGAGAGATATTTGCAAAAATAACGAAGATTTGACACCGTCCATTGATTTTACGAAAACCAGCCATTCGGAGATGTCAGGTGACATTCCTCGCCCAGACCTGTCTCTGGCATACGCCATCTTGCGTTGCATATTTGATGATTTTCTTATTGTAACTTAAACGTTGTCATTTCAAAGCAATGGCGCACTGAAAAATTAACAAAAACACACCGTTCTTCGTACGATAAATTATAATCTAGTGTCTACAAATGCCATATTAGCATCAGTTAATAACGGCCATCAATACTATGAGATTAAAGCACACACTCCGCAGCTGTTAGCTGTAGCGTAGTGAGCAACGCTTTAGATTGTGACCCTGAAGGTTAGTGGTTCGGAACCCGCCATTACCGAAAAATTAATTTTTTATTATTTAGATTATTATTTTGGTCCAAAATGTTTGCAAAAACTTATAAAACTACAAATCTAAAGTGGGCCGTAAAACACGTCAGGGCGATTTTTTTTCTTTACTTTTATGCCTAAAATCAATAATTCTGTTTAAGATTTTTAACGTATCTTCATAATTATCGTGCAGGATAGGACCGCATCTTAATGTCTTCTATATTTCCTATGTTATAGGATCTGATGGGTTTTGTCGACAGTATCCTACTTTTAATGATTTTACACTGCCAGGTTGTGGTTAACAAGGCGTTTAGGTCAACTCATCTGATGGGGGAATGTGAACGTTAAGATTGGGCTTGTAAGTTTATCACCCCCATTTCATTTATTTTCCAGACTTTCTGAGGATGCCCCACAAGGGTGAAACCCGTCAAAAATAAATAAAAAAATTGCAACCACGACTATCTTTTATTACTTACTGATGATATTTTAACGGAAAAAAATAATGAAAATGGGGGAGAGCTACTAAAATAACAGTTTATAGAGATAAAAGTTAAAAAAAGAAGAGTATGTTTATCAAAGCTAAACTCAAATAACAGATAATTTTGGCTGTTTGTTAAAATGCGGTGATAACGGTTAGATAGAAAGAATAGATATTATCACAATAGTAGAGTCGTAAACCTATCCTCCATAATTTTTTCTTCTTTCTTCGTTTCGACCATCTAAGGACCACGTACCAATTTCAATGTTTCCTCCTTTGTTCTTCTTTCTTTTCCCTCCAGTATTCTTTCATCTTTTCACTCTGCATCCTTTTTCTCTCCTCAGACCACTTTACTCCTGTCTTCTTCTCCCTCCTGCCTTGGAATCCTTCCATTTATAACACTTTCTTCTTAAAAGTTTCTCTTTCTGTTGCATACTTTTCACTTATATTGTTTCTTTCCGAATCTTTCCTAACTTCTTGAATCCATGCTATTGTTGACTTCTTGTCCCAGAGATATTTAAAAATCTGTTTGGGTAACCTGTTGCTGTTCATTCGGTATAAATGTCCAAAAAAATAGCAGTCGCCTCTTCCGTTGTGTTTCGGTATGTTTTCTATGTTGCGACAAACTTCTGCATTACTTCTTAGTTTCCATACCTCTGTATTTCTTAGTGGACCAAGTATTTTTCGAATGATGTTTCTTTCTAGGACTTCAAGTTAATGTAATTTGTAATTCAGTACTAAACGTTCACTTGTTTAAAGACATTCTGGCTTTACTACTGTATTGTAGTGCTGTATTTTCAAATTTTAGACAGAGACCTTTTGTTTGTTCCTGGTTATACCATATGCTCTCTCCATTTTATGTTCTCTTTCTTCTACAGCAAATTTTTCTAAGCCATTTTCATGAATCATTTCTCCCAAATATTTAAATTTATTTATCCTCTTTATCGGCCCAATATATGTTAGTAGGATTTCTGGAGCATTTTTTATGTTTCTCATAAATTTTGTTTTCTCTTCAGAAATTCTTAAGCCTGCTTCGTTGGCTATTTCTTCTAATATTCTGATTTGGATTGCGCATTTTGTAGGTTTTCAGGAAGAATGGCAAGATCATACGCAAATGCTAAACAGTGTATTTCAATACTTTTGTGTTTAGTCCCCAGTCTGATTGGTGACAGCTTACGATCTTTTAGTTTTTGTTTCCGTTCTCTTACTATTTTCTCTAGGACGCAGTTGAAGAGGAGTGGAGACAGGCCGTCACCTTGCCTTACACCTGTTTTGATGTTGAATGCCTTGGAAATTTCACCCTGAAGCTTTACTTTTGATTTGGTGTCTGTGAGTATTTCACGAATAAGATTTGCTAATTTAGATTTAATTCCAAATTCTCGGATCACTTTATCTAGTGTTTGCCTATCAACCGAATCAAACGCCTTTTTTAAGATCTATAAATGTTACAATGATGTCTTAGGAGTTTGTAAGTCTGTGACGGCTTATGGACTTTAGGTTGAAAATCTGTTCTGAGCAAGATCTTGCCCTTTCTAAATCCACTCTGATATTCTCCCAATTGGCTATCAAGTGTTGCCTCCATCTTGTTTAGTATAATTGTTGAAAATATTTTATATCCCACTGGTAACAAAGATATACCTCTACAGTTATTTACATCTAGTTTATCGCCTTTCTTGTGTAAAGGATGGATAAGAGCCACTTTCCAATCTTCTGGAATCTTTTCATTTTCCCATATTTCTTCAAACATGAGCTGAAGGTTAGATATAATTTTTGGTTGAGACCATTTTATAATTTTAGCTGTGATAGAGTCCTCTCCACTGGCTTTGTTGTTTTTCAAGGCATTTATTGCTTTTTTAATTTCTTCAGCTGTAGGTGGTGGATCTCTTTCTGTGTTTTCAAGAAGATCTGGAAATTCTAGCTTACAGTTAAGTTCTTCACAGTTCAACAGTTGCTCAAAGTACTTTCTTAGTATTTCACAATTATGGATATTGCTTAGGCCTACTTTACCATTTTCGTCTCTGAAGCATATACTTGGAGTTTGGTAGCCCTTTAGATGATTTTTGAACATCTGATAGAAATTTCGGGAGTTGTTTTTAACAAAATTGTTTTACACATAAAGAAGTTGTTACTTCTCAAAAGATCGTTGAGTACTCTTTATTATTCTTGCTGATTTTTTCCTTTGAATTTTGAGTTCATCCAAGTGCTCAGTCTTCCCAGAACATTTCCATTTCTTCCACTTTTTTTGTTCTTTCTGCAACTGCTTCTTCACAGGTTTCATTTCACCAGGCTTTCTTCATAACTTCTTTGGATAATTCTTCCCATTTCCCCTGATTTAGATATTTTAATTTTTTCTTGAAAATGTTTGACTCCATCTTTTGTGGTGGTGAGCCTGTCTCTTTTGGATTTTATTAGGAAGAAATTTCATTTTATTTTTAGTTAGGTAATGATCAGAGTCAAATTCCCTGTTTCGTGTCACTTTTACATTCATGATTTCTTGAATATTGTGTTTATAAATAGCCACGTGATCTAACTGAAACTCCCCTAGCATTGGATTCGGAGATATCCATGTTTTTGTCTTTCTTGGTAATTTTTTGAAGGAAGTTGTCATTAATTTCAATTGATATGTTTTACAAAGACCAATTTATTATTATTATTATTATTATTATTATTATTATTATTATTATTATTATTATTTATATTTTTAATATTTTCGTCCAAAATGTTTGCAAAGAATCATAAAACTACTGGCAAATCTAAAGTGGGCCGTAGGACACGCCACTGGGATATTTTACAAAAACTGGAAATGAGCTTATGGCTTTCTTGGCCGGGAGATCCCTTGCGGGTTTGTTCGGCCGCCTTAGTGTGTTTTTAGTTGTCGCCGCGTGGGTGACTTACGTGCCAATGATGATGATATGATGATGATTAGGACAACACACAAAACCCAGTCCCCTGCCGGGAATCGAACCCGGGCCCCCTGGGTGGCAGTCAGCGACGCTGGCACTGAGCTACGGAGGCGGACTTCCAAAAAAAAGAGTCACTCGCGCTTGTAACGCCACCTTTGTTACGCCCCCGCTAAGCAGAACCGCTCGGTGACAAAGCTTCATGCACCTCGTGGTACGCCTGCATTGCTTCTCAGTACGTCCCCTCACCGCATTTTCGCTGCGGTGTCGTTTCCAGCGCCTGCTGGCGACTTCGCGAACCACTGGGGACGGCCCTTGGGCAGCGGGTACCTCCCAGAACGGCTCAGCCAATTAACGGCCGTCTGCGGTCGCCACGTTCCCCACAACCCTCGCTGGATGGCTGTGGGCAGGGTTGCCAGGCGTGGCGATTTTTCGCATTCTTGGCTATCTTTTTCTTACAATAGTAGCCATTCTAGCAGTCTGGCGACTGGCGATTAAATTTGGCTATTAAAGGAATTGGTTGGCGACCTAATGGCTATTTTATTTTACTTCAAAAACAACGAATGTAAAGCAATCAGTCTTTAGACATTACGTCAATGATACCGGCTAAACTTCGGTAGAATGCTGGAGAAATGTAATCAACCTACACAAGTTGGCACAAATGTTTTCAAGTATCATGGATGTGTGGGAGAGTATCACAGAGATGTAAACAAACTCAACTTACTGACTCTTGAAGATAGACGTAAACTACCTCACGTACCCTACTTACGATGATTCAAGAACGAGCTTCATATGATATCTCGAAGTATACTACAACACCGTATGTATGGCTCCCGCTGAGAACATGAGGATAAGATTACATAAATTACAGCATGCAAGGAGGCCTATCAACAGAATTTTTTTCCGCGTTCCATACAACACGACAGAAATTCGTAACAACTGCTACTGTGAAGTGAGCCCTTTGCTACGAACTTCACAGTAGTTAACAATGGTTTACAGAGTATAAATGTCGATGAACACGCGGTGATTTCCCAGTCGTTCTCAAGGCTGATTTTTCAGTGTGTATTGGACGCATTATTACGAATTAAAGTCCATCTCACCTCAAAGTATGAAATGCTTAGTGCATTGTTATAAATTACCTCACCTCAAAACGTTGTAATGATTTTGTGTGTATTATTGAAATGATTGGTACTCGAACCTATGCATGAGAACATCTCTTGTTTATGTTTGCTAGAATGATTAATGAACAGTTTTGTGTTGCAATTTTTATAAGTTATGAAATTAATAAATGTGATTGTTAAATGTAACTGAATTTCCGGAGTTTTCTATTATATGTACAATGTGACAACATTTTGACTGCCCTCATTGTCAGTTGCTGGTGTGTCTGGGTTCAGTTCTTCGATGGACTCAGTTAAATGTTTCTGTGAAGTTTGAGTTTCCTTGGAAAGTTCAGTCTGATGTCTGTGTATGTGAAAGTGCCGCAGTTTGCGTTACTTTTTAATCAGTAAGCAGCTTACTCCCTGAATTTCAGGATTATTATTGTCGAGTAACATGCCATAATTACCATAGCATAATAATGTTAACAGATTAAAGATTGCGATATTTGGCTATTTTTACTGATGAAAAGATGGTTATATATTCTGTTATTTTATTGATGAAGAGATGGCGATATTTTGGCTACTTTTTGTTTAAAATTTGGCGACAGAGCAATGGAAAAACCTGGCAACTCTGGCTGTGGGCACAAAGCAGTGCACCTGTCCAGACATTCCCCCAGTGCTCCACTGTAGCGGCGCTCCGAACTGAATGACGGCTGTTCTCTCAAAGTGCTCAACTGCTACACGATGGTTAATCGAGGCGTAATAAGAATGTTTCCAGCACCTCGCTGTTCTGCCTGCGTCAGCAGATTCTCCGGAACATCTCTTTGAAAGTCAAAGAGGCAATATTTCCGGCTCGCTTCATCTACATCTACAGCTACATACATACTCCGCAATCCACCGTAAGGTGCGTGGCCGAGGGTACACTGTACCACTACTAGGCATTTCCTTTCCTTTTCCACTCCCAAATAGAACGAGGAAAAAAATAATGCCTATATGCCTCCGTACGAGCCCTAATTTCTCTTATCTTGTATTTATGATCACTACGCGAAATGTAAGTAGGCGGCAGCAAGATCGTGCTACACTGAGCTTCAAAATCCGGCCCTCTAAATTTCCTCAACAGAATTTCACGAAAAGAACGTCGTCTTTCCTCCATCGATCACCAAATGAGTTGCCGGAACATTTCCGTGACACTCGTGCATTGGTCGAACCTATCAGTAACAAACCTAGCTGCTCGCCTCTGAACTGTTTCTATGTTTTCCTTTAAACTGATCTGCTGCGGGTGCCAAACACTTGAGCAATACTCAAGACGTGGTCGTACATACTCGGAGACTCGGCCTCCTTTACAGATGAAGTACATCTTCCCAAAATTCTCCCAATAAACCGAAGTCGGCTGTCCGCCTTACTCACAACTGTCCTCACATGTTGGTTCCGTTTCATATCGCAATGTTACACCTAGATATTTGAACGACGCGACAACATAAAGGAGCTCACTCCTAATGCTGTATTCGAACATTATGGGATTGTTATTCCTACTCATGAGGATCACTTTACATTTTGCTACATTCAGAGCTAGCTGCCATTCTTCGCACCAACTAGAAATTTTTTTCCAAAATATCTCATATGCTACTACAGTCAGTTAAAGACGATACCATCCCATACACCACAGCATCATCAGCAAACAGCCGCAAAGTTACTCTGTCCATCAGATCATTTATATAGATAGAAAATAATAGCGGTCCTATCACACTCCCCTGGGTCACGCCTGACGATACAATCGTCTGTGATGAACATTCGCCATCGAAACAACGTACAGTTGCTCATTGTGGGACCCTCACCAGACATAGAGAAGGTTCAGAGAAGGGCAGCTCGTTTTGTTTTATCACGTTACGGGGGGGAGGGGGGGGGGAATGTTGCAAGAATTGGGGTGGAAATCATTAAAAGGAAGACGTTATTCATTGCGGCTTGATCTGTGTGCGAAGTTTCAATCACCGACTTTTACTTTTGAATGTGAAAATATTTTGTTAGCACCCAACGGAACGATTTAGGTGTTCTTTCTTCCCGCGCGCTATTACAGAATGGAACGGTAGAGAAAGGTTATGAACGTGGTTAAAGAACCCTCTGCCAGGCACTTAAATGTGATTTCCAGAGTATCTATGTAGATGTAGATTAAGGACCGACCGAATATTCGGTTTCGGTTACGCCCAATTTCGACATCAGTTTCGGTTTCGTCCAGAAATCAGCCGAATCTTCGGTTTGGCTGACATTAGCTACCTTGAACTTACTGATCGAGTCTGGTCGCGTTCTGGATGGATTCGGTCAATAACGACGTTTTACATCAGTTGACGGTGCGATATTACAGATACAGGAGGAAGCCGATGCTTCCATGTGAAAGGCGGGTTTTGCCAGGATGTTGGTTCCCCATCCGGCCGGCTACCAGTTTGGACCTAGTGAATGGGATACAGCAGGTAGTCAGGCTTTTCCTGATGTGTTCCAAAACCGGAAATCACGCTGTTGGCTGAGAGAGGGCGCCTAACCCAGATTGCAACTGAAATACAATATAGCCACACACATTATTATAAAAATCCATATAAAATCAGGGAATGATCAAACGACAAATATAATTATGTGAATGGACTCAGGAGACTTGCTATCAGCGCACACTCAGTTGCAGAGTGAAAGTTTCATTCTGGAAACATCCCTTAGGCTGTGGCTAAGCCATGTCTCCACCATATCCTTTCTTCCAGGAGTGCTAGTCTTACAAGGTTCGCAGGAGAGCTTCTGTGAAGTTTGGAAAGTAGGAGGCGAGTACTAGCGGAAGTAAAGTTGTGAGGAGGCATCGTGAGTCGTGTCGGGATAGCTCAGTCGGTAGAGCGCTTGCCCGCGAAAGGCAAAGGTCCCAGGTTCGAGTCCCGGTTCCGGCACACAGTTTTAATCTGCCAGGAAGTTCATATCAGCACACACTCCGCTGCAGAGTGAAAGTTTCATTCTGGAAACACCCCTTAGGCTGTGGCTAAGCCATGTCTCCACCATATCCTTTCTTCCAGGAGTGCTAGTCTTGCAAGGTTCGCAGTAGAGCTTCTGTGGAGTTTGGAAAGTAGAGGCGAGGTACTGCCAGAAGTAAAGTTGTTCAAATGTTCAAATGTTTGTATAGCTTATGGGACTTAACTATGGGGTCATCAGTCCCTAAACTTACAAACTACTTATGAACTATCTAAAACTAAGGACGGCACAAATATCCATGCCCGATAGGAGATTCGAACCCCAGACCGTAGGGGCCGTGCAGACCGTGATTGACGCACCGCAGTCCCTTCGGCCACCGCGGCCAGCAGTAAAGTTGTGAGGCGGCATCGTGAGTCGTGTCGGGATAGCTCTGTCGGTAGAGCGGTTGCCCGCGAAAGTTAAAGGTCCCAGGTTCGAGTCCGGGTTCCGGCACTCAATTTTAATCTGCCAGGAAGTTTCATGTTGACGGTGTTTTGGGATGCTGAAAGTCCAGTTTCTTTAGATTACTTCGGAGAGCAGCGCACAATGAACAGCCAATACTACATGGATTTGCTTTTAAACAAAGCGAAGTCAGCCATGAGACAGAAACGTTGAGGATCTCTGAGAACAAGTGCGATTCTCCAGCACTGATAACCACTGTAGTTTAGTTCAAATGTTGGTAGAACTTATGGGACTTAACTATGGGGTCATCAGTCCCTAAGCTTACAAACTACTTATGAACTAGCTAAGACTAAGGACGGCACAAATATTCATGCCCGAGGGGGGATTCGAACCCCCGACCGTAGTGGCCGCGCAGACCGTGACTGGAGCGTCCCCTCGGCCTCTGCGGCCGGCTGTAGTTTAGTCCTTCCAAAATACAACAACATTCTCCAGCAAGATAAAGCATGTCCTCGTATTGTTAACCTAACCAGTGAAACCGTCAACAAAATGGGCTGCGAAGTACTGCCTCACCTTCCCTTAAAGTCCCGATTTAACACCTAGTGAGTTTCATTTGTTTGGTGCACTGAAGGAGGCATTACGTGCGAAGAAGTTCCAGGACAACGAAGACGTGAAAAAGTTTGTGGAAAACCCCTGAGGACATCAAGATAAATAGTTCTTTGCAGCCGGAATAAAAAAAAGCTTGCAGCCCTTTGGAACAAGTGCATAATGTTCAAGGGGATTATGTGGAAAAATAGAAAAAGTATTGTTTTTGTAAAAACTGTTTCTTTAATTATTGACTGATCCTCGTGATTATTGCCTGGGTTTCTAACGGGTTAATCTTGAGTAGCTATTGGGTTAGTGAAGAGGTAAGCTGATTGAGGTGGAGTTGGAGGGAGGTGTGGGATTTCTGAAGAGTGGGAAAGAGGTGGAGGAAAGCGGTGTCATCAGCGAACTGTACGAGGCGGACAGGTGGGGGTACTCTAGGCGTTCCAGCGGTGTGGAGGGAGTAGAAACGAGGAAAGAAGAATTCAGGCCCGTGTTGTGTTCACCTTTATTCCATCACCTAAAGTACTCCTCAGACACAGATGCCTGCTTTTGTGTCCTAGCCTCGTCGCCGCTTTTGTGTCTTGTTTCCGTCGTAGGTGTCGGTGGCCGAGTAGAAAGACCGACACAGGAATAAAGGATGCACGCTTGTGCAGGTAGGAGGTGACCAGGCAGTGGAACAGCAGAAACTAGAAACACTAGGGTAAATTAGTACGAGATATATATTTCTTAGAGACTTAGTAATACTTAACTTTTACATAGCTCAGTACTGCAGAATGCTGATACATAGTTGAGCTAGAGGCCTGCCTAGTGCCTATCCGATGGCCAAGTCTTCACTGGTGCCTATCTGATTCCGAAGTGTTAACTGGTTCCTTTCTCAGTCCCAAGTGAACGATGTCGTTCAGTGGTGGCCACGAGCGGAGTTCTAGCAGAGGGCGCTCGTGGCTGACGTCGTAAGAACGCCGCGCCGTGCGTGCATGGCGGCGCGCGGCGAAAGTAGGTGGCGCGCACTTTAGACTCGTGCAACACCACACCTGCTTTCTGTCATTTTCCCCGATATCAGTTCTTTTATCGTCATCCTGATATTCTACTCAGTCCATTTCCCTATCATATTGGCATTACTCTCCACCATTTCACTCTTATTATTATTGTTATGCCGCGGCGGAGCGGCCGAGCGCAGTGAGGCGCTATGCTATGATGCGCGAGGTTGTTCCCTGTCTGGGGTTCGAATCCCCTCTCGGGAATGGATGTTTGTGCTGTCTTTAGTATTAGTTAGTTGATAAGTAGTTTTTAAGTTTAGGGACTGATGACCCCGCAGTTAGGTCCCATAAGCTTTACAAACATTTGAATTATTGTTGTTGTGTGTCCCCTAACGATCTGCGTTTCGGTACAAGAACACAAATGGTCGGTCGGTACTGTACGGTTATCACGCAATAAAAAAAGGAACCGAATGCGTATTGTTTAAAACACAGTGTCTCGAAATTTTTATGGTTAAAATACCCTTAAACAATACCCTCAAGATAAAATTAGAAATCAATTCGTCACCTCAGAAAGGTATACCGTAACACTGGAAATCAAATTCTTTCGCAATTCCCTCATACAAACAATATTTCACACTGGCAACTCTCAAATAACTGAACACATGTCATATTGGCCACCGTATCATAAGTAATATCCTTTACCTCACCCTTTGTATGTACTGCTACCCAATACTAGAGGCAAGAAAAAGCGATCGTCGGTACTGTAAGACGGTTGGTACTATAGAACTGTCCGCTATGACAGGTTTCCAGGGGTGCGTCATTGCGTGCCTTCATATGTAGACAAACGAAACTGTAAAGGTCAAGCACAGCATACACATTTGTACGGCCGGTAAGAGAAATATGGCTCCATGTAGTTTCAGGGTCCAATTGTACATGCCTGTCTACATGCCCAGCAACTACATTAGCTGCGAGAATTACCTTGTCCCTTTAACCTCAGGCAGTGCTCACACTGCTGACCGGGCCGAGAGAACGCCGATCCAGCCGGCTCACGCCGAGCTGACGACATTCGGAATGTCTAATATTTCCGGCGGGAGCCGATTGGGCTACGGTATTGCTTCTGCAGCAGAAGTATCTCACGTCTCCAGCCTGTTTTCAAGTCTCTTTGCATAACATCGTCTTTACATTTAAATAACACTTGTGAAAATATGTTGTTTATTTTTCTTGTATTACTATTAGTTCTGTAAAATGAATACAAAATTCAGAATTCTTCTCTATCTCTCTCTCTCTCTCTCTCTCTCTCTCTCTCTCTCTCTCTCTCTCTCTCTCTCTCTCTCTCTTTTATTTTTTATTTTTTTTTAGCTGTTCTCATAAGGAAAAACTTTCCTGTCAGTCGAAACTCATGGGATGAATCCATCACCACCTGTTTCTTATGTGCTTAAAATCCGATATGTCACTACAGTGTGGCAACAAAAGAAATATAATAACAAATTATGATATAATAATAATAATAACAGAATCAGTGAACTGGTAACTGGCTCTAAGTAGTCGACAGTGAAGAAGTTTTGGTCACCACCGTGTTTCCTTCGATCTTCATCTGACTGTGGGTGAGAATAGCTTGTTGCTGGGGACAAGCTCACCAGGAAGCAAGAAAACAAAACGCAGCAACATATAAAGTGCCACGCGCTTCTTATCCTTTACTGACGTGACTTGTAGTGTCTTGAGTCTAAACTATATCAGCGCATTTTTCTTTCAGTTAACATTTTTTTTTTTTTTTAAATCTAAGAACCATTGAGACTAAGAGTATTGTCAGCATATGATTCAGCAAAATGTTCGTAGAAACGCAGTTTCCCTCAGACACCTTCTTAACAAAATAAATAATAAAATTCTGAGACAGGTGTAGAGTTCTTTGAAAGTGGAGATGGGTTGAAATAGTAAAACATAAAACAGGTAAACCTCACGTATGCCACCAGTTGCAACAGCCCTTATGAGGAGGTAATTACATATTTTTAATGTTAATATTATCTGTTACTTTTTACTTAGTTCGTTCTTAATTTAATCTTGGGCGTGAGTGATATTGCTTTTATGTGGGACAATCTGTATACAATTATTTTTACCTTGTGTTAAATTTTCTGAGAGCTACAAAAGCGGAAATTTAAAAAAAAAAAAAAAAAAAAAAAAAAAAAAAAAAAAAATGATTATATATAACTTAGGTGTAGAAATGCCTATAAATTTCAGTATAATTTTGGGCTTCTTTCTTTCATCATTTACAACTACAAACCCAATAAGTATAATGTCCAAAAAATATATTTCAGTCCATCTACCAAAGTAACAGTTAATATTAATTTATTCTTCACTTCTGATTCCATTCACGAAATATATATTCCATTTATTGTGTAATGTGGACAAGAGATCAGTCGTAGGCCTCTCATAAAGTATGACCTCATGTAAAACCATAGCAGTTCATTGTCAATTATAATCGGTTGCCATCCAAGAAAAAATAATTTATACTTGTTTTCTGGTTACGGATCATTAACACATCACGAGGAAGCGACAAACGAGGCCAGCAATTCAGATTTTCTGCGCTGCAGTGCTTCGCGTTACGTCCATCATCCTCCGAGATCGAAGGCTTGCGACCGCGGAATAACGCCGCTCAGATAACTCGAAATTATTTGTGTCCTTTTAGCTCCATTTCACTCGCTGTAATGTATGGTCTAAAATGAATAGAACTGTAAGCTACCCGCTATCTAACGTTTTCTATGCACGATGTGTGAAACAAGTGTGCATACTTGACAAAAAGCATCATTTGAAAATGACTGTTACGAATTTCGAAAAGGTTTATGTTTTATTCGAAATCTAAGCCGTTGTACTACCATGTGTCTAAAAATCAGATTTTTTGACTGCATACTTTCACCAAAATCGAGCTAGGAGCGTTACGAAAATTAAAACCCGCGCGGAATAAAATGTAGACTTTTTCTTTTTTTCACAGGCAAGGCAAAGTTTATAAGAAAACTAAGGTGATAAAACGATGTGGCGTGGTCTTATACACCGTCAACATTTTTTACAACTTGAAACTCGAAAAAGTTTATTTTCCCCCTCTTTTTCGTCTCGGGTCAGCCCGGCGCGCAGTGTGAACACCCTGGAAGGCGGCGTGCATAAGAATTGAAGTAAAATAACAGTAGTGTTGTTCATAAGATTCCACTGGGTGTCGCCGCTGACCTGCTAAACAGCGGGTCGCCGCATATGAACCATCGGCTCGTATCTTCAGTATAGCAGTGACAATAGCGGCAGCATCTGAGCTGGTCGCGGCGGCAGTAAAACCGCTCACAGTGACAGCAGCACACGTTCTCAGTGGCGGCATCACGTTGGCGACTCATTGTCACGTTCACTTGTGCTTGGAAAATTATAGTTAATTAGTGATTTATTATTGTGTACTATTCAAATTTCCGGTGCCTACCTCTTCAATATATATAGAAAACGAAAACAATAAAAATAATAAAATTGAAAAATCTTTGGGAGGTGCCCAGGGGCAGGGGGGCTTCAGCTTCATTATCCACCCCCCCCCCTCCCTCACGTGGCTGCGCCACTGCGCAAAGTGTCTTTAGAGAGTCCAAAAGAAATACATCCATTATTGTACCGAAATATCTGCCAACTATTTCGCCGGTGTTTAAACGGTGAATCTGATCCTCATTCTTTGCTCTATAACTCCCTATAATGGTTAAGTTATGTTTAGATATAATGATTTTGCTTTGGAGGCGAGGGTCTCCTTGTGTGTGTGTGTAATTTTCTAAAGAAGCACAAAGTACGCCTGAACCTTTTCGGCTGTGTGTATGTGGGCGCATTGTCATTATGGAATATGACAGGTTCGTTAGCATCATGTTAGTCACAGTGAGCAGTTTGTTTTGGAGGATAGAGACATATTCATTCACAGCACCCGACCAGCAAGGGTAAAAGAAGAAGCATTAAAATACTAGGATAGACCTGTCCAAACGGTGACAGGTACCGCCCACATTCTTATCAACAGAAAGCAGACATGCCGTATCGTAACTTTCTTTCGGGTGTTTTCGATACGTAAACCCCGCTGTTTGTAGGAAGAAGTGTAAACGACGATCCATCGGGCCATACCACCAGTCATTAAGAGTCCAGATTTTATGATCGTGGCAACACTTCTTTCTGAAACTTCACGTTGGCTTTCGTTACTGTGATTGTAGCATCTGCTACTCGTCCATTAATGTTAAGCTCCACACGTACTGATTTTATCTAAGCAGTATTATTGAAGTGAGTATCAAGTTTTGCAGACGCTTTTGCCGGAAGAGTTTTATGCTGTTTGGCCGCCATAATTCATAATAATCGACAGTGGTTTTCAGTCAACTCTGGGTTTCGCCTATTATTCCTCTTCGGCCATGATGATGTTCACTGTCGTTACAGAGGATACTGTCGCCACTGAGCGTTAAAGAGTGCAGCCGTTTTCGTCACAAATGCTCCCACTAACTGCGCACAAATCAGTTTGGCCGGTTTGAGAGATCTTGCATTTCACCGATCATATGAGTTGGCCGCGGCACAAAAAACGTAAATTACGCTTCAATATAACAGCCAAGTCTTCCGATGTCCATTGTGTACTGCGGTCGCATCCTACAAGAAGACCACATGGATCGGATTTTAGAGGATTTATATATATATATATATATATATATATATATATATATATATATATATATATATAGCACGTGAAGTTCAGAACTTAAATAACAATCCTCCAAAACCATTCAACTCGGCGCTCAAAAATTCTCGAGAAAATCGTCTTTGAAGTTTTGCGAAGTACACTTAAGTGAAAATAATCAAAACACTTGCATCATCTGTCAGTGTAGCTCAAGTGGTAGCGTTGTGGCCAGCCTTCCAAATGTTCAAATTATTGTAAATCTATGTCTTGGTTATTAGTCCCTAGCTTACAAACTACTTAAAATTACTTAAGGTAAACTAATCTATGGACAACACACACATCCATGGCCGAGGGAGGACTGGAACTCCCGACGTCGAAAGTCCGCGCGCACCTCAGCACGGCGCCCCAGTGTGCACGGCTAATCCGCCACGGACTACCCCGTGCCCTCCCCCCCCCCCTACCGCAGTAGTGGGTACCTGCGTGTGGAAGTTTTATCTGAGATTACTGTAATTGGTGTATAGTTTGTTTCTTTATTTTATTGGAATTTTATTGTGTTGTGACACATTTAAGTGTTGTTAAAAAGGTGGTTCCTCAAGTACGAGTCTCCTCTATTAAGTGGAATGGTACGTCCTGTGAACAACCCTAGCAAACAATATTTGGTTTATACCAGCCTATGTTTTGATTATGTGGTGTCGCACAAGTCTAAAGTGCGCGCCACGTACTTTCGCCGCGCGCCGCCATGCACGCACTGCGCGGGGTTCTTACGACGTCAGCCACGAGCGTCCTCTGCTGCAACTCCGCTCGTGGCCACTACTGAACGACATCGTTCACTTGGCTATCGGATAGGCACTAGAAATCATCAGTAGGCAGGCCTCTATATAAACTATGTATCAGCATTCTGCAGTCAGGAACTACGTAAAAGTTAAGTATTTCCAAGACTCTATGAAATATTATGAAATATACATCTCGTTCTAATTTACTCTAGTGTTTCTAGTTTCTGCGGTCCCACTGGCTGCTCACCTCCGTACTTGCACAAGCATGCATCCTTTATTCCTGTGTCGGTCTCTTTCTACTCGGCCACCGACACCTACGACAACCGGCGGACGAGACACAAAAGCGGCGACGAGGCTGAGATACAAAAGTGGCGACGAGGATGGGACGCAAAAGATTAATTTCAAACAAATTTTTTACAATAAAAAATGTAAAAAACAGAAACAAGAAAAATACAAAAGTAAATAAAAAAACAAACGTATAAAAGTCGGTGGTTCGGTTACCAGTATGACTTTTTTCCGTTTTCGAATTCAGTTATGCAAAACATTTTCGGATCTCTAATTCCACGTACCGAGGGAGGAAGGATCGTGGTTCAAATCCACCTCCGGCCATCCAGAGTCAGGTGATTTCCCTAAATCACTTCAGGCAAATGTCGGGATGGTTCCTTTCAAAGGGCACGGCCGATTTCCTTCCCCCGTCCTTACCCCAAAATCCGAGCGTGAGCTCCGTCTCTAATGACCACTGTGTCGACGGGACGTTAAACCCAGATTCCTTCCTTCCTTCCTTCCTTATAATTCCACGTATTGTGTCGCTTTTTCTTTATGTGTATGTAGACGAGCTGAAAGACTTGTCGTCGCGTAAAACGATGCTTGAGACATTAGCTGCTTGAAAAGTATTTAGTAGCTGTGGGGATGACTTTCCAAAAACAGTGTCGTAGCTTTCCATAAACTAAACAATGACAGACTACCGTCATCAACTAATAATGAAGCCAATACTGGAAAAATGTAACTTTTGTTTCTTTTTATTGAAACCAACATTATTTAAAACATAAAATATAGAAAATTACGAATGAACAAAAATACGTGCACTTTTCGTAAAAATTACTACTAGATGTTAAAACTGTGTAAGTAGTCGAACACAACGAAAAAAGTTAATAATCTGTCGCGACAGGATTCGAACCAACGACTTTAGGATATGTAAGGCCAGAACGCTACGACTTCAGCTACACCCACAGATGTTAAAATTCACTTAATGATTGGTAGTTACGCTTACTTGCAAAATTTCAAAGTCTATTTTCTCGAGAATTTTTTTAGAGTTGCTTGGAATGACTGCCTGATTGTTATCTGAGTTCTGAACTTCACGTATATTTAACAAACAAAAAAAAAAAAAAAAAAAAAAAAAAAAAAAAAAAAATCCGATTCCCTAGGTGGACTCCTTGTCAGAGGTAACAAGTGCGCAGTGGAACCAACAACCAACTTGTAACAGGACGAATAATGCTGCATTTTATCCACCCCCTGTATCTGTAAAGACCTCTTTCACAGCTGGGACAGGAAGTGATTTATCGCTATAAAGTTCTCAGGAGACTTTCGTTACTTTGATGCAGTTGGTGCAGTGATATCCGCAGCATTACGCTGAGAGCCACACCGAATAAAAAAACAGGTTGACGGAGAAGCAGCAGTCAACGTTCCTTTCCTTCCATTTATCTTCCCGACGCGGAGCTTTCACGGAAGTTTCTTGCCTCGGGAAATTAAGTTCTTCATGTCGAAGTAATTTTTTGGCGCCTCTGTTGCTCGTGCGAGGCGAGTGCCGTACACTGCAGTAAGGGAAGGACTCAGAAGCACATTGTGTACCTGTTCACAAAATTAGGTAACGTTCGTAATTTCGTGCCAGTGGAGTCTTGGAGCGAAATTTGGTTACCATCCCTGCATACGCCTTCCGTAAGTTTCATTATTGCATGTCTATTAGTTATTCTTCAGTGCTGTATTCAGTAGACGTTGTGTCGCTCAGTTTCCAAATTGCGAGATGGGAGACTTACAAGGAGACCGCATGGCTATCGGATTTTAGAATTTCTTTATATATAAGGTACTGTAAACCCATTAGATTTCTATCCGATTATGCTGAAGCGATAGTTCCTTACTTAACAGCCATATACAACCGCTCTCTCAAAGAAGGATCTGTACCAAAAGACTGGAAACTTGCACAGGTCACACCTATATTCAAGAAAGGCAGTAGGAGTAACCCACTAAACTACAGGCCTATTTCATTGACGTCAATTTGCTGCAGAGTTTTGGAACATATCCTGTATTCAAATATTATAAATTACCTCGAACGGAATGATCTATTGACCCAAGGTCAACACGGATTTAGAAAATATCGTTCATGCGAAACACAACTAGCTCTTTATTCACACGAAGTGATGGGTGCTATCGACAACGGTTCGCAAATCTATTCCGTATTTCTTGATTTCCAGAAAGCTTTTGACACCGTACCTCACAAACGGCTTTTAATCAAATTGCGTGGTTTGGTATATCGCCCCAAATCTGCGACTGGATAGGGGATTTCCCGTCAGAGAGGACACAGTTCCTAGTAATCGATGGTAAGGCATCGACTAAAACAGAAGTGATATCGGGCGTTCCACAGGGTAGTGTCATTGGTCCTCTGCTGTTCCTTATTTACATATACGATGTAGGGGAAAATCTAAGTAGTTCTCTTAGGTTCTTTGAGATGACGCCGTCATTTACCGTCTAGTATGATCATCTGAAGATCAAAACCAACTGCAGAACGATCTGAATAAGATATCAGTATGGTGTAGAAATTGGCAATTGACTCTAAATAATGAGAAGTATGAAATCGTCCACATGAGTACGAAAAGAAATCCGTTAAACTTTGTTTACAAGATAAATCAATCAAAAGCGAAGGCCGTAAACTCCACAAAATACCTAGGAATTCATATTACGTCAGACTTAAACTGGACAGAACACGTAGATAATGTCGTGGGAAAGGCGAACCAGAGTCTGCGTTTAATTGGCAGAACCCATCAAAGATGCAACAGAACTACAAAAGAAACTGCATACACTCCGCTTGTCCGTCTATTTTTGGAGTATTGCTACCCAGTGTGGGATCCTTATCAGGTGGGTTTGATGGATCACATCAAAAAAGTCCAGAGAAGGGCAGCTCGTTTCGTATTGTCACGATACAGGGGAGACAGCGTTACGGAAATGATACAGGATCTGGGATGGGAATCATTGCAATAACGGCCCTTATCGCTACGGCGTGGGCTACTTACGAAACTCCAATTGCCAACATTCTCCTCCGAATGCGAATATATATTGCTGACTTCCACTTGCATAGGTAGATATGACCATCAGAATAAAACATGAGAAATCAGAGCTCGAACGGAGAGATTCAGGTGTTCCTTCTTCCCGCGCGCTATTCGAGTATGGAATGGGAGATAAATAGTATAATGGTGGTTCGATGAACCATCTGCCAGGCACTTAAATGTGATTTGCAGAGTATCCCATGTAGATGTAGATGTTAAGTTCAGAACTTTGAAAATAAGTCAAAGCCATTCGACGCCTCAAAGATCAACTACATCATCTCTAGCGAGGGTGGTAGCGTTTTGACCTCACAACCATAGAGTAGCTGGATCAAATCCTGCTGTGACAAATGGTTTTTCGTTGTTTTCGAGTTCAGTTATATAAAACATTTCGGTATCTCTAAGCCTACGTGTTGTGTCAGTTTTTGTTTATGTATATGTAGACGAGCTGAACACCTTGTCGTTACCTAAAACGATACTTGAGCAGGTTAGCTGCTTGGGAAGCCATTAGTAGCTATGATGATAACTTAGCTCTTCACAGACTGAACAATCAACGACTACCATCGTCAATTAATAGTGAAGCCAATATTGTAAAACTTATATTTTTTTGATTGAAACTGTTCATTATTAAAAGACTTTCACAAAATAAAAAAATTACGAATAAATAAAAAGTCTTGCGTTTTTCACAAAACTGTTGTGATGGCAGATTCGATTGAAAGGTTGCAAACTAATATTTCAGAGCTCGATCACAGGTGCAAGGATTATGATATGAAGATCAGCATCTCCAAAACGAAAGTAATGTCTGTGGGAAAGAGAATTAAACAGATTGAGTGCCAAATAGGAGGAACAGGTAGACAGTTTCAAGTACCTGGGATGTATTTTCTCATAGGATGGCAAAATATTGAAAGAACTGGAATCGAGGTGCAGCAAAGCTAATGCAGTGAGTGCTCAGCTAAGATCTACACTCTTCTGCAAGAAGGAAGTAAGTACCAAGACTAAGTTAGCAGTGCACTGCTCTATATTTCGACCAACTTTGTTGTATGGGAGTGAAAGTTGGGTGGATACAGGTTATCTTATTCATAAGGTAGAGGTTATAGATATGAAAGTGGCAAGAATGATTGCAGGTACTAATAGATGGGAACAATGGCAGGAGGGTGTCCATAATGAGGAAATCAAAGAAAAACTTGAAATGAACACCATAGATGAAGCAGTTAGAACGAACAGACTGAGATGGTAGGGTCATGTTACACGCATGGTAGAAGCAAGATTACCTAAGAGACTCATGAGCACGGCAGTGGAGGGTAAGATGAGTCGAGGTAGACCAAAAAGAAAGTACTTAGATTCGGAGCAGAATGATTTTGAAGTAAAAGGCATTACATCAGACGAGGCATCAATGTTAGCATTGAATAGGGACTCATGGAGGAATTTTGTTAGAGGTACTATGCTCCAAACTCAACGCTGAAAGGCATAATCAGTCTCTAATGATGATGATGATGATGCAATTAGATATTAAAAATGTGTAAGTATTCGAACACAACGGGAAAAAAAATCTGGCCTGCTGGGATGAAACAACCAACCTTACGGTTTTCAGGCCAGACGACCTGGACTACACGGACTGATGCTGCAATTGATTTAATTATTGGTACTTACGTCTAAATGCAAAATCAGTTGCGGGTATCACAGGAGTAGGATTGATAATGAATAAGAAAATAGGAATGCGGGTATACTACTATGACCAGCACAGCGATCGCATTATCATTGTCAAGATAGATACGAAGCCAACACCGACAACAGTAGTACAGGTTTATATGCCAACTAGCTCTGCCGATGATGAGGAGATCGAAGAAATATATGAGGAGCTAAAGGAAATTATTCAGACAATTAAGGGAGAGGAAAACTTAATTGTTATGGGAGACTGGAATTCGGTAGTAGGACAAGGAAGGGAAGGGATGATAGTGGGTGAATATGGTCTGGGCAAAAGGAATGAAAGAGGAAGCAGCCTGGTGGAATTTTGCACGGAACATAATTTAGTTATAACAAACACATGGTTTAAGAATCACAAAAGAAGGTTGTATACGTGGAAGAGACCAGGAGACACCGGGAGATACCAGATAGATTTTATAATGGTAAGACATAGATTTCGGAACCAGGTTTTGAAGTGTAGGACATACCCAGGGGCAGACATAGACTCTGACCATAACTTGTTGGTTATGAACTGTAGGCTGAAACTGAAGAAACTACAGAAAGGTAGGAAAATAAGGAGATGGGACCTAGATAAATTGAAGGAACCTGAAGTTCTTAAGAATTTCAGAGGGAGCTTCTAGCAACAATTGACAGAAACAGGGGAAAATAAAACAGTTGAGGAGGAATGGGTAAAATTGAGAGATGAAATAGTGAAGGCAGCAGAGGACAAAATAGGTAGGAAGGCAAGACCTACAAAGAATCCTTGGATATCACAGGAGATACTAAATTTAATCGATGAAAGGAGAAAGTATAAAAATGCAGTAAATGAAACAGGCAAAATGGAGTACAGACGACTAAGAAATGAGATTGACAGGAAGTGCAAAATGACTAAGCAGGAATGGCTAGAAGGCAAATGCAAGGGCCGGCCGCGGTGGCCGCGGGGACTGAGGCGCTCCAGTCACGGTCTGCACGGCCACTACGGTCGGGGGTTCGAATCCCCCCTCGGGCATGGATATTTGTGTCGTCCTTAGTATAAGGTAGTTCGTAAGTAGTTTGTAAGTTTAGGGATTGATGACCCCGTAGTTAAGTCCCATAAGCTTAACAAACATTTGAACATTTTTTTTTTTGCAAATGCAAGGATGTAGAAGAATGTATAAATAGGGGAAAAATAGATTCAGCCTACCGGAAAATAAAAGAAACATTTGGCGATAAGAAAAACAGCTCTATGAATATCAAGAACACTGATGGAAAACCAGTTCTCAGCAAAGAAGGGAAAGCTGAAAGGTGGAAAGAGTATATAGAGGGGCTCTACAAAGGAAATGAACTTCGAGACAATATTGTAGGAAGGGAAGAGGATGTAGATGATGATGAAATAGGAGATACTATACTGAGAGATGAATTTGACAGAGCACTGAAAGATCTAAGTCGAAACAAGGCCCCTGGAGTAGATGATATCCCGTCAGAGCTACTGAAGTCTCTGGGAGAACCAGCCATGACAAAATTGTTTCACATTGTGTGTAAGATGTATGAGACAGGTGAAGTACCCTCAGACTTTAAGAAAAATGTTATAATCCCCATTCCAAAGAAAGCGGGTGCAGACAGGTGTGAAAACTACAGAACCATCAGTTTAATAAGTCATGGTTGCAAAATATTAACACGAATTATATACAGAAGGATGGAAAAGCTGGTAGAAGCCGACCTCGGGGAAGATCAGTTTGGGTTCAGGAGAAATGTAGGAACACGGGAGGCAATACTCACTTTACGGCTTATCCTAGAAGATAGATTAAGAAAAGGCAAACCAACATTTCTAGCTTTTGTAGATTTGGAGAAGGCTTTTGACAATGTTGATTAGAATAAACTCTTTCAAGTTCTGAAGCAAGCAGGAGTAAAATATAGGGAACGTAAGGTTATTTACAACTTGTACAAAAACCAGACAGCGGTTGTCAGAGTTGAAGGGCATGAAAGGGATGCAGTGGTTGGAAAGGGAGTAAGACAGGGTTGTAGCCTTTCCCCAATGATGTTCAATTTGTACATTGAGCAAGCTATAAAGGAAAGCAAGGAGAAATTTGGAGAAGGAATTAAAGTTCAGGGTGAAGAATTAAAAACATTGTGTTTTGCCGACGACATAGTAATTCTGTCAGATACAGCAAAGGACCTGGAAGAGCAATTGAACGGCATGGACAGTGTGCTGAAAGGTGCATATAAGATGAACATTAACAAGAGTAAAACTAGGGTAATGGAGTGCAGTGTAAGAAAATCAGGTGATGCTGAAGGAATTAGATTAGGTAACGAAACAATAAAGGAGGTAGATGAGTTTTGTTACTTGGGCAGTAAAATAACAAATGATGGTCGCAGTACAGATGATATAAAATGCAGAATGGCAATGGGTAGTAAGGCGTTTTTGAAAAAGAGAAATTTGTTAACATCGAATATTGATTTAAGCCTAAGGAAGTCCTTTCTGAAGGCATTTGTATGGAGTGTTGCCTTGTATGGGAGTGAAACATGGACGATAAGCAGTGTGGACAGAAAGAGGATTGAGGCTTTTGAAATGTGGTGCTACCGAAGAATGCTGAAGATTAGGTGGGTGGATCGCGTAACTAATGAGGAGGTACTGAACCGAATTGGGGAGAAAAGAAATTTCTGGCATACCTTGACTAAAAGAAGGGATAGATTGGTAGGACACATTCTTAGACATCAAGGAATTGTGAATTTAGCGTTGGAGGGAAGTGTGTGGGGTAAAAATCGCAGAGGGAGACCAAGAGACGCGTATAGGAAGCAGATTCAAGTGGATGTGGGTTGTCGTTCTTATGAGGAGATGAAAAGGCTTGCTCAGGATAGAGTAGGGTGGAGAGCTGCATCAAACCAGTCTCTGGACTGAAGACCATAACAACAAACAACCTTTCTTCTATATGAATTCTCACTCATGCTTTACTTGTTTATTCTAAATTAATTTCTTTTTGAAAATCATATGTAATTCACCATGGTCACACACCACATGGTACTTACGGATAGTATGCCGCTGCCTCCCAACGCATGATTTCGTTTGGTGCATAGTGTTATCTTAATTTGTGCTTCAAGACACCCGCCATCTCATCAAAACGCCGCCGACGCTTCGTTTCGCCACTCCTATCAAGAAATTCTAAAATACAATACCCATGAGGTCTCCTTGTTAGAGGAGCAACACATCAGAATTAAATTTTGCGTAAAACTCAACACACCAAATGATGCAGGAAGCCTACTTCGTTGAGAGCCGAATGAGATTCAGGCTTTCCAGTGGGTAGGGAAACCCCCTCGGGCATCGATATTTGTGCCGTCCTAGTTCGTAAGTAGTTCATAAGTAGTTTGTAAGTTTAGGGACTGATAATCCCGTAGTTAAGTCCCAGAGACTATACAAACATTTGAACATTTTTGGGTAGGGAAAGGTACTCCAAGGGCCACAAAAAGAATCCACATTACATCAGGTCAAATGTGAAAGCCGTGCTGAGATTTTCATTCTTCGAAGGACTAATTTACAGGTTCAAAGTGTTCACCGAAAGTAATATCGGGACGGTTTGCGAGACCTGTGGGAAAATGTGGGAATGAAACGGTATGAAATGACATCAAAATGACAGTAAAATCTAAATTCAACGTGAACGAGTAAAGTGGGAAGCATAAATGCTGCAGATATGTGGATATTACGGAATTGAGAGCATTCTTTGGTCTTCTCATCTATACATCTTTGTTCAAATTTAAAATGATATGTGTTGTACAAAACCTATCAAAAATGCACTTGTAAACTTGCAAACGAGCTCGTTACTCCTCGCATGAAAAGAAAAATTGAAAATATCCACCTTTCACGTGAACTGTGGGTTTGTATTAGGAGACTGAGTACAGAAACTTAACCAGTGGATGCAGCAGACGACGGTTTTCACAAGAAGAAGACTTGTAAACTTTGCTGTCCAAAGAAGGAAAAACAATGTCCCTGTGTCAAATGTGCAACATTCGTATCTCTCTTGAGCGCTAAAATAAATAAATAAATAAAAATAAAAAGTAAATTGTCGTGTAAAATATGTTTCAGAACTTCATATGTGAGACATCACTGTCGAAAGTACATGTTTAATCTCTGGTATTTAGACTTGAATGAAAATGTACTTGTTTCACAGGAATTATAACATTTCAGAAACCACTATTCATTTATTCAAAAACTCACTTTGTGATTACTATTTTCAGAAAGACGCACAATATTACTTGACATTGTTCATAAAAAGTAAATTACTAAGGACTTCATGTAATGCAAGTAAATCAACAAGGAGGTTTTAAACACTTAATTAACAAACAAAAAAATATTGTGGTGTCGCACAAGTCCAAAGTGCGCGCCACCTACTTTCGCCGCGCGCCGCCATGCACGCACGGCGCGGCGTTCTTACGACGTCAGCCACGAGCGCCCTCTGCTACAACTTCGCTCGTGGCCACCTCTGAACGACATCGTTCACTTGGGACTGAGATAGCAACCAGTTAGGACCTTTGGAATCAGATAGGCACCAGTGAAGACTTGGCTATCGTACAGGCACTAGGCAGGCCTCTAGTTCAACTATGTATCAACATTCTGCAGTACTATGTACAAGTTAAGTATTGTATAAATTCTGTGCGATATATATCTCGTTCTAATTTACTCTAGTGTTTCTAGTTTCTGGCTGCTCCCCTCCGTACCTGCACCAGCGTGCTATCTTTATTCCTGTGTCGGTCTCATTCCACTCGGCCACCGACACCTACGACGGAAACGAGACACAAAAGCGGCGACGAGGCTGGGACACAAAAAATATTATGAAAGTTAAACAGAAATTTTCAAATAATTTACTGCTTAAACCTCGATTTCAACATGGGGGTCCCAGAGACCGCACCTCATAGGATACGTTACAAAAAAAAAAAAAAAAAAAAAAATATATATATATATATATATATATATATATATATATATATATATATATATATATATATATAAAATAATAAAAAAGTCACCTCGTGAGTTAAGGGTTACACAAGTGTCACATGCATTGCATGGAAACAATCAAATAGTTTCACAGATGCAGTCTAAAACACAAATTCATGATTTAATAATTACAATAATATATCAGACAGTCTCTAAAAGTGATCTTAACTCGGCGATTCGTTTATTCTATGTTGACAGCAGACAGCAAATGAAGCAGACACAGGAAGCAGACGATTCGACAAACGCGTACCGTGTGAACGCCTCTTTGTAATTCTGTGGTCTATCGCAAGGAGCGCTGCAGCTGACAACGACTTTCTTGTGCGTGTCGCACGTCCCCTATAGAAAGGGCTTTATGAACAACAATAGTGTTTTTATAGTTCAATTTTTACACATAGTGTCTCATTTAATTAAACTGTAAAGACCTTTCTCTTTGGCTAGTAACATAGACGCTGCTTAATTATTTTAGGAGCTGATTACATACACTTCATTTCCATCACGTTGCTCCTCTTCCACTTTCAAATTAATGCGAGCCTACTTTTATTTCTTCCCATCCCTCCTGGATCTCCGCTCCCCCATCCTCCTACAAATCTCTGGAGATACTGGAGCGCCATGCCCTCCGCCTCGCCTTCCGTATCCCCCTTTATCCCGCCTCCCCCACGCGGATCCTCTATGATCTCATTCCTTTCCCCGACTCGTTCTCTTTATTGAACATCTCCGCCTCCGTTACATCTCCTGCAAATCAGACCCGCCTAATCCTCTACTCCATTCCCTCCTCTCTTCACCTGGTCCGTTGCCGCGCCTCCACCACTGTATTCCCCCTGCTCTCCACCTGTCCACCCACCGGATCCTTTCCCGTGGCAACTTCCGTACCCTCCCCCTCCCGGATGATGCCCTCCGACCTGACATCTACCCTTCATACCAGCTGTGATCCTTCTCCTTGCTCCCTCTCCCCCTTCTCTCCCTTCCTCCCCTTCTCCCCTCCTCATTCCACCCAGCTGTCCCTCCGGATCCTCCTCTTACCGCCCTCCCCTTTCCTTCTTCCCCGTGGCTTCCTGGGACATCATCTCCCCCACCCGTCCCTTCCCCACCCTGTGGCTCCTCCCCACCCTCTCCCTCTCCTTTCATCCCCTTTCCCCCCACACCACATCTTCAATGCTGTCAGTGCCCCACCATCTACAGAACCTCCTTTGTGCTTCGACAAGTTTGGTGCGTTTTAGCTACATTGTTTTATTTTACAACAGTGGATGGCCAACCCGCAGCCGACACCGTCAGTTTTAACTTGTGTATTTCTCCGAGTGTGTGTTGTGTTTTGTGTTTTAACTCGACAATAGCGGACGGTCACCATAGCCGCCGCCATATGCTCACTTTAATTGTGTGTGTGCCTCTGACTTCGAGCAACTGTTTTTATTCACCACTTTCGCCGTTCCAAATGTTTTATGTCACCATCGTTTTCCTCCATTTTATGTACGTTGTTTTATCTCCATTTTAAATCTCCGTTTTATGTATGTATTATCTCCAAAATTTTATCTCCTTTGTGTTTTTATGTTTCTCCTCTGTCAAATTTTATTTCTGTAGGCTGAAGAGCGCCATTGAGCGCTGCCGGCCCGCCCCTTTATTGGGGGAATTGAAATTACAATAAAAAAAAAAAATTTCTTGTGCAATTGTTTTGGTAGTATAATTGATTAAATTGTAAATAGTGTAAAAATAAGTCAGAGATGAATAAATTCAATAGGCTTTGTTTTTAACCCTAAGCCGGAATCGTCGGTCAATTTGGACCCGCCGACAACAACAAAACCGTCTAACAATCGAAACCCGCGGACTTTGAGTACCGCGCACCAGTCTAATCTCAGTACATTGTGAGATATACCAAGGACTGGGAGCTATCCGCTTGAAATTTATTGGAAATTGACGTAAGTGCCAACCTTGGGTCCAGTCTGACCCGCGGTTCCAGATATGAGATTTTTTCAGTCAGTGTGTACTGACTTATTTTGTGATGTTTCAGACACTTAATTTTTACAATGCAGCGGGGTCTTCCTGAAAAAGATATCTTGGAACTAATGTTAGACGAAAATCTCTCAGACACAGAATCTTTGAGCGATATTCAATCCACGACAAGAAAATTCACCTTCTAATCAAAGTGGCTCACGGAAAAGAGGAAGATGTTATTTATGTGGTTCTAACACGGATAGGAAACAACCATAAAAATGGTACAGGTGCTTTCATTTGATCTGTAAACGACATGCAGAAAAAAAGTGTTGTGTAACAAGTGTCATTCTTAGTTCAGGTAGCGATATACAGATAACATTTGGACACTTTCATGTTCCATTGTCAATATTTTCGTTTCTCAGTGGTGGCTTAAAGAGTCCCTATTTATGTTAAGGGGAAGTTGTGTTCAAATGTTTGTATAGCTTATGGGACTTAACTACGGGGTCATCAGTCCCTAAACTTACAAACTACTTCTGAACTAGCTAATCCCAAGGACGGCACAAATATCCATGCCCGCGGGGGGATTCGAACCCCCGACCGTAGACGCCGTGCAGACTGTGACTGGCGCGCCTCAGTCCCCTCGGCCACTGCGGCCGGCGGGAAGTTGTGAAAACCTCATAGTATCTGTAGTTTGTTTAATCCAAGCTATTTTAAATCATACAGCATTCCAGAGTAAGGTATTACAAACTTTCCTTAAAAGTTGAAAAACTAGCACAATGTACAATTTTTGCTCAATAGAAGTTGATTTGTATTTCGAATAAAACTAATTTTAATGCATTCATTGTGCATTTACATACTGATTATACCTTTTATAGGAATTACGTGCATTTTTTTATTCAAGGGTTCATATGGACCCACGATTCCAGTTACTTTAGTCAAAATATCGATTCCTGTTAACAGTTAAAAACTTACCCCCCCCCCCCCAGGAACCAAATCATGGCTGCTTCACTGCTGGGCACAGTCAACTCGCAAGGGTGCAAGAATAGTGGCCTGAAAGATCTCTCTACCGTACCGTCTGAAGCAAAAAGGCTAGAATCATCTTTGTTTTCTGATTTCGATACACATGCCGGGTATAGCAATCCTACCACTGTTTTTTATTTCAATCACTTCGACATCACCCACAAACGAGAGCAGAGGTTGTTTAATTGACGGAGTTAGCCATTTGAGTGATTTGCTATAATTTGTAGCGTGGTGTCAGTGTAGAATAATTGCCAAGTACCTAAAACCTTTGCCGCTCTACGAACACCTGGAAATCTGCTAACAACGTTATGCGCTCATCTACATCCAGGTGGAGGGGGATTCTTGCTCCACGTGAACCATTGACTCTTCAAAATCTTCAAATGTTTGTAAAGCTTATGGGACTTAACTACGGGGCCACCAGTCCCTAAACTTACAAACTACTTATGAACTACTTACGAACTAGGACGCCACAAATATCCATGCCCGAGGGGGGATTCGAACCCCCGACCGTAGTGGCCGTGCTGACCGTGATTGGAGCGCCTCAGTCACCTCGGCCACCGCGGCCGGCATTGACTCTTCCCACAAGGACGTAGCCACAGGGGGGTCTCGCGGTCCAGCCCCCTTTCCTCTCTTATCACCTAAAGAATAAAATACTACCCAAACTTATGCTAAGGACAACACACACACCCATGCTCGATGGTGGACTCGAACCTCCAAAGGGAGTAAATGAAATAAGACACGACCTAGCTACCGTGTAGTGAAGAAATGTTTGTTAAGCTTATGGGACTTAACTACGGGGTCATCAGTTCCTAAACTTACAAACTACCTATGAACTACTTACGAACTAGGACGTCACAAATATCCATGACCGAGCGGGGATTCGAACCCCCGACCGTAGTGGCCGTGCTGACCGTGACTGGAGCGCCTCAGTCACCTCGGCCACCGCGGCCGGCACCGTGTAGTGAGACTGAACGGTATTATTATCAGTCATCGCCATAAAAGGGATACGCACTATCGACAGTCAACAAAGCCATCTATAGATTTTAAATGTCGATACATCGATAATAGCATTGGCTATTGCCCAGTCCACCTTTAGCCGTTGTCCATTGTTGGCCTTGCTCCAGTACTGCTATTTTAAGCACTACAGTGGAATGCTGCCACTGCCGTTTATTTCTTTTGTGTTGTTAAGATAAGTTTCCAATTATGAATAAGTTCATAACAAGGAAAAAAAGAGAAAACCCGACTTTCATTCGTCCACTAGCGTTATGGTAAATTAAAATACGTACTACTATAATAGCTTATTTATCTATTTACAGCTGTTGAGTCGTTATTAGAAGTGGCAATATTTCAGTATATCATAAGGCACCTCACTCAGTACGTGTAATACTTTTTAAAGTTACGTTTAGGAGTAATATTTTATCTACAAGAGTAAAAGAACCAACAATGTAGGAAATAAAATTATAAACTTACTCTTCCTAAATCAATATGCAAGGTATTTATACTGATGCGAAAATTAATGCAGATTTTGCGAAACACCGAGCTGCAGTCGTGGTTGACAGGCAGCGAGCTCGGTGACGTGACGTGCAACCGTGTCGTCGCCAGTGTTCAATTACAAAGAAACGCTTCTCATTCTGATAATATGACTTCGTTTGGAATAACAACTGAAGGTTCTGCTGGCGTATATTGAAACAATTTTTAAGAAATGTTTTCCTCAATTTTCTATATAAAATATTGCAGTATTTATAAGGTCTTACAAACGCAAACTATGTGAATAAAATATAAAACAAAATGTTAGCCTAAGTTTGTCTTTAGAATAAATTGAAAACATGAGCCTTTGTAAATTTCTCTTTAACCATTCGGACCCCCCCCCACCCCCCTTTGACAATATCCTGGCTACGTCACTGCTTTCTAGAGAGATAGTTTGAATCACAAGTGGGCACACAATTTTCATCCTCGCTGACTTCAATTTCGTCTGAGGTTTCAGTACACCATCTGAGATTCTCGAGAAAAATGATATCTCATTTGCACTGATGACAGCTGGGTCATCCAGAAGACGCTGTATTTCGTACGTCTGTCAAAGGCTTCCTCCATGGCGTGGCACCTTAACTTTTGCAAATGTTACTAAAATTTAGAGAAAAAATGGGAGAAAGTTTCCTAGAAAATGGTTACCTTAATGGGAAAAAATACTAACGTTAACGCTCTGGCGTGGTCTCGCAAACCGCGGACTGCTTCCATCTGACAAACCGTTTGCAATGAATTCAAGGAGATGGCGCGCACAGTCATCTGCAGATCACTAGTGAACACCAAAGCCGCCAGCGCCATCTGTTGCTTAGATCTAGTGGTACGTGTAGGAGAAAATGTCCTGGGGTCTGTCAATTAAGTGTTAAGGACATGTGGAATAAACAACTGTTTATGGGATACATTTGTTACAACCTGAATTCTATGTACTAATAGAAAAGCATATGGTTCGATCTACTGCATGTCGTATGAAAATAGAGCGTATTTTACAATTGCTCTCGCAGCCGTTTAACACATTCTTTGCGTTATATTTTAGCTGTGCGCTCTATTTACCATCTCTTCACAGGGCAGCATAAAAATTCAACGGTTCAATAACATATTAAATCTATGCTGCCCTGTGCAGAGGTTGATTACAAAATTTTAAACATAAGCCTATTCCATCGTATACAATGTTGCCTAATGTAAATTACTATGAACTAGCAGTGTTGGAATTATGAAAGTCTAACTAACGTTGCGCAGTTTAGGTTCCTTTGACTGAATGTAACAAAATCCTTAAATTACAAGGAGGTTAGAATATGGGGAGATGGTATTATGTATGCCGAGAACACACGTCAATTGAAGCCTATCCGACATCTTGGTCAGTTTTGGAATACTTCTCCATTAAAACTAAGCGTCAAGTCGGCCTTCTTACTGTTAAGACATTGAACTGACAGTCTGTGCAAGTATGTACTTTCAAACCAGTGGCGTAACTAGGACTTGGCTTTGGGGGGGGGGGGGGGGGAGGATAGATCTGCTTGACGAGCAAAATTTTAGTCAGTGTCCAGACAGACCACCATCTACCACTTCCGTTTAAGAAACTTATTCACTCCCATCCAATGAAAGCTTATGGTAAAACACCCCAGGTTTCCAATCTTTACCTTTACCAGATTGCTGTTATACGATTTAATTGATTTTTTTTTTTTTTTTTTTTTTTTTTTTTTTTTTTTTGAGGGTGTCTGGAGGGGTTCTATCCCCCTCATCCCCCCATAGTTACGCCACTGTTTCAAACAGTATACTTTTTGAATAAATAGTAATAAATACTTATCATAATATATTTGAAAACTTAATTTTTAATGGCTAATTTGCTCTCTCTAACACGTTGTACATTCTGAGGAAACCGTCAAACCGTCGGACGTTTTATCCCTGTTTAAAGTGACATAAAACAGTTCTGCAATACGAAAACTTCTCCAAACTTAGTAATATGGAGGAGACAGGCTTCACTTTTTCTGCGTAAGGGCGTCTCCCTGTATTCTAATCTCCTTATTAAATTACCCATTTCAAAGTGTAAAAAATATTTAATTCAATATTACATTAATTTAAAAAAAATAGGAATTTATAGAATAATACTGATTTCATGTGTTCTACACTTGGTGGGTACAGTTTAATCTGGAAGATTTCATGTTGTTTCTGATACAAACGGTCCGAGGAAATTATTGAGGCGGCAACATTTAAGATGTCAGATACGCTGAAGAAAGCCGCCGAAAATTGGCAGTCGATAATAGTAACTGGGAAGCGGAACTAAAACGAAAGTGACTAGTAACATACGAGACGACAACACTGTTAATGCCCAGTGCTATGAATCTGACAAACATGATTTAGATAACGTTAAATTAAAGGTGGGTGTTCAACAGCAAAGAAGAGTAGGGAATGTAATGGTGAGCTAGCACCAGACAAGGAAACAAAACTAGAAAACAGTCTTCCCGAAATGGTTACACGAAAGACAAGGTAGTGATTACCACGAAAGTTAAATGCAGAGCGGGTAAAATAGGCACGAAAGAAGAGCCATTGTTGTATTTCGTACCAAATTACGGAGGAACACATTGTTAAGTTTGGGAAATGCATGCATCAGCTCGCCAGCAAAGGCCAGCAGGCGCAAGAATCATCTGACGATGAATTATAATGATAATTAAAGAAATTGGGAAATCGAAATACTTTTCGAACCCGCTCAGTTGTGTAGCTTACGCAAATCTTAATTGAAATAAAGGTAAAGCAGTCAACAATCCGAAGATTGGTTTGAACACCACAGTGCTTTACTAGGCATGGTCCTGTTTTGAGGTGGTATGCCGTTGCCTTCCTCCGACCGTCGAACTGACTCACCCAGCCAGTTATAGGGGGACCTACAGTGTAACGTGGGTTCCGAACCACGGTGCTACTCGGTATTTTTCACATGAGCAGTACTGCCAGAGATGAAAGAAGTGGAAAGTGACAGATAAAAATCGTAGGACCTGGCGGGGATCGAACCCGCGACCTTTGGATTTGTAGTCTGGCACTCTACCACTGTGCAACCGAGGCGCACCCAATAATAATAATAAGACATAATTTTACTAAAGATTTCATTTTGTTAAGTCTAATTCGTGATAACAGCTGAAGTCAGTAACGATATTGGGCTAAATAAAACATATCCAAAAAAGAAAAAGTTTATTAGGAGCCGCGGTGGAATGACCGAGCGACCTTAGGCGCCTTGTTGCGGAGCGCGCTGTGCCTCCCCGTCGGAGGTTCGAGTCCTCCCACATACATACGTGTGTGCATTGTCTTTAGGTTAGTTTAAGTTACTTTAAGTACTCGTAGTTTGTAAGCCTAGGGACTGATAACATCAGTAGTTCAGTCTCATAGATTTAAAAACATCGTTTGTTTTTCAGCACTCTGAAAGTCAATTTTATCAAACATTCCTTCCTCACCAAGGGCGAGATGTTATACGATTTAAATATGTATCATGCTAATGTTTTGTGCAAGATGATATCGCAGAATATCCAGTAACTGAATTAAACTACTGCAAGGTGACCAAAATATTACTGTATTAACAAAGTCACATATGATAGTGCTATTTTAAGAAAGCTAGCAAAATCCCATTGCGCACTACTTCCTTTTACACTATATAAAGAGGAGAGTACCTGTTCCATCAAACTAGATCTACACTTTTTATATCAACAGTATTTTTTGTGAATGATCCTCGACTTTCAGGATGTTGTTGATCATCAAATAACCTACCTGAAAAGTAGACTTGCGCATAATAGTTCGCGATCGGGAGCGCTCACTTTAGTTCGCGGCTCTGCCGCGAACTAGTTCGTTCTTTTAGTTCGTCCGCTCTCAGTGACGGCTGAGCGGCGTGGTCTGCGCATGCAGGTGGAGGAAGAACTTCCCCCACCTAGCTGCTTCATGCGCTTGCTGCTTGAGCCGCTAACGATATCACGCAAACCAAAATAAACAGTCTGTGGATAATTTCTCGCGTTTAAGTTTAGAGTTATCTCTATATCTTGGCATTATGGAATTTATTAGTCAGATATTGCAGAGTGCAGAATACTTCAAAACAGAAATTTTGTAGCAATGAACTATGTAATCTAGCAGGCAGATGCTCACCTCGAAATGACTCTCATCAGCAGAAGGCAAACACGTGATTTTTAATTCTGCTACGCACCCTCTCGCTATTGCCCGTCGGCCTTCGGAAAAGAATCCAAATAACTAAGAAGCGAGATACGTTCGGCATAATAGTTCGCGAGCTATAGCGCATATTTTAGTTCGCGACCGTTAGCTCTTCCTTTAGTTCTTAGCTCGGCCGCGAAGTAGGTCGCTCTTTTTAGTTCGTCCGCTCTTTTTACTTCGTCTGTTGTTTTTAGTCCGTCCGCCCGCTTAGTTCGTCCGGTCTTTTTAGTTCGTCCGCTCGTTTAGTTCGTCCGCTTGTTTAGTTCGTCCGCTCGTTTAGTTCGTCCGCTCTTTTTAGTTCGTCCGCTCTTTTTAGTTCATCCGCTCTTTTTGGCTTTTGCTACCGCTACTAAAAGAGCTCTTTCTTTTGTTATGATAGCTTTTTTATATAATGAATCAGTGTTGCCAAAGCGTGTGCTATTATCCATATATTTGGGCAGTTAGACATCAACTACTTAAGCATATAAACCAGTTATTTACACGAATGGGTAATACAATGGTATTCAACTACTTTGCATACAGAGTACTCATAGTACTTTAATTTTAAAATGGATTTCTTTGGGGCAGTGAACTATGAAACTACAGCTGAGCTGTATCTCAGCTCGAAATGACGGTAACTGGCAGAACGGAATCACGCGATTCTGCGCGCTCTCGCGTCCTCTCGCTGTTCCCCGCCAGTCTTCGAAAAAGGAGCGGACGAACTAAGAGGCGAGGGATCTGCGAACTAGTTCGCGTAGTTCGCCTGTGGGAGCGCTCTTCCGAACTAGTTCTTTTGCGAACTACACAAGACTACTGAAAAGGTAAGTAATATACTTTATTATTGCCTAAGTTCTTTACTTAGTATCTATATCGTCGGTAATTTGTGATGGCTGTCATGTAAATTATAAATGATATTGTAGCAGAATTTTAGTGTGCCCGTAGCGTAATCTGAGCGTGGTCGTATCGGAATTTAATTAGGCGTATTATTGGATGGCAGCTCTGTTTGCTAGTAAAGTGAAGAAAAGCAGTTGACCGGAAATTGCGTTGCAATGTGGCAGAGTATATCGTGGTGACCTCGGATGCACTAACACCGCTTTCAAAAAGAGCAATTACACGCTCGCGAACGTTGAAATCAGCCATTTCGAAACTTAGCTGAAAACTAAAGGGACAGCAGGTGGCGATCTAAGTAATTTCAAACAAAATAATCTATTTTCATTACCATTACTATGAACACATGTCTGTCTGAGTAAAGATTAGATTATTATAAAATAGAATCTTCTGAAAACATACAACTGCACAATTTTTAGCGGATTAATATTTAAAATATTATCTGTAAGAGGTCTAAAAAATAAAGACTCTAGGGGGACTCGAAGGCGCGCCCGCTGCGTTCATAAACTTTCAGCCCATGCACTCGCCCAATGGATCATGCGAGAGAAACGGTTTGTTGTAATAAACGTTCCCATGTGGAATTCTTATACCTCAACAATTTCTGCGTGCTCAAAGAGACCAATGGAAAGGCCACAAACGAGGTGGATGGATTACGTTGGGAGGGATCTGCAGCTGATGGGAAGGGATGAAGAAGAAGGTGAAAAATGGCGCGCTGTTGTACGTGAGGCTAGCGAACGGCTGTATTCAGATCGCCCTGCTAGTAAGTGGGTACTTACGTACTTTTTATCCATATCCTTCATATACTGTTTCCGAGATATGCGCGCTTATTTTTATTTATATAACTAGTCGACCCGGCAATTCTTCGCAATTGCTAATATGTACGTACTCTTGTTTTGAACGTCAAATGTGCAAAATATTATCGTAATCGTAGGAATGATAGTGATATCCCAAAGAAAAAAGCTCTTTCAGTTTTCCAAAAATTTTCCTATTTTCTGGCCAACTATTCCAAACTTTTACTTCACTTCCTCTCGCTTTGAAAGTCGAATGAGCAAAATTTTATTGCAGTTAGATGAGTAGTATTGATTTTTCATAGAAAAATCTATTTCTATTTTTTCTGAATATTCCAATTTTCTGGGAAACTTTTCCACATTGTTATTTCATATAAACGTTAATCTTGCTTTGTACGTCAAATATGCAAATGTTATCGCAGTCAGGCAAATGATATTAATCCCATTAAAAAAAAAAAAAAAAAAAAAAAAAAAAATCTTCCAGTTTCTCGCGAATTTTTCGGGTAACTTTCCCAAATTTTTAGTTCATAAGAACGTTCATCTTTCGTTCAACGTAAAATGATCAAAATTTTACCGCAATCTAATGCCCGGTTCTCAACTTATAGCATTGAGTACATTTAGAAACACATTGAAAAAGGAACTCGGTTCGAATTTTGCGACTTTCCTTTGTAAATATCGCTATTTTTAATTTATTTATTTTTACTGAAAACTTCTTCAAGAACATAATAAACAAAACAAAAAAGGAATTACCCCTCTCCGTCGTGCGAACAGTCTATTATAGTGCTCGGTTCAATCAAAAACACATTCAAAAACGAACTTCCAGTCTTTCTCAAATTTTCCAATTTTCCGGTAGATTTTCCAAAAACATTATTTTATACAAACCTTTTCCTGTCAACCCGTACTCAAGTGATGCTCTTACAACCATGTGGCAATTGATTTTCATTCATAGAAAAAAAAACGCTTTCGGTTTTTCCTAAATTTTCCTATTTTCCGGGCGACTTTTCCAAATTTTTATTTGATGCGAACCTTCCTCTTCCTTTCAACGTGAAATCTATAAAATTTTATCCCAATTGCACGAACGGCTTTCAGTTTTTCCCGATTTTCCTCTTTTCTGAGTAAGGTTTCTATATTTTATCACCGTTTAAACCTGCCCTGGACTTACCCAAATATTTCAAGACTAAAATTAGCCAAATCGGTTCAGCCGTTCTCGAGTTTTAGCGAGACTAACGAACAGCAATTCATTTTTATATATGTAGATACTAGCTGTAAACCCAGCATTGCCCGGGTGTTTATTTATCCTGCACCCTCGTAGTCCACCTCCCCTTCCCTCCTCTCTCTGCATCCTCCTCTTTCTCTCTCATCTCTCTGTTCGTTTCCACCTTGCCTCTATCGGCAAAGTTTTCTGCATGGTTCCCTCTGTCATGTACCACACAAACATTTATGTACCCAGTGATCTTCCTCTTTGTTTAAAGGTCATGTGTGCAAAAATTGATAGAGATTGGATCAAAACTACATATTTTGTAGAATACCGTAAGTACCCTCCACCAGGCACCGAACGAAATTTTATACAGACAAAAAAAAAAAAAATAATAATAATAATAAAAATAAAAAAGTACCCTCTCCCATGCAACGTATGAAACTTAAGGTAGTCGGTGTCCTTCCTCTTGTTTTGAAGGTCAAGCATGCGAAATTTCGTGAAGATCGGAATGAAACTGTAGATTTCGTGAGTCTGTAGGAGAAGTATGCTCCGCCATCCACCTATCACAACTTTCTTGTCTGAGTTTTTCTACCTATAAACTACATTCCTGCGAAATTTCAGCTTCATAGATGAAGTAGTTTCCGAGATTGGGTGTTTACTCAGTGAGTGAGTGAGTGTCCTTTCGATTTTATATAGACAGAGATTAAGAAAACAGATAACTTAATTTTTTATGCAAGATAATCAAGGGAGACTTGCAGTAACATGCAAATCTGTAATGCTAACTTTATTTGATACAAGATCATGCTTGATGCTACAGTTTTACGGCATCTACTGCGAAACTGTTGTGAACGGTATACTTATTTTCGTTTTATCATTTTGTCGTGGGGAGGGGGATTTCAGTTACAAAACGCTTCATAAACGTCCTAAATAAACTTTGTTGAAGGTCCCTAACTACTCCCATTTTCCAGTAATTGACGCATTGGGAGTGAAAGTTGGATGGATACAGGTTACCTTATTCACAAGGCAGAGGTTACAGATATGAAAGTAGCAAGAATGATTGCAGGTACTAATAGATGGGAACAATGGCAGGAGGGTGTCCATAATGAGGAAATCAAAGAAAAAATGGCAACGAACAACATAGATGAAGCAATTAGAGCGAACAGACTGAGATGGTAGGGTCATGTTACACGGGAGAAACAAGGTTACCTAAGAGACTCCTGAGCTCGGCAGCGGAGGGTAAGAGGAGTCGAGGTAGACCAAGAAGAAAGTATTTAGATTCGGTGCAGAATGATTTTGAAGTAAAAGGCATAACATCAGACGAGGCGTCAATGTTAGCCTTGAATAGGGGATCAGGGAGGAATTTTATTAGAGGTACTATGCTCCAGACTGAACGCTGAAAGGCATAATCAGTCTCTAATGATGATGATGATGATGACGTATAAATCTGGGTATTCTCATGCTGTGGCCTCTCATTATTTATGACGTCATATTTCCTGAGATTTGTGTCGTACACTGGGCCAGGAACCTTCGTACGGTGATTAGTTCACCAAAGTTTCATTGCAATCGAATGAATGGTTTATGAAGACATAGAGGACATACAGACAAACATTCATTTTTATATACATAGATTTATTGAATTCTTTTCTTAACATTCCCCCTCATTTTTAGTTTCTAAGAATAATTTCTTCAATTTTCCGTAAAAATTAGATTTTAGGCGACTGTGTTGTTATTTTCTTCCATAGTTAATTTTTCTTGTTCACTAATGTCGCAGCCAAAAATCTGAAAAACATGGCACCTATTCCAGTGACAATACATTGTTGTGTACCAAGAATAGCCCTTTGAAGGTCCTCATTTCCTCCTGCTGCTATTTTTATCACCTAGTTCTTAATGATTCGTATGATTACGACGATGTCTTACAAACTGTAGGACATTGCCTGTCTTATGAGTTGTTATTTTTCCATCGGGAAATAGCAGAGTATCTTTGTCTTGTTTAACTCCTGTTTCAACTAACAATGTCATGTAACTTCACTGTGAACATAATACGGGATGGCTGGCTCTTTTCTCATTTGTAAGGGACCAGACAAACACACTTCTCTGTGTACATGTCACAATTAAGCTAATAATTTTATGTACCATACACACACACACACACACACACACACACACACACACACACAATGGAGGATAGTGTCATTAATTCTGGACGCTGTGAGAAAGTTAATCCGTGTTTCATCATGACATCTACATAAAGTAGTGGTACACTAAATCAGTATATCATGCATCTATTTTTATTTTGTTTAGGGTATTTATACTAAAAATTCTGTATCAGACAAATCGCTAAATTATATTAAAATAATAGTTCACTGGCAATAATTTAAAAACTGCACTATTTTACAGCTAAAGAGAAATATATTAAGCTGAACAGAGGAAATTATGAAAGATGTGAGAAGTTCTAATACCTGGGAGTGCTGGTTACGGAGGATAGCAAGATAAAAGAAGAAATAAAATCAAGAATTGCTGCAGGAAATATAGCTTACTGATCCCTGATGAAGATCCTTCAGTCACGTAGCCTGAGCAGAAAATCGAAGGTGACCGTCTATCGAACAGTCATAAGTCCTGTGGTAATGTATGGCTCAGAAACATGGACAATGACTGTAGCAGAAGAAGAGCTCTTGAGAAGATTGGAGAGGAAAATATTGAGAAAGATTCTTGGAGCCGTGTTTGAGCTGGGGCAATGGAGGATGAGGAGAAACAAGAAATTGGAAGAACTGTACGGAAATCCGGACTTGGTGACAAATTAAGTGTAGTAGACTGAAATGGCTGCGCCATGTAGAGCGAATGTTGGAAGATCGAACTGCCAAAAAGGTTTACACAGGAAATCCAGGTGGTAAAAGAAGAAAAGGGAGGCCTCGGAAACGATGGCTGGAGGATGTAGAAAACGATTTGAAAAAGATAGGAGTCAGGAGATGGAGGAAACGAGTAGGAAATAGTCAGGATTGGGCTGCGATCATCAGAGAGGCCAAGGTCCTACATGGGCTGTAGCGCCAAGGAGTAAGTAGTAAGTAAGTACTATTTTACATACTTGTTCAGATGATGATTTGTTGTGTCCCGACAAAAGAAACAATTGATATGTACTATTGTCAGCTTAAATAGTGGGATAAAAACTTTGTGGCCATTCTTGTAACAATAGAAGTCGGCAATACTCTGTCGTTCATAAAATGTAATGGTTCCTTCTTTTTTTTTTTTTTTTTTTTTTTTTTTTTTTGTACCCTAAAAATGGTCCAGTCGGGTTTTTAGGAAAGTGAAAATATTTTCCTCTTCTTTTGCCTTATGTAACTGTTTCTACTTGATAGAATCACTAACTCTAGAGAATTTAACCTTTCTTCAATCAATATGATGTTTTCTAGAATTTTCTCTTTTCTATGCCGCCACTGCCGTGAGGTCAAGCTGAAATTCAAGCTGAATTAAAAACATACGTCTGCAGCAACGCAAGATACATCGGCTTCCAAGAATTTCACATTAGAACGATTATTTACAACTGCTTTACTCTCAGCCATCAAAGGTAAGGTTTATTATCTCGCAACCTTTTGTGCATAAACACCTATTATGAGAGTGGAAATTCCCTTAAAATCGTTCAGCGTTTGTGCCCTGTATAAATTTTTCTCTTCTTATCACCTTTATTTACATTTCTCCAGATTTAAGGTTGCAGTACTGAATGAGTATTGGAAACCATTTCATATAACCATGGTTACTGCCGTCTGTTGCATGAAATATCCTGTAAATTGTCAATAGACACACTAAAAGATTGAGGTGACACTACATAATCTGAAACGATAGCATCGTCCATACATCATACCCTTACAAGTACAGGTATTGATATCAAATATGTTGCTTTCTGTCAGGAAGTTTCATATCTGCGCACATTCCGCTGTAGAGTGAAATTTTCATTCTGGAAACAGGCTGTGTCTAAATCATGTCTCCACCATATCCTTCCTTCCAGGAGTGCCAGTCTTGCAAGGTTCGCAGGAGAACTATGCAGTTTGGAAAGTAGAAGGCGAGGTTAAAAGTGGGCCACTGTACGAAATAAAAGCTTAATTCTGGTAGGAGGTACCCAGATAAGAGTTACTGTTATGAGAAAGCTTAATTTTAGCAGCAAAATTAGCAAAAGGTCCGTGTGAAATACCTGCTACTCCCTGCTGCAAAACCTTGTTCCCTCGCCCAAATTGAGAACTTACTCGGTTCAAATTACTCTAATAACAGGAATTTAACGATACAGTGGCCAATATACGTAGCAGCTTTATTTCATAAAGGTAACTAAGAAAACTATTTATGCCGCAACGGAACTTAAACATAAAAAATTGCATCTTAGCTTGTTCTCAGCACTGGTGAAAAGCAATATTAAATAAAAGGGGGAAGGTGCTCGAAAACCACAATTTATAGGCAAGTCAAAATGGAACTGACCTTAACCTGTTTATTCAGGTCGAACGCAAGCAAAATGGAAAACCAATTTTGTTAATACAATAAAAATGCTTCCCATTTACATCCTCTAATACTCACGATGCCCAGCATTGATCATAAATGACACAGAACGCTACTAGGGGGAAGATTTACAAACAACACTCACTCGCTCACACACACGCAATGCAACAGCGACACTCACCAAAATCCGCGTGCTGAAGCGAGGCAGAAGCAGGTGTTGATATCGTAGGAGGTACCACACAACACAATATACAACAAAACTGCGAAGATGCCTCTTGTCTGACGTGCCTGATTTGAGATGGTGCGTGAGTATAGCAAAGTTAAGTTGCATCTAGATTAGACCGCGAGCAGACATGCTAACGGCGACACGCAGCTATGTTACATGATCACACTCCACTGAAAGTGAAGAGGATAAAACTCGGATTCATTACACAAAATTCTATGTATTTCTATGGGTTGCATGCCGTAGCTTTCATTTTTTATTTTTCCGACTTTGTAATTATTTCACTCTTCCAGTTTTGAGTCTGGACTTCCTCTGTCTCTGTGAACGCTCCCAATCGCATGTTGCTGCATTTCAGTAGCTTCCTTGTGAAATTGTACGCAATTCTAGGGGTTGCATGCCGAAGTTAATTTACCTTATTTTTTGGAAATTAAATTTATACATTTTTATCGGTTTTTGGAAACACGTGGGTACGAACTCCGACTTAGCGGTTTGCAGCTAGCCATCTGAATTAACACCACTTCTCATAAAACCAGTGCCTCGATAGTTTACTATCAGATTGGAAAGACGACCGTATGTCGTCTTCAATATACTTTTTTTATATTTCTGCAAAGTTATAATTTATTTACTGCAGTTAGATTATCATTTTGTTAAAATTTGAATCACACTCTTTTCAAGGCTTGAGGAATAGCATTTTTATTTCACGTTTTAAAATATTAGTTAATATTGCTAGGTTTTTTATTTTGTAATGTTAATAATTTATTATTATATTAAGTAATGTGGCATAAGTACGGCTTCTCCGCTACGCCACTGTCCCTGTGAGAATGTGCAGTTTTTTTTTTCTTCTTCTTCTTTTTTTACTTTTAAGTATGTGTGAGAATCTACGGCTGTTTGAATGTTGGGAGTGATAGCTCGTTTTGCATCGTTCTCTGGCTCAGAGTAGATTGCTGCTGAGGTTACCAAAGAGGTTTCTACACCCTTTGGTTACAGTCTAGTCAGCGAGCCTTCTCCAGCGCGAGTGTACTCGCTCTCCGTACCCACCACCACTGTTTCGTGGAATTTCCGGCGGCTTCTGACGTCCGCTGGCCGCTAGGTCTGATCATTCTGGGCTGGTCGTCTGGTGAGGTAAGGTTGGTTCTACTCTTCTTTTTTTTCTCCGATTGTGTGCGGAAATGTGTTCTCGTTTTACAATTCTGTGATTTCCAATAGATAAACGCGGTGTGTGTGATTCTAGTTGCAGTTTGATAAATGCCTGGTATGTTAGAACATTTTGTGATCATGTATCGGTGTATGAACTCTGTGTAAATACTTTCTAGCTTTGTGGGGCCTGATTTCTAATAGGTGCTAAGCTCATTTTTGTACAGTGCATGTAAAAATCTTCTCATCCCTTACTTCTGTGAGTGATATGTGACCCACGTGGTTGGTTCATAGAACACAGCCTTCAACTTCCACTCTTGTTTGTTCCATGCCTAACAGGCAAGTAACTATGTGGGTATCCTTCTGATTTCCACTAATATTTCGCGATCTTCTCTCCCCGCCTATTTTATTTTTGCGGTTTCTTCTCCGACTTGTAGTACGGACACTGTCTTTGTCTTTAATTCTCTCTGAACCTTGTACAACCTCCTTCAATAGCTTCCTTATGTAATTATAAACATTTCTATGGGTTGCATGCTGTTATTCTTACTTTTATGTTTCCGACTTTGTAATTATTTCACTTTTACGAGTTTTGGAGTCTGGACTTCATCGGTCTCTGTAATCGCTCCCTATTGCGTGTAGCTGTGTTTCATTCGCCTCCTTATGTAATTTTAAGCATTTTTATGGGTTGCATACTGTAGTTAATTTTCTTTATTTTTCGGAAACTGAATTTATTCAATTTTATCGGTTTTCGGAACCACGTGTGTCCGAGCTCCGACTTCTCATATAAAACCAGTACCCAGATCGATTTCTAACAGACTGCAACTTAAGAATCCACCGTGATTTTGTATAATGAATCCGGTTTTCAACCACTTTACCTTCAGTGGAGTGCGTTCATGTAACGTAGCCGTGTGTCGCCGTTAGCGTGTTTGCTCGCAATACAATTCAGATGTAATTTAACTTGGGTATACACGCGCAGCATCTCAAAATAGGCACGACAGACCAGAGCCAGCTTCGAAGTGTTTTTGTATATTGTGTTTTGTACTACCTCCGAGTTGCTGAATTTCGGCTACGACAGTGGCGCCTGCTTCCGCCTCGTCTCAGCACGCTGTTTTTGGTGAGTTTCGCTGTGGCATTGCGTGTGTGTGAGAGAATGAGTGTTACCTGTGAATCCTTCCCCCCAGTAGCGTTAAATCATGTATAAATTAGGCTGGGCACCGTCCGCATTAATCCATGTGGGAGATGTATTTTTATTGTATTAACAAAATTGGTTCCCCATTTTGCTTGTTTTCTATCTGAATAAACAAGTTTAAGTTCAGCATAATCCGTAATTTGCCTATAAATTGTAATTTTGGAGCACCTTCCCTCTTCTATTTAATACTGTTGTCTACAAGTGCTGAAACAAGCTCAGAAGCTTTTCTTATGTGTAAATTCCGTTGCGCCATAATTTTTTTCTTAGCCACCTTTCTGAAATAACTTTAATCGTGGTGGCTTGCGTATTAATGATTGTGTGTAATAACGTGTGAGCTGCTATGTATATGTCCACTGTAGTATTAACTTCCTGTTATTAAAGTAATCTGAAACGAGTCAGTTTTCAGTTTGGGTCAGGGAACAAGATTTATAGCAGGGAATAACCAGTAGTTGACACAGACCTTATTTACTAATTTTGGTGATAAAACAAAGCTCTTGTTTCGTACAGTGGTCGACTTTTAATGTCTACTCCCAGATATTTTATGAAAGTAACTGCTTCCAGTGTGTGTCCTATTGCATAGTTATATCACAAAGGATCTCTAACGCAGCATTTTTCCCCTTGTTTATGATGAGTCTCAATCGGCATTCCCTATACCACGCGTCAATACGCTGCAGACCAGTGGCGTATCCATGACCGTGGTCTGGGGGAGGCTGAGGTCAATCATCGGGATGACGTGATTCCTAAAAAAAGAAATAAATAAAAATTTAAAAATTAAAAACAAAATTTAAAACGGGGCAGCAGCGTTAGATTTCTCGTTAAACTACGGGCATCATCCTCCGAGAGAAGCCGAAAAGCCTCAGTGAACTTCCGATATTGTCTACGAGATAATGTATATACAAAGTTAAGAGCAAAGGTCATAACACTCCCCTGGAACATGCTTGAGATCACTTTAACGTCAGAAGACTTCTGTCCGTTGAGAATGACCTGCTGCGTCCTGTTAGGTGGGAACGCCTCAGTCCAGTCACACAGTTGGTCAGATACTCCATAAGCTCGCACTTTGCTCATCAGACGACGGTGCGTAGCGATATCGAACGCCTTGCCAAAGTCAAGAAACACGGCGTTTACCTGTTTTTACTGCCCTCTGTACCTAGTGGATGAATAGCGCGAGTTGCGTGTCACGAGCCGGCCGCAGTGGCCGAGTGGTCTGCGGCGCGCCAGTCACGGTCTGCACGGCCGCTACAGTCGGGGGTTCGAATCCCCCCTCGGGCATGGATGTTTGTATCGTCTTTAGTATAAGCTAGTTCATAAGTAGTTTGTAAGATATCTGCTACGGGAAGGTATACATTTCATATTCAAATGTACTGCGCATCTGAGACCAGTATCATGCTAGTCAGGCATGGATCGTTTATCTTTGGTTGCAGGCTTATTTTTCGATGGCAGTACTATCGATATTGGAGACGGTGATAGTATTGTTGCCGGGAAGTAGGGTCGTGATTATTTAGATTGCAGACTTTGCTAGGCGCGCGGATGAGATTGCAGAAGCGTGGGGACCGTGGTTGTGTGCAGTTGTTCCGGCGGGATAGCCGAGGAGATGAGATTTTGAGACTTGAATGCCGAGCCAAGCTGTTTAAGATATGGAGACGAAAGGAAGAGATGTCGTTGGAGAAACGTTGTTTTGAAGTTTTTATAAGGTAAAGTTTTTCATGAAGTACTTGGCATGTTTCTATGGCACAACTTCGCATTGTTAGGCTGAACTGTTGGTAACAGTAACGGTCGGGAAAGATCTTGCTGTTAGCTTGTGGTCTCACGATTCATGCTGGGGACCCCTTTCTGTGTTAGGAAAAATATTTATTTTAATAGTTTAGTTGTGAAATTGCGTTTTTTATGAAATAGGAATTTCATGGGTAGTGTTCTTGAAATTTGGTATTGTTGTAACATTGTTTGTGTAAATCGAGTTAAATCTATTAACAGTAAAGAAATGTTTATCTTTGTTTAAAAATAAATTTGTAGGCAGATTAAATATCTGAGTTATATTTTCCTCTGAAAGATTTTAAAATCATAAACATGACATTGTTACATCAGTTAGAAATAAATCAGATATTTCATTTTTAATAATTAGTAAGAGTTGCTTAAACAGATTACCACTTTATCCTTCCTCACATTTTTATTGAAAGTGCCATAGATGTTTTCTGTAGTTAGTTTTCCAGTAGTTACTACCGCAGGAAGCAGTTTGGTGTTGCGCAGATTTATACAGTAATTGAAGGTGAGAAAGAATCAGTTTTTTCAAACTTACAGTTCAGTATGATTTACAGATTTCAGGATGGACAATTCATACAATGTTCAGGTTAACAAGTGTTTGCACTGAGTCAGATTGCATTGATAAATATTGTGTTCGTTACTTTCCGTTAAAGATTGTTTGTTCAGTCAGAAACAAGTTTGTAGGGCCAGAATTATTAACACAGTGGTTTTTATTATCAAGAATTTTCAGACAGTTAACTTTGTTGCGACATTTGCATACAGAAACAATTAGCAGTTTGTATCTCATTATAATAAACATTACGCAGTCAGATAGGTTTTGCAATACCTTTAGATTCGCATAGAATACAGTTAAAAATACGCAGGCAGATTAACAGAAAGTTGTGCAAAGGCATTCAGGTAGAACAAGCTCAAACACATTCAGTTACATTTCATTCAAGTAGCGTCAGTCAGTTACATTTCTTAGATCGTATGGTAAAACCCATAACTTTCGCAGCAGACGTAAATTTTGTAAGAGAGAAGGTCAGCAAAGAAACTTTCATAGTTTGTAAGTTTAGGGACTGATGACACCGCAGTTAAGTCCCACAAGCTTAACAGACATTTGAACATTTTGATTTGTGTGTCACGTGATCGTTGTTTTGGGAAACCATGTTCATTTCTTCAAAGGAGATTACCGGTCTCGAGAAATGACAATATTCGAACATAAAATATTTCCCAAAATTCTGCAACTGACCGATGTCAGGGATATAGGCCTACAGTTTTACGCATCTGATCGACGACCCTTCTTGTAAACGGAAACGACCTGTGCCCTCTTCCAAACTTCAGGAAAAACTTCGTTCCTCTAGACACCTTCTGTACACCGCTGCTAGAAAAGATGCAAGTTCCTTCGCATACTCCGAGTTCCTTTGTGAAATAGATTTGGAAAAAGACATTTAGTATTTCGACATTTATCATTCCCTGTTTCAACACCATTATGGTAACAGTGTCTGGATATCTGAGTTCCACCCGTTTACCCATTTGACGTAGGACCAAAATTTCTTAGGATTTCTGCCAAGTCGGTACACAAATCATTGCGCTCAAAGTCGTTGAACGCCTCTGGCTATATTTACATTTGCGCTGAAGTACTCATTGCTTTTGTAACGGTTTCTTAAATCGGTTTTTGAACCACTGTGCATCTTTCCCATCTCCCTAAATTTTAATTGGCACATAAATATCTAACGCGTATTGTATATTACACTTTATCTTCGTCCACAGTTGCTCAGCACTGTCAGTGTTTGAGACTAAACTTTCGTGTTGAGCAGCCAAGTACTCTAAAACCTCACCCTTTTCGCTTTTGTTAAATAAGAACATCTTCCTACCTTTTTTCACATTTCTATATGAAGAAGTATTCATTGATACCGTAATGGCCTTATGATCGCTGATTTCCTGAGCTGTGCTAACTGAACCGAAAAGTTCGGGTCTATTTGTCATCAGCGAGTCCAACACGTTATCTCCATACGAGTCGGTTCTATATTTAACTGTCAGTTTTGGAATACAGCACTTAGAACAAGGTCGCTCGATTCTCTGTCCCTGCCACCTGTTTCAAACACCTTTGTCTCCTAATCTATATACGGTAAGTTAAAATCTCCAACTAAAACTATAACATGACTATGGGAAATACTTTCCAAGGTTGCCCTCAGATCATCTGCTGCTACTGTTGCTGAGCCAGATGGTTAATAAAAACTTCCAAAGACCATGTTCGAGCCAGTACTCAAGCTGACTTCCGCCCAAATTATTTCACATTCTAGATCTGTACTAATTCACTGGATACAATCGTATTTTTATCTAATAAACATACGTCCCCCTTCAGTGTTCAGTCTGTCTCTGCGGTGTGCGTTCTAGTCTGAGTTTAGGATTTCATTACTGTTGACATATGGTTCCGTCCCTAGTACTATGTGGGTGGGTATTGGGACTACAACTGCGCTAGTTGTGAGATCTTTCCATAGACGCTCCTACAATTAACTGTTACTGTACTAATCTTTTATTTCTCTGCTCTATTCTGTCGAGTGCTGCATTGACCGGAAGCACAGGTAAGTTTGCACACAAACCACAATTTACAGCACTTAGCCATTTGAAACTTAACAAACAACGGGTCCTTGTACAAAAGGCCAGGAATATACGAGGCGCGTCCAGAAAGTAAGTTCCGTTTGGTAATAAAATGAAATTGTACACAGATACAGAAGAAATTTTTATTGCACAAAATTCTACAACTCTTAAACTACTTTTCCACATAACTGCCGAAATTTTGTAGGCACTTATCATAGCGTGCCACAAATTTTTGCATGCACCCTTCACAGAAGGTTGCTGCCTGAGTATTCAACCAAGTGGTAACAGCTATTTATCATCGTTGAAGTGTTGACTACCAAGGACAGATTTTAGGTGTAAGAAGAGATGAAAGTCGCTAGGAGAGAGGTCCGAGCTGTATGGAGGATGATCAAACAGGTCCCCTTGAAGTTTCCCTAAAATTGTTTGGTCACATTCGGTGTGTGAGGTCAGGCATTATCGTGAAAAAAAAATCTTTTGATAGTAATCCTCTTCTTACACCTAAAATCTGTCCTTGGTGGACAACACTTCAACGATGATGACGAGCAGAAAGAACATGTTACCACATGGTTTAATACACAGGCGGCAACATTCTATGAAAAAGGCACACAAAACCTTGTGCCATGCTATGACAATTACCTACAAAATTTCGGGAGCTATGTAGAAAAGTAGTTTAACAGTTGTAGATTTTTGTACAATCAATATTTTTTCTGTATCTGTACCCGTTCGTTTTATATAACGCGCCTCGTATAAACTGAGCTGCCAAAGTTTACCTTCCTACTATACAGGAAAAGCTGTGAGAAGCTTTGATATTAGTTTAAAAGAACATTTAGATGCTATACGCCTGGGAAACTCATCAAAATCTGAATTTGCCATGTTAAAAACTGATGGCAGGCGTAACATAAAAAGCATTGAACATCACACAGAAATACTGCATTATGCGGATGTAGGTAGCCGTGTGAATTTGCTCGAAGAGATGTACTGTACATACATAAACGTAATCACTGCAGCATTTCATGAAGAAACATTTCTGGCGAATGCAGCCTTCCTACAAAATTTCACACAGCTCCTTTCGAATTTAGAAGATAAGTAATAAACGCTGCTCCTTTTGCCACTTGCAGTGATGCAACATAAGCATAAAATAAATCGAAACAGCCCACTCTGGTGCACAAAAGGACAATCATTAAAATTAAATGTATTTGGCATTCAATGAAGCTACATAATACACACTACGGTAACATTCAAATATTTAAACTGTTTCATCATTCCCCACGTTACCATATGTGTGTCACTAAGTAAATTTTTTAACAAAATTGTAAATTCAGCTGTCTACTTAATTTATAGCCTGTGTCACCGAATATAGAATGGATAGGGGAGACCAGGGCACATTTTCCATAGGGGCAAGTTTTCAAAATCCGTTTATTTTCGAAACAAACCGCTAGATGTTACCACCGGCGATACTGTAGGAAGTAGCAACAAAGCACGCTTCATTTACGAAAGTTTCAGTGTTGTACCAGCAGTCGCAACGTCGGCAGGGCTGTTTTCGTCATTTTTGGAAATGTGAGTATACTTTCGCGTTTTTATTGAAACTTAAAATAAACATTCTAGCGTTCAACTTATTATTTTGACATTACGCATACTAAAAGTGGGTTTCTTTCTTCACGTAACTGTGCATTTGTTTTGTAAATAGCTTACACTGTTACTCATGGACGTAGTGTTATAGTTCCGAATATGGCGACGGGGCACGTTTTCCAAGTGCATATGGGGCACATATTCCTTATTGCTTTGAGTCTTACGCCAAGACTAAAGCAAATGAAAAGTGTGTACAGTGCACGAAATGGGCGCATGGAGACTGTACGAAAGGGAACGTTCCATATTTTGTTTGCTTACATTGTGATTCAGAATATCAGTATAAGTATTGTTAAAAATGTCTGTATTTGTAAAATATTTAACTCACATATTTTGTAAAAACATTAAAACCATTAAATAGCTTTTGTTTTTATTTAATGTGGCTATTTTTACTATACTCTTTTGCAATATATTGTAAATTCATGATAAAATACGTATTCAGTGAAATAAAGATAATTATCTCTGTTTCAATATTGAAAGTATAATTGGAATATTTGCCCCTGTACATTTTAAGTAAGCTGGAAAACTTGCCCCGCATACGGCGCAAATTTTCCAACGCAACATGGCCAGTTGCTACCAAGAATGATATTTACTATTTTCAAAAATATCTGTACAAGACTGTAAATAAAGGTGTAGGAAATATAATGATCCGCTGTTTACCGCAAAATCGATAAAAATAAGAAGTACAAAAATAAAAATGTAAAATGGTGGAAAACGTGGCCCGGTCTGCCCTATGTATGGCGTTTTTTCTACGTAAAATGATTTTCTTCTTCATTTTTTAAATTAACTTCAATGTCAAATTAATGTACGTATTCCGGATAGAAAACTCATCACTAATCATACTAACGATCAAGTAAGTCATTTCAGTCACCTCTTAGTATTGTAGGACACCTTGTAACCAAGAACTTTTTGCCAAAAACCAAAACATACGAGGGCAGTTTAAAGAAAAATAAAATAATAATAATAATAATAATAATAATAATAATAATAATAATAATAATAATAATAATAATAATAATTACCCTGTGAACTTCGTACCACTTACCTCTTAATATAAAGCATATCAATTTAAATCGTATGTATTTTAGACCCAGTAGCTTTATCAAGGCATCATCAGATAGTCTAAGTATCGGCTCCATAGTGGGCGGAAAGAGTGGGCAAATCACGCACCCATGTCCAGGATAATGTTCATGTCACATTCGTGGACGTTCAGGGAAGCTTTAAACTGATAAAATATGGAAAAATTTCAAGGAATTTTTTTATTTAAAACATGTAAAATAATGACTACCTTGTTGTGTTATCTAATCAACCCGGCAATGCTTTGTAGTTGCTAATATGTATGTACTCTTGCTTTGAACGTCGAATGTGCAAAATTTTATCGCAATCAGATGAATGGTATTGACATTTCATAGAAAAATCTTTCTATTTTTTCTGAATTTTCCAATTTTCCGGGACACTTTTCCACGTTTTTATTTCATAAGAACGTTACTCTTGCTTTGAACGTCAAATATGCAAAATTTTATCGGAATCGGAACGAATAATATTGATATCACATTGAAAAAATGTCTTTCATTTTCTCGCGAATTGTCAAATTTTCCGGGTAACTTTCCCAAATTTTTAGTTCATAAGAACGTTCATCTTTCGTTGAACGTCAAATGATCAAAATTTTATCGCAATCGGATTAACGGTTCTCAACTTATAGTGTTGAGTAGAATTATAAACACAATGAAGAAGAAAATTGGTTCCAATTTTGCAACTTTACTTTTTAACTGTCCCTATTTTTTTGCTGAAAACTTTCCCAAGACCATAATGAACAAACACAAAAAGAATAACCCCTCTACGTCGTGCGAATAGTCAGTTATAGTGCTGAATTCAATGAAAAACACATTGAAGAAAGCACTTTCAGTTTTTCTCAAATTTTCCAATTTTCCGGTAGATTTTTCCAAAAAATTTGTTTCATAAAAAACTTTTTCTTTCAAGCCGTACTATAGTGATGTTCTTATAACCATGTGGCAATTGATTTGTACTCATAGAAAAAATCGCTTTTGGTTTTTCCTATTTTCCTACTTTCCGGGTGATTTACCCAATTTTTTATTTGATGCGAACCTTCCTCTTGCTTTGAACATGAAATGTACAAACGTTTATCGCAATTGGACGAACGGTATTGATAGCGCACTGGAAAAAGCTGTTTCAGTTTTTCCCGATTTTCCTCTTTTCCGGACAACTTTTCGATATTTTATCACCGTTTAAACCTTCCCTGGACTTATTTTAAGACTAAGACTAAGATTAGCCAAATCGGTTCAGCCGTTCTCGAGTTTTAGCGAGGCTAACGAACAGCAATTCATTTATATATATACAGATGATGCCGTAAGAGTTTCGTTGTTGGGGCTTCAGGTTTCCACCTGTAAGAGCCAGGCAAGTTCAGCCGTCACATGTTCAGTATCGCCTACCGCTGCAATGGAGGTAACACGCGAGGAACAATACGCGGCTTCGAAATTCTGGTTTCGTCTCAAGAAATCTTCGGCTGAGGCCTATACAATATTATAGGAGGCATTCGGAGAGTCTGTTCTTCCCTACAGCGCGGCTCTAAGATGATTTAAAATGTTTAAAGAGGGGAGAAAATGAATTTCAAAGGAAGGTGGATATGATGCTCCAGTTACTATTCTTACGGAAGAAAACAACAACACTGCTGCTGTCATTGTGAAAAAGAATCGCAGAATTACCCTAAGTTCACTTTCTAAAGTGCAGAACTCTTCAGTGGTTGCCATTCACACGTTGGTGACAGAAACATTTCACACGAGACGTGTTAGTGCGCGATGGTTTCCAAGACCGTTGATTCCCGAATAAAAAGACATTCGCGTGCAGGTCTGCAAGCAATTCAAGTTGGTGTTTGACGAAGATCAAGAGTTTCTTTCAAATGTGATCACTGAAACTTGGCTACATCACTTTGATCGTGAGAGCAACAGCAGAGCTCAGTGTGGAAATATCGTTCAACACCAACCCCCAAAACAACAAAAGTGGTTGCTTCTGCTGAGAAATTTATGGTCATCTGATGCTTTGATATTCATGGTAGGTTTCCAGCATGTCGTACCTGCACACAGATCACTAACTGTACAGTACTGTAGTAATGTCCTGAAGACACTGCAAGTCCACATCAGGCGCAAGAGACTAAATTTCCGTGAAGCAGGCTGGATAATGAGCCATGTAAAAGGGAACAGTGGTCTCATGAAGAGCTGTAAGATTTGAAACTAGTAACGGCGCTATTCTGAAAAAAAAAAAAAAAAAAAAAAAAAAAAAAAGTAGCATAATTGAATCTGGTCGGATGCGGTTTTCTTCATTGTAAGGTTCATTCTGTAGTATCCGAGGATGAAGAAAAATTTGGAAACAAAGAAAATCTAATGCAATGAAGAACAGCCGAAGCTGATTCATCGTACCCTCCGAAAGGGTTATTCGAGAGAAGAAGAATGCCTGAAACTGTGTACTGTTCGCTGGTACGTAATAAAGTCACGACATTGAAGTGCTGTCTAAAGAACTGATCGGAATCGACATATACAACCGCTCTCTCAAAGAAGGATCTGTACCAAAAGATTGGAAAGTTTCACAGGTCACACCTATATCCAAGAAAGGCAGTAGGAGTAACCCACTAAACTACAGGCCTATTTCATTAACTTCGATTTGCAGCAGTGTTTTGGAACTTATCCTGTATTCAAATATTATGAATTATCCCGAACAGAATGATCTATTGGCCCAAGGTGAACACGGATTTAGAAAATATCGTTCATGGGAAACACAACTAGCTCTTTACTCACACGAAGTGATGGGAGCTATCGACAAGGGTTCGCAAATTAATTCCGTATTTCTTGATATCCAGAAGGCTTTTGACACCGTACCTCACAAACGGCTTTTAATGAAATTGCGTGGTTATGGTATATGGCCCCAAATTTGAGATTGGATAGGGGATTTCCTGTCAGAGAGGACACAGTTCGTAGTAATCGATGGTAAGGTATCGACTAAAACAGAGGTGATATCGGGCGTTCCACAGGGTACTGTTATTGGTCCTCTGATGTTCCTTCTTTACATAAACGATTTAAGAGAAAATTTAAGTAGCTCTCTTAGGTTGTTTGCAGATGACGCCGTCATTTACCGTCTAGTAAAATCATCTGAAGATCAAAATCAACTGCTGAACGATCTGAATAAGATATCACTATGGTGCAAAAATTGGCAATTCACTCTAAATAATGAAAAGTGTGAAGTCGTCCACATGAGTACGAAAAGAAATTCGTTAAACTTTGTTTACAAGATAAATCAATCAAAAGTGAAGGTCATAAACTCCACAAAATACCTAGGAATTAGTATTACTTCAGACTATAATTGGAAAGAACACATACTTAATGTCGTGAGAAAGGCGAACCAGAGACTGCGTTTTATTGGCAGAACCCTTAAAAGATGCAACAGAACTACTAAAGAAACTGCATACACTACGCTTGTCCGTCCTCTTTTGGTGTATTGCTGCCCAGTGTGGGACCCTTATCAAGTGGATTTGACGGAGGATATCGAAAGTGTCAAAGGCAGCTCGTTTTGTATTGTCACCATACAAGGGAGACAGCGTTACGGAAATGATACAGGATCTGGGATGGGAATCATTACAACAATGGCGCTTATCGCTGCGGCGTGGGCCACTTACGAAACTCCAATCGACATTATTCTCCTCCGAATGCGAAAAAAAAATTGTTGACTCCCACTTACATGGGTAGAAATGATCATCAGAATAAAATACGGGAAATCAGAGCTCGAACGGAGAGATTGGAGAATGGAATGGGAGATGAAAAGCATAAAGGTGGTTCGATGAACCCTCTGCCAGGCACTTAAATGTAATTTCCAGAGTATCCCATGTAGATGTAGATCTTCCACATAGAAAGCACTTTTCCGTCAAACACCAACGCATACTTGGTGGTATGTACTAAACATTGCACTTTTGGTAGTTAATCCAGTCACCCTTAACTAGAAAATTTATAAGCTTGAATTAGACTAAGTAGCTTCACTTACCTCTTAACAGGAAAAAATTTATATCTCCTTAGCACAAAGTGGTGTATTCTTGGTAAAGACAGGATGAGCTGTAGAAACCTGTACACTACAACGCCACACGACGAGACACTACTATACTGACAAATGGCGCGAAAAATTGACCGACAGCGCGGGAGTAGCCGAGTGGTCTGGAGCGCCACGTTAAGGATCACGCGGCCTCCCACGTCGGAGGTTGAATCCTCCCTCGGTCATGGATGTGTGTGTGTGTCGTCGTTAGGTTAGTTTAACTTACTTCAAGTAGTTTGTGAGTCTAGGGACTGATGACTACTAATGTAGTTTGTTCCTATAGAATTACAAACTTGTTCGGAATTGTACCTATAACGAATTTGTGCGACCTTACCCTATATAAAAGGGAACAGTGGTCTCAAGATGAGCTGTAAGGTTTGAAACTAGTAACGGCGCTATTCTGTAAATGCATAGCATAATTGAGTCTGGTCGGTTGCGGATTTCTTCATTGTAAGGATAATCCTGTAGTCACCGAGGACGAAGTAAAATTTGGAAACAAATAAAATCCAATACAATGAAGAATATGGAATATCTCCCCAAACTGTGCGATTAGATTCACGATTTCCTATCAGAAAGGTCACATTTCGTTGTAATTGACGGTAAATCATCGAGTAAAACAGAAGTGACATCTGGCGTTCCACAGGGAAGCGTTATAGGTCCCCTACTCTTCCTTGTGTTTATAAACGATTTAGGAGACAATATGAATAGCTCGCTTAGACTGTTCGCTGATGATGCTGTCATTTATCGGTTAGTGAAATCAACAGAGGATCAAAAGCAACTGCAAAGCGATTTAGACAAAATTTCTACATGGTGCGAAAATTGGCAATTGACACTAAATAATGAAAAGTGTGAAGTAATACACATGACCACTAAAAAAATCCGCTGAACTTCAATTACGCGATAAATCAGTCAATCGTTAAGGTCGTAAATTCTACCAAATACCTAGGAGTTACAATTACGAACAACTTTGACTGGAGAGAACAAATAGAAATTATTGTGGGGAAGGCGAACCAAAGGTTTCGTTTCATTGGCAGAACGCTTCGAAGATGCAACAGCTCCACCAAAGAGACTGCCTACATCACACTTGTGCGTCTTCTCCTGGAGTACTGTTGCCCCTGTGGGACCCTCACCAGGTCGGACTGACGGAAGATATTGAGAAGGTTCAGAGAAGGGCAGCTCGTTTTGTTTTATCACGTTACCGGGGAGAAAGCGTCACGGAAATGTTGCAGGAATTGGGGTGGAAATAATTAAAAGAAAGACGTTATTCATTGCAGCGTGATCTGATTGCGAAGTTTCAGTCACCGACTTTTACTTCTGAATGAGAAAATATTTTGCTAGCACACACCTACATAGGGAGATATGACCATCCCAATAAAGTAAGAGAAATCAGATCGAAAACAGAACGATTTAGGTGTTCTTTCTTCTCGCGTGCTATTAGAGAATGGAACGGTAGAGAAAAGTTATGAAAGTGGTTAATGAACCCTTTGCCAGGCACTTAAATGTGATTTGCAGAGTATCTATGTTGATGTAGAATAGCGAAAGCTGATTCATCGTACCCTGCGAAAGGGTTATTCGAAAGAAAGAGAATCATTATATAAATACACTAACACGAAAATTGTGTTACAGATTACTAATTTATTTGTACAAGATGGCCAATGAAAGTCACGTAATTCGAAAGATTGATAGTCGTAGATTTCACGAATATAAATATTATGTGTGCATTTAGCCATTAAAAGTGGTAAAAGTAAATTGAAATTTTCTTATCTACAGCTTGGATCAAGTTCTACTTTCTCCAACAATCAGCTCACTGATTGGCTATTCGCCTCGACCAAAGACGCTGTAATGCAGCGCATCTGCAGTATTAAAATAACGTAAAATAAGTGAGTATCGAAACATGGAGTGCTCCCAACTCACTTTCTTGTGCCGTTTAAATCCTTCATTTTCGTAGTGATTAAGTGTGGTTAAAGGAGATTGATGTTTTCATATGAATACCGATATGAAAGATGATGCGCCGGGAGAGGCATCTAGCGGTGCTCGGGTGGAACTAAGAAGTCGAGAATGCCGATATAAATGATGATGCGCCGGAAGAGGCATTTAGCGGTGCGCGAGTGGAATTACGAAGTCGACATGTTGTCAGCTCTGGAATTCTGAATATCACAGTATCGAAATAACATTATTTCTTGGCGTTGTATAAATATACAAACCCCGAAATTATAGTTCCATATCAAATATTAGGCTAATGAAAGTTATATAATTCTAAAATGGCATGAGAAGTATATACTTCCGTTTTTGTTTGTTGTTATTGTGTCAGGCATTTTACTTAACACGTAAAAAATATCGTTTCATACCTTCCAGTGCCGGTTAAATTTTACCGAATGTCCCAGCGGCCTTCTATGATAATGTTGGCAACAGCTGCTGAATTGTGAGAATTCTGTGAGTATTCATTGTAGCCAATCGCTTGACAACGCTAATGTTTTCTTATGGAATCTTCGCTTTATTTATTTATTTTACTTTATTTTTTTATATATGGCCGAGCCGTCCAAAGCGACTCGCTGCGGAGCGCGCGGTTGCTCGCCGTGGAGGTTCGAGTCCTCCCTGGGGCATGGATGTGTGTGTTGTCCTTAGGTTAGTTTACCTAGGTTTAAGTAGTTTGTAAGCTACGGACTGGTGACCACGCAGTTTGGTCCGATAGAATTACAAACATTATATATATTATGTACTTAGCTACGGGGTCATCAGTCCCTAAACTTACAAAACTACTTATGAACTAGCTAATCCTATGGACGGCACAAATATCCATGCCCGAGGGGGATTCGAACCCCCGTTTATAGTGGCCGTGCAGACCGTGACTGGAGCGCCTCAGTCCCCTCGTCCACCGCGGCCTGCTCTTCGCTTTGCGAGGGCAGTTATTGTTACTGAGCGGACGAGGGTACATACAAGAACCTGTCAACCATAGAGCAGGAGAAGCATTATTTGTTTACTTCATGGTCTGTACGATACACTAATCGAGTCATTCTATGTGGTTCTAACAAATGGGCAAAGATTTCGTATCGCGTTGTTTATGTTGCCAACATAATCACGCGAGGCCGCCGACATGTTACGTAAAATTTTACCCCAGTGACCATTTAAACACAATTGGTCGATTTTCGACTTTGGGCAATACTAGTTAGAAGAAATGCCTGAAAGTGTGTAATGTTCGCTGATACCTAATATGGTCACGACAATTAAGTGCTGTCTGTAGAACTGATGGAAAGTGGGCGTTGATATATTGCGTAAAGCAGTGGTTGCGAACACTTGCCAGAGACAGACAGTTAGGCGACTTGTTTCGCCACCGTGCCCACGGCCGGTGGCTGGAGCTGCCCTGGTACGGCGAGGCGGGTGAGGCGGCGGCTGGCTGCTGTCCTGCTGCTAATTCGGCGAGTATTGATCGCTGGTGGGCAGGCGGGCTGTAGCGGGCGGTGGCCAGGCCGCCTCTCAGGGCCCGACTGGGTCTAGCAGCCGGCACCGGCTGCTGGCTGAATAAGACACTCACAAGTACCCAGCACACATTCTCTGGGGGACTTACAAGTGCCGCAGTGCTGTAGTCTCGTGTAGTTTGCGAACCAACTAGTTCGGCAAAACGTTCCCACTGGCTAACTTTTCCGAAGACTGACGGGGACCAGCGAGGGGACGCGAGAGCGCGCAGAATCGCGTGATTCCCTTCTGCAAGTCACCGTCATTTCGAGCTGAGATGCAGCTCAGCTGTAGTTTTATAGGCATTGCCCCCAAAATACCACACGCTTGGGCAACACTGATCATTATATAAAAAAATCGCACTAACGTGTTTTACGGCTCACTTTACATTTGTAGTTTTATAAGCTTTTGCAAACATTTTGGACCACAATAATAATCTAAATAATAAATAATTAATTAATAAGATTGCCTGAAACCCTTGTAGGAAACAAAATTAGGCACTGGCGGGTTTCGAACCACTGACCTTCAGCGTCACAGTCCTACACACTGCCCACTACGCTACAGCTAACAGAAATTTCGTTTTTAATCTCATATTATTGATGGCCGTTATTAACTGGTGCTAATATGGCACTTGTAGACACTAGATTATCATTTATCGTACGAAGAACGACGTCTTTTTGTTAATTATTCAGTGCGCCATTGCTTTGAAATGACAACGTGTAAGTTACAATAAGAAAATCATCAAATACGCAACGCAAGATGGTGTAGGCCTATGCCAGAGAGAGTTCTGGGCGAGGAATGTCACGTGACATCTGCGAACGGCTGGTTTTCGTTAATTTAATGGAGGGTGTCAAAACTCCGTTATTTTTGCAAATATCTCTGAAACAATACGAGATATGAAAAAAAAACACAAGAGAGCAAATTTGCAAAGAAGTTTTTCCTCGACAAATTCGGTTTGTTCATTTTTCGTGTCAGATGCATGGTTAAGCCGCTATTTGAATTTCAATTTCGAGCTGTCAAAAAACGATTGCAAAGGCCCACTTTTAATGTTACTACCGTAACCTAAAGTGGGCCGAAAAGCTGTCATAACAAAAGAAAGTGCTCTTTTAGTAGCGGTAGCAAAAGCCAAAAAGAGCGGACGAACTAAAAAGAGCGACCTAATTCGCGGCCGAAAATATGCGCGATCGGTCGCGAACTAAAACATGCGTTATCGGTCGCGAACTATTATGCCAAACGTATCTCCATCTTAGCTCGTTGGATTCTTTTCCGTAGACCGACGGGCAATAGCGAGAGGGCGCGCAGCAGAATTAAAATCACGTGTTTGCCTTCTTCTGATGAGAGCCATTTCAAGGTTAGCGTCTGCCTACTAGATTACATAGTTCAGTGCTCCAAAATTTCTGTTTTGAAGTATTCTGCACTCTGCAATATCTGACTAATAAATTCCATAATGCCAAGCTATAAAGATTACTCTAAACTTAAACGCGAGAAATTATCCACAAACTGTTTCTTTTGGTTTGCCACTGGGAGCGCACGAATTAAAAGAACGAACTAGTTCGTGGCAGAGACCCGAACTAAAGTGAGCGCTCCCGATCGCGAACTATTTTGTGCAAGTCTACAGTGGAGTGACCGAGCATTCTACAGTCCCTTCTACATCTACATAAATAGGCCTACTCTGCAAGCAACATTGAAGTGCATGTCCTGCCAGGCACTTAAATGTGATTTGCAGAGTATCCCATGTAGATGTAGAGGGTTCATCGAACCGCATTTATGATATCGATTTTCTAACAGATTAAAAGTGTGTGCCGGAATCAGGACTCGAACCTGGGGCCTTTGCCTTCGCGGGCAAGCGCTCTATCAAATGAGCTATCCCGACACGACTCACGGTGCCGCCCCACAACATCAATTCCTCCAGTACCTCGGCTCCCACTTTCAAAAAAAAGGAACACATAAATCTTTCTGTTTTCGATCTGATCTCTCTTATGTTATTTTTATGATGACGTCTTCCTCTCTAGGTGGGCGCTAATAAAATACGTTCGCCTACGGAAGAAAAAGTTGGCGAAAGAAATTTCTTTCAATTACTTCCACTCCAACTCGGGCATCATTTCTGTGACACTCCTTCCCCTACTTTGCGACAGTACAAAACGAGCTGCCCTTCTCTGAACTTTCTCTAAATCGTCTATCAGCCCCCTTGGTGGGGAACCCTCAATGCGCAGCAATGCTCCAAAATATGACGCGCAAGTGTAGTGCAGACAGTTTCTTTAGTAGAACTGTTGCATTTTCTATGTGTTCTGCCAACGAAACGTAGTCTTTGGTTCGCTTTCCCTAAAATTTTACATGTGTTCTTTCCAATTTAAGTTGTCCTTAATTCTTACTTCGAGGTATTAAGTTGAATTTGTGGCGTGTAGTGTTGACTGATTTATCGTTTATATAAATTTTAACGAATTTCTTTTAGTGGTCATATGGATGACTTCACTCATCTCACTGTTAAGGGTCAATTGGCATTTCTTGAACAATGCTGATATATTATCTGAATCATTTTGCAGTTGCTTTCGATCCTTTGGTGACTCTATTAACCGATAAATGACAGCATCATCCGCGAACAATCGAACAGAGCTACTCAGATTGTCACGGAAATCGTTGTAAAGATAAGGAACAGTAGGGGCCCTCTAACACTTCCCTGGGGAACGTCAGATGTCATTTCAGTTCTACTCGAATACTTTACGTCAATTACAACGTACTATGTCCCGTCTGACACGAAATCACAAAGGCAATCGCACAATTGTGACGGTATTCCATAAACAAGCAGTTTGATTAGAAGACCCTTATGAGGTACAGTGTCGAAAGCCTTCCGGAAATCTAGAAATACGGAATCTATTTTACATCCCTTGTCTATGGCGCTCATCCCATCGTATCAGTAAAGAGCTTGCTCCAGAGCGCGCAGTTGCTCGCCGTCGGAGGTTAGAGTCCTCCCTCGCACATGGATTTCTGTGTCGCCTTGAGGTTAGTTTAAGTTAGTTTACATACTTTGCAAGCTTGGGAACTGATAACCACAGAATTTAAGTCACCTAATATTTCCAAACATTAGAACATTCTGATCTGATCTTCCAAATGACGCTATTCAAGTGCACAAATAACCAGTTACGATACACTATTCAAAAAATGTTCAAATGTTTGTAAAGCTTATGGGACTTAACTACGGGGTCATCAGTCCCTAAACTTACAAACTACTTATGAACTACTTACGAACTAGGACGGCAGAAATATCCATGCCCGACGGGGGATTCGAACCCCCGACCGTAGCGGCCGTGCAGACCGTGACTGAAGCGCCTCAGTCTCCTCGGCCACCGCGGCCGGCCCGATACACTGTCAATATGTTGTAATGTATGGTTAAAACAATGAGGGGATCATATCAGATATTTAGGTTCTGAAGTATTGTAATCAGCAGAATGAACAAAAATTGTTCGACGTCCTTCTGTCGGTTCTACAGAGTGGAGTGAACGACATTACGACAACCGAGTTAGTGGTAACAACAGAGAGTTGCTGCAGAGGGGTTGATGTTGACCTGTGTTTACTCCACCAAACGAATTGTACAAGCAGTTATGTTCAGATAGTGTAGTGAGCAGGTAGTGCAGTGCAACAACAACGTGACTTACCGAAGCTATGGCGTGGAGTGACATAGGAAGCTTGAAAACACGACAGCTACAAAGTAATGTACCTGCAACTATTGGAGTGTCCTGAAGTGTAATTTCCAGGACCTGGACGCGATTTCAGACAACAGCAACCGTTAAAAAAAGACAATGCCAAGGGCGATCACGGGTAAAATCAGCAGTAGTTGACCTTTATCTGCGGTTAACAGCCCGTCGAGAGAGGAGACAGGATGCAACTCAGCTGCAACGTACCCTCCAGGCAGCAACACGGTGTCCGGACACTTGCCACGCCGGACACTTGCCACACCGGACATTTGCCACACTCTTACCTGCTCCGAAGGGTCGGGCGCCCCTGTCATATCTCACCCTATCCCCTAACTGTTCTGAGCAGTATACTTGCACCTGCTAACTGTATTCGTCCCTTAGTCTGCTTAAGCGATGTTTACTCCACACACTTCACTCCAATGCAACTTTATGTCTCAGAATGTGTCCTATAAATCGATCGCTTCTTTTAGTCAAGATATGTCAGAAAGTCTTCTCCACCCCATCCTACTCAGCTCCTCATTATTAACTCAGCTTGCCCTTTCTCTCGAGACACCTTGAGAGCTATGGATGAAGGGAAACAGGCAGACTGTATATACCTGTATGTTGAAAGGCGTTTGACACGGTACCGCATCGCAGACTGGTAACGCAGGTACGTGCATATAGAATTGGTACGCGAATATGTGGGTTGTTCAAACACTACTTAAGTAATAGAACGCAGTACGTTGTCCCCGTTGGCGAGTGTTCATCAGACTAGGGAATCGTCGGGAGTGCCCCAGGAAAATGTGGTAGGAACGCTATATTTTCTATCTATGTAAATGACCTGGAGGACAGAATGACTTGCAATGTGCGTCTGATTGCCGATGATTCTGAGATGTACAGGAAAGTGTCGTCATTGAATGACTGTAATAGGATGCAGGATGACGCGGACAAAGTTGATAGGTGGTGTTAGGGTAGGTAGAAAAATGTAAGTTGATGCAGATGAGCAGGAAAAGGAATCCAGTAATGTTCGTATACAGAAATAGTAGGTTGCTGCTTGACAGTTAAAAGCTCTATTCTGGTGGGAGGTATCCAGATAAGTGTTTACTGTTATAATAAAGCTTAGTTTTAACAGTAAAATTAGCAAAAGGCCCGTGTCAACTACCGGCTACTCCCTGCTGCGAAACCTTGTTCCCTGACCCAAATTGAGAATTGACTTGGTTCAAATTAGTCTAATAACAGGAAGATAACGACACAGTGGCCAATATACGTAGCAGCTCACACGAATTTACACACAGGCATTAATAAACAAACCACCACAATTAAAGTTATTTCATAAAGGTGGCTAAAGAAAAACATTTATGGCGTGAAAGCTACCAGAAACTGGGAAACCCAGGAGAGCAGCAGTGGTGGGGAGAGAAGATCGTGAGACTCGCCCTGGAGAAGGCTTGTCGACTGGCTTGTAACCAAAGGGTGTAGCAACCTCTTTGGTCGTATCAGCAGCAGGTGTTGGTAACGACTCACTATCGAGTCGGAGCCAGAGAGAACAATGCAAAGCGAGCTATTACTACCCACATTCTAACACCCATTAGATCCTCACACATCCACTTAAACAGGGACAGTGGCGTAGCCGAGAAGCCGTACTTATTGGCACATTCATAACCACAATAATAAATTATTAAAGTAAGAAAATCCTAGCAATATTAACTAACATTTCAGAAACTAATATTTTAAAACATTAAATAAAAATGCTATTCCTCATGCCTTGAAAAGAGTGGGGTTCTAGTTTTAACAAAATGCTAATCTAGCGACATCAAATAAATGGCAATTTTATAAAAAATATATGGAAGACGACAGACGGTCGTCTTTCACAGTCGTGTCAAATAAACTAGGCGTAACGCTGCAGAGCGATATGGAATGGAACGAGCATATGACAGTCGTGGAGAAGGCAAATCGTCGACTTCACTTTATTGGGAAAATTTTGGGAAGGTGTGATTCGTCTATAAAGGAGACGGCATATAAAACGTATCTATGACCCCGTCTTGCGTAGAGCTGAAGTGTTTGGAATGTCTACCAGAGTGGTTTAAATGAGGACAAAGACGCAGTTCCAGGGCGGGCGGATAGGTTTGTAACTGGCGGATTCGATCAATGCGCGTTGTTCAGCGAAATAATTCGGGAACTCAAGTAGGAGTCGCTGGAGGGAAGGCTGCGTTCTTTTCTAGGAACACTGTTGAGAGCCGGAATTTGAGACGGACTGCAGGACATTCAACTTCCGCCAAACTACATTCCGCGTAAAGGCCAAAAGGTAAGATCAGAAAGATTAAGGCTCGTATTGTTGCGTACAAGCGTTCACTTTTCTTTCGTCCTGTAAGGGAGTGGAACAGGAAAGCAAGTAATTAGTAGTGGTACTCAGTATCTTCCGCCACGCACCTTTGTGCGGGTTGCGGAACACGTATGAAGATATAGTTACGCGATCTACTCACCAAATACAGTGCTACACTCCACACAAATGCCTTTAGAAAAGACCTACTAAAATTTAGTTTAATATTGCATGTTGGCAAATTTCTCTTTTTCAAAACTCACTTCTTTCCATTGCCATTCTGCATTTTATACTGTCTACAATGACCTCTATACTGCGTCCATCATACCTTATTTTATTGTCCAAGTAACAAACCTCATTCACCACCTTTATTATTTCGTTACGTAATGCATCACCTGATTTTCTAAGACAGCATTCCATTACACTAGTTTTGCTCATATCGACAAATGAAAGATAATTTGCACCATTACAAGATAAAAGACTGATCATGGGGAAAAATAACATTGTTTTGTGAAAATACCCTAACAATGACTGTATGAAAAACCTATACGAGCTGCAAAATTAATCTTGAAAAATTTCTTACCTCTCTTCGAAAACTTTTTCATCTCACAAACATTACCGCGCGAAAGTCATCAGACAGTCCCATCTCGTTTGGTAAACAAACATACGAATCAAAGTCATCACTCGATTGTAATCGCCCCGAATAGCTGATCTGTGGTAGCAATGCGCTACAAAACCAAAGAGTTTCTGATACTGACATTTCATTAGTAACCTGACCAGCGTTTATGTTATGCACCGCACAGATAGCTGTACACAAGGACGTAGTCAAAGGGGTGGTCTTCCGTGTCCGCCGCCCCCCCCCCCCAAACACCTATACGATAAAATACTACTCAAACTTATGCTAAGGACAAAACACACACACACGCAGGGTCGATGGTGGACTCTAACCTCCGAAGGGATTAAATGAAATAAGACACGACGTAGCTATCATGTAGTGAAACTGAATGATATTGTTATTTTCAGTCATACGTCGAAAAAGCGTATGCAGTACCGACAGTCGACAAAGCCATCTATAGATTTTAATTATCGATAACAGCATCGACTATTGCTGAGTCATCCTTTACCCATTGTCCATTGTTGGCCTTACTCCATTATTGCTGTGTTAAGCACTACAGTTCTTACTTGCAGTGGAATATAATGTAACGGCTCTAGTTTATTTCTTTTGGGCTGTTAAGATAGTTTCCAATTGTGGAGAACTTCATAACAAGAAAAAAGAGAAAAACCGACTTTCATTTGTCCACTAGCGTTATGTTAAGTTAAAATACGTACTATATAACAGCTTATTTATCTTTTTACAGCATTTTTATGTTAGCTGTGGAGTCGTTATGTAGAGTGGCAATATTCCAGTATATCATAAGGCACCGCACTCAGTACATGTGACACTTTTTAAAGTTAGGTTTGAGAGTAACATTTTATCTAGAGGACGGATACGTTGCAATGACAACAGGAGTAAAAGAACCAATAATCTTGGAAATGAAATAAATGGGCATTAACAGATTATAGACTTAAGCTCCCTAAATCAATATGCAAGGTATTTATACTTATGCAAAAGTTAATGCAAATTTTGGAAACACCGAACTACAGTCGTGGCTGACAGGCAGCGAGCTCGGTGACGTGCAACCGTGTCGTTGCCAGTGTTCAAATACAAAGGAACACTTCTCATTCTGATACTCTGACGTCGTTTGGAATAACAACTGAAAGTTCTGCTGGCGTTTATTGAAACAATTTTTAAGAAATGTTTTCCTCTATTTTGTATATAAAATACTGTAGTATTTGTAAGGTCTAAAAACGCAAACTATGTACATAAAATATAAATACCGTATGTTAAATTTGCCCGCCGTAATGGCCGAGCGGTCTGCGGCGTGCCTGTCACAGTGTACACGGCCGCAACGGTCGGGGGTTCGAATCCCCCCTCGGGCATGGGTGTGTGTGTTGTCTTTAGTATAAGCTAGTTCATAAGTAGTTTGTAAGTTTAGGGACTGATGACCTCGCAGTTAAGTCCCTTAAGCTTAACAAACATTTGAACAAGTATTGTTAAATTTGTTTTTAGAATGAATGCAAAACATGAGCCTTTGTAAATTTCTCTTTAACAAGTCGGACCACCCCTTTGACAATACCCTGGCTGGTGTATTCCTGCTTTCTCGTCGTCAGTCAGTTCCTATTATCGTTCTGGCGTGGATTGCTTACTGGCAATTTGAGGAAGGTGCAAGTGGCTGGCAAGGGCGCTGGCTGAGACACGATGTACTCAAAAGAAGAACACACTTTTATTTTACACAGAAATTCTTCCATAGTAGAAACAAAAGAACATAACAGTAGTTATCTTTTTACAGTCACTGCTGTATTATGAAAACAGTAATAAAAATCACTTGGTACAATGTCCTGTTCATGTCTAACTGAACATTCAATAGTAGAGAAGATCTCCGTGACTTGAGTATATACAATAAAACTTAAAACAGTCAGCAGCAGCATACTAATACAGCCAACCTTTCCTGCAGTCCCCTCTTCCAGGGCACGTCTACCACAAAACTCACTTTTCACTTCACATAGCTGCTTAGCTAACGCCATCTCATCGACACCTTGCAACACAGATTTGTCTGTGGAGAAAATAAACTTATATGGGAATGGTGCAGGAAAATCCTGGCTTCAATTTGCAGAACAGCACCGCAACACATCTCTCTCATGTCGGTACTGAAACCTGACGGCAATTACTACCCAATCAGCAAGAAAAACACGTGGACCTGGTTAGTAGGGCATACACTATACTACATAACCAGTGCACAAGACAAGGCCTCATACTCAGGCTATAGAGTGTACCTCGCCACAAGACCCAACTCTTGAAGAAGGGTGCTAACTACCGGAAAAGATTTGCGAATTACATCACGGCGCTACAAACAACAAAGATATGAAGGAAAAAAGAACAAACAGGAAAAAAAAGAAAGAAAGAAACGAACAAAGGACGAAGAAAGACGAATGTGGAAATAAAGGGACGTGCGGCATCCAGTATTCAAGGTTTGCCACCGTTTATCTATTACTGTTCATTTCGATCATTTTTCTTCTTGATGGTTTATTTCACCTTGGCTAACCTCGACGTAGAGGGGTTGAGTTACCTTTCTTTCATATTTTCCTTTTTATTTTCAAAAGACTTTCATCTCCAGTACTTACGGAAAGACAAAGGAACTTGCTATCCCTGCACATGACCAGGACATGCGCGACCTTCGGTGACTGGCGCACTCAGGGCTAAGAGACGACAAGTTGAGAGAACGCACGATGAAAATGGATAACCATGAAAATGAGACCAGGCATACTGCTTGGGGAAACATAATAAAGCACATATCGAGAAGACGAGCCTTGAGTGCTGTCGATATGCTGAGGTTGAAGTATGGAGAAAATAAAAAGAACACACATTAAATCAGTGACTTAAGAGGTATTGCGGGACAACGTTTCCAAGTTTCTTTCCCGAAGAAATTTCAAGTTTCCTTTGTTAATGTCAGTTTCTATGCAGTGACTTCACTGACGGAAAAATATTATGCACCTTCTTTTGTAGAGAGCTACAATATTATTTTATATACATGAAATAAATTATTTTAAAGGCGAAGAAGCCGGGCCGAGAAGGTTGGCGGTGGCGCTGCGAACTTCAGGAGGGCGTGACGGCCACCTTGCGATCTCATTGGGGCCCGCTGGCAGCGACCGTCTCTTACTTCTTCTTCCGTTGTGTGGTGCCAACTTTGCCTTGGTGGTTAGGACACCACAGAGCCTTTGTAAATTTGTCTTTAACAAGTCGGACCGCTCCTTTGACAATATCCTGGCTACGTCACTGCTGTAAATAAGGGGCAGAAATACCCTCCTAAACACATGATGAGGTGGCTTTCAGAATATGATTAAGATGTAGACAGGGATGTGGATGAGTTGGTACTGTTGACATTGTAGAGCCCGCATAGCCACCTGGACGCAGCTGTCGCTGGCGCCGGTGGCTCCCCTGCTGCAGGGGGAATCCCCCTACCCGCAGGGCGGCCAACCGTGTCGTGAATAAAGCATTGGCCGGCAGGTGGGGCGCGGCCGCCACGCAACTGACCAGCCTGACTCAGCGCCACGCAGGGGGAGGGGGCGGGCCGCCCCTCGCCACTGTGCTGTCAGCCGGATATGATATGACGTAACGGCTAGGAGCCGGCAACAAGCCTCATACCTGACTGCAGCGCGCCCAAAACATCGCCTACTAACAAATGCACACAGTAGAGTTGTGGCGATTCGTGAATGAGTCGTTCATTTGAACAAATAAAGAATCGTAAGAATCGAATCGAGATCCGGACGAATCGTCATTCGAAAGAATCGTCTGTCTCGCGACGATTCCAAGTTCCAACGATTCATGATTCGAAGGCGACTGCCGAATCATGCCGAATGATTACGAATGCCGGAGAGACGTCAGGAGGGGGAGGAATCGTCGTTCAAAAGAATAGTCTGTCTCGTGACGATTCCAACTATTCAGGATTAGAAAGCAAATGGCAAATCGTGCCAAATGATTACAAAAGCCATAAAGCGTGTGAACAAAGGAAGCACAGAACGAAGATCGTGAGCCATTAATTATTAGCCTATTCACGGATTACAGATGACAGAAACAAAACGCAGCGAAATACACAGCTGCCAATACATGCGACTATACGTCTTTAATACAGTTTACATATTATGTATTTAAACGAGCAATCCTTACACATTTATATTTCGCGTATCCCGGAAATGTTTCTAATGATTTGGATTATAATTTGTGTTTAGAGAGGTTTAAGCTTTTTGAGTACATCTACATAGTTGCAGTTATTGTAAAAACGCAATTTTACAAAAATATTCTTTTTATATAAAACGCTTTTTAAATGTTTTTAAAGCCACCTCAAAAATCTTTTTTACCATTTTGGTTTTTATGTTCAGCTTTCCTGAAAGAAACCGATTTTACAAAAAAGAAACATTTTAATAAATGCGAATTTCTTGTATCTCGAAAGAAATGTAATATTTAGAGACGGATTTTTATTTTCAATGTTCGATTATATAGACGTGTTTCCTTAAACTAATTGATTTTGTATAATAAGTATTTCATAACAATGAGACGTGTTAATTACCATAGATTTAATTAAATTTATATTTAAATGGCCGAAGTAATCAAACAGAAGGAAACAAAAATTTATAAGGTCCAGCAGGATTAGAAATAAGTGACCTACTTTCACTAAACCTAGTACGCTACTAAATGAGTTATGATGACAGCAGAAATAGTTGGTAGTGTAATATGTATTTATATCCGGTTGCAAAACTTCAAAGACTATTTTCTCGAGAATTTTTGAGAGCTGTATCGAATGGCTTTGCCTCATTATTATTTTAAGTCTGAACTTTATGCACCATAAATATTTTTAAAAATCTGATACCCATATTGTCTCCTTTTTGGCATCCTGTAACATTCGTGCCGTCGCTGACCAGAAAGAATCGTGAACCAATCGTAGGAACAGATTCACATGGCATGTATTGCCATCTATGAGGAGCAGGATGTAGAAGTAAGAATCGTGCCACTGCAGACTAAAGAATCGCGAAAGAATCGTAGGAATCGATTCACAGTGTGGGATTGAATCGCAAGAATCGATTCATAAAATAGAATCGTGTTGCCCAACTGTAGCACACAGTACACAAAACGATAAGTAGCGAGTGTCCAGAAACTGAGGACGAATTTGTCGACATGGCAACATTTTCTCATACGTCAGTGGTCAGCCGTGGTTTTTTTCAGTTTATTCTTCACTGACAATGCTGATAGATGTATGCAACCGTCATGATTGAGAATGTGTATGTGTAAGTGTGAATGTCTGTTCGGTATTTATCACGCCCGAACAATAAGTCGCAGAGACATAAAAAATTGTAGTTACTAATCTTAGAAGATAGGCTAAGGAAGGGAAACCTACGTTTTTAGCGTTAGTCAATTTGGAGTAAGCTTTTGACAATGTTGACTGGAATACATTCTTCGAAATTCTGAAGGTATCAGGGGCAAAATATAGGAAGCGAAGAGTTATATTCAACATATACAAAAACCAGACAGCGGTTACTAGAGTCGAAGGGCAAGAAATGCACGCAGAAGTTGGGAAGGGAGTAAGACAGGTTTGTAGCCTTTTCTCTTGTTCAATCTGTACATTGAGCAGGCAGTGAAGGAACGGAAGGAGAAATTTGGAGAGGGAATTAAAGTTCAGGAAGAGGAAATAAAAACATTGCGGTTTGCCAATGACATAGTAATTCTGTCAGAGACCGCAAAAGATCTGGAAGAGTAATTGAATGGGAGGGACAGTGTCTTGAAAGGAAGATATAAAATGAACATTAACAAGAGGAAAACGAAGGTAATGGAATGCAATATCAGAAAATCAGGCGATGCTGAAGGAATTAGATTAGGCAATGAGACAATAAAAGTAGTAGATGAATTTTGTTATTTGGCTAGCAAGATAACTTCTGGTGGCCGAAGTAAAGAAGATATAAAATGCAAAATTGCTTTGAGAAGAAAAGTGTTTCTAAAGAAGCGAAACTTGTTAACATCCAATATTAATTTAAATATTAGGAAGTTCTTTCGGAAAGCATTTGTCTGGAGTGTAGCAGTGTATGGGAGTGAAACGTGGACGATAAGGAGTTGGGATAGAAAGATGATAGAAGCTTTTGCATTGTGGTGCTAAAGACGAATGATGAAAATTAGATGGGTAGATCACGTAACTAATGAGGAGGTGCTTAACCGAATCGGGGAGAAAAGGAGTTTCTGGCATATACTAACTAAGAGAAAGGATAGAGTAGTTGGACACATTCTGAGACATCAAGGAATTGTCAAATTAGGTTTAGAAGGAAGCGTGTGCGGTAAAAATCGTAGAGGGAGACCGACGGACGAATATAGTAAGTAGATTCAAAAGGATGTAGGTTGCCGAACGTATTCTCAGATGAAGCGACTTGCACAGGACAGGATAGGCTGGAGAGCTGCATCGAACTAGTCTGCGGACTAAAAAATTTCAAATGTTTGTAAATCTATCGGACCAAACTGAGTGGTCATCAGTCCGTAGCTTACAAACTACTATAACCTAGGTAAACTAACCTAAGGACAAACTCACACACCCATGCCCCAGGGAGGACTCGAACCTCCACGGCGAGCAACCGCGCCCTCCGCAGCGAGACGCTCGGCTACTCCACCGCGGCAGTCTGCGGACTGAAGACCACAACAACAACAGTTACTAATTTATACCCGAGGAAGGTTATATATATATATATATATATATATATATATATATATATATATATATATATATTTAGCCACTGTTTTATGGCGATCGAATAGATGTTTGGAAGAGACAAAGGGAACAACAGGAATATTAGCCTACTTTGAATGGAGAAGCCCTCAAAGTAGTAGATAGTTTCACTTACCTAGGGAGTGAAATATCTAGCGATGGAAGAATAACCGACGAAATTAAAAGGAGGTTGCAGAAGGGAGGCAATTCCTGTCAAACGATAAAACACCTGATTTTGGAATAAGGAAGTTGCAGAGAAATGAAAACTCCTTACGTATATGAGCTACTACTTCCGTATTGCCATCTATGGAGGAGAAGCGTGTGCAATGACAGAAAGGGACTGAGCAGACTGCGAGCAGGGTAAATGAAATTTCTCAGAGCAGTTAAGGGAAAAACAAGAATGGACGGAGTAAGCAATGTAGATATTAGAAAGGACCTTAAACAAGTAAGTTTGAGCGAAGAAATAAAAAAAAGAGATTAAGATGGTACGGGCATAAGGGGATGTGTGGGCAGAGACTACCCAAAACAATGGAAGATCTAAAGCTGGATGTTCAAATGTTTATTAAGCCTCATTATATCCATAATGGATGTGAGGTCGCGGCTGTATTACTTAATTATTTTGTCAACCACAGAAATCGTTTAAAAACAGTAAAATATATCGCGTTTCAACGGTCAAGCACTCATTATCAGATAATCTGTACAAGAATCTTAAAACCTGAGACAATAAAAATCTAGAGCTTTCAAAGTGCCAATGAACGAAAAAGACAGAACTACTGAATTTAACACCATAAGACAGCTTGCTAAGGTGAATGGTTACCAGGAAAACGTTGTGAATAACTTAATACGAAAGAAACAGCGTGCGAAATCAAATAAAAATGGCTCAGAAAAAATGAAGAGAGTAATGGTTCCGTATTTTAGTAATCTATCTCAGAAAGTGGCCAACATTCTAAAACCTTTTGAAGTAGGAGCTGCTTTTAAAACTAATAATACGTTACATCATAAATAACGGAGAAACTTAAACCAAGAGACTGATAAATATGACAAAGCAGGAGTTTATAAGATACAGTGTAGTAGTTGCAATGCCAACTATATTGGTCAGGCCGGTAGATCGTTTAACGGTAGGTACAAGATACATATGGACGCCTTCCGACTTAATAATTTTGGCAAGTCCGCTGTAGCTACGCATATCCGCGAAACTGGCCACCCATTAAAGCGGATTGAAGATGACCTCACGATTTTGCATAGACAGGATAAGGGAAGAAATTTAGATTTGCTAAAACAGCTGGAGATTATAATACATAACGGTAAAAGCGACGTTTCATTAAATGAACAAGTTCAAAGTAATACATACAGCTTTATTAAAAACTTTGTGGACCTATTATAACAAAAGTCGTTTATTTTAAATTTCAACCTCTGTCTTGCTGTGCAAATTATTTCGTGACACCTACTAGCTTGTGGGTGATCTTTGGAATTTAGAGGTCTTTGTTTTCATGTGCATACGTGCGCCCCAGTCGTGTTGTTGACTCCGTGCATTGCGGTAGTGTTATGCGCCGCCAGTGCTGGGGTCTGATTTGAATCCTGACGAAGCACAGTATGCTGAGGACTTTTCTGCGTAGACACGGTTACAAGGGAAGAAACCACGCTTTCTTTTGTTGCGTTTTAGATTTTTATTGTCTCAGGTTTTAAGATTCTTGTACAGATTATCTTATGTTGAGGGCTTGACCCATGAAACGCGTCATATTTTAGTGTTTTTACACGATATCTGTGGTTGAGCCTACTTGACAAAATAATAATAAAAAAAAATAATTTAGTTTATTAAGCTTATGGGACTTAACTGCGGAGCCATCAGTCCCTAAACTTACAAACTAATTATGGTCTACCTTATACTAAAGATAGCACAAACATCCATGCGCGAGGGGGGATTCGAACCCCCGAAGGGGAACGGCCGTGCGCATCGCAGCATGGCGCCCCAGTGCGCTCGGACATTCCGCTGCGGCAAAGCTGGATGGAAAAAGACTTAGAGGGTGCCCACGTACACGGTGGAAAATGGGAGTGAGAACATGTGTAGAGAGGCGTGACCCGGCAGCAAGTGGAGAAAGAAAAGTGGTGGCAGGGCCGAGCATAATGGAGAGGAACCGTTGGCACCCAGACCCGGCAGCAGCTGGCGCGGGATACGGATACACACATACGGAAGGAAGAGGTTTGCAATTTGAAGCTATGAGAGATCTCGGTCAAAAAATAACGAAAAAATCGAATGAGATTTTGCGTTAATAAATCACGGTTCGTCTATCTAGAAGGTCAGTATACTATGTTAAATATGTACTCAGAAATGACATTTCAGTGTATGAAAGGTAACAGGGAGTGGTGGCGCGTCGTACCTGTTTATTGGTTCAGTGAACTCCTGGAGAAAAGTAATAAATAAATAAAATACAGTGTTTTTAAGCTATCAGTGTACGTTTCGTTCATCTATCAGGTCATTTTATATACACATTCAAAGTATTTTTATCGCTTGAGAAACGTTTTACGTCGCGCAGACAGCACCTATACGATTCGTAGCGCTACCGCTTAAAATAGGCGGCAGTGGCCGCAGCGTTGCAATGCGCATGCGCGGCTGAGGTTCAGATTCTGTTTCTGAACCCCCTGAAGGCAGCATATAGGCGCTCCAGCGTCTGGGATGGGCGAGGAGAAACGCCACTTTTAACATTGGCGTTGGATCTGGTAGAGACACTAGCCCCTCTCTACTCGAGCTCTGGCGGTTACGCACGAATGATCCCGAAGCAAAGACAATGGAGCCACTGTGACCTCGCCTTGCGTATGCCCAAATCCTCTATGAAGGCAACATCGACCTTCATATTTGTTTTTAGCGAATTGAACATCAAAACCACGTCATATTTGGTAAAATATCTTACAGTCTGAAAGACGACCGTCTGTCGTCTTCTATAGTTTTTTGTATATTTATTAGTTAATATTGTTAGGTTTTTCTTATTTTGTTATATTAATAATTTATTATTATATTAATTAATGTGGTATAAGTACGGCTTCTCCGCTACGCCACTGTCCCTGTGAGAATGTACCTTTAAGTGTGTGTGCGAGAATCTATGGCTGTTTGAATGTGGTGAGTGATAGCTCGCTTTGCATCGTTCTCTCTGGCTTAGAGTCGATAGCTCCTTAGGTTACCAAAGAGGTTTCTACACCATTTGGTTGCGAGCAAGTTAGCGATCCTTTCCTCCAGCGCGAGTGTCGCTGTCCGTCCCCACCACCGCCGTTTTCATGGATTTTCCGACTTCCGGTGAGTTCCCACGTCCGGCAGCAGTTTCCCGCCTCATGACCGCTGGATCTTCACTCTGTGCAGGTCGTCTGGTAAGGTAGGGTTCGTTCTGCTTTTGTTTTTGGAGATGGTAGCATTTCATTGACTAGCACTTTCAACTTGGATAGATAAGGTTGGTTCTGCTCTTGTGTCCGCAGAAATGGTAGCAATTCGTTATCTAGAATGTTTAACTTAGACTCTTGAACTTTGATTAATTTTTTGGAATATTTTCTCCGATAGCGTGCAGAAATGTGTTCTCGTTTTTCAGTTCAGTGATTTCCAATAGATAAACGCCGTGTGTATGATTCTAGTTGCAGTTTGATAACAGCCTGGTATGTAAAAACCTTTTGTTATCATGCGGCGGTGTATGAACTCTGTGTAAATACTTTCTAACTTTGTGGGGCCCGATTTCTAATAGGTGATCATTTTTGTACAATACATGTAAAATTCTTCTCATCGTTTCCTTCTGTGAGTGATATGTGTTCCACGTGGTTGGTTCATAGAACAAAGCCTTCAGCTTCCACTCTTGTTTGTTCCATGCCCATCAGGCAAGTAACTATGCGTGTATCCTTCTGATTTCCACTAATATTTCGCGATCTTCTCTCGCCGCCTATTTTAATTTTGCTGTTTCCTCTCCGACTTGTAGAACGCACTCCGTCTTGTCAGTAATTCTCTCTGAGCCTTGTACAACCTCCTTACATAGCTTCCTTATGTAGTTCTCAACATTCCCATGGGTTGCATGCTGTAATTCTTAATTTTCTTTTTTCGACTTTGTAATTGTTTCACTTTACGAGATTTTTTAGACTGGACTTCATCCCTCTCTGTAAGAACTCCCTATCGCGTGTAGCTGCATTTCTTTAGCTTCTTAATGTAATTCTAAACATTTCTATAGGTTGCATGTCGTATTCCTTATTTTTATTTCTCCGACTTTGTAATTATTTCACTTTTGTTGATTTTCTGAGAAAGGACTTCGTCCATCTCTGTAATCGCCCCCTATCGCGTATGCCTGTATTTCATGCGCTTGCTTGTATAATTCTAAGCATTTCTATGGGTGTATGTTGTAGTTAATTTTCTTTATTTTTCGGAATCTGGATTTATTCAATTTTATCGGTTTTAGGAACCACGTTGGTCCGAGTTCCAACTTCCGAGGTTTTCAGCTAGTCGCCTGAGTTCACGCCACTTATCATATAAAACCAGTACCTAAATCGATTTCTAACAGACTGCAACTTAAGAATCCACCGTGATTTTGTATAATGAATCTGATTTTCAAGCACTTCACCTTCAGTGGAGTGCGTTCATGTAACGTAGCCGTGTGTCGCCGTTAGCGTGTTTTCTCGCGGTCCAATTCAGATGTAATTTAACTTGGCTATACACACGCACCATCTCAAAATAGGCACGACAGACCACAGCCAGCATCCTGTTTCTGTATATTGTGTTTTGTGCTACCTCCGACTTGCTGAATTTCGCCTACGATAGCGGCGCCTGCTTCCGCCTCGTCTCGGCACGTTGATTTTGGTGAGTTTCACTGTGGCATTGCGTGTGTTTGAGCGATGTGTGTTGTTTGTTAATCCTTCCCCCCAGTAGCGTTAAATCACATATAATTTAGGCTGGGCACTGTCCGCATTAATCCATGTAAGAGATGCATTTTTATTGTGTTAACGAAATTGGCTCCCCATTTTGCTTGTTTTCTATCTGCATAAACAAGTTTATGTTCAGCATAATCCGTAAGTTGACTATAAATTGTAGTTTTAGAGCACCTTCCCTCTTTTATTTAATATTGTTCTTCACAAGTCCTGAGAACAAGCTTTGATGCAAATTTTCTTAAGCGTAAATTCTATTACGCCATAAATGTTTTCTTAGCCACCTTTCTAAGATAACTTTAATTGTGGTGGCTTGCTTATTAATGTCTGTGTGTAGTAACGTGTGAGCTGCTATGTATATTGACCACTGTAGTATTAACTTCCTGTTATTGAAGTAATTTGAAACGAGTCAATTCTCAGTTTGGGCCAGGGAACAAGGCTTTGTAGCAGGGAGTAACCGGTAGTTCACATGGACCTTATTTGCTAATTTTAGTGTTAAAACAAGGCTCTTGTTTCGTACAGTGGTCAACTTTTAAGCTAGAAATTAAAGATGCATCATCTGTAGAAGTCTTCAGATGATGTATCAAAAATATTGAGAGTCACTACTGTCCACCTAGCAAGAATAGCCATGTGGTTAGCGGCATTACGCTGTGCCATCGGAGGTTGTGGGTTCGAGACCGACTGAATGCATTTTTTTTTAAATCCAGTTGCCTTTTTAACAGATACAGGAACAACAATGACAATTGCATTGTTACTTGCCACATATCTTTGGACGCTTTTGCAAAAGTGCCGCGATTTTGACGGTAAATGACATTTATACTCTTCGTTGTAACAAATATTTAACTGTTTGAAAAGATGCGAGGGAAAGCAGCAGCCTTTCTGCATTCGTAAGGTTAGGAGGGGTGCTGCTTTTGTGTGACATGACCCGGAGGTAGTATTTAACAAAGTAATCAGTTACTTACTGTGTTTTAGTGTTCAGGTGCATACTCATATGTCCTTGGTGTTTATTATAAAAGAAAAATGAACAACGTTCAGTTTCTTTTAGAAACAATTACTCAGCTTTAAGCTTGTAACAAAAGTGTGAAAGGAAGGAAGAAAGAAACTTGGTAAGCCGACGTCTCAGCTCGAGTTGAAGCAAGCGCAAACAAGCAGGGTTAAAACATCCTGCAAATCTTGTAACGAAAATATACCTAAATGAGAGGGGATTGGGGGGGGGGGGGGTGCAAACTGGTTTTTTTCCCCGGCGCCACTGCAGAGGTGCGCCAAATTATTGTCGTTTTGGACGTCGTCCGGCACTCAAAGAAATGAGTCCCCATCCACCTGAAGCACCAGCCGGCACTGGTAGCAGGGCACGAAACACACATTGCTTTAATCTAGAAACGTATTCTCTTGGCTCCGCAAGATGGCGAACTGGCTTCAATCGACAGCTAAGCTTTGCACAGTAGCGCCGTCTGCCCTTATTTTAACCTCCTTGGTCATAAATCAAGTAGACTGTCAAACTCGTTGGTTTTTGTGAAGCCTGACACCGCCAACCTACCTACATAAACATCAAAACGTTTGTGTACTAGTATGCTACTTAGACAAGTTATGAACTAAAATGACGTTTTAATCTTTTCGTGGTGGTTTAAACTGGTTCTGAAGTTGAGGTAAAATTTTCGTACTAGCTTAAATTTATCACACAGATAGCATAGTCGTATTATAACGTGAGCATTGAGATACATATGCACACGTTTAAAGCAGACTACAGTTTTTACGTAAGAGCACTGCAATGTATCTTCCGTCTGCTGTACGAAAAATTACAGCCAAACATGGCGCATATATTGACCATTACGTCAACAGTACAGAGATGGCGTTCTTTTATCACTTTAGTCTTGTTTGTTAAGACTAGTTTATCTTTAACTTAGCAGTTGTTTAAAAGCCCTTTATGGTAGTAATATGGTGACGACTGTTCCAGTGACACTAATGATACTGGATAAGGTATTGTAAGTCTAGTTAATGAATGTCTATGCATATTTCTGAAAATAAAAAAGTCCTGGGGCACATAGTCAACGGAGATGGTGTCCGGCCTAATCCAGATAAAGTAATGACAGTCACAGAATTTCTAACTCCACACATTGGAGATGTGAGAAGTTTTCTCTAGCCGTACTCATACTAACGACGTTTCGTAAAAGGGTTCTGTAACAAGGCACGTCAATTGCGAGAACGTCTGCAGGGACACGCCAAGTTTTACTGGGATGAGACAAAAGAAAGAGCTTTCCGGGCACTTAAGGATGCTCTAATTTCCGCACCAGTTCTAGCCTTGTACGACGAGAATGCGGAAACTGAACTTCACACAGACGCCAGTGGTTATGGGATTGGCGCAGTGCTTGTACAAGTTCAGGAAGATGCTTAAAAGGCGAAAGACTATGCATCAAGAGTACTCAAATGTTCAAATGTTTGTAGAACTAATGGGACTTAACTACGGGGTTATCAGTCCCTAAGCTTACAAACTACTTATGAACTAGCTAAGACTAAGGACGGCAAAAATATCCATGCCAGAGGGGGGATTCGAACCCCCGACCGTAGTGGCCGTGCAGATCGTGACTGGAGCGCCGCAATCCCCTCGGCCACCGCGGCCGGCATCAAGAATACTCTCGAAGTCTGAGATGAACTACTCTACAACCGAGAAAGAATGTCTCGCAGCTATCAACAAGTTCCGGCCGTATTTATTCGGCAAACCATTCACCGTCGTGACAGACCACCATTTTTTGTGTTGGCTGATCCATCAGGTCGACTAGCAAGATGGGCACTAAGACTCCAAGAGTATGATGTCACAGTGGTATTCAAGAACGGACGCAAACACAAGGATACCGACTGCCTTTCGAGGAATGAAAATGAATGAAATTTCAGCCCTCATTCAATTAGGTGACGTTACAGCTGAACAGAAGGAGGATTCAACACTATAAAAACACCATAGAGGCCTTGGAGAAAGGAGAACCTAGCAATGGAGAGCACAACTTATAAACGGGACATTGTGTAAGAGCAACTAAGATCCACTGGGCCCCAAATGGCTTACCTCCAGCCAGCTATTCTCAAGTATTTCCACGATGCTCCAATATCCGGTCTTCTGGGATTCGTGAAGACCCTAGACGGAATCAGATGCAGGTATTACTCAAATGTTCAAATGTTTGTAAGTCTATCGGACCAAACTGCTTGTCATCAGTCCGTAGCTTACAAACTACTTAAACCTAGGTAAACTAACCTCAGGACAACACACACACCCATGCCCCAGGGAGGACTGGAACCTCCACGGCGAACAACAGTGCGCTCCGCAGTGAGATGCTTTAGACTGCTCGGCTACTCCACCGCGGAGCAGGTATTACTGGAAGCGTCTCTACCGATCTGTCAAGCAGTATGTGAGTCACTGTAAAGAGTGCCAGCGACGGAAGCATGTGCCGCAATTACCTCCAGGGCATCTCGTATCGATTCCGCCGACAGCAGCTCCATTCCACCGAGTTGGGATCGATCTTTTAGGGAGGTTTCCGAAGTCGACAATCGGTAACCGATGGATAATAGTCTGCACTGACTACCTCACACACTACGCTGCCACCAAACCTGTGCCGACTGCAGAAGCTCCAGAGATCGCATAATTCCTTGTAGAAGACATTATTTTGAAGCATGGAGCACCACGTGTCATGATATCTGATCGTGGAAAAGTATTCCACTCAAAACTAGTGTCAGAGGTAATGTCACGTTGCAACATTGTCCACAGAATGACAACTGCATACCATCGTCACACAAATGGCCTTACAGAACGTTTTAACAAAACGTTAGCGGATATGCTGTCGATGTACGTCGATGTTGAGCAGAAGGATTGGGATACAATACTGCTAGTCGTGAAATTTGCTTACAATACTGGAAGACAAGACACCACAAGCTTCATTCCGTTTTTCCTGCTCCATGGCCGTGAAGGTAAGACGACAATGGATACGCTGTTGCCGTTCCAACCGGACGATACTCACGATGACTATGTGAAACGGCTTATCACCAGGGACGAAGAAGCAAGACAGCTGGCTCGCATACGGACACTGGACGTCCAGGAGAAGAACCGTCAGGCTTGGAGATCTGGTACGGATTTTTACTCTTGTGTTGATAGTTGGCCTATCAGAAAAGTTATTGAAGCGGTTCTTTGGTCCGTATCGTGTCATACGCCGCCTGTCAGGCATCACATACGAAGTCGAGGATTAAGAGCCGTCGTCGAAACGACAAAAACGAAGAGATATTGTTCACGTCTTGCGCATGAAGCCTTACTACGATCCTGAAGAGTAGATAGACGACAATGGCTTCTTGTTCAAGGACTCTGAGGACGGTAATGATACTGATGAAGCCACGACAGGAACGTCTGTCGTCGATAATCGTGGAGAAGGGAAGGATTCTCCAGAACTTCCATACAGAAGACCCATGACAAGGTCAAGATCCAGGACATTACAGCAGGCTCCAAAGGGAATCTAACATCGGGTCGCTGTCCTTTCAGGAGAGGGAGCAATGCCGCGAGACCCCAGGTAAACCGACGGTTGGCGTGGCGCAGGGGAAAGCGTTACCGACGTAAAGTGTCGAATTGCCTAGCAAAGAGTGCAGTGCGTGTGCCTACAAAACGAGTGATTAAAACATGTGACAAAATACGTAAAACTAAGAGCTCTACATTACGAGCAAAGTAATAAATTTTATTCCTTATGTAAATGTATTTCATATTTTGTCTTAATGTTACGCTTTAAACTGAACAGTAGTTGTTCTCTCTCTCTCTCTCTCTCTCTCTCTCTCTTTCTTTCTTCTCACCATTCCGTTTTCTCCCACTAGAGCAGTCTTTCTGTTGCTTACATGATAGTCCACATGGGATTTCTGCCTAATTCATTCCATTTCGAGCAACTATTAGCATATTTACGTATTATCAGTTTTTTTATTTGCCTTACAAATTTATCTTATACGGTTTTTTATGTTTTAATTTTGTTTAAAGCCTCAAACTTTAGCTTTGCGATTGATGTCATTGTCCATGCTATTTCACTATGTGCTACTGTGTGCGACTGATGATTACTCGCCCTAAGAATTTATGGATAAGATGAAATTTCCTTAGTGTGATTTGCCCATGTTTTTCCTTTATGTTTTATCCTGCATATATCTGTGCATAATGTGTTTTTGTTTCATGTTTTCATTCACTGTGATTCTCACCTTGTCCATACATCTCACAGCAAAACATTATATATGGACAAATGTCACACCAAATTCACAAACGTCACCCAAAGAGGTTACAAAGTAATTTATTACAATTTTATTTTACAATTATTTACCTACTTGTGTTTTTGTTCCGCCATGAACATCGAAAAGGATGCCAAAAAGATCAAGCAAAATTACCGCATAAGACAGAATAAAGTGAAACTAAATCAGTGAAAAAAGAAAGTAGTGAAAGAACTCATTAATGCATTACTGTCATTTAAAAAAATAGTTCAAAAATCTTTTTCTTCTCTTTCAGGGACACTAAAAAATGTAATACATAAAACAAAACACATGTAAAATCAGTGTAAATGTTGTTATTTGTACATCAAATTTTCATAAACGTTATTTAAAAAACTGTGATGCTGAAGGTCGCTGGTTCGATCCCGTCCACCGACAAAAAATTATTTCTTTGTAATTAACATTTTCAGAATGTTCTACATGTTTCTTATGTTCACTTGTAATTTCTACTTGTTTGTTATGTTAACTATTCTTCTAATTTCTGGTACATTCTGTCTGTGTATAACTAGCAGCGCACTCTAGGCAGTCAGTTCGCAAGACACCTGCTTTCAATATAAGTGGTGTGTTCACTCGTCAAACCTACCTTCGAAGTCAAGCCTGCTTCCACTTCAACGCGACAATATGGTTATACCAAACATTGCGTCTCGATGAGACCTTTCATTTGAGCCCTCGACGGTTACTGTGGTTCAACTAGTTTACCCTCTGGATTGTTCCAAGTAAATAAATATTAGTTTTCTAAATAGCTTTTGATATAAAATTAATATAAACACACCAGATATAATGAGCAGCATTGCCCGTTAATGTTTTATTTTTAAAAAGACACACATCGATTTCAATCACATAGTGACCATCTTCAGTGTCCCTCAAACAAGCATTATGAATGTCCTGAATGTAACTCAGGGCATTCAAAATGCTTGTTTGATGGACACTGAAGATGGTCACTATGTGATTGAAATCGATCTGTGTTTTTTTTTTTAATCATTAACGGCCAATGATGCTCATTACATATGATGTATTCATCATTATGTGGTCGTTGAGCACCATCCTGGAAATGGAATCAAACCTCAAAAATTAATACAGATGATGTCAACCCATCATTTGAATCGTGTTGTTGTCCTCTTTCACTTGCTATTACGTGCTATTCTGTAACTCTAATAGTGACGGCTTAGTATCTATAAGTGACGACAATGGCGTTTATCGGCGGGAAAAATGGCGTCCCGTCCGCCGTTTGCTTTCCACTAGCACGCGGCCCACCAGCGTGGTCTCCACGTGCTCTCGGCCCGCCGCGCAGGAGGCAAATCGGGCGAGGCTTACCTCAAACCAGCGCGCCTTACGATCCAAACTGTGTTGCACGTTCTTGTAAGGTCACACCCAGGAACCTAACGGGGGAAAAATTAGAAATGTTGTTTGTTGTTAACTGCGCAAACATGGACTTGAAAAAGTAAATTAAGAGTAAAAACGATAATGCAATAATGCATATTTAGTGATTACTTTTGCTGATCGTGCATGTTTTGTAGTCTGATATTGCATGTTGTTGTTGTGGTCTTCAGTCTGCAGACTGGTTCGATGCACCTCTCCACTCACCTGTCCTGTGCAAGTCTCTTCATATGAGAATATGTTCGGCAACCTACATCCTTTTGAATCTGCTTACTGTATTCGTCCCTCGGTCTCCCTCTACGATTTTTACCCCACACGCTTCCTTCTAATGCTAAGTTGACAATTCCTTGATGTTTCAGAATGTGTCCAACCAATCTATCCCTTCTCTTAGCCAGGATATGCCAGAAACTCCTTTTCTCCCCGATTCGGTTAAGCACCTCCTCATTAGTTATGTGATCTTTCCATCCAATTTTCATCATTCTTCTGTAGCACCACATTTGAAAAGCTTATATCCACGTTTCACTCCAATACAATGTTACACTCCAGACAAATGCTTCCACAAAGGACTTTCTGACATTTAAATTAATATTGGATGTTAACAAATTTCTTCCCATAGCCATTCTGCATATTCTATCTTCTTTACTTCGGCCATCAGAAGTTATCTTGCTACCGAAATAACAAAATTCATCTACTACTTTTATTGTGTCATTACCTAATCTAATTCCTTCACCATCCCCTGATTTTCTGACATTACATGCCATTACCTTCGTTTTACTCTTGTTAATATTCATCTTATATCTCCCTATCAAGACACTGTCCATCCCATTCAACTGCTCTTCCAGATCTTTTGCGCTCTCTAACAGAATTATTATGTCATCAGCAAAACGCAATGTGTTTATTTTTTCTCTCTGCACTTTAATGCCCTCTCCAAATTTCTCCTTCCATTCCTTCACTGCCTGCTCAATGTACAGATTGAACAACATTGGCGAAATGCTGCAACCCTGTGTCAGTCCCTTCCTAACCTCTGCGTTCCTTTCTTCCCCTTCGATTCTAATAACTGCTGTATGGTTTCTGTATAGGTTTAATATAATTCTTCGCTCCCTATATTTTACCCCTGCTACCTTCAGAATTTCGAATAGTGTATTCCAGTCGATATTGTCAAAAGCTTTCTCCAAATCGACAAACGCTAAAAACGTAGATTTCCCTTTCCTTAGCCTTTCTTCTAAGATTATTCATAATGTGAGTATTGCCTCCCGTGTTCCTACATTTCTCCTAAATCAATGCATGCATATTTCGGTAAATTTTAGTGCGCGATGAGCAATACTCGGCCCATAGACCAAAAATGACATAGATTGCGCATGTCCCTATCTCTGCTGTGTTGTGGTTTGAAAGTAACATCTAAAATTGTCCCGAGTCATGTGACCGTGATCCGCTCATTATGAGCAACAGTTTTTCTCATTTACAGGTGATATCAAGCGTTGATTTTAACGATAAAACGACTACTCGTATTCCTATTACACATCTAGTAGTAATGGTAACGTAATTTCATCATATTGTTAATATTAATGCAGTGATTGTCGTGTTTACATGTGCGCAGGTGAAAAGTACCATATTGTCAGTTATTTTTAGAAGCAACAGAATTACGTATCCTCGGTTTTTGTGTTACGCTATTAATCTTTTGCTTTTTGTAACTTATGAATGTGATTATCGACGGGAAAATACCTTAAGCTGCTCTTGAGCAAGTTAATAGGTCAGCAAGTCATTTCTGCTGAAAATCTGCTTTCAATAACGTTATAGAAAACTAAACATTCATACAGACTGTTTATTTTCCACATGAAGTGACTTCTTGGCTAGTGCATCGATAATGTTTCCTCCCTACTCTATTATTTAATGCAAACAGCCAATACTTCGGTTATTTTACGTTTTGGCATCACGGTCTGTGCCAAAAGTCTTAAAATATAAACAGTTGTATTTTGTTAAAATCGGACATTATGGATACAAACATTTGTCATTTCTTATAAAATTATAAGGAAATATTTTACATATATTGTTGAGGAATCGTAAGGAAGCTGATGCTCCTTTCAAATTGATATTTGATCTACTTCTCTGTGAAACGTAGACTGAAAAACTCAAAGTACAACGACAACAATGTATTGCCGTTGCTTGTAAAAAGAATGCCGATTCGTTTCATATAGACGCCCGTAAAAACTGTAGCTATCGCATTAATTCTTGCAATTGCGGAGAACTAACCCCAATTTTACATCTAAAGATGTAATAAGAATATGGTAATACGTTTCATTGTTCAAATATACGCTTAATTTCCACTACAGAGAATAAGAACTGCAACTCTCAGCTATATTTCGCATTACTCGTAATGATAAAACCGGTATCTACATCTACATCTACGACCATACTCCGCAAGCCACCCGACGGTGTGTGGCGGAGCGTACCTTGAGTACCACTATCGATTTTCCCTCCTATTACAGTCACGTATTGTTCGCGGAAAGAAGGATTGTCGGTATGCCTCTGTGTGGGCTCTAATCTCTCTGATTTTATCCTCACGATCTCTTCGCGAGATATACGTAGGAGGGAGCAATATACTGCTAGACTCCTCAGTAAAGGTATGTTCTCGAAACTTCGACAAAAGCCCGTACCGAGCGACAGAGCGTCTCTCCTGCAGAGTCTTCCACTGGAGTTTATCGATGATCTCCGTAACGCTTTCACTATTACGAAATGATCCTGTAACGAAGCGTGCTGCTCTCCGTTGAATCTTCTCCACTTCCTCTATCAATCCCACCAGTACGTATCCCACGCAGGTGAGCAGTATTCCTGCTGTGGGCGAACAAGTGTACTGTAACCTACTTCCTTTGTTTTCGGACTGCATTTCCTTAGAATTCTCCGAATGAATCTAAGTCTGGCATCTGCTTTACCGATGATTGATTTTATATGGTCGTTCCATTTTAAATCCCTCCTAATGACTACTCCCAGATAATTTATGGAATTAACTGCTTCCAGTTGCTGACCTGCTATAGTGTAGCTAAATGATAAAGGATCTTCCTTTCTGTGTATTCACAGCACATTACACTTGTCTACATTGAGCTTTAATTGCCATTCCCTGCACCATGCGTCAATTCGATGTAGATCCTCCTGCATCTCAATACAATTTTCTATTGTTACAACTTCTCTATATACTACCGCATCTTCCGCAAAAAGCCTCAGTGAACTTCCGATGTTATCCGCAAGGTCATTCATATATATCGTGAACAGAAACGGACCCACGACACTAGTAGTGGGGCTGTGGGAGTTTCACCCCACTGAGATTCGCGCGTCTTTTGTTTTTTTGGCGGGAAATTTGAATTACGCCCCACCCCTCCTCCTTCGGCCAATTGCCTGACCGCAGATCAAAGGATACCGCCACAGGATGATTGATAGGTCTTCCTGGAAGAACGAAAGATGATTGACAGTTTACATTTAGGTCCTTTTGATTCGCTACTTGTCCGACTGCTTATCAAAGGACGCCGCCATAACGCACTTAAGGATGATTGACAGGTTGCAACATCTCCCTCGGCCACACACGACGCCCCGCCCCCGCCCTCCTCCCCCCTCCACCCCCGGCACCGCCGCCAGACAGGCGGCACCTCCGACAGGTCCAGACCTGTAGACCCATCGACATGTCGGTACTCGCACCCTGGACCACACACCTGGCCGGTTCGACGCCCCCCTCCACCCCTGGCACCGCCGCCAGACAGGCGGCACCTCCGACAGGTCCAGACCTGTAGACCCCTCGACATGTCTGTACTCGCTCCCGCGACCCCTACTCGCTCGGCCGATTGCCGGACCGCCGCCGCCGCTGCCGCCGACAGATGCTACCCCCTCCTCCTCCCACGCTCGCGACCGGTTCTCAAAGGACGCCGCGACCCGCCCTACCCGCGAGAACAAACAATACCGCGACGATTGTCTTGACCGCATGGACACCGCCCGGCAATTAAAAAGAAAATGCCTACGCGCGTCAGTCGAAGATGAGTGGTGACGGGGAGAAGAAGGTTCGTTATGCTAACGAGACGCACTTAATGATCACTTGGAGATTTGCATACACAGCAGCTCGTAAAGGCGAGTGGCAGCAATATGCACTAGATCGGGAGCGCTTCCACCGACGAATACAGCAAATGGAACGTGTCTTAGCACCTATGATTCAGAAACGCTGCATATAAGCAAAATTATATCACCAACTTTTTTCTTATTTATCGGTCATACTGAAACTGAATGAATTTATATATAGCTGATTGTAGGCCTCTACTTGACTTGGTCGATAACATGTCGTGGTGGGAGAAACAACAAAATTTCGTAGTTGGTGACTGGTCTGGTGACGGGTTGGGAGAGGATTCCCAGAAGAAAAAGAACGGATCATTACTTCCTGATAATATACGTGCAATAATTGTAGGTCCGTCCAACTGCAGTAAAACAAATATTCTTATGACGTTGCTCACGCATATAGATGGAGTGTACTTTGAACATGTTTGTGTATTTTCTAAAACTCTCTCTCAACCCAAATATCAGTTATTGCAGGAGATACTACGAGGTGTAAAAGGAGTCACCTATACAACGTACAGTGAAAGTGGTGATATCCCCCCTCCTGAGCAAGTAAAACCCAACACCGTTTTCATATTTGACGGTTGCAGTTGAAAACCAAGACCAGATTCGTAGATATTTCTGTTTCGGAAGGCATATGGGCGTTGATGTATTTTATCTAAGCCAAACGTATTCCAAAATCCCAAAACAGTTGCTGCGGGATAATGCAAACCTCATTGTAGCATTCAAACAAGACAATTTGAATTTAAAACATATTTACAACGCCCATGTCGGAACTGATATGTCATTCACCGACTTTGTAAAGATCTGTGCAGACTGTTGGAATCATTCGCAGTATGGGTTTCTAGTTATAGATAAAACAAGGAAACTGAATGACGGTAGGTACCGACGGAACTTTCAAGATTTTCTACATATATAACGGCGCATATAGGTCAGTGCGACAGTCTACGCACCGACATGGACAAATTCGCACGTATGTCTAGTGATCGAGGCGTACAAAGGCAGAACATACGCATGTACATGGATTCAAAGTTCCAAACTCTCGAGCGTCGAATTGAGAAAGTACATACAGATCTAAAGCAGTATGCTAAGCATCTCCTAGTACTTAACAATCAGGTAAATGCACGTGTTGATGTACTTGAAAAAAATGTGAACACCTTAACTACAAAGATCGATGATATTGAGAGCGAAAAAATCACAGCGTCTGCAGTTGTTATTGAGACTAATAATAATAATAAGAAGAAGAAGATTAATAATAGCGGCCCTATATAAGAGAGCATGCGACCCAGAAGTCTGTTTAGTACGTGTTGAGATGTCGACCAAACAGAAAGTCATCCAAGCGCGAAAGGCCGTTCGCGAGAAGTTAAGACTGTTAAAGTTGGGGCAGCTGAACCGCGAACAAACATTAAGAGAAACGTTCAAACCGGTTACTGATTCCCTCAAGCATTTCAAAACGACTTCACGTCCAGAAGAAGAAGAAGAAGAAGACTCAATCGCGAATTTCATCAGCAATCATAGCAATTCTAGAATAGACAAAATATACGGTGTTAGCAAAGTAAAACCGTATATGCTAGGCTCAAAGCCTATAAAATTAACCGAGAACACAATTCAGATTGGTGACAGAGAGTTTGAAAGAACCCCCGGTCTATTGGATCTTATTTTCCTAAAACCTACTAAAGATGAAAGCAAGAAATACACATCTGCAGATCTGAAGCGCTATGGGGAAATATTACAGTTGACCGATGTGCATAAGAAGACGCGAAGCCAAAGCAGCTTGAAATACAAGAAATTATAAAACCTCTGCTAGAGGGGGGTGAAATTAATGGTGATGGTATAGACATTCAAAATAAAAGTATGGATATTGGGCAAGCCCCAGAGCATATATATTACAGTCATTCAGATGAAGTAATAGAGAGACTACGCCTGCTAATGGCATCAACAGCTGCTGGTAATACAGCTCACTCGAATGAGATTGTTTCCATAATTTCACAACTTAGACAACAAGGCATCATCGAATAAGAATGGAGACAGTGGTCCGTGAAATCCATAGACCAGCACGTAGAACGTATCCTCGTAGACATGTTATGGTTAAAGGCTTAGATGACTTATGGCAAGCTGACCTGGTGGATATGAAAGAGTATTCTAGAGTGAATAGCGGTTTCAACTATATTTTAATGATCATCGACACATACTCGAAATTTGCGTGGGCATTACCGCTGAAAACCAAAACAGGAAAGAACGTTGCACGAGTGTTTGAGCAACTACTGCAGACGGGTACGAATCGATGCCCTGTCAACCTTGAAACAGATCACGGGACTGAGTTTTGTAATGTATATTTCAAGAGAGTTATGGATCGGTATGGTATTAATCACTACTCTACATACACGCATCTGAAAGCAAGCATCGTGGAACGACTGAACAGGACTATAAAAGCTCAAATGTGGATGCGTTTCAATCTCCGCGGCTCGCATAAGTGGACTGATACTCTCCCCGAGATAATTTCAAAGTACAACAGAACAGTACACAGGACTATAAAAATGAGACCTATTGATGTTCGAGATAACAAACTCCTAAAAACAGTCTACTTCAGAATTAAGATGCTAGACCCACGAAAGCAAAAGTTTAATGTGGGGGACTTGGTGCGCATATCGAAGTACAAGACTACTTTTGAGAAATCATACCTCCCAAACTGGTCAACAGAGATATTTACAGTCACCAAAGTTCAAAGAACGAATCCCAGGACATATATCTTAAAGGACAGCAAAGGGGAACAAATCGCTGGAAGTTTCTATACAGAGGAACTGCAAAAGAGCTCAGAACCTGATGTGTTTCTCGTGGAGAAGGTTATAAGACGCCGTGGGAGTAGAGTTCTAGTTAAATGGCTCGGATTCCCCTCTTCTGACAATAGTTGGATTGCCATTGACGCTTTGCTATATAATGAGACGCATGGACCGCATGTACATAGTAGCATACCATGCGCGGTAGGAGACGTGTCGAAGGAGCGGGAGGTCTTCTCGACAAGCTACCAGTTGAGCTTCACATTCCCGGATATAACTACTGTGGACCTGGAACAAAGCTTCAAAAAGGTCTAGCACGAGGTGATAAGGGGATTAACCTGCTCGACGAAGCCTGCAAAGAACACGACATCGCATACGCGTCGAATAGCGATCGTCACACTGCCGATCGAATTTTAGCCGATAAAGCTAAAGCAATACGACGGCGGAAGGATCTTGGCATTGGTCAACGTCTTGCAGCACTTGCAGTCGATAAAACCATGCGTGCTAAAATTAAGCTTGGTTTGGGGTTCCGTCAAGTTATGAATGCAGCACGTCGCGCGCTAAAGAAGAATAAGGAGAAGAAGAGCGGATGTATGACGGGATGTATATTGACTGCACTACATGCAGCTAAAAGTGCTTTGAAGAACCGTAATCACACAGAAAAAAAAGTTCAAACACCTCGAGTTCTACCATTGCCGAAGACGTCAGGTGGAATTATTCCTTTTCTCATTCCAGCTCTGGCGGGACTCTCTGCGATTGGTTCCCTGGCCGGCTGCGCATCAGCTATTGCCAGAACTGTGAATAATGCGAATAATGCTAAAAATGCACAGCAGCAACTAGAGGAGGCGAGAAGACATAACCGAATGATGGAGGCGGCTGCTATAGGAAAAGGACTCTACCTGAAACCGTACAAAAAAGGACTTGGGCTCTTTATAAATAAAAAAAAAGACCGTTAACCATTCTACCAGATAGACCTCTTACTAATACCGATCTCCTCAAGTTCACCAAAGAAAAATTCAAAATTCCAAGATTTCGAGGAGTTTTCATGCGGAATACATTGCCAAAGACTATGTGGCGATCGGGAGAATGTGCCATTGTAAATTTAGATGTTGCTGGTGGACCTGGAACTCATTGGGTGGCATATGTTGGGAAGAAGAATACAAGTAGTGTACTGTATTTCGACTCATTCGGAAACCTCAAGCCTCCAGAAGAACTACAGCAATACTTTACAAACAACCAAAGACATGCTTTCTACAATTTCCATCGATACCAGGATTACGATACGTACCTCTGTGGACATTTGTGTCTGATGTTCCTTCTATCGAATACGAAGAGGGCTATATAAGGATGAACATTCAAAACCTCTCGCCAGTTGGGTTTTGTCGGTCATGTCGTACACTCTGACTTTAAAAGATCGTTCCTCTGTGTTAAGTGCAAATTACTTCCCTCCAATTGATTTAAGCAGTGGAGAGTGGAGCATCGCCCTGATTGGCTTGGAAACCTATAACTCTATCCCGAATATCACGGAAGCTAATAATAAACTACATCTTGAAGTTAATGGTGTAAAAGAAACTGTGGTAATAGAACCAGGTGCATATGATATAGATGAACTAAATGAAGTTTTAAAGCAGCTCGGTAAAGGGATTCAGCTACGTGCAAACACCAGCACTTTTAAATCCGAAATAAGGACTCTGAATGCAGCTATCGACTTCAGTCAGAAAGGTTCAATAGGACAGCTACTAGGTTTCACCAAGGGACAAATCTTGAAAAAGGACTCCAATAAATTCTACAGTTCCAATCAGACTGTAGATATACTCCCAGTCAGCACTATTCGCGTTGAGTGTAACATCACAACGAACTCATACTTAAACGACAGACTGGTTCATACAATTTACGGTTTCTTCCCATCAGTTGGTTCCGGATACAAGATTATTGAGACTCCTACAAACGCAATATACCTTCCGGTGACGGTGCAGACACTAGACTACCTGGAGCTGCGCATCGTAGACCAGAATAACCATCTTGTCGACTTCAGAGGAGAGGAAATCATTGTACGGCTACATCTAAGGCAGGATGGGCATAAGGTTTAAAGCCTCTACACGTATAGCACCTAGCGTCAGTTCACCGTTGAACCTCAAAGCGATAACACGTGTGAACTACGAGTTCCTTAAATCAATTGGGCTGAAACCTCGCAAAGATGTCATTGCTAAATATAACTGAAGCGCCAACTCACGACGAGCGCATTATTCGTCAAGAATACTTATCGCATAAACCATTTGCTTCAACTACATTTAACAAAAACGATGAAATTAGGATCGTCATTCAACACCAGGACGCTCTAACCCAGCCGTGTCGGAGTTTCCTATACTTGGATGGATCGTTTAGGAAGAAAAATGCTAATCAACCTGTTGCAGCAGATGTGAAGCTTACACGTAATGCTCTAGCATTCTTGTTTCAAGAGATACGCTATGAACTTAATGGAGTTGAAATCGACCGCACAAGAAACGTTGCAATAGCATCGACTCTTAAAACCTACATCTCCGCAGCTCCTACTGAGGGTAACTCACTGGAAAATGCAGGATGGTACATTGATGAGCCTACAGATCGATCAACGGCTGATTACCTGCGGTTTACGGCGTGCATACCTCTAAAACTGTTAATGGGTTACTTTGGGGACATGCATGGAATTATCATGAATGCTAAACAGGAACTTATTCTGATACGAGTAATGCATTTAAATGCAGCTCGACTTGTAGACGAGTGCGTGCAATGCAGATGTTTCTGCCTATTGTACAAAAAATATTGTGTAAATGCAGCTAGACTTATAGACGACTGCGTGCAATGCATTTAAACATACAACTCACTAATATTGTACAGCGGTCAGTATAAATAATGACAGTTCATCATGAGCTCTCGAAGTATACACATCGTTGCTGACGTACAAGGCTTCCAAGACCATGAGCGCGATCGTTTCATACTGAAAGACATCGCACTAATAGCATTCACCGAATTGATAAAAACGTTCTCTGCAAGAACTGAATCACCAAGACTATTCAAGGATGTGAAGTGTGTTAAGACCAGGAAGTGCGCTATGTGGTTAACTCGTAACTACCATGGAATTCACTGGGACGAGCCCGGCATTCCCTATAAAGACTTACTAAGGACTCTCCAAGCTTTCGACAACATTAAAACAATAATCTTCGTCAAAGGAGAAGAGAAGATTACCTGGCTGCGACGACTCTTCAAGAATGCTGTTTTACAAGACCTGGGTTCCTTTGGCTGTCCTGCTCTGCATAAACTCAAGAGCAAGAAAAATAGTGTTGTGTGTGCAAATGATAATGTACATATGCTTGTATGTTGGTTAAAGAATGAAAATAAATTAAATTTTGCCTAAGAAACATTTGTGTTGTTATTTAACTAATCTCCTACCTCACCTTAGTTTTAAGAGCTATACTTTGTATGTTTAAATGCATTGCACGCAGTCGTCTATAAGTCTAGCTGCATTTACACAATATTTTTTGTACAATAGGCAGAAACATCTGCATTGCACGCACTCGTCTACAAGTCGAGCTGCATTTAAATGCATTACTCGTATCAGAATAAGTTCCTGTTTAGCATTCATGATAATTCCATCTGCATTGCAACCAACTGATGGGAAGAAACCGTAAATTGTATGAACCAGTCTGTCGTTTAAGTATGAGTTCGTTGTGATGTTACACTCAACGCGAATAGTGCTGACTGGGAGTATATCTACAGTCTGATTGGAACTGTAGAATTTATTGGAGTCCTTTTTCAAGATTTGTCCCTTGGTGAAACCTAGTAGCTGTCCTATTGAACCTTTCTGACTGAAGTCGATAGTTGCATTCAGAGTCCTTATTTCGGATTTAAGAGTGCTGGTGTTTGCACGTAGCTGAATCCCTTTACCGAGCTGCTTTAAAACTTCATTTAGTTCATCTATATCATATGCACCTGGTTCTATTACCACAGTTTCTTTTACACCATTAACTTCAAGATGTAGTTTATTATTAGCTTCCGTGATATTCGGGATAGAGTTATAGGTTTCCAAGCCAATCAGGGCGATGCTCCACTCTCCACTGCTTAAATCAATTGGAGGGAAGTAATTTGCACTTAACACAGAGGAACGATCTTTTAAAGTCAGAGTGTACGACATGACCGACAAAACCCAACTGGCGAGAGGTTTTGAATGTTCATCCTTATATAGCCCTCTTCGTATTCGATAGAAGGAACATCAGACACAAATGTCCACAGAGGTAAGTATCGTAATCCTGGTATCGATGGAAATTGTAGAAAGCATGTCTTTGGTTGTTTGTAAAGTATTGCTGTAGTTCTTCTGGAGGCTTGAGGTTTCCGAATGAGTCGAAATACAGTACACTACTTGTATTCTTCTTCCCAACATATGCCACCCAATGAGTTCCAGGTTCACCAGCAACATCTAAATTTACAATGGCACATTCTCCCGATCGCCACATAGTCTTTGGCAATGTATTCCGCATGAAAACTCCTCGAAATCTTGGAATTTTGAATTTTTCTTTGGTGAACTTGAGGAGATCGGTATTAGTAAGAGGTCTATCTGGTAGAATGGTTAACGGTCTTTTTTTTTATTTATAAAGAGCCCAAGTCCTTTTTTGTACGGTTTCAGGTAGAGTCCTTTTCCTATAGCAGCCGCCTCCATCATTCGGTTATGTCTTCTCGCCTCCTCTAGTTGCTGCTGTGCATTTTTAGCATTATTCGCATTATTCACAGTTCTGGCAATAGCTGATGCGCAGCCGGCCAGGGAACCAATCGCAGAGAGTCCCGCCAGAGCTGGAATGAGAAAAGGAATAATTCCACCTGACGTCTTCGGCAATGGTAGAACTCGAGGTGTTTGAACTTTTTTTTCTGTGTGATTACGGTTCTTCAAAGCACTTTTAGCTGCATGTAGTGCAGTCAATATACATCCCGTCATACATCCGCTCTTCTTCTCCTTATTCTTCTTTAGCGCGCGACGTGCTGCATTCATAACTTGACGGAACCCCAAACCAAGCTTAATTTTAGCACGCATGGTTTTATCGACTGCAAGTGCTGCAAGACGTTGACCAATGCCAAGATCCTTCCGCCGTCGTATTGCTTTAGCTTTATCGGCTAAAATTCGATCGGCAGTGTGACGATCGCTATTCGACGCGTATGCGATGTCGTGTTCTTTGCAGGCTTCGTCGAGCAGGTTAATCCCCTTATCACCTCGTGCTAGACCTTTTTGAAGCTTTGTTCCAGGTCCACAGTAGTTATATCCGGGAATGTGAAGCTCAACTGGTAGCTTGTCGAGAAGACCTCCCGCTCCTTCGACACGTCTCCTACCGCGCATGGTATGCTACTATGTACATGCGGTCCATGCGTCTCATTATATAGCAAAGCGTCAATGGCAATCCAACTATTGTCAGAAGAGGGGAATCCGAGCCATTTAACTAGAACTCTACTCCCACGGCGTCTTATAACCTTCTCCACGAGAAACACATCAGGTTCTGAGCTCTTTTGCAGTTCCTCTGTATAGAAACTTCCAGCGATTTGTTCCCCTTTGCTGTCCTTTAAGATATATGTCCTGGGTTTCGTTCTTTGAACTTTGGTGACTGTAAATATCTCTGTTGACCAGTTTGGGAGGTATGATTTCTCAAAAGTAGTCTTGTACTTCGATATGCGCACCAAGTCCCCCACATTAAACTTTTGCTTTCGTGGGTCTAGCATCTTAATTCTGAAGTAGACTGTTTTTAGGAGTTTGTTATCTCGAACATCAATAGGTCTCATTTTTATAGTCCTGTGTACTGTTCTGTTGTACTTTGAAATTATCTCGGGGAGAGTATCAGTCCACTTATGCGAGCCGCGGAGATTGAAACGCATCCACATTTGAGCTTTTATAGTCCTGTTCAGTCGTTCCACGATGCTTGCTTTCAGATGCGTGTATGTAGAGTAGTGATTAATACCATACCGATCCATAACTCTCTTGAAATATACATTACAAAACTCGGTCCCGTGATCTGTTTCAAGGTTGACAGGGCATCGATTCGTACCCGTCTGCAGTAGTTGCTCAAACACTCGTGCAACGTTCTTTCCTGTTTTGGTTTTCAGCGGTAATGCCCACGCAAATTTCGAGTATGTGTCGATGATCATTAAAATATAGTTGAAACCGCTATTCACTCTAGAATACTCTTTCATATCCACCAGGTCAGCTTGCCATAAGTCATCTAAGCCTTTAACCATAACATGTCTACGAGGATACGTTCTACGTGCTGGTCTATGGATTTCACGGACCACTGTCTCCATTCTTATTCGATGATGCCTTGTTGTCTAAGTTGTGAAATTATGGAAACAATCTCATTCGAGTGAGCTGTATTACCAGCAGCTGTTGATGCCATTAGCAGGCGTAGTCTCTCTATTACTTCATCTGGATGACTGTAATATATATGCTCTGGGGCTTGCCCAATATCCATACTTTTATTTTGAATGTCTATACCATCACCATTAATTTCACCCCCCTCTAGCAGAGGTTTTATAATTTCTTGTATTTCAAGCTGCTTTGGCTTCGCGTCTTCTTATGCACATCGGTTAACTGTAATATTTCCCCATAGCGCTTCAGATCTGCAGATGTGTATTTCTTGCTTTCATCTTTAGTAGGTTTTAGGAAAATAAGATCCAATAGACCGGGGGTTCTTTCAAACTCTCTGTCACCAATCTGAATTGTGTTCTCGGTTAATTTTATAGGCTTTGAGCCTAGCATATACGGTTTTACTTTGCTAACACCGTATATTTTGTCTATTCTAGAATTGCTATGATTGCTGATGAAATTCGCGATTGAGTCTTCTTCTTCTTCTTCTTCTGGACGTGAAGTCGTTTTGAAATGCTTGAGGGAATCAGTAACCGGTTTGAACGTTTCTCTTAATGTTTGTTCGCGGTTCAGCTGCCCCAACTTTAACAGTCTTAACTTCTCGCGAACGGCCTTTCGCGCTTGGATGACTTTCTGTTTGGTCGACATCTCAACACGTACTAAACAGACTTCTGGGTCGCATGCTCTCTTATATAGGGCCGCTATTATTAATCTTCTTCTTCTTATTATTATTATTAGTCTCAATAACAACTGCAGACGCTGTGATTTTTTCGCTCTCAATATCATCGATCTTTGTAGTTAAGGTGTTCACATTTTTTTCAAGTACATCAACACGTGCATTTACCTGATTGTTAAGTACTAGGAGATGCTTAGCATACTGCTTTAGATCTGTATGTACTTTCTCAATTCGACGCTCGAGAGTTTGGAACTTTGAATCCATGTACATGCGTATGTTCTGCCTTTGTACGCCTCGATCACTAGACATACGTGCGAATTTGTCCATGTCGGTGCGTAGACTGTCGCACTGACCTATATGCGCCGTTATATATGTAGAAAATCTTGAAAGTTCCGTCGGTACCTACCGTCATTCAGTTTCCTTGTTTTATCTATAACTAGAAACCCATACTGCGAATGATTCCAACAGTCTGCACAGATCTTTACAAAGTCGGTGAATGACATATCAGTTCCGACATGGGCGTTGTAAATATGTTTTAAATTCAAATTGTCTTGTTTGAATGCTACAATGAGGTTTGCATTATCCCGCAGCAACTGTTTTGGGATTTTGGAATACGTTTGGCTTAGATAAAATACATCAACGCCCATATGCCTTCCGAAACAGAAATATCTACGAATCTGGTCTTGGTTTTCAACTGCAACCGTCAAATATGAAAACGGTGTTGGGTTTTACTTGCTCAGGAGGGGGGATATCACCACTTTCACTGTACGTTGTATAGGTGACTCCTTTTACACCTCGTAGTATCTCCTGCAATAACTGATATTTGGGTTGAGAGAGAGTTTTAGAAAATACACAAACATGTTCAAAGTACACTCCATCTATATGCGTGAGCAACGTCATAAGAATATTTGTTTTACCGCAGTTGGACGGACCTACAATTATTGCACGTATATTATCAGGAAGTAATGATCCGTTCTTTTTCTTCTGGGAATCCTCTCCCAACCCGTCACCAGACCAGTCACCAACTCCGAAATTTTGTTGTTTCTCCCACCACGACATGTTATCGACCAAGTCAAGTAGAGGCCTACAATCAGCTATATATAAATTCATTCAGTTTCAGTATGACCGATAAATAAGAAAAAAGTTGGTGATATAATTTTGCTTATATGCAGCGTTTCTGAATCATAGGTGCTAAGACACGTTCCATTTGCTGTATTCGTCGGTGGAAGCGCTCCCGATCTAGTGCATATTGCTGCCACTCGCCTTTACGAGCTGCTGTGTATGCAAATCTCCAAGTGATCATTAAGTGCGTCTCGTTAGCATAACGAACCTTCTTCTCCCCGTCACCACTCATCTTCGACTGACGCGCGTAGGCATTTTTTTTTAATTGCCGGGCGGTGTCCATGCGGTCAAGACAATCGTCGCGGTATTGTTTGTTCTCGCGGGTAGGGCGGGTCGCGGCGTCCTTTGAGAACCGGTCGCGAGCGTGGGAGGAGGAGGGGGGTAGCATCTGTCGGCGGCAGCGGCGGCGGCGGTCCGGCAATCGGCCGAGCGAGTAGGGGTCGCGGGAGCGAGTACAGACATGTCGAGGGGTCTACAGGTCTGGACCTGTCGGAGGTGCCGCCTGTCTGGCGGCGGTGCCAGGGGTGGAGGGGGGCGTCGAACCGGCCAGGTGTGTGGTCCAGGGTGCGAGTACCGACATGTCGATGGGCCTACAGGTCTGGACCTGTCGGAGGTGCCGCCTGTCTGGCGGCGGTGCCGGGGGTGGAGGGGGGAGGAGGGCGGGGGCGGGGCGTCGTGTGTGGCCGAGGGAGATGTTGCAACCTGTCAATCATCCTTAAGTGCGTTATGGCGGCGTCCTTTGATAAGCAGTCGGACAAGTAGCGAATCAAAAGGACCTAAATGTAAACTGTCAATCATCTTTCGTTCTTCCAGGAAGACCTATCAATCATCCTGTGGCGGTATCCTTTGATCTGCGGTCAGGCAATTGGCCGAAGGAGCAGGGGTGGGGCGTAATTCAAATTTCCCGCCAAAAAAACAAAAGACGCGCGAATCTCAGTGGGGTGAAACTCCCACAGCCCCACTACTGACACTCCCCTGTGGCACACCTGACGTAACTCCTACTTCTGAAGACTTCTCTCCATTGAGAATGACCTGCTGCTTTCTGTTATCTAGGAATTCCTCAATCCAACCACACAATTGTTCTGATAGACCATATGCTCTTACTTTGTTCATTAAACGTTTGTGGGGAACTGTTTCAAACGCCTTGCGGAGTCGAGAAACACAGTATCTACCTGAGAACCCGTGTCTATGGCCCTCTGAGTCTCGTGGACGAATAGCGCGAGCTGGGTTTCACACGAAGCCTTTTTCGAAACACATGCTGATTCCTACAGAGCAAATTCCTAGTATCGAGAAGATGTCATTATATCCGAACATAACACATGTTCCAAAATTCTACAACTGACCGACGTTAGAGATATAGGCCTATAGTTCTGCACATCTGTTCGAGGACCCTTCTTGAAAACGGGGATGACCTGGGCCATATTCCAATCTTTCGGAACGCTGTGCTCTTCCAGAGGCCTACGATACACCACTGCGAGAAGGGGGGCCAGTTCCTTCGCTAACTCTGTGTAAAAACGAACTGATATCCAATCAGGTCCTGCCCCGACTCACGTGACGTAGATGTTGGTTTCAGTGTAATGACGTCACGCGCAGTCTGTATTAGCTTCGTTCGAGTGGCGCTGCTGATGGTCTGGAAGTGTTTGAGGCGTTCGAGTGGCACTTTTGACTCTTTCTGACGATATCTGACTGACCAATCAGGTGTTCGAGTGGCGGAGCTGATAGTTTGCGACCATTTGTTTAAGTCAGCGGATTTTCGTCAAATTGTTTTCTGACTGACTCCAAAGCGTTTAACAAGCCTCCTCCAAAAGACAAGCCCGCATATTTACGAAGAGGTTTGTGTTGTAAGTCTTAGATTTTCTCTTGATTGAGACTGAGCTTTGTATATTAGACAGGCATTCTTTCAACTTATGTGGCCTTGTAATACAGTACGTTCCCTTTTTATTACACCCATACATACTACAAATGAAAGGTGTGGAAATTTTTATAACATACGAATTTAAAGATGAATGCGTATGTTTTTACAGTTTGGATTGTGATATATTCGTCTGAAAATGAAGTCAATTAGTCCTACTGAGATTTTCTGTGCCATCTGTAAATGAAGTGATTGACACATAAGAATAATATAGTTCACAACAGGCATTAGCAGTGATAGATTTTTATAACCGACATCTAGCTTTATATGTGCCACTATAGCGTCTCACAATTACTGTTCCGTGTTTCTCCTTGTGGTTATATATTATAGAAATCTATTAGTGCCAATGTAGGCGTTTCTACACTAAATGTGTAGCTTCTGGGAAAATCATATACGATGGTAATTCTTGCACAACACCTGCAAATTTTTGTATATTAATTTGTATGTTTCATTTTTTAAAATTTTATTGTAACTCATAATAATGGGACAAAATGCATATGTAGTTGTATGTTACCAAATATTCCTTTCACACACAACTATCCTAATTTACCACATTTTTGTATGAGGTTTTGTCAGGTTAAATTGACAACATTATTTATAAAAGGGGGGGGGGACATGTTTGCCGGCCGCGGTGGCCGAGGAGACTGAGGCGCTTCAGTCACGGTCTGCAAGACCACTACGGTCGGGGGTTGGAATCCCTCCTCGGGCATGGATATTTGTGCCGTCTTTAGTATAAGGTAGTTCATAAGTAGTTTGTAAGTTTAGGGACTGATGACCCCGTAGTCAAGTCCCATAAGCTTAACAAACATTTGAACATTTTTTGGGGACATATTTACGTATATTTTGCGATTTGTCGAAGTTTATGATCAAAATGTATTCCACATTGTATTTCTAATGGCGGAATTCACACCGTCCGTCGACGGTCCGTCACCTCAACATGAGCTTTCTCAAGAAGAATGTTTTGATGGAACGGTCGTCTGGTAACATCGCAAGTTAACCTAGTTTCGTCACGCGATTTTCATTTTATACTCGACAGATACACGGTTTACAGGCAAATGTGTCTTGTTAATCTTTATTATTATACTTTGGTTTAACGGTAAATTGCAAATGTTTCATAACGACTTAAATAGTTTTCTCAATTGAGAAAAAAACATAACATATCGCCAGTCATAACCTCACTTTCAACATCGGCAGAGAGCAAAGAGGCATATAAACAACATAGAGAGGCTATAGGCGAGCTACAGCGCTTTGGGTGGCAGCAAATGTTCAAATGTTTGTATAGTCTATGGGACTTAACTACGGGGTCATCAGTCCTTAAACTTACAAACTACTTATGAACTACTTACGAAGTAGGACGGCACAAATATCCATGCCCGAGGGGGGATTCGAACCCCCGACCATAGTGGCCGTAGAGACCGTGACTGGAGCGCCTTAGTCCCCTCGGCCACCGCGGCCGGCGGGTGGCAGCACTAAGCAACACTGGGCGCCATATTTGAGAACGTCAGTTTGAAGCAGCAGCGGGAGCAGACGCTTCTGTCTGCAATCTAAACTAACGTGTGAGCGCTGTTATTAGTGGCACATCACGCTCAGTGTACGTTCGCCGTACAACTGCAGCATCTTCAGTGATAAAACTGTTGGAATATCAAACAAAGAAAGAGATATGTAATTATATAGATCGTTGTGTATCGGCGTGTATTTGTCTATAAACATTCATTATACTTAACGTTCGTACTGACCAAGTTTCAAAATTATGTTTACTTCGCGACCATCAAAAAGCTAGCCAGAGGACGGATGTATCTGGTGTGTTTTAATGTAATGACAGTTGTTTATATGGTGTACAAACTGCAAAAGCGTGTTAACCATTGGGTAAGTAGCCTAGGTATATGAACTGTAATTAAAGTATTCCTTACACAGATTTCCTTTGAAAAACAAGGAGTTGCTAACCCAATGGGTAACCAGTATAAAGGGCCATAAGTGGCAGCCTAGAAAGTTTAGTTACATATGCTGTTGTCATTTTGAAGAAAAGTTACAGATGCTACCGCCGATTGAAAGCGGCTACTGGCAGATGCCATTCCAACAATATTTCCGTTTCCAGAGCACCTACAGAAACCAAAAGCTTTAAGGAGAGTACCGAGGAAACGACAAATAGTGGGGAGCTTGATAAATACGTAAAGTACTTCGAACTATGAAACATCATTTGAACCACAGACGGAATAAGGTAATTAAAGATTTTAAAGACATTCTCCTGTATTTATAGGGAAGATATGTCGGCAAAAAGAAACGATTATTGACATTATAGTAACATCAAATAATGCAACAGTTCGACGATTGTAAACATTACACTTAGGATGCAGTAATAAACGAGAAGTGCTATTCGTAGTGGGAATTGTTTTCCGAAATGCGTCGCCCAGAAATTAAGGAAAAATCGAGACTGGTAATGATTAATATAAAACCTATGGTTCAGTTGTTAGCAGACGCCCAGTATCACTTGGCGTGACACTGACGTTCTCAAAGATGGCGGCAACCTTTCCAATTGGCTTCACCTATGGTGGCTCTGTGGTCAGTCTATGTTGTTTTTATAGGTCTTTAGTAGAGAGCAAAGATGCCAACTAGCGCTATCTACATCTACATGGGATACTCTGCAAATCACATTTAAGTGCCTGGCAGAGGGTTCATCGAACCACAATTATACTATTTATCTCCCATTCCATTCTCGAATAGCGCGCGGAAAGAAAGAACACCTGAATCTCTCTGTTCGAGATCTGATTTCTCGTATTTTATTCTGATGATCATTTCTACCTATGTAAGTGGGAGTCAACAATATATTTTCGCATTCGGAGGAGAATGTTGGTGATTGGAGTTTCGCAAGTAGCTCACGCCGCAGCGATAAGCGCCGTTGTTGTAGTGATTCCCATCCCAGATCCTGTATCATTTCCGTAACGCTGTCTCCCCTATATCGTGACAATACGAAACGAGCTGCCCTTCTTTGGACTCTTTCGGTGTCCTCCGTCAAACCCACCTGATAAGGATCCCACACTGGGCTGCAATACTCCAAAAATGGACGGACAAGCGCAGTGTATGCAGTTTCTTTAGTAGTTCTGTTGCATCTTTTAAGGGTTCTGCCAATAAAACGTAGTCTCTGGTTCGCCTTTCCCACGATATTATCTACCTGTTCTTTCCAGTTTAGGTCTGAAGTAATAGTAATTCCTAGGTATTTTGTGGAGTTTATGGCCTTCACATTTGATTGATTTATGTTGTAAACAAAGTTTAACGGATTTCTTTTCGTACTCATGTGGACGATTTCACACTTCTCATTATTTAGAGCCAATTGCCAATTTTTACACCATACTGATATCTTATTCAGATCGTTCTGCAGTTGGTTTTGATCTTCAGATGATTTTACTAGACGGTAAATGACGCCGTCATCTGCAAACAACCTAAGAGAGCTACTTAGATTTTCCCCTAAATCGTTTATGTACATAAGGAATAGCAGAGGACCAATAACACTACCCTGTGGAACGCCCGATATCACCTCTGTTTTAGTCGATGCCTTACCATCGATTACTACGAACTGTGTCCTATCTGACATGGGTGGCCAAACTGCGAAACAGGTGAAATAAGCTTTCGAGTTGGCTTCGGAGTTGGAAACTGTCAAAAAGCGCGCCTTCCAAATCGTCAGTAACTATCAGGAACTATCAGCGTTTGGGCCACTCGAACGAACCTATTATCTGTGGTCTATGACTCGGGCGCTGCGCCGCTGCGCCTCTGTCTGCCGCCCCCTGCCGCCCCCGCGCTGGGGGCGGAGTGCCCGCGGCCTGTCCGCCGCCTTTGTCCGGCTCGGCGGCCCAGAATTTCAGAGCGGCCGCCCCACACAATGGCAGGGCGTCGCCGCGCGAGGTTAAAACCCGACACGAGCCACACGGCACCGCACCGCGGCCGCTCTTCACTCTGCACGAGGCCGTCACCGCCACTGAAAACCCCAGCCGGCCGTAATTAAAGCTCGCCACCCCGCACCTGCCGTAGCAGATTAAATTCCTACCTGTGCTGCACCAGCCAGACCACTGCTCAGACACGGCACTACCTTTAACTACTGCTCCCATCTCAACTTTCGAATACAGTACATTTTGTGTCGCTGCACCGTCTCGAGGTTTTCTACGGTAAAAGTAACAGCCAAGAGAAAAATAACTCACTCCCCCTTTTTTTCCTTTATTTATTTTTAAGCCAACTGTAAACAGTTGGCAGGCTGGCAGCAGCTGCGGTGGCTGCTTTTCAGCCATGTGACATACATGAAATGACAAAAATGGAGAAAAACAATATAAAAAAATAGAGGGATAAAATTGCGGAAAAAGACAATCGACACACTGAGTTTTTGACGGACTAATACATGGACAAACGGGACAAACATATATCAGAAAAACGAGAAACAGACGAGTAGTAATAAAACACACATAGTTCGTAAAAAACAGCTGGCCATGGCGACAATTTAAGAGTACATCGCAGAAACATTAAGGATAAAAACGAAAATAGTGGACGGCGCACAGAATAAAACTCGGGGACGGCGATCACGGAGGCACTGATTAAAAACACACGACACTGGACACACTGGCACTGTACACGGTGGTAAAAAGTCGAGACGCCCCTGCATGGGGTGGGGAGGGGGATGGAGGAGGGAGGTGGGAGGGATGGGGGAGTGCGTGGGGGGGGGGGGGAAGGGGAGGGAAGAGAGAGAAAGGAGGGGAGAGAAGGATTGACTAGACTATGGGCATGGGAGAGGGGTTGCCAAGCGGGCGGATGGGAAGTGTGGTGTCGCACAAGTCTAAAGTGCGCGCCACCTACTTTCGCCGCGCGCCGCCATGCACGCACGGCGCGGCGTTCTTACGACGACGACCACGAGCGCCCTCTGTTGCAACTCCGCTCGTGGCCACCACTGGACTGCATCGTGCACTTGGGACTGAGATAGGAACCAGTTAACACTCGGGAATCAGATAGGCACCAGTAAAGACTTCGCTGTCAGATAGGCACTAGGAATCATCCGTAGGCCGGCCTCTATGTAAACTATGTATCAGCATTCTCTAGTCAAGAACTCTACTGTTTCTAGTTTCTGCTGTCCCACTGGCTGGTCACCTCTGGTCACCTCCGTACCTGCACACGCGTGCATCCTTTATTGCTGTGTCGGTCTCTTTCTACTCGGCCACCGACACCAAAGACCACCGGTGAAAACGAGACACAAAAGTGGCGACGAGGCTGGGACACAAAAGGAAGGTATATATTTCATATTCAAATGTACCGCGAATTTGAGACCAGAGTCAAGCTAGTCACGTACGGGTCATTTATCTTTAGTTGCAAGCTTATTTTTCGATGGCAGTACTATCGATATTGAAGACGGTAATAGTATTGTTGCCGGGAAGTAAGGTTGTCATTATTGAGAGTGCAGACTTTGCTAGGCGCGCGGATGAGATTGCAGAAGCGTGGCGACCGTTGTTGTGTACAGTTGTCGTTCCGGCGGGATTGCCGAGGAGATGAGATTTTGAGACTTGAATGCTGAGCCAAGCTGTTTGTTTAAGACATGGAGACGAAAGGTATAGACGACATTGGAGAAACGATCTTTTGAAGTTTTTATAAGGTAAAGTTTTTCATGAAATACTTGGCATGTTTCTATGGCACAACTTCGCATTGTTAGGCTGAACTGATGGTAACAGTAAGGGTTGGGAAACATCTTACTGTCTCCGACGATTTCTACGGTAATCGTAACATCCAAAGCAAAAATAACTCACTCCCCTGCTATGGGAAGGTATATATTTCATATTCAAATGTACCGCGAATTTGAGATCAGTCTCTAGCTACTCAGGCATGGGTCGTTTATCTTTGGTTGCAGGCTTATTTTTCGATGGCAGTACTATCGATATTGGACTCGGTGATAGTATTGTTGCCGGGAAGTAAGGTTGTGATTATTGAGAGTACAGACTTTGCTAGGCGCGCGGATGAGATCAGTGTTGCCAGTTTGGTGTTTTCAGCACCAGATCTGGTGTTTTCGAAGTTCGTCTGGTTCTAGAAATTCTCATTTAGCGCCATAGCGAAATACCGGTGTTATTTTAAAAAAAAATCAGTGCCAAATCTGGTGCTTAATGGATTTTTTTATTAAATTGTCTCCTATGACTAATAAGTAATTCCTGAAAAGCATTTAATAATTTTAATCAAGGTACACAAGCGAAATTCAGCCTTACACGTGTCTAGGTCAACAGTCGAGCAGGGGAAAGTCCCTGAAATTGTCATTTTCGTGCATAATTAAGCGCGACATGCTGGGCTCAGTGCAAGCGCACTTGTTCAAAGAGTCCTTTGTTTTCTTCCCAGCTCCCAGGGGATTTGCCAGTAAAGAATATGTCCCTCTTTTCACCTTTTGAATGCCTAAAGCCAATCAACCCATCTATTTGTGCAGGACCCAGGTGTTATTACAGCGGTAGAAAATTAAATGGGTTGAAGTAAAAGACACTACAATTCTAGTCATATAGTGATGCAGCTGGAGAAAACCCCTTTGCAAACATTGTAAACATTGCTATTTGAGTACTTTCGCACCCACACTCTAATGCTGACGTAAAGAGAGTGTTCAGCCAAGTTCAGTTAGTAAAAACGAAGCATAGAAATCGAAAGAGTGTTCAAACATTGCATTCCATTTTATAAAAATAGAGGGGAAATGCTGTCGCAACTATGAACTTCCGAAGGATATAGTGGCCAAAGTTGGAAGTCTGCAGAGCTACAGCCCTACTTCGCCTTCCTGCTCTAAAATTGTAGTAGCGGCAGCTCGCTCCTCAGGTGAAGAAGATTTTTAACGAAGGAAATGTAAGTAATAAAAATCCGTATATATGTTGGTGTTTTTCTATTGTTTTGGATTGTAGAGTTCAGCTGGTGCTTTTCTGGTGTTTTAAAGAGTAGGGATTAGTGCTTTTTCATTTCAAGTTTTGGCAACACTGGATGAGATTGCAGAAGCGTGGGGACCGTGGTTGTGTGCAGTTGTCGTTCCGGCGGGATAGCCGATGAGATGAGATTTTGAGACTTGAATGCTGAGCCAAGCTGTTTGTTTAACATATGGAGACGAAAGGTAGAGATGACGTTGGAAAAACGATTACTAACAATGTCATTTTTTTATTATTTTAAAATCTTTCAGAGAAAAATATGTCAGATATTTAATGTGCCTACGAAATTATTTTTAAACAAAGATAAACATTTCTTTACTGTTAATAAATTTAACTCGATTTACACAAACAATATTACAACAATACCATATTTCAAGAACAATACCCATGAAATTCCTATTTCATAAAAAACGCAATCTCAAAACTAAACTGTTACAATACTTTTCCTAACACAGAAAGGGGTCCCTAGGATTAATCGTGAGACCACAAGCTAACAGCAACATCTTTCCCAACCGTTACTGTTACCATCAGTTCAGCCTAACAATGCGAAGTTGTGCCACAGAAACATGCCAAGTATTTAATGAAAAACTTTACCTTATAAAAACTTCAAAAGATCTCATCCCCTCGGCTATCCCGCCGGAACGACAACTGCACACAAACACGGTCCCCACGCTTCTGCAATCTCAACCGCGCGCCTAGCAAAGTGTGGTATCACCGTGATTTTTAGTATCAGTAATTTTCAGACAGTTAACTTTGATACGACATTTCCACACAGAAACAATTAGCAGTTTGTGTCTCATTATAATAAAAATTACGCAGTCAGATACGTTTACCAATACCTTTACATTCACATAGAATACAGTTAAAAATACGCAGTCAGAATAACATAACATTGTGCAAAGAGATTCACGTAGAACAATTTCAAACACATTCAGTTACATTTCATTCAAGTAGCGTCAGTCAGTTACATTTCTTAGATCACATGGTAAAACACATAACTTTCGCAGCAGACGTATATTTTTTAAGAGAGAAGGACAAGCCAGAAAATTTCAACGGCACGACCGTCGGATCGGGGATTTGTCCGAAATTTTGAGTAGTGAAAGAGGACCCCTAACACCTCTCGTGGTTAAAATATTAGGACGCACTGCTCGGAAAATCCCGAGAAAAATGGATCAGAAATTTCTTAGATGCCTTATGAATATAAAATGTTAGTACATTGCCGAGCCTACGTCTGGCCTAGAGGCTTAGGGCTCGGAGGTTGAAAGACGACCGTCTGTCGTCTTCAATATATTTTTTATAAAATTGTAATATATTTGATGTCGCTATATTACCATTTTGTTAAAACTAGAAACCCCACTCTTTTCGAGGCATGAGTAATAGCATTTTTATTTCATGTTTTAAAATATAAGTTTCTGAAATGTTAGTTAATATTGCTAGGATTTTGTTATTTTAATAATTTATTATTGTGTTTATGAATGTGGCAATAAATACGGCTTCTCCGCTACGCCACTGTCCCTCTGAGAATGTGTACTTGTTTTACTTTTAAGTGGATGTGTGAGAATCTAATGGCTGTCTGAATGTGGGTAGTAATAACTCGCTTTGCTGGCTCAGAGTGGATAGTTACTCGTTACCATCCTCTGCTGCTAATGCTTCCAAAGAGGTTTCTACGCCCTTTGGTTACAACCGAGTCAGCGAGCCCTCTCCAGGGCGAGTCTCGAGATCTTCTCTCCCCACCACCGCTGGCTAGGCGTTTTCACCAAAAAATTAAAGACGCGTTTGTCTTCGAACGATATTTTTCTGTCAAGAATAGAACAGACCTAATTGATAAAATAAAGAACGTAAAATGCACCCCCAATACAAAGTTAGCATCTTTTGACATTGTAAGTCTTAACACCAATGTACCTGTAGATTTGACCTTGGAAATCATCGAAGAAAATCTTTTCAACATAAAAAGTTAACTGATGAACATATTGCTGAATTGATGATGTTATTAAAAGTCACTCTTAAATATGATTACTTCACCTTCAATGGCAAAGTTTATGAGCAACCATTTGGTTTGGCAATGGGTAGTCCTCTCGCTGGTATCACGGCAGACATTTTTATTAATTCTCTGGAAAATCATTTTTTTGCTTCTACCTCAAATCTGCACAACAAAATAAGATTTTATGCTCGGTATGTAGATGACATAATTATCCTGTTTGACGGTAATGACCACGAATTAGACCAGTTATTTACAGTATTTAACAACTTCCATGAAACCATTAATTTCACTAAAGAGGTTCAAAATGAACATGCCGAGCTCAACTTCCACGATTGAAAATTGGACATAATAAACGACAGTATAGCATTCGACATATACCGCAAGCCAACATATTCCGATATGATTATTCCAGCTCATTCTGCACACCCACGTTCACATAAATTAGCCTTTTTTCATTCCGCTATCAATCGTGCTTTCACAACTCCCCTGTCGCCTGCTAATTTGGAAAAGGAGATTAACACAATAAAATCCATAGCCATCAATAACGGGTACCATACAAATGTAGTGCAACGCATCGTTGATCAAAAGACTTCCCAACAGTTTTCAACATTGCTCAGTAGCAAATCGCACCTGGATAAAAATGACAGTCAGAGGTTCATTTCTATTCCGTTTTTAGGCAATGTATCGTACAGATTACAACGTCTATTGACGAAGAAATACGATTGCAAGGTAACTTTTTCTACTAACAATAATTTAAAGAAAAATCTTGTTCATACACTTAAGACCTTAGTAGATCCTGTTTCCAATTCTGGCATTTACAAAATAATATGTAACAACTTTCCCTGTTATTACATAGGACAGACAGGAAGAGCAATCAAGGTGCGGTATAAAGAACATCTACTAGTGAAGACAGGACACAATGTACACAATTCTACCTTTGCCGACCATTTGCTTGTAGCAGATCATGCCCCTAAATCATTGGAAGACACTGTAATTTTGCATAGAGAAGCCAAGGGAAGGAAACTTGATTTATGGGAAGAATATGAAATTTTAAAACACCTCATCATCAATGATGGTAATATGCTGAACGACCAACTTCAACTTGCAAGTAGACAGTACCTAGAAGGTTTCAAACCTATACTTTTTGACATTTGTTAATGCAATACTTGTTCCTGCACGGTGTTTATTGTCCTCAAAATTCTAGAGTCGCACTTGTTTATAGTTTTATACTGTTGTGATGCTTAATGTTTACCATCAGATTTCTAGTGGCCCCCTAGTTTATATTTTTCTGGTGTTGTGGTGCGTGGTGTTTGTACCGTTCCCTCCCACCGGGTGCGTGCTGTTTGTTTGTAGTTGTGGTGCATGCACTGTGTCTGGCCGCTGAATATTTTCTAACTTTTCTTTCTCTAATTTTTGCGTGTACGCACGTATACATATTCTGCCACCCACATAGCTCGGCTCCAGACTTCTTTGCATCTTATTTCCCATTTTATTTTATGTTTCCTTCAGTATCATATTACATACATTTTCCCAGGGGCGGCGCAAGGCACGTGCGAAACGTGCGGCCGCACGGGGCGGCACTTTTCAAGTGGCGGCAAATCTGACGCCCGCATTTTTTCCCCTTTAGGACAAACTCAACATTCATCCCCAAGAGGGGATTCGAAACCAAACCTCGGAAACTGTGGCATGGCGCCTCGACTTCCTGCCGGCCGCCTCTGTTTGACAAAGGGAGGGAGGAGGACTGATTTCTTCGTCGCCACTGTGGCAGCATCGTCGTGTTTATGCCGGAGGAACAGTGGTTATGTGGCGGGGGGGCGACGCCAGTATTCTTATGAGTGGAGTGCTGTTACGCGCCGTGCGTTTACTCAACTAATTTTGCAGAACACGAATTCTAATTTGGAAATTCGAATGCAATGTTCGATACTGCGGTTACATATGAAGCCTGAAGCAATTTTGCTAAGCCCTTCAGTGGCAGTTTTCGAGTGTTTTACTCTTCCGGCATTATGGAAAAAAATGGTTGAACATTACTACAGTCAAACATGTCCAACACCGACAATGGCTAGAATTATTCCGAATGGGCAAATACACTGCAAGTAATTTCAAGGGATAAAGACATTGGTAATAAGCATGGCATAAGTTGGGTTTCGACGTATTTTTGAAAAAATTTTCTTTCCGTTTGTGAGTGATGGTCGGACGTTTTGGTTTTTGAGCCATGAAACACCTGTCTCCGCCTGTATGAACAACAAGTAAACTCTCGCCGGCACTTTTGTTTGACAATACTACTCGCACACTATCACTTTGCCAACATTTATTTACTGTATAATGCGTGTGAATCCATGTTTCGTCTAAGTAAACTACTGGCCGCTTTGATTATGATAAAAACCGGAGAAAGTATGGTCTTTTAGCAACAATGCCCTCTCGTCCGCATAAAACAAAACGTTATTTTTGACAACTTCAAAAACGAAAATCCATAGAAACAACATTACTTCTAAGGCAGGGCTGGGCAACTGCCGTTTAGCGAGCGCGAGCGCTCTCAGCGGCTCACACGGCCTGCTCGCGGTCCCCCCCACTCCGCCAGCCAGCAGTGCCCCCCACTCATACTCGACCAGCCGCGCACCTCACTACACCACGCGGAACCACTCGTTCAGTTTACTTGTGGAAATCGCGTCCGGTGTTCGTGATAAAGCAGAACTAGTGTTTGAAAAATGGCTGAAGAGGACGTAGAATCTTGGAAAAGGAAGTCTTCTGAACACCCACAGTGGGAAGAAGAGTGCTTTTTTGTTGGAACGCAAAGCGGACCTCAGTGTTTGTTTTGCAATTCAACATTGTCTTCATGGAAGAAGTACAATGTGAAGCGTCATTTTCAATTGCTTCACGAAAAAGATGTAGTTAGAGTAACGAAGAACGAAAAGTCAAACTTATAGAAATGAAGCTGAAAAAGGAGAGAGACGTAAGTATACTTGTAGATAAATATGTTATTAATTCAATTTACTGCTTTTATTAATAGGTTGTCTGCATTTTCGTCAATTTTACCTTCTCCTGTACGAATTTACAGGTAGAAAACCTTCTAATCCACAACACTGCAGCGATGAGAGTAAGCTATCGTGTAGCTCTTAAAATAGCTGAAACTGCGCGGCCCTTCAACGATGCAGAATTTGTGAAAGAATGTTTTGTTGCTGCCGCAACAATTCTGTGCCCAGAAAATCTTCCTCTTTTTGAAACCGTTCCTCTTTCACGGAGAACGGTTAGCAGGCGCATTGAAGAAATGGCAAACGACGTGGAAGCTCAGTTGAGAGACAGGATCAAAGATTTAGTTTTCTTTTCTTTAACATTGGATGAAAGCACTGATGTATGTGCACTGTGCATCAGCCACAGCGCACAGCCCTGCTCCCCGCACTGCTGGCTCTCAAGGCCGCTCAGCGCTGCCCTCGCGGCTCTCGCTGCTCGCGGGCAGCCGCGCGAGCGGCTCTCGTGCCCACCCCTGTTCTAAGGGTTTCCTTGCTAGCTTTGTAGCTCATTTCTGTTTGACGAACGGGTGAAGATAACCTCTCTGTTGAGCGCCCTAAAATGCCAATCATCATCTGTTTGACAAAAGTTGTGCAGTTTTCGCAGTTCGTATTTCTATTGTTCGTAATGCCATAGAAATTTGCTGCCTGATAATACATTTATCCATATCATATACTTATTGTGAGCTTCTTGTTTCTTCTTGTTGGACGTTAGTTTAATCGTAGTCTCGCTGTACCTCGTCACGTGACCTAGTACTTGGTACTACCGCGTCACCACTTCGCCTTTCCAGGCAATAGGTGTTGTTGCGTTCTCTACAACGAAAAGTACTAAATTAGTTTCGGTAGTTAGCCGAGGGAGTCAAGATTGGTACAATTTTTCTCCTTCAAGATATCAGAATAGGAAAATTTATTTTTCTTATTATCTGTTACTTCAAAAATTAGCAAGTCGGCAAATAAGCACTCGTCGTCCTATTAGCCAGAATGAAAATAAAAGGCAGAAAAGTGAAGTGATACGGCGATGACTAATTTGTTACACCTTATTCCATAATCAGACACGAAAGAACTGACACAAGGAAGATGTCGAGTGTCAGTTCTTTGAAATGAACAACCACAGTGCAGTGAGTTAATATATTTCGACTAGCATTCGTACCCGTCGATGCCCTCGTGTGCATTTATTGCATTATTATGTTACTCCATCTCCTTCTTCTTCCTAAAAAAAATGTTCAAATGTTTGTTAAGCTTATGGGACTTAACTACGGGGTCATCAGCCCCTAAACTTACAAACTACTTACAAACTAGGACGGCACAAATATCCATGCCCGAGGGGGGATTCGAACCCCCGACCGTAGTGGCCGTGCTGACCGTGACTGGAGCGCCTCAGTCACTTTTTTTTTTTTTTTGCTCTATGGTTTGTTCATTTGTTGCGGACGGCCACCTCGGCCGGCTTTCTTCTTCCTCGCTCCATTGTCTTCCGCCCCACTCTTTGACCGTTTCACCTGCGTCTGTAGTGAAGTTCGGCCTGAAATTTAATTTCATGCGGCTCAATTCTTATGAGTTCATCTCCTGAACAGAGTGTCCTACAGGAATATCAGATTTCGCACACACTTGAACATTTTTATAAATTTACAAGGCTTATTAAAATTGGCTACATTTTTTCACTCAGGTTTAACTCCATTTTTCAGCTGGTGCCCAGCGACTGTTTTACTGTTTTCAAATGTTTATTAAGCTTAAGGGACTCAACTGCGGGATCATCAGGCCCTAAACTTACAAACTACCTATCAACTACCTTATACTAAAGAGGACACAAACATCCATGCCGAGGGGGGATTCAAAACCCCGACCGTAGCGGCCGTGCAGACTATGATGGCGCGCCGCAGACCGCTCGGCTTTCAAAAAAAATGTTCAAATGTTTGTATAGTCTATGGGACTTAACTACGGGGTCATCAGTCCCTAAACTTACAAACTACTTATGAACTACTTACGAACTAGGACGGTACTAATATCCATGCCCGAGGGGGGATTCGAACCCCCGACCGAAGTGGCCGTGCAGACCGTGACTGGAGCGCCTCAGTCCCCTCGGCCACCGCGGCCGGCTCGCGGTCGGCTTTACTCTTTTGTACAAATCAGTAGAGAATGTCATCAATCAGTCGCAATGTTTCTTTTTAGTTACGTTTACATCTGTACCGTCATGCTGTACGTAACTGTCAACATGATGGTTTAAATGTAAGCACATATTAAAAGCTACGAGACTGGCCACTCAGTGGCCGAAACATAGATATCTCTGAAAACTAAAAACAAAAATAGCGATTGATTGCTGACATTTCCTAAAAATTCCAGAAACGTTTCGTAAAAAGAAAAACAAAGAAAAAAACGGCGGAGGGGGGGGGGCAATTTAGCAGCTCGCACGGGGCGGCACTTCGGCTTGCGCCGACCCTGTATTTTCCGTTTGTCAAATTCATTCGCGCCCGCGACTGCGCGCACGCCCATCAGCCCTCTTGGCGCCACCTAGTGCGGGCGCACGTCACTAGGGCTCTATCGCCTTTGCCAGTACGCAGTGCTCACTTGACCTGTGTGTGGCCGTGCTCCAAAATTTTATAATGTGACTTTGTTTTTAAATTTTAAAATTTTAATCTATTGACATGGAGTCAGCCACATTTTAACAACTGTTTTAATGTGAGCTTTATTGTAAGTACATTTTCACCTATACTGGAATTTTAATTTCTTACGTTAGAAACACCTTTGTATTTTACTATTTTTCATATTTGTGTGTCACGTTTTCATTAGGTATCCTTCTGAAGAAGGCAAAATTAATTTTGCCGAAACCTGGGTAAAGGTTTATAGATGTAAACTATTTTATGCAACAGGTCGGCTGAAACTGTGTTGACTCTTGGATTGTTGTTCCACCGCTGCTGAATTGCAGCCATGTTTAAAACTTCTGATTTCCACTAACATTTCGAGATCTCCTCTCCCCGCCTATTTTAATTTTGCTGTTTCTTCTCTGAACTTGTAGTAAGCACTCAGTCTTTGTCAGTAATTCTCTCCAAACCTTGTACAATCTCCTTCAATAGCTTGCTTATGAAACTCTATGTATTTATAAGGGTTGCATGCCGTAGTTTTTATTCTCATTTTTCCATCTGTGTAATTATTTCACTTTTCCGGGCTATGAGACTGGACTTCTTCCGTCTCTGTGAACGCTCCCAATCGCATGTTGCTGCATTTCAGTAGCTTCCTTTTGAAATTCTACACATTTCTAGGGGTTGCATGCCATAGTTCATTTCCTTTATTTTTCGGAAACTGAATTTATACATTTTATCGGTTTTCGGAACCACGTGGGTCTGATCTCCGACTTCAGGGGTTTGCAACTAGTCACCTGAATTCACGCCACTTCTCATAAAACCAGTCCCTAGATAGCTTACTCTCAGATTGCGCCTTTAGAGTCCGCCGTGATTTTGTGTAATGAATCCGATTTTTAACCACTTGACCTTTAGTGGAGTACGATCATGTAATGCAGCCATGTGTGGCCATTAGCGTGTGTCGCCATTAGCGTACATAAACAAATATGCACAATAAAATACCTAACGTGGCCTAAACAACTTAGATTAAGCTCCATCAATCCTCGTGATGGAAACAAAAGATAAAATCATGGACAAAAAAGGGACTATGTGAGGTGGGCAGCCTTATAGCTAACAGAGACACTTGGATATGTCACACTAATAAATCTTTAAGTACAAAAAAGCGGAGCGTCAAGGTAACGTACGTCGAACAGCTGACTAGGTGGAACTGGAAAGTTGCTGTTAACCATGCCAATAGCGGCGTGCACCTTATAGTACACAAACCACGCATACAACATAAAGACATGTTATGGCGAAATGAAATCGCACAACAAACACATACATATACAAAGGACACATACAAAAAAATACACTGTTAAAACAAATCACTTAAAGAAACACTGCAAAAGGCATACAAAATGTAGCATAAATTTACAAATACAAATCACATAGTTGGTAAGAATAACACTAAATCTACCCTAGAAAACATAAAAACTTCGGATGTATGTCAATGGCTTGTGTTAGGGCCGGTGTCTTTAGGTTGATGGTGGCGCGGATCAGCGGACCTGATTTCCACGTCTCTGTTGGCAGGCCACGTAGTGTCTTCTGGCCTTTATCAGGACGGTACCCCTTATGCCGTGTCCTACGTGGGCGACAAAAGCGAGCGACAGCGCGCGACAGCTTCAAGCGACAAATCTCAACACCGTGTATCGCTATGGGCATGTCCTACGTGAGCGACATCTGCAGCGCCGCGCGTCAGACGCGACAACGAGCGACGTTTGAATCTCAAACCTGCTTGAACCTTGTCGCTGTCGCACGCGCGACAAAGTGTCGAGTTCGTAGAGAATCGTCTGCTTGTCGAGGTTATAAAGGATGTCGCCAGAATTCTGCGAGCTAATTAACCCTGCGGTTCATGAAAGTGCAACTGTTTCTGTATTAACAGAATGTAAAATTGCAGTTGTGCATGTAATTAAGAATTTTGATTGGGATAAGTAGTGTCTAAAAATCTCGTAAATTTTCTTTTGGACTTTAAATAAAAGTGAAGTTAAATTTTTAAATTGTTTCTAGTATGACAGCCTTTACTTTTTATTCTGAGTTTGATTACACAATGACGAACGTGTTTTGAACAATTACATTTGCGTGCTTTTTAAGCATTTGCAGTAACAACAAACTACTCCAGAGAGAGAGAGAGAGAGAGATAACGATGTCACACAAGATGTGTGTAAAATTACGTTTCTAAATCAAATAACTTGCTTTAATGTTTCAACAGGAATTTAATGTGTTTGGTAGGGCTTCAGTGGGATACATGTGTTTGCAATAAACATGAATATATTGGTATTAACCTGGTAAAAAAATTACAACTTGGAAGCCCACGTCACTACCCATATGTAACGCCCGCTGCTAGCAATTCTGTCCAGAATTAAATGATTTACTGTCATCATATAATAAAAAGACTCATTTTGTACTTATTCAGTTGTTGATGGTTTGTAGTCACTGTGGTGTCGCACAAGTACAAAGTGCGCGCTACCTACTTTCGCCGCGCGCCGCCATGCACGCACGGCGCGGCGTTCTCACGACGACAGCCACGAGCGCCCTCTGCTGCAACCCCGCTCGTGGCCACCACGGAAAGACACCGGCCACTTCGGACGGAGATAGCAACCAGTTAGGACCTTCGTAATCAGATAGGCACAATTGAAGACTTTGCTATCGTACAGGCACTAGGCAGGCCTCTAACAACTATGTATCAACATTCTGCAGTACTATGTAAAAGTTAAGTATTGTTACATTCTGTGCAATATATATCTCTTTCTAATTTACTCTAGTGTTTATAGTTTCTGGCTGCTCCCCTCCGTACCTGCACCAGCGTGCTATTTTTGTTCCTGTGTCGGGCTCATTCCACTCGGCCACCGACACCTACGACGAGGCTGGGACACAAAAGTGGCGACGAGGATGGGATACAAAAGTCACAAAAGAAAAACTCAAAAGTATCTGGCTGGTGATCTTCACTGTCTATTTTCGTATTTGAAGTTATGAATGAAATAGTGCACGAACATTCTTCACTTAGTAAATTTCATCCACAGCACTCTTTTTACATCGTATTTCATAAAGTAAATAAAACTTTATTGCCTTACTCTGAAGCTATCGTTATTCTATGGTTTACGGGTGCCAAATTTTAGAAACAGCTGATCGCTTCTAGCGGCCATCTTGTAGCTAGAAGTTGTCGCTCACGTAGGACACCCGGCCATGTCGCCGCTTGTAGCTGCAGTGTCGCGTCGCTGTATGTCGCGCGCTGTCGCACGCTTTAGTCGTAGGACACGGCCTTATTCCCGTTCCCGAATCTTCTCCATTTGTCTGCTCGGTTATCACGCCAATAACCTTGCTCGTTCCTCCGCTGTGGCTGATTCTCTGCAGTGGGAAGCCAGACTTCCCCCTGCTAGTACTTTCTGCCTGGCCGTTGTTCCTGGCGCTATTGTCGCTCTGATTACTTCTCCTAGAAGAGCTGTTGCCATCTCTTCTAGGTCCGTAATCATCGTCAAACTCCAAGTCCTCCAGGTAGGCCAGGAAGGACTCAATGTCCTCCTTGCAGCTTCCCGCAAGGACGGTATTGTGCACATTTTGTGGGAGCTTCGATATGCCAATTCTAATTAATTCGTGCGGAGGGTATGGGTAGGCGAGGAACTGATTTCTTAGCATCATTCCTTGAAAGAATTCGCCAAGACTCTTCTCCGACCAGTAAACAGACAGGAAATGCTCCCTAAAATCCTCATAGTAGCGGCAATATCTCAAGAGAGGTCGCATCCCTCAAGATATCCACACACATACTCCATTTTCTGCCCTTCTGGCCAGTCAGAGGCAGATAGTAATCGAATTGCTCTAGCCACACGCGGGGGGTGTATCCCACTTGCAGAGTTTCGGCAGACCTGGTACTTTTTTACTGTCAGAGAGTGGTTATAATCAAATGCCTGCACTGGCTCTCGCACAGGCACTCGACTCGGTCTTTCTCTTATGGGAGGATGGGCATGCAGACCTTCTCCTCGAAGGCCGAAGCACCTCCGCGGTTGGAACGATAGGGACAACCTCCACACAAGCTGCAGGAAGCGTTTTCTACTTGCTAAGGTGCAACGGAGACTTGCTCAAAATGGACAATGTGTTCTTATAGCTTGATCGCTACATCGCGACGCCTACCATTAATTTCCCACTGTTGTTCCTTGAACTGAAGTAGTTCGCGAACTTCCTCTCATTCATGTACAACTGTGGGAACTGTCTTTTCTGTCGCCGTCTCCCCGGTCTGTAGAAGCTGCGCTACCGAGGTGGCCAGCTCCTCAACGCGCGTGCCTAGTTCATTGGTACGTATTTTCAGTTCATCAGTGGGCGTTTGCACCCGACCGTCTACCAAATCGACTCTTAGGAGAGTGGACATCAGTGTTAGTTGATTCGACTCTCTCCTCAAGAGAATGGATACCAAATATCTACACGGTCAGAGAGGGCAGATATAGCTTCTGCATTCTCTGAAATTTTTGTCGTGTTTTCTGAGATACCATTTGCTACCTCATACCGTTCCTGAACTAGCTGCACTATATCGGTGCGCAACCCATCCAGATTATTGTTAATAACCTGAACGGTGTTACTTTGCACCTCCCTGCACTGCGTAGAAATCTTGATCAGTTTTGACTTGACTGTAGCATTTTGCACTTCCATCTCTGTTTTTAATTCCTGGACTGAAGCATTCTGCACTTCCATTATGGAACCTACTTCTGCTTTCATTTCTGCTTTCAGTTCCCTCATGAAAGCCATGATGTCGTTTAGAGTCGTATGAGAAACGCACACGGGCCTAGTAACACTGGTTGAACTAGTTTGCTCAGTAGCAGAAACTGGCATATTGGTATGCGGTTCGCTTTGTTCGCCGCTGCCCTCACTTCGGTCGCGTCCACGTTTAAACTAGTCGCGTTTTCAACGAGAACGCGGCCGTCTGTACTCGCAACTTTTTCCCTTTCTGTCGAAAGATCTGACCTAGACGACTTTTCACGGTCCTCACCTTGGTTTAATAGCCTAGAGCGAGTGGAAACGGAAAGGCAGAACTATTCTCCGTCATCACAAGTAGTTTAGAACAACAAAAGTAACAAACATAATATTAGCCTAACAAAACCGCGTAACGGAACATGAACTAAAACCTTCACACGCAATGCATTGTGGCTGTGCTCTTTTTACAAAAACAATTAAATGAAATAACCCATCCAAAATGACATAAGAAGAAACATTGAAACAAACGAGTGCTAAAAACATAACATGAAATAGATTAATGCTTGCTGCTAATATCACATATTCACCCACTTGGAGGGAATTTTTTTTTTAAATATTCCTGCACACACTTAAAGCAAAAAACTATTTCATTGAAAAGATGCTCTGGAAATCACACAAGTGCATGGCAGAGGGTTCATCGAACCACCCTTATGATATTTCTCTATAGTTCCATTCTCTAATAGCTCGCGGAAAAAAGGAACACCAACATCTTTCTGTATACGACCTGATTTCTTTTATTTTCATTATCATGTCTTCTTCTGCAGGCGAGTGTTAACAATGTATGTTCGCATTCTGAACAGAAAGATGGGGAAAGAAATTTCGCAAATAGATCTCGCCGCAACGAATATCTCCTTTCTTTTCATGATTTCCACCGCAGCTCGTGAATCATTTCCGTGACACTCTCTCCCCTACAAAACGAGCTTTCCTTCTCTGAACTTTCTCTAAATCGTCCGTCAGTCCCACCTGGTGTGGATCCCACAATGCGCAGCAATACTCCACAATAGGACGCACAAGTGTATTGTAGACAGTTTCTTTAGTAGAACTGTTGCATCTTTTAAGTATTCAGCTAATGAAACGTATCCTTTAGTTCGTCTTCCCCACAATATTTTCTTTGTGTTCTTTCCCATTTAATTCAAAAGTTCAAATGTTTGTAAATCTTATGGGAGTTGACTACGGGGTCATCAGTCCCTAAACTTACAAACTACTTATGAACTACTTACGAATTAGGACGGCACAAATATCCATGCCCGAGGGGGGATTCGAACCCCCGACCGTAGTGGCCGTGCAGACCATGAGTGGAGCGCCTCAGTCCCCTCGGCCACCGCGGCCGGCCCCATTTAATTTGTTCGTCATTGTTAATACTACGTATTTAGTAGAATTGACGGCCTGTAGGTTCCACTGATTTATCGTGTAACTGAAGTTTGATTTCTTTTAGTGGTAATATGGATGACTTCGCACTTTTTATTATGGGTCAGCTACCATTTTTGCACCATGCAGATATGTTATCTAAATCATTGAGCAGTTGCTTTTGATCTTCTGCTGACTTTACTAACCAATAAATGATAGCATGTTCGCAAACAGCCTAAGAGAGATACTCAGTTTGTCTCTTAATTCGTTTATAAAAATAAGGACCAGTACAACCCTATAAATGCTCTATGGGGAACGCTAGATATCACTTCTACTGGATGACTTGCCATCCATTACGGCGTAAAGCATTTTTTTTTTTTTTTTTTTTTTTTTCTGACAGAAAATCACGAATCCTATAGCACAACTGTGGCGATATTCTATAAGCACGCAGTTTGATTAAAAGACGCTTGTGAGGTACGGTGTCAAAACCCTTCCTGAAATCTAGAAATACGGAATCTATTTTGACATCCCTTGTCGATAGCACTGATCATATCATGTAAGTAAAAAGCTAGCTGTGTTCCACAAGAACGATACTTCCTGAATCCGTCTTGGCTATGGGTCAATAGGTCTTTCTCTTCGAGGTAGTTCATAATGTTTGAGGAAACTATATGTTCTAAAACCATGCTGAAAACCGACGTCGATGACATAGGCCTCTAACTTTGCGTATCACTCCTATTGCTGTCTTAACTATTGAAGTGACCTGTGCAATTTTCCAGGCTTTGGATACGGAACGTTCGCTGACCGAGCGGTTGTATAAAGGGACAGAGCACAAGTGTACGGGTGTTATTAATGGATTCAAACGCAGATGCATGAGGAATAGTAAACAGCTGCTTTAAAAGCGCTATAGTTTCTGCTCTAAATCACCGCACGAAAGAGAAAGACATTGTCAGAGGGATAGAAAAGCAATTGAAACACTCAGTGGGAAAACAGCTGGACCTGACGGAGTAGCCGCGGCGGAGTCGCCGAGCGCACTGAGGCGCTATGCTTCGATGCGCGAGGCCATTCTCCATCGGGGGTTCGAATTCTCAGTAGGGCATGAATGTCTGTGTTGTCTTTAGTAGAAGTAAGTCCCATAAGCTTAACAAATATTTGATTTTCTGACGGAATACCATTTCGATTTTACGGAAAGTATGCGAAGGATCTTGCCCCTCTTCTAGAAACAGTGTACCAAAGGCTCTAGAGATACGAAGTGTTCCTAATGCTTGGAGAAAAAGGGCAGGTCATTTCTGTTTTCAAGAAGGTCTTCGATCATATGCTCGGCAACGACGTCAGACAGTAGTAGAATTTTGGAAAAAGTTTTATGTTACAGTATTCTGATATTTCTGGAACCAAAAATCTCCTCTGTAGAAATCGAAGATCGAGTGAAACTTGGCGCTATTCATCCGCGGGATCCAGAGGACAGTAGACATAGGATCCCAGGGAGACGCCGGCTTTCTTCGTCTCCGCGCGATTTTTTGTGCCGTTCCCCATCGTCGCCTGATAAACAAAGTGCGAGCATACGGAATATCAGAACTTGTGACGAAATCGGAAAGTTTATAGGTGACAGAACGCAGCATGTCATTCTTAACGGAGAGAAGTCCTAAGACGTTAAAGTGATATTAGGCGTGCCCCAGGGAGTGTTACGCGGCCGTTGCTTTTTACAATACATATACGTGACCTCGTAGATATCATTGGAAGTTTAATTAGGTTTTGCGGATAATGCTGTAGTGTAGTATATCGCCCCAAATTTGCGATTGGATAGGGGGATTTATTGTCAGACAGGACACAGTTCGTAGTAATCGATGGTAAGGCATCGACTAAAACAGAGGTGATATCGCGTGTTCCACAGGGTAGTGTTATTGGTCCTCTGCTGTTCCTTATTTACATAAACGATTTAGGGGAAAATCTAAGTAGCTCTCTTAGGTTGTTTGCAAATGACGCCGTTATTTACCGTCTAGTAAAATCATCTGAAGATCAAAACCAACAGCAGAACGATTTGAATGAGATATCACTATGGTGTAAAAATTGGCAATTGACTCTAAATAATGAGAAGTGTGAAGTCGTCCACATGAGTACGAAAAGAAATCCGTTAAACTTTCTTTACAAGATAAATAAATCAAAAGTGAAGACCATAAACTCCACAAAATACCTAGAAATTACTATTACTTCAGACTTAAATCGGAAAGAACACGTAGATAATGTCGTGGGAAAGGCGATCAGAGACTGTGTTTTATTGACAGAACCCTTTTTAAAACATGCAACAGAACTACAAAAGAAACTGTATACACTACGCTTGTCCGTCCATTTTTGGAGTATTGCTGCCCGGTGTGGGATCCTTATCAGGTGGGTTTGACGGAGGACATCGAGAGAGTCCAAAGAAGGGCAGCTCGTTTCGTATTGTCACGATACAGGATCTGGGATGGGAATCATTACAACAACGGCGCTTATCGCTGCGGCGTAGGGTACTTACGAAATTCCAATCGCCAACATTCTCCTCCGAAAGCGAAAATATATTGTTGACTCCCACTTACATTGGTAGAAATGATAATCGGAATAAAATACGAGAAAACAGAACTCGAACGGAGAGATTCAGGTGTTCTTTCTTCTCGCGCGCTATTCGAGACTGGAATGGGAGATAAATAGTATAATGGTGGTTCGATGAACCCTCTGCCAGGCACATAAATGTGATTTGCAGAGTAACCCATGTAGATGTAGATGTATGTTACAACACTGGAAATGCAGGAGGATTTCCAGCGTATTGACGCATGATGCAGGGAACGCCAACTGAGCCCCAACATAAAGAAGTGTAAAGTGGTGCATTTACGTAGAAAGTTCCTTTATTGTCTAACTAGGAAACAGAAGAACAAACACTGGAAGCAGTTATTTCCATTTAATAACTGGCAGTGGACATAAAGAGCGATTTGATGTGGAACGAGCATAGAAAATTAATCGTGGGTGAGTCAGATGCCAGACCGACATTCAGTGGAAGAACCCTCAGGGAATTGTAGTCCGTCAACAAAGGAAGTGGGTTACTAAACACTCGTTCGACCAGCCCTTGAGCATTGCTTATCAATGTGGAATTCGCATCAGATAGGCTTATTGGAAGACGGAGAGAAGATCCAACGGAGAAGCAGCACGCTTCGTTACGGTCTCATTTCGTAAGAGGGAAAGCGTCACCAAGGTAATTAGGAAACTCCAGTGGCAGACGCTGCAAGAGAGTTGTTGTGTATTGAAAGACGACCGTCTGTCGTCTTCCATATATTTTTTATAAAACTGTAATATTGCTAGGATTTTGTTATTTTAATAATTTATTATTGTCCCTGTGAGAATGTGTACTTGTTTTACTTTTAAGTGGATGTGCGAGAATCTGATGGCTGCCTGCATGTGGGTAGTGATAGCTCACTTTGCATGGTTCTCTATGGCTCAGAGTCGATAGTTGGTCATTACCAACACCTGCTGCTGATGCGACCGAAGAAGTTTATACACTCTTTGGTTAGAATCTAGTCGACGAGCCTTCTCCAGGGGAGTCTCACGATCTTCTCTCCCCACCACCGCTGTTATCATGGATTTCCCAGTTTCCGGTAGCTTTCACTCCTCCTGGCCGCTCGGTGGTCACTTTGTGCTGGGATCGTGATGAGGTAAGGGTGGTTCTGCTCTTGTGCCTGCTGAGATGGTAGCAATTTGTTGTCTAGCATGTCAACTAAGACTATTGAACTTAGATTCATTTTTCGGAATATTTATTTTTGATTGTGTGCGAAAATGTGTCCTAGTTTTTCAATCCAGTGATTTCCAACAGATAAACGTGGTGTATGTGTTACTATTTCCAGTTTGATAATGGCCTGGAATATTCAAACCTTTTGTGGTTATATGTAAATTCCTTCTAGCTTTTTGGGGCCTGGTTTCTAACAGACGATATGTTCATTTTTCTGCAGAGCATGTAAAATTTTTCTTATCCTTTCTGTCCGTGATTGATATGTGTTCCACATGGTTGGTTCATAGAACAAAGCCTTCAGCTTCCACTATTGTTTGTTCCATGCCCATCAGGCAGGTAACTATGCATGTATCCTTCCGATTTCCACTAACATTTCGCGATCTTCTCCCCCAGCCTATTTTAATTTTGCTGTTTCTTCTCCAAACTTGTAGTATGCACTTAGTCTTTATCAGTAATTCTCTCCGAGCCTTGTACAACCCCCTTCAGTAGCTTGCTTATGAAATTCTATGTATTTCTAAGGCTTGCATGCCGTATTTTTTATTCTCCCTTTTCCGTATTTGTAATTATTTCACTTTTCTGGTTTTCGAGACTGGACCTCATGCGTCTTGTAATCGCTCCCTATTGCGTGTAGCTGCATTTCATTCGTTTCCTTGTGTAATTCTAAACATTGCTAAGGGTTGCATGCCGTAGTTAATTTCCTTTATTTTTCGGAAATTGAATTTATACATTTTATCGGTTTTCGGAACCACATGGGTCCGAACTCCGACTGCAGGGGTTTGCAGCTAGTCACCATTATTTACACCACTTCTCATAAAACCAGAGCCTTGATAGTTTACTCTCACATTGCAACTTAAGAGTCCGCCGCGATTTTGTGTAATGAATCCGATTTTTAACAATTTCACCTTCATCATGTAACGAATCCGTATGTCGCCGTTAGCGTGTGCGCCCGCGGTCTAATCTAAATGCAACTTACCTTTGCTATACTTACGTACCATCTCAAATCCGGTACGACAGACAGAGCCATCTTCGCAGTTTTATTGTATATTGTGTTGTGTGGTACCTCCGGGTTGGTTGAATTTCCCATACGATAGCGGCGCCTGATTCTGCCTCGTTTCAGCACGTTAATTTTGGTGAGTTTCGTTGTTGCATTGCGCGTGTGTGAGCGAGTGAGTGTTGTTTGTAAATCCTGCCCCACCAGTAGCGTTACGTTCTGTGTAATTTATGTTAATTTCAATGCTGGACATCGTCATATTAGTTCCTGTAAATGGGATTCTTTTTATTGTATTATCAAAATTGGTTCCCCAGTTTGCTTGTTTTCGATCTGAATAAACAAGTCACGTTCAGTATAATTTTGACTTGCCTATAAATTGTTGTTTTCGAGCACCTTTATTTCATATTGTTTTTCACCAGTGCTGAGAACAAGTACAGATGTAATCTTTTATGTTTAAGTTCCGTTGCACCATAAATGTTTTCTTAGCCACCTTTATGAAATAACTTTAATTGTGGTGGGTTGTTGAGTAACGCCTGTCTGTAAATTCGTGTGAGCTGCTACGTATATTGGCCACTGTACCATTAACTTCCTGTTATTAGAGTAATTTGAACAAAGTCAGTTCTCAATTTGGGCCAGGGAACAAAGTTCTGCAGCAGGGAGTAGTCAGTAGTTCACACGGATCGTTTGTTAATTTTACTACTAAAATTAAGCTTCTTTATAACAGTAAACTCTTATCTGGATACCTACTGCTAGAATTAAGTTTTTATTACGTACAGTGGCCTACTTTTAGTATCGCTACAGTGGGTTCCGTCCAATATATTGTTTCTTTTGTATCCCATCCTCGTCGCCACTTTTGTGTTTCGTTTCCGTCGGAGGTGTCGGTGGCCGAGTGGAATGAGACCGACACAGGAATAAAGATAGCACGCTTGTGCAGGTACGGAGGGGAGCAGCCAGAAGCTAGAAACACTAGAGTAAATTAGAACGATATATATATATATATATATATATATATATATATATATATATATATATATATATATATTGCACAGAATTTATACAATACTTAACTTTTACATAGTACTGCAGAATGCTGATACATAGTTGAGCTAGAGGCCTGCCTAGTGCCTGTCCGATAGCCAAGTCTTTACTGGTGCCTATCTGTTCCGAAGATGTTAACTGGTTCCTATCTCAGTCCCAAGTGAACGATGTCGTTCAGTGGTGGCCACGAGCGGAGTTGTAACAGAGGGCGCTCGTGGCTGTCGTCGTAAGAACGCCGCGCCGTGCGTGCATGGCGGCGCGCGGCGAAAGTAGGTGGCGCGCACTTTGGACTTGTGCGACACCACAGTTTCCCCCTATGTACACCTCGCGAAGCGACCACAAGGATAAGATCAGAGAGATCAGGGCGTACACAGAGGCATGCAGGCAATTCTTCGCCACGCGATCCACACGCGACTGGAATAGGAGGTGACAAAGGCCCGCTACAATCCGTGAGGACGCTTGAGGAGTTTGTATATATATATGTACAACAGGAGGGGTGGGGGGTGCAGCGTCACAGCAGGCGCGTGGGCCCAGTGGTGTGAGGTGGCGGCCATTCACGTAGCCGGCGTGCCTGGAATAGACGCGGCACATCAAAGCCGCGGCCACACAGGGCCTACGTACACAGAGGGGGGCTGGCCGTAGGTCGGATCACACGTGCCCGCGTAATCCGCCACGGCGCCGTGTTGCTGGCGCCGGTGCTGCGTTAGCCGTGCTGTCCGGAACTGTGTTATTGTTTACCAGGCTTCTGCGAAGTGATTAGAACTGGGTATGGGGGAGGGAGGGAGGGAGGGGGCGGGACAGGCAACGCCTCTGTGACGTCAGCCCGTGCCACTGCGTGGCCGTCGATAAATACAGACCTGAGCGCGAGCGATTGTGCAGTGACCGAGCAGTGTGCGATAGCTTTACACATTGCGTCATTGTGACTTGTGTTATCGAAGATGAAACACCGTTCCTGTATAAGAGAAAACAATGTCATGGATTGAGTTACGCCGACAGTAGTCGATTCACGACCTCTTTCGACTCCGATACAGAGCGCATAATAACGCCACGCTACGGGGATTTACTGTGCTGATGTGACATTCGCTTGCGCTCAGGCGTCTATTTGTTGTCGGCCATAATGCTGCTGCACCTGCTCACAAGGAAGCAGAATTGAGCGTGTGACGTCACGCGCTCTGTAGTGTACTGCCGCCGGGAAAGATGTTGTTGTTGTTATTCGGGTGTTTAAGTGGGACGAAACTACAATGGTCATCAGTTCCCCATTCCATCACTAAGTGTCAAAAATAAAACCGCGGACGTGAAAGAAATGCGCCCAGAGATTAAGTTTGTAAAGTGGGAGGGAAACCCCACTGAGTCCATAAAACAGCAACAAAATGGACAAGAAACGAAACGAAAAGAGACGATTACGCAAAGACACCTTACAACAATGAAGCCGATGTCAGTGGTTGTCCGACCATAGGAGTAAAAACGGAAAAGTCAACCACACGGTAGCACAAGAAAAAATGCAGTTAGAGAGACCGATAAAAAACCCTGCTCGAATAAAACTTAAAATTCAATTTGCTGTTGAAGCATCGTCACGTAAAACATCTGATAAAACGTCAGGGATATGATAATTACGCCGCAAGGCGGCTAAAACAGGGCAGTCCACCAAGATGTGGACTATTGTCAAACAGGACCCACACTGACACTGGGGTGGGTCCTCACCACGAAGGAGATGTCCGTGGGTGAGCCACGTACGCCCAATGCAGAGTATACACAGCACCACAGAGTCCCGGCGAGAGGCCAACATGGACGAATACCATGCAGCCGTGGTCTCCTTGACAACCAGGAGCTACGCCACTCGGAATCCCAACGCTGATGTACCCGTTGGCGCACATGAACGGAGATCAGAAGCCAGGAGGCTGATGTCCAAAATGGACGCACTGACAACCTGCTTGGCAAGTCTGTCAACACGTTCATTGCCTGGGCTGGGATACCCACATGACCCGGAGACCAGATGAACACCACTGATCGCCCGGACTGTTCAATGGCACAAAGCGTCTCCTGTATGGCCAACACCAGGGGAGACCGCGGGTAACACCGGTCCAGAGCTCTAAGGCTGCTCAGGGAGTCGCTGCAAATAAGGAAACACTCAACTCAGCAGGACCAGATATGCATGTGAGCTCTGTGAATGGCCACCAGCTCTGCAGTGTAAACACTGCAGCCATTCGGCAGAGAGTGCTGTTCCACATGGTCACCATGAGTATAGGGAAATCCTACGCAGCCATCAACCAGAGAACCATCGGTGTAGATCAGGTCATAACCAGGGAACTCCGCTACGACAGCCGAGAAATGGCGGTGGAGCGTCTCCAGGGGAACCGAGTCTTTCGGCCCATGGGCCAAGTCCAGCCAGGTACACGGTCATGGTAATCACCACGGGGGTGGACATGCATGGACCCGATAGGAAGATGGAAGGGGAGAAGACTCTAGCTCCAGCAGGAGGGATGGAACTCTAAAGGCAATCATATGACCAGATCAGGGCGTCACTGGTGGTGGGGGACGATCACATCAGAAAATAGGAGACGACGGTTCGGGTGGCCTGGGGAGCAATATACATTGGCTGCATAAGCCGCGAGCAGGTGTTGGCGTCGTATCCCAAAGGTGGGACTCCAGCCTCCACAAGTAAGCTATTCACTGGGCTGGTGCGAAAGGCACCCATCGCGATGCAAACCGCACAGTGGTGGATGGGGTCCAACAGGTGCAATGCCGAAGGCAATGCATTCGAAGTCAAGCCATGACTGTACGAGTGCACGAGTCGCAACAGTGTGTAGCGATCAGCGTCCTATGTGGTATGCCCCAGGTGGCAAAGAACATTCAGATGGCGCCAGCACTCCTGCTTCAGCTGACGAATGTGGGAAAGCCACGTCAGCTGGGCGTCGAAGACCAGCCCTAAGAACCTATGTGTTTCCACTACTTGAAGTAAGTGGTTGTCGAAGTAAAGTTCGAGCTGTGGGTGAACAGTCCGACGCCGACAGAAGTGCATAACAGTAGTCTTGGTCGCAGAAAAATGGAAGCCGTTGGTAAGAGCCCAGGACTGCGCCTTTCGAATCGCTCCCTGCAGTCTGCGTTCAGCCACTTGTGTGCTGGAAGAGCTAAAATAGATGCAGGAGTCGTCAGCATATAGTGAAGGGGATACTGACGACCCAACTGCTGTCGCTAGGCCGTTAATGGCTACTAAAAAATAAGGGAACACTCAGAACAGAGCCCTGAGGAACCCCGTTTTCCTGTACATGAGAGGTGCTTTGGGAGGCACCAACGTGAACACGAAAAGAACGGACAGCTAAAAAGTTGTTAATAACAATCGGAAAGAAGCCCCAGAGGCCCCACCTGTGTAAAGTAGTGAGTATGTGGTGTAGCCACGTTGTATCGTATGCCTTCTGCATATCAAAAAAGACGGCTATGAGATGTTGGCGCCTAGAAAAGGCTGTGCTGATTACAGACTCGAGGTACACCAGGTTGTCGGTGGTGGAGCGACGCTGGTGGAACCCGCTCTGGCATGGAGCCACTAGGCCCCATGTCTCGAGGATCCAGCATTAAAGTCCCCCAATAGCAAAAAAGGTGGTGGGAGTTGCGAGATAAGTACAGCCAAGACAGCCGCCTACTGAACATGCGCTCCAACGGTTTACAAAGGACATTGGTCAGGGTGATGGGTCGATAGCTATCCAAATGAGCAGCTTTTTTTCCTAGTTTAATCACCCCCCGCCACTGCGAAGGGAATACCCCGTTGCACCAGATTAGGTTGAAGATGGCGAGGATATTACCCAGGCTTCCTTCGAACAAGTGTACAGCATTTGTGCATGGATGCTATCAGGTCCAGGGGCCATGTCAGGACATTAGGCGAGAGCACCAAGTAGCTCCCACTCACTGAATGGACCGTAATAAGCCTCAGAGTGGTGGGCGGTAAAAGAGATAGGCTGGCGTTCCATCCGCTCCTTTAATGTACAGAAGGCCAGTGGGTAGTTTGCAGAGGCAGAAGCGCGAGTGTAATGCTCAGCAAACATCTCTGCAAGCGTGACTGGATCCGTACATATGACTCCATTCACGGAGATCCCAGGGATTCCTGCTGGTGTTAGGTATCCCCGTAAACGCCTAATCCGGCTCCAGACCTGTGAAGTGGAGATACCTGACCCAATAGTTGAGACGTGCGACTCCCAAAACTCCCGTTTCCGTCGTCTGATTAAATGGCGAGCACGGGCACGGAGCCTTTTAAATGAAATGAGGTGCTCAAGAGAAGGGTGTCGCCTGTATCGCTGCAGGGCCCGCCTACAGTTTTTAATGACGTCAGCGACCTCCGGCGACCACCATGACACCGTCTTATGCCATGGGCGCCCCGACGAATGTGGAATAGTAGATTCTGCAGCAGACAATATGGATCGTGTGGGACTCTCAACGACCACATCGATGGTATTGAGTGGGGGAGGGCAAACGATGGCAGCAGAGGTGTAGCCTTCCCAGTCAGCCCTGTGAAGAACACACCGAGGAGGGCGTGCTGGGGACTGACGTTGTGGGAGTGACAAAAGGATTGGAAAATGATCACTGCCATACAAGTCATCATGGACACACCAATGGATGGATGGCGTAAGTCCGTGGCTACATATCAACAGATCAATGGCCGAGAATGTGCTTTGTGCCACACTGAAATCTGTGGGGGCACCAGTATTCAAGAGGCAGAGGTGTAGTTCAGAAAGCAGGTCCTCGACAACTCTGCCACGTCCAGAGATTGTAGAACCACCCCACAGGGGATTGTGGGCATTAAAGTCCCCCAATAGCAAAAAAGGTGGTGGGAGTTGCGAGATAATTACAGCCAAGACAGCCATAGAGACATCGCCATCTGGAGGGATGCAGACAGTGATCTCTTGTGTTGTCCTTACCCTGACAGCCACTGCTAACAGTGTCTGAAGGGGTACAGGTTCACTATATACAGAGGTAAGGACATACACACACACACTCTACCTGACACCCTCTTATACATGCTATGATTGCAGAAGTATCCCTTATAGCCCCGAAGGGCAGGGGTCTGCATTGCCGGAAACCAGGTTTCCTGTAGGGCAATGCAGAGAGCAGGTGTGATGCTCAAAAGTTGTCATAGCTCAGCCAGGTGGGTGAAAACACCGTCGCAGTTCCATTGGAGGATGACAGTGTCCGACAGCTGGGAAGGCATGAATGAGAAGATGTTATCTATTACGCCTCAGAATCTTTTGCGTCCACTGGTAGCGATGCATCAGCTTCGAAGTCCATCATATCTGGTGCAACCAAGAGAGCGAGATCCTCGGGGGATGCAAGTATCTCCACCTCGTCCTCAGAGGCAGAGGTGGAGGGGGCAGGTGGCACAGTGGCCACTGGGGTTTCTTTAGTCTTATCTTTCTCATCATTTTTCTTTCGAACCCTCTTATCCCTCGGGGGCTTCACCGGAAGGAGGGGCTTTGCAGACTCAGCCTCCGTCTCAGTGACAGAGGGAGAGCCTGACGCCCTGCAGCCAGCAGCCGGCGGTGTTGCCTTCTGCTGGCTAGTGCCGGCACCAGCACTGGTGGAAGCCACAGAAGGGAGCCTCCCTAGGGACCCCTTCTGAAGGAGAGCAGTGGGAGAAGGTTGATGCTTCTCTGATGGAGGGTTGGGGGCTGCTCCCAAAGCAATCGCCTTGGGGGCAGGAGGAGGAATGGAGGCTTGAGTTGACGACTCTGAGGGCCGGTGGAGAGAGAGACTTTAGTGTCTGCTGCAGTCACAAAAGAGGATGGCGACGACGTCACTGCTGCAAAAGAGGCGGTCATGGTAACGGGGTGAAGTCGCTCGTACTTCTTTCTAGCCTCAGAATACGAAAGTCAATCCAAGGTCTTAATTTCCATAATTTTCCGTTCCTTACGAAGAACGGTGCAATCCGACGAACGAGGAGGATGATGCAAGCCACAGTTAACGCAGATGGGAGTCCACAGTCCTGGCGTGTAGCGTTGAAAGTACATCTAGAGGACATGTGGCCGAATTTCCAGCATTTAAAGCATCTCATAGGGGCAGGAATGTAAGGTTTCACGTCGCACCGGTAAATCATTACCTTGACCTTCTCAGGCAGGATATCGCCTTCAAAGGCTAGGATGAAAGCACAGGTGGCAACCTTGTGATCCCTTGGTCCCCTATGGACACGCCGGACGAAGTGGATTCCTCTACGCTCTACGTTTGCGCGTAACTCGTCGTCGGACTGTAACAAAAGGTCTCGGTGGAAAATTATACCTTGGACCATATTTAGCGACTTATGTGGTGTGATGCTCACAGGGACATCACCCAGCTTGTCGCAGGCAAGTAACGCCCGCGATTGGACCGGGGAAGCTTTTTCTATGAGCGCTGCGCCGCTTCGTATCTTTGACATTCCGAAAACTTTGCCGTACTTGTCCTCAAGACGTTCCACAGAGGCTTCGTAGACGCGAAAGACTCACCATCCGTGCGGCTACACACGAGGAATTTAGGAGAATATGGCTCATCTTTAGACCTTGCCCGACGTTTCTCCCACGGTGTGGCCAAGGAAGGGAACGTGCGTGGGTTATAAGTGGCTGCATTAAAGTCAGCTCTGCCTCTCTTAAAGACGGTGGTTAAACACCCACCAGCGTTGCTCGATGGTCTCTTCATGGTGTTCCCACGAGCAGCTAGGGATCTAAAGGTCCACCCAGACAGAGCCCCGTTTGCCTGGGTAAGCCTTATACAACTGAGGTGCGGCAGGTTCCTCAGAGGTTGCTCGCTAGCGACTGTTCAACCTCAACAGCCATGCATCTCCTCGGCACGTAGCACACCTTGAGATTGAGGTTTTTTTTATAGAGATTTGTACCGTTCTCGCGACCTGGCGATTAAGCCAAGATCCCCGGGCTCTGAAACGTACAACGTTCCACCGTCGTGCCGAACGATGGACGTTGAAGCACGCACAGAGCTTACGGTGTAGCGGACTGTTGGCGCGACACAGCTCACGGCTCAGGACCCCGGGTTCGCCAAGCCTATAATCAGCAAATTAATGCTGAGCCCCTGAGGGGATGGGGAAAGAGAAAACAGGATACTGAGTATGGAATGGGCCAATTTACGGAAGACAGGAAACAGATTGTCAATGGTCGAAATTCGATTGCGTTTTTTAAAGTTATACTTCAACTAAACGGTGATATCATTATCAATGTCCACATTCTTTACGGAAAAACCGAGCGATGTGGCGCAGTAGAAACACAATGGACTCGCATTCGGAAGGGACGTTACACCTCAAGCTTCCTTCCTCCTTACGGAAAAATTGTGTTTCTAGCTCAACATCTTTCACGACGACCCCTTAACTCTCTCCATCTAGGCGTAGCATAAGACAAATATAGTCTCCATATAACTAAGAAATTAGGAAGTCTTAAATGCTCAGAATGAACCAATTAAACGTTGGGAACGTACTTGAATTCTCTGGCAGCAGCAGCAGATGAGCAAAGAGATATTCTTTCAGGGTAATATGTGAAATACCGAAGCCAAGAAATAACGTTATTGCGTTACCGCAAAATTTTGAGTTTTCAAATCCAGATTTGGGTTTCGTGGGATTTCCCCGAATCGCTCGTGGTAAATGCCAGAATGGTTCTTCTCAAAGGACACGGCCGATTTCCTGTCGACTGGGTGTTAAACCTCAGCTAGTTCCTTCTTCATTTTAATAGAAAAGTTTTATTAATAATCTCAAGTCGAACCGACAATACATAATAACTGTCAAGAAAGCGCACGTAATCTCAGAATTGTGTTTTGCGGAACATTCTTATATAAATCTGCAAAGCATTCCTCGTGCCAACACAGGGTGTAAACTGTATAGTAAAAGTAGGCCACTGTACGAAATAAAAGCTTAGTTCTGGTAGGAGGTACGCAGATAAGAATTTACTGTTATAAAATGCTTAATTTCAGTAGTAAAATTAGCAATAGGTCCGTGCGAACTCTTGGCTACTCCCTGCTGTAAAAACCTTGTTCCCTGGCCCATATTGAGAACTGACTTGGTTGAAATTACTCTAATAACAGGAAGTTAACGATACAGTGGCCAATATACGTAGCAGCTCACAAGGCATTAATAAACAAGCCACCACAATTAAAGTTATTTCATAAAGGTGGTTAAAGAAAAACATTTATGCCGCAACGGAACTTTAACATAATAAAATGCATCTGAGCTTGTCCTCAGCAATGGTGAAAAACAATGTTAAATAAAAAAAGGGGGAAGGTGCTCGAAAACTACAATTTATAGGCAAGACAAAATTCCACTGAACTTGTTTATTCAGGTCTAACGTAAGCAAAATGGGGAACCAATTTTGTTAATACAATAAAAATGCATCTCCTTTATATAATCTAATACTGATGACGCCCAGCGTTGAATTTAACATAAATTACATAGAACTTAACGCTACTGGGGGGGAGGATTTATAAACAACACTCACTCGCTCTCACACATGCAATGCAACAGTGAAACACACAAAAATCAGGATGCTGAAACGAGGCAGAAGCAGGCGCCGCTATCGTAGGCGAAATTCAGCAAACCCGGAGGTACCACACAACACAACATACAATAAAACAGCGAAGATGGCTCTGGTCTGTCGTGCCTGATTTGAGATGGTGCGTGAGTATAGCAAAGTTAAGTTGCATGTAGATTGGACCGCAAGCAAACACGCTAACGGCGACACATGGCTACGTTACATGATCGCACTTCACTGAAGGTGAAGTGGAAAAAATCGTATTCATTAAACAAAATCACGGTGGACTCTTAAGTTGAAATCTGAGAGTAAACTACCTAGGCACAGGTGTTTATGAGAAGTGGCGTGAATTCAGGTGACTAGCTGCAACCCCTGAAGTCGGAGTTCGGACCCACGTGGTTCCGAAAATGATAAAAATGTATAAATTCAATTTCCGGAAAATAAAGAAAATTAACTACGGCATGCAACCCCCAGAACTGCATAAATTTCCTAAGGAGCTACTGAAATGCAGCAACATGCGATTGGGAGCGTTCACAGAGACGGATGAAATCCAGTCTCAAAATCGGAAAAGTAAAATAATTACAAAGCCGGAAAAAGAAAATATAACCTACGGCATGCAACCCATAGAAATGTTTAGAATTTAATAAGCAAGCTATTGAAGGAGGTTGTAGAAGGCTCGGAGAGAACTACTGATAAAGACTAAGTGCATACTACAAGATCTACATCTACATACATACTCCGCAATTCACCGTAAGGCGCGTGGCGGAGGATACACTGTACCACTACTAGGAGAAGAAACGTCAAAATTAAAATAGGCGGAGAGAGAAGATCGTGAAATGTTAGTGGAAATAAGAAGGATACACCCATAGTTACTTGCCTGATGGGCATGGAACAAACAAGAGTGGAAGCTGAAGGCTCTGTTCTATAAACCAACCACGTGGTACACATATCATTCACGGTAGTAAACGATAAGAAAGATTTTTACATGCACTGTACAAAAATGAACGTATCTTCAGTGAGAAATCAGGCCTCAGAAAGCTAGAAAGAATTTACACAGAGTTAGTACACCGCCACATAATCAGAAAAGGTTTGAATATACCAGGCCGTTATCAAACTGCAACTAGAATCACACACGCCGCGTTTATCTATTGGAAATCACTGAACTGAAAAACGAGAACACATTTCCACGTACGATCGGAACAAATATTCCAAAATACGAATCTAAGTTCAAGAGTCTAAGTAAAACATGCTAGACAACAAATCGCTATCATCTCCGCGGCACAAGGGGAGAAACAACCTTACCTTACCGCTTGTAACCAAAGGGTGTAGAAACCTCTTTGGTCGCATTAGCAGCAGGGGTTGGTAACGACAAACTATCGACTCTGAGCCACAGAGAACCAAGCAAAGTGAGCTATTACTACCGACATTCAGACAGCCATTAGATTCTCGCACATCCACTTAAAAGTAAAACAAGTACACATTCTCACAGGGACAGTGGAGTAGCGGAGAAACCGTACTTATTGCCACATTCATTAAGAAATTCAATAAGAAATTATTGAAATAACTAAACTCTAGCAATATTAACTACCATTTCAGAAACTAATATTGTAAAACATGAAATAAAAATGCTATTCCTCATGCCTTGAAAGGAGTGGGGTTCTAGTTTTAACAAAATGCTAATCTAGCGATATAAAATAAATTACAATTTTATAAAAAATATATGGAAGACGACAGAAGACGGTCGTCTTTCAATAAGTCACCGAAATGATACAGATGGTACATCCCGGTGTGCTTGACAAAAAAGTCGAGTTAAATTTCTGCGTATTTCCTTCGGTTGTCCCAGGAAAAAAAAATAAATAAATAAAAACACAGTTCGTCGTCAGGATAATGTTTTTGGGAAAGTAGGCACTTGGTAGTGTAAGCACGTAAGCACTGCTCGCTGTCTATTTTTTTACTCTAGAGCGCTGGCAGTTGTTGTATGGGACAACGTGTTCCTGATATGTAAAAGGATTGTCCAGAATTTATAGCATTGTGTTATCGGTAATGTGCTTTTGCTTCGTTTATTTGAAAGCAGCAAACCTGATGGGTTTATTTTTAGTTTCACGGAATAAACAAACGCAATCGGAACACAAGAATAAAGAAACTGCCTCACACATGCGGCAGTGTTATTACTATTATTAATAATACAACCGCGTATCTGAAGCAATTGTTTCTTATTCTTGCGTTCTGATTGCTTCTATTCATCTTCTCTTGAATTACGGATATACGCTAAGGTTTGCTCCTTTCATATAAATGAAGCAAAAGCAAACTGCCGATAACACACTGCTATATTTCTCCACATAACACTTGCCACTGTACTGCAGAAAATTTCCCTGGACGACAGCACATAGCATCAAGTATATGGCCGTTTTGGTTGACACTCTAAACGTAATACGTTTGTCTGACATCTGGAGGTTTGGATGCCTGCTTCAAATTCCGGCCCTCTAAATTTCCTCAACAGAATTTCTCGAAAGAACGTCGCCTTTCTGCCAGCGATTCCCATTCGAGTTGCCGGAGCATTTCCGTGACACTCGCGCATTGGTCGAACCTACCAGTAACGAACCTAGCTGCTCGCCTCTGAACTGCTTCTATGTCTTCCTTTAAACTGATCTGCTGTGGGTCCCAAACACTTGAGCAATTGTTTTATACGCGGTCTCCTTTACAGGTGAAGTACATCTTCCCAAAATTCTCCCAATAAACCTAAGTAGGCTGTCCGCCTTAATCACAACTATCCTTACATGATCGTTCCATTTCATATCGCTCTGAAATGTTACGACTAGATATTTGAACGACGCGACTGCATCAAGAAGCTCACTACTAATGCTGTATTCGAACATTATGGGATTGTTTTCTGATACTCATGTGCTTCACCTTACATTTTTCAACGTTTAGAGCTAGCTGCCATTCTTCACAGAAACTAGAAATTTTGTCTAAGTCATCCTCTGTGCTATTACAGTCAGTTAAAGACGACACCCTCCCATACACCACAGCATCATCAGAAAACAACCGCAAATTACAAGTTACTCTCTCCATTAGATCATTTATATAGTCGTTGTTGTGGTGGTCTTCAGTCCGCAGACTGGTTTGATGCAGCTCTCCACGCTACCCTGTCCTGTGCAAGTCTCTTCATCTGAGAATACGTTCGGCAACCTACATCCTTTTGAATCTGCTTACTGTATTCGTCCCTCGGTCTCCGATTTTTACCCCACACACTTCCTTCTAATGCTAAGTTGACGATTCCTTGATGTCTCAGAATGTGTCCCACCAATCTATCCCTTCTCTTAGTCAGGATATGCCAGAAACTCCTTTTCTCCCCAATTCGGTTAAGCGCCTCTTCATTTGTTACGTAATCTACCCATCTAATTTTCATCATTCGTCTGTAGCACCATATTTCGAACGCTTCTATCATATTTTTGTCTGAACTACTTATCGTCCACGTTTCACTGCCATACAATGCTACACTCCAGACAAATTCCCCCAGAAAGATCTTCCTAACATTTAAATTAATATTGGATGTTAACAAGTTTCGCTTCTTTAGAAATGCTTTTCTTCCCATAGCCATTCTGTATTTTATATCTTCTCTCCTTCGGCCATCAGAAGTTATTTTGCTACCCAAATAACAAAATTCATCTACTACTTTTATTGTCTCATTACCAAATCTAATTCCTTCAGCATCACCTGATTTTCTGATATTACATTCCATTACCTTCGTTTTACTCTTCTAATGTTCATCTTATATCTTCATTTCAAGACCCTATCCATTCCATTCAATTGCTCTTCTAGATCCTTTGCAGTCTCTGACAAAATTACTATGTCGACGGCAAACTGCAAACTTTTTATTTCTTCTCCCTGAACTTTAATTCCCTCTCCAAATTTCTCCTTCCGTTCCCTCACTGCTTGCTCAAAGTACAGATTGAACAAAAGTGGGGAAAGGCTACAACCCTGTCTTACTCCCTTCCCAACATCTGCTCCGTTTCTTGCCCTTCGAGTCTAATAAGCGCTGTCTGGTTTTTGTATATTTTACCCCTGCTCCCTTCAGAATTTGGAAGAGTGTATTCCAGTCGACATTATCAAAAGCTTTCTCCAAATTCACAAATGCTAAAAATGTAGGTTTGCCTTTCCTTAGTCTATCTTCTAAGATAAGTCGTAATGTGAGTATTGCCTCCCGTGTTCCTATATTTCTCCTAAATCCGAACTGATCTTCCTCGAGGTCAGATTCCACAAGTTTTTCCATTCGTCTGTAAATAATTCGTGTTAGTATTTTGCAGCCATGACTTATAAAACTGATGTTCTGTAATTTTCACACTTGTCTCCTCTTGCTTTCTTTGGAATTGGTACTACGATATTCTTTTGAAGTGGAGGTTATTTCTCCTGTCTCATACATCTTGCATACCAGGTTGAACATTTTTTTCATTACTGCCTCTCCTAACGATATCAGCAGTTCAGACGGAATATCATATACTTCAGGGGCCTTGTTTCGACTCAAGTCCTTCATCGCTCTGTCAAATTCTTCTCGCAGTATCATATCTCCTATCTCATCTTCCTCCACTTCGTCTTCCATTTCTAGAATACTGCCTTCAAGTTTATTTCCTTTGTATAGGCCCTCTATATATTACTTTCACAGTTCAGCTTTCCCCTCTTTGCTTAGTATTGGTTTTCCGTCTGAGTTCTTGATATTCATACAGCTGCTTTTCTTGTCTCCAAATATCTCTTTTACTTTCCTGTAGGCAGTATCTATCTTTCCCCTAGTTATGCATTCTTTTACGGTTCTGCATTTGTCCTCTAGCCACTCCTGCTTAGCCAGTCTGCACTTCCTGTCAATCTCATTTTTCAGACGTTTGTACTCCCTTTTCATGCTTCACTTGCTGAATTTTTGTATTTTCTCCTCATCAATTTAGCAGTATATCCTGTGTTATCCAGGGATTTCTAATAGGCCTTGACCTTCTGCCTATATGTTCCTCTGCTGCCTCCACTACCCTCTCAGAGCTACCCATTCTTCTTCTACTGTATTACTTTCCCCCGTTGCAGCCAATCCTTGCCTAATGCTCCCTCTGAAACTCTGTCACCTCTGGTTCCTTCAATTTGTCCAGATTCCATCTCCTAACGTTTCTACCTTTCTGCAGTCTTAATTTTTAATCTGCAGTTCATAACCAATAAGTTATGATCAGAGTTTATATCTGCCCCTGGGTATGTCTTACAGTTTAAAACCTTGTTTCTAAATCTGTTCCTTACCATTATAAAGTCAATCTGGTACCTTCCAGTGTCTCCTGGTCTCTTCCACGTATACATCCTTCTTTCATGATGTTTGAACCAAGCCGCGGTGGAGTAGCCGAGCGGTCTAAAGCGTCTCGCTGCAGAGCGCGCGGTTGCTCGCCCTGGAGGTTCGAGTCCTCCCTGGGTCATGGGTGTGTGTGTTGTCCTTAGGTTAGTTTACCTAGGTTTAAGTAGTTTGTAAGCTACGGACTGATGACCACGCAGTTTGGTCCAATAGATCTACAAATATTTGAACATTTTGTTTGAACCAAGTGTTGGTAATCATTAAATTGTGGTCTGCGCAAAATTCCACCATGCGATCTCCTCCTTCATTCCTTTTTCTCAGCCCATATTCATCTACTACATTTCCTTCTCTTCCCTTTCCTACTACCGAGTTCCAGTCCCCCATCACAATCAAATTTTCGTCTCCCTTAACTTTCTGAATGGTTTTTTTATCTCCTCCTACAGATAGAAAATAATAGCGGTCCTATCACACTCCCCTGGGGCACGACTGACGATACACTCGTTTCTGTTGAACACTCACCATCGAGAACAACGTATTGCGTTCTATTACTTAGGAAGTCTTCCAGCCAGTCAAAAATCTGTGAACATATTCCATAAGCTCGTATCTTCGTTAGCAGTCTGCATTGAGTCACCGATTCAAATGCCTTTTTGAAGTCGAGATAAACACAATCTCCCTGTTGCCCTTCACCCATGGCTCGCAAGATGTCATGTGAGAAAAGGGCAAGCTGAGTTTCACAAGAACGATGTTTCCTAAAGCCGTACTGATACATAGAAGGAAGCTTATCCGTTCAAGGAAATGTACTATATTCAAGCTTAAAATATCTGTACGAGCCTCTGGTTCCACGTACATTAAATGAAGATGTGTAAATGTGAGACTAGAATCTCCCCATCGTTTCCACCTTCTCAATAATAATCAAGACGTAAACTGAATTATAATATTTAAGCATTTATTGGTAACAGTTACACAAATGTTTCGCCAGCCACGATTACTGTGTTACAATATGAGAAGCCTACTAGCGGTAGCCCTCTGAGACGTCCGACATGCGTCCGTTAGCCACGGAGCCTCAATACAGTCTGCTGTGCCGAGTGTCCCGCACCCAGCATGAGGTGGCGGCATCGGAACAAAGGCAGTATACCTGCCGGCGGGCCCGCGGTGGTGGTCAAGCTGCCCTTGGGGTTCCAGCATTTCTCCCAGGGGGCAGACCTGTCTAGGCGGCATCTCCGCCCAGCTACCAACCACCACCAGATGGCAACTGCGAGTCCAAACATCCTCCCACTCAAAATGAGGATACTCATTTTCAAAGTCACAATCATTGACACACAAAATTAAAATGAGCAAAACAAACAAGAAATGGCAAAACAAACAAGATATTTCAAAACAAACAACAAATAGCACAATAGAAACAATGAGAGAAGTGGCCATAAACAGGCCTGGACCAACTTCAAGCAAGACACACAAAGTATACCTCTAACACAATAAAAAAATACACAATTTATACAAATTGACACAATGAAGAAATCACTGCTTGGGGAGGGGACACAACTTGGCTATAGGCCTTTTGAACTGGCCGTTAGCAGCCTTCACTAACACCACATGAACACACTTGTCAAGACCTGGAAACAGCTCGACGATGACACCCAGCTTCCACACCAGGGGTGGTAAGTTGTCTTCCTTGATCAGCACGTGATCGCCGGTCTGGGGTTGCCAGGCTGCCTCCGATGTCCATTTGGTGTGCTGCTGCAGGTTGTGTATGTACTCCGTTGACCACCTCCTCCAGAATGATTGGTACATTTGCTGGGTGAGTTGCCACCTGTGCAACCGGTTGTCAGGGATTTCCAGGACAGAAGGTTCAGGGTAAGTACAAAGGGGTTGTCCAATTAGGAAGTGACCAGGAGTGAGCGCAGCAGGAGAATCAAGATCGTCAGAGAGAGAACACAATGGCCTTGAGTTCAAGCACGCTTCTATCTGACTCAATATGGTGGTTAAGTCTTCAAATGTTAGTATTGCATTGCCAACAACACGTTTGAAGTGTTACTCCATGGACATGACTCCTGCCTCCCACAGTCCACCAAAGTGAGGGGCACGAGGTGGAATGAATTCCCAACTAATCCCTCCTGAGATCGAGAAGCTCACCAACCACCTCTGTAGAGTCACGGACCTCCATGTGCCCTAGTTCAGCATATTCGTGCATGAACGCAGAATATTCCTTCTTCAACTGTGGTTGCCCCTTAAATCTCCTCTCAAGATGGTCGAATCTACGAGAAGCCTGTTGTCGTGACTCACCCGATGGTTTGCAGTCCGGTTTCAATGGCAATCGAACTACAAACCTACCTTCTTCGGTACGAGTTCTGTGGCGCTGAAAGTGAGCGTCACACAGTTTGTCCTGTTTGCTTAATGCCTTCGTCGTCACTTCTTCTAGTTTCCAAAATCTTTGCAATTTGGCATCTAGACTATCACCCCTGACGAAGCATGAGGTCACTGTGGAAGCAGGCGTGTTATGTGGAGCAGCCGGTATCCTGCCAGACAAAATCCAGCCAAATCTTGTTTCGACTAGTGAAGGATGATTGGGCTGCACTAGTCTTTCATTGCACAACACATCGAAGAAGACTTCTGCTCCAAGCATCAAATCTATGGGGCCAGGTTTGTTGAATTCTGGATCAGCGAGTGGGAGTTGACATGGAATATTCCAGGAACTTGTATTTATGTAGCTCGCTGGTAGGTTACTGGTAACATTATCCACAATAGCACAGTTTGTTTTCACATGAAAATCACTAAACCTAGAAGACAAATCGATGTTACATGTTTGTGACACCGACGCTGTGAAGGCATTATTCACACCATTTACTGAAAGTGACTGCCTGATACGCTTCAATTTCAGTTTATCTGCCAAGCGCCTGGATATGAATGACAGCTGACTTGCACTGTCAAGCAAAACTCTGCAAGAGTGCTGTCCACCTTGGATGTCTTTGATGTTGACAACAGCCGTCGCCAACAAAGCACTGTGGTGGGTGTTTGTATTAGCACTTACAGCTTGATGAGCTACATACTGAGTCGTAGCTTCACCATTTTGACTGTGATCAGAATCAGCTGCTTGATGGAGCAGTACATTGTGCCTACCCTTACAGAATTTGCAACAGGAAAGCTTGCAACTACGCGCATAATGACCACTGCGGCAGCACAAGAAACAGAGCTTATTAGTAGTTACATAATCGCGCCTCTCACTGACATTTAAGGCAATAAATCCCTTGCAATCAGTGAGTGCGTGATGCTTTTTACAATACTCACAAACTACTTCAACATCAGCACTGGCTAGATGAGCTCTCCTCACATTTTTTAATTGATAAGCACTGCTTGGATTACTCTGCGTCTCTCTCGGGGTATTATCCCTAAATTTAATCAATTCAAAGGCTAGACATTTTGTTTCTAAGAACTCTATGAGTTGATTCAATGTGGTGAATGTCGACCCAGACATTTTTTCCTCCCACTCCTGACGATCTGCGGGACGCATGCCAGTCAATATTTGTTCTGAAAGGAGAATTTCATGAAGTGGCACATCAGGTTTAAGAGCTTCTAGGACCTTCAGATGGCTACATACATGGTTAATCAACTGCCGATAATTGGTTGACGTACCGTGGCTGACGGTAGGCGAATTTAATAAAGCCTTAGCATGTCTGGCCGCGACTATCTTGGGATTATTATATCTTTGTGTAATAAGTCTCCAAAGCTACTGAGAAGTTTTCTGAGGTTACTGGTAAATGTTTTAGAACGTCCCTTGCTTCACCTTGCAATGTCGAATTTAAATAATGAAACTTCTGAACATCGTCAATTGAGTCTTTATTCATGACGAGACTCGAGAAAGCATCTCTGTAGGATGACCATTTCAGATAATCCCCTTCAAAGGTTGGCAAATTGATGGCAGGTAATTTCAAATTGCTAACATTGCTCGAATGATTCGAGTTGGCAGGCTCAGGCTTCTGAGCGTGCCTCTTCAATAAACCCCTTATGGTACATTCAATGATTTCACAAGAGTCCTCGAAATCTGCCCTATCATTGCTGTGATCCGTTAATTCATCGTCCATTTCGAGTTGGGACTGTGGGGACTCAAAATCCGCTTGAATTTGCGCCAGTTTGCTTAATCTATATTCTAAGATTTCAATGTTAAGTGTCTCTGCATCTTGCATTGAATTACTCAAGCGTGAAAGAGCTGCCTTTGCAAGCCCTCTCTGCTTGACTAACCGAGCTCTTGCTGCTGGCTCCATTGCAGGGAAGAGCAGATTAGAAATAGGATGCCAAGCGGTAACACTCACCAAGGCTGCAGCGGCGCTGAGGCAGTGCAGAGGCGGCGGCCGCGGAGTCCCGTGATGACGTCGGCAGACGTGGTGCGAGGCACAGCTTCCGTTGGCGCCAAACTGCGGGTTGGTCGGAGATGATGCTGGTGCGTGATGCCGTCGGCAGTCGTAATGCGAGCGACAGCTTCCGTTGGCGCCAAAACTGCGGGATGCTCGGAGACGATGGCGGTACCGTGCGCTCGCTTTAACGCGATCGCGCGTGATGCAATAGCCGGTCACAAGTACTGCACTCACACACGTAGTCAAGGCTGTTATTTGCGTTGTCCCGTACAGACCTTGAGACACACAGTGGCGCTTACAAGCCGCGAACATGTGCAGTACACACGTGATTCACAAAGTTCATTTCCGGAAAGTAACTGCGAATGCGCTTTCGCGTGAACACAAATCTTGCGGTCTACGTTTTCGTGGTTACTGTATCCGGCCCGGAGGACCAAATGTACGAGCCTCTGGTTCCACGTACATTAAATGAAGATGTGTAAATGTGAGACTAGAATCTCCCCATCGTTTCCACCTTCTCAATAATAATCAAAACGTAAACTGAATTATAATATTTAAGCATTTATTGGTAACAGTTACACAAATGTTTCGCCAGCCGCGATTACTGTGTTACAATATGAGAAGCCTACTAGCGGTAGCCCTCTGAGACGTCCGACATGCGTCCGTTAGCCACGGAGCCTCGATACAGTCTGCTGTAGGGATGGGTCGAAAATCGCGTATCTGTTAAGAGTCACAGTGATTTGGAAGTAGCAGTATTCACAGTCGCAACTTTACGGATTCTGACTGCGATTTCAGTCGCAGTTTAGAAGCGCAGTAGCAATAAAAGTAGCAAGTCGCAACTAAGAGTAGCAAGAAGCAGTTTGCACTCTGCCATCTGTTGGTCGAAGTTTGTACTAATATCTTTGCATTGGGCAGGCTATAGAGTCTACCTGCGATGTCAGTGACAAATCGCGTTTAAGAGTCGCAAGTAGCAACTAAGAGGCGCAGTTTAGACTTTGCCGGCTGCCATCTGTTGGCCGAAATTGGTACTTCTAGCTTCCCGCTGTCTGCCTAGTGTATGTGTGGCTTTTTGTGTATGTGTTGGTCGAACGCCATCGGCTCAAACCAGTGAGCACGAACGTCCTCACTGGTCCAAACTGCGATTTCAGTGAAAAGTCGCGATTAAGAGTCGCAAGTAGCAACTGAAAACAGCATTTAATATTCCGCTTTATGCTACTTGTTGACCAACTGTCGTACTTTCACTCGTGTGTTGTTTAGGGATGTTGTCGAATTAATGATCAAGAAGATAATTTTCTTTGTGAAAATGTTTACACTTAGTGGCACTATTTTACCTGGCGGCAGCATTTACATTTTGTGAAGCAAAGCCTGGCATATAAGTTTTTAGGTTATAGTTGGTAAAGACAACAAATGTGAATGCCAAATATATATTGTCTTACGGACTTGATCCCTGTTTCAAATAATTTTTCGTCATAGAACCTACAACTATTATAGGAATTCAGAATACGTATGTTACATTGCAATTCTGGTTTCGACGAATATTTTTGCTTGCGTTATACATCGTACATAAAATAAAAATTCCAAGGGGGTGGTATCAAGTGGTCAACTAAGTACAGGTAATTTTACGAAATGTTTAACAGTACGCCAACTCCTTTTCAGTGTGGACTGTGTTAAGTACTGCTATATAGGAGTAAACTTGTATCTTCGAGGATTCTATAAAAATATTACACTTGGAAATAAACAAGTTTTTCGCGTAATGGAAAGTTTTATTTTATCAGATTTGTTTTAGGTTTAGGAATGTTGTTTTCCGTCTTTTTGCTTTTCGTACATTCCGTCCTGTGATGACATGAGTGAAAGCAGATGGGTGGTATCGGATCCTTCAGTATTATTAAAACTTTTGTTTGCTACAGTGATGGCATAGTGTGCTTATGTTGGCAACGACCGATGGATGATCCTAGAAATCTAAATCATACAGAATGATTGAAATAATATTTTGTTTATCATAAACTAAATAATTGTTATTCTTAAGATTTCTTGTGTGTAACCCTGTACAGTCAGTAAGTTAAAAATTCCTATGAAATGAAGCTTTAGTTGCCAACATGAACACACTAGGTCGGCACGTCGATTAGTAAAATTTAACGCAAGCTCTTATCTATAGTTATTTGGCAGAATATGTAGTGATACCGAAAGGTTTTAAAGAGAAAATGGAATTTTCAGAAGTCACTCACGTTGTATTTCACATTTACTTATCTCTTTCAAATTGGTAAGTGACTTATATCACACAATGTTAAAAAAATCTATTCATTCATTCTACAGGCAAGAACATAGCACTTTCGTTGCACTGTTATAGTTGCTGTGTGCCTAATCTACCAAATGTTTCTGTTAAGGTAGACTATAGGCCTACTTGCCGATTTCGGTTACACATTACTTGCGAATAACCTCACTTTTAACTATACATTACACACCAAACACTGAAATAGCTTTTATAAGACTAATTGACATTTGTCGATGTATAAATAATCCCAACATTACACGTAAATTGAGCATCAATATTCTTTATATATATATATATATATATATATATATATATATATATATATATATATATATATATATGTGTAGGAAGAGGATCTGTTATGGATGATATATATATTGCATTTGCCACACACATCGCATAAGTCACGGAAGTAGTAGAAATCGCAGAAGTAGCAATATCAGTAGCAGAAATCGCAGAAGTAGCAATGTAGCAATATCAGTAGCAGAAATCGCAGAAGTAGCATTCAGCGTCAAATCGCAGTTTGAGTGCGGAGGGATACATGTCGAGGATTTGTACAGTGCGATTGTAAAGAGTGACAAATCGCAACGAAGAATCACATATATATAAAAGTAGCAGTCACAGAAATCACTGATATCGAAAAATCGCAGTTAAGCCCATCCCTAGTCTGCTGTGCCGAGTGTCCCGCACCCAGCATGAGGTGGCGGCATCGGAACAAAGGCAGTATACCTGCCGGCGGGCCCGCGGTGGTGGTCAAGCTGCCCTTGGGGTTCCAGCATTTCTCCCAGGGGGCAGACCTGTCTAGGCGGCATCTCCGCCCAGCTACCAACCACCACCAGATGGCAACTGCGAGTCCAAACAATATCCTCTAAAATTATACAGAAAACTGATGTCAACAATATTGGCCTGTAATTATGTGCGTCAGTTCTTTTACCTTTCTTATAAACGAGTCACCTGCTCTCTTATCCAATAACTAGGAACTTTGCGCTGAATTAAAGATTCAAGATAAATGCAAGCTAAGTAAGGGGCCAAATACGCTTTGTAAATTCGAGCTGGTATTCCATCCGGACCAGCAGACATTTCGTATTTAGCTCTCTCAGCTGCTTCTCTGCTTCTTGATCAAATGATGGTACATTTGTGCGGTCCTCCTGCGTGATAGATTTGTTAAAGGTTAAATTTAGAACTTCAGATTTCCGTTTGCTTTCTTCTTTTACTGCGCCGGAATGCTCAACGAGTGACTGGATAGTGACCTTTGACCTAATAATCGATTTTACTAGGACCAGAATGTTTTCGGGTTCTCGGCAAGATCTTTGGCTAAGGTATGGCTGTGGTAATTATTGTGTGCTTTACGCAACGATCTTTTTATAGACGCACGAATCTCTACTAACATTTTCCTGTCATCATTTTTGTGTTCTCTTTTGAACCAAGAGTGCAACAGCATTTCCTTTCTCAGTAGCTTTCTAACATTATTATTATACCACAGTGGATCTTTTTCATCCTTAATCGTCCTTATAGGCACATATTTCTGTACCCTTTACTTACAGTGCATTTAAATTTAGTTCACAATTGCGCTACATCCATTGGATCGGAACTAAGCGATGTCCAGTTATTTTCTAAGTATGATGCTAACGATATTTTTTATCGGCTCCTTCTAACATAAATGCGCTCCTAGCCTCCTCGATTGATTTATTGACTTTGGTCACCATTGACACTATGACGATATCATGATCGCTAACTCTTGTCTCTACACAGACATCGTTAATTAGGTCAGGCCTGTTCGTGGCTATGAGGTCTAAAATATTTCCATTGCGCGTGGGTTGCCGGTTTAACTGCTCAAGACAGTTTTCGGAGAATGTGTCCAAAAGTAGCTCGCAAAACTGCTTGTCTGTACCGCCTGAAATGTAACTAGCGAGGTCCCAATCTATACTCTTAAGGTTGAAGTCACCTCCGACTAATATTGCATGGCCCGGATACCTATGCACTACCTGGTGTAGACTTTCCTTGAATGATTCTAAAACTGCTACAGCAGCACTGGGGGGCCGGTAAAAACACCCAACTATTAACTTTACTTCTTTTAGACCTGTTATGCGTGCCCAGATAACTTCACAGTTACTCTCAACCTCGACCTCTGTACACACAATATCATTGTCCACTGCGATGAACACTCCCCCTCCAGTTGTGTTCGATCAGTCTTTTAGATAGAGATTCCACGCCTCGCTAAATATTTCTGGGCTTCCAACATCATGATTTAGTCAGCTTTCGGTGCCTAAAACTATCTGAGCGCAATAAGTTGTAAGGGTTGAACGTGGTAAGGAATGGCTATCTTGGAACAACCTCGAATCCCATTTGTCTACGTAAAACGAAGGTGAAGTTCATTTTTTTTTTTCAAATAAGAACTCCATATTCGTATTCTACGTGAAAAATTACGCACTTTTTGTAGCGGACATCCTTTCTTTTTTTTTTTTTTTTTTTTTTTTTTTTCTCTCTCTCGAAAAACTAATGATATGCCGCAATGGGGCTCTTAACTGCAAGTTTCTGAGTTTACTATACCTGGAGAACGAAGCAAGATCGGAAAAATTTTTCCAATGAAAATCTTTTATAGTTTCTGAACTATGTCCACTGCTGAAATTTTCGCGAACTTGAAATTTTTTTCCCGATCTTGCTTCGTACTCAAGATACTGGGAAACTGCACCCTGGCGAAAAACTTTTTTTTTCAAAGATTTTCGTTACAAAATGCATATTTCTTTATGTAGAATATGAATATGGAATAAAAATAAATGCTACAATTTGCACTAATGAACTTAACCTTGAAAACGGGGTTTAAAGTCACTTCGAGATAGCCATTCCATGACCTCCTTCAAACTTTACAACTTTTACTAGAGACGTTTATTTTTTCTTATTTTTGCAGATTGCGCCACTCCAGAGATATCGGGCGGTATAGATTGACAATGGGACGACCTGTACTGCCGCGGTGGAGCGGCCGAGCGCATTGAGACGCTATGCTGCGATGCGCGAGGGCGTTCCTCGTCCGGGGTTCGAATGCCATCTCGGGCATGGATGTTTGTGCTGTCTTTACTATAAGTTAGATCATAAGAAGTTTGTAAGTTTAGGGACTGATGCCCCCGCAGTGAAGTCCGTTAAGCTTTACATACAAACAACAACCTGTATTGTATGAGTAGCCTATTATCGAAGACGGACATCTGTCGTTTGCCAGAAACTGAGATAAACGTCATTTTTTTTATTGCGAAAAGTAGAGCTAATATAGTTATAAACTGATTTGAGCATTATCAACTTTTATACTCAAGGATTTATACTTGGAAGTGGCTGATATCAAGTTGATTCCTCAAGCACCTTCAAATTGTGTTTGAAAATACACATGTCCGTCTTTGAAACCAAAACGTGTAGGTGTCCGCTTTTGATGTGAACACGTTTTCAGATGTCCGTTTTTGATACACCGAGATTCGCTTACTGCTGACGAGAATATTTTGCAAGTATATAAACTGGTAAATTATAGGAATATCGAAATAAAGTGGAAAATATTAAATTCTGAGCTCTATTAAATTTCGGAAAAATGAAAACTACAATAATCATAATAATTTTTTTTAATTTTATACACAAAATGAAATGTTACGGCACTGAATTTCTAAAATTATTAGCATAAGGTCTGTTGAAACTGTCGCCAGATTTTTCTGTAAACATCCTTTCATTATTTCTGACACCGAACTTCTTTCCAATAAGTGATAATTTCGTACAACACACCTTACAATAGAACACTGTAGTTTACAAGCTAGTCTTACCTTTGTTTCTTTTCGTTGTTTATTTTCCACTTTTCAGGTTGTCTCAACCGCTTCCTAGCTTCTCCTTCGTTTACTGGTGATATATAATGTTCCATTTTACTCGCTTTAAGATAGTTATTAGTAATAATACTATAAAAAATTGTTGAAAAAACCTAAGTACGGGCTAATACGTCTTAGTACTTGGAACATACTGTTGCCATGTCTGATTTTCGAGGTCATGTGATCATATACTGTATTCCCATTGGTGCACACAGCTTCATTCAACACGTGTCCGAATTTGATATCAAGCACTTATGTAGGTGTCCGCTTTTGATGTGAACAGTCAAATTTAACGTGTGATTTACCACATTTACGTCAATTTTTGGAAAAAATGGATTTCGCCAATGAAAAGAGCGGAGAAACTTCATTTAGGATCCACTGCTAACTAAATTTCGACCATTAGGTCAGATGACCAGGTTTGATATTAGGCTACTCATGTATTTAAACTCAGAAATGTCTCGCCAGAGGAGAAGAATAAGAAGTAGTCGTTTGCCTGTATATAAACATTTCCCTCCAACGCTAAATTCACAATTCCTTGATGTCTAAGAATGTGCCCTACCAATCTATCCCTTCTTTTAGTCAAGGTATGCCAAAAATTTCTTTTCTCCCCAATTCTGTTCAGTACCTCCTCATTAGTTGCGCGATCCACCCACCTAATCTTCAGCATTCTTCTGTAGCACCACATTTCAAAAGCCTCTATCCTCTTTCTGTCCGCACTGTTTATCGTCCATTTTTCACTCCCATACAAGGCAACACTCCATACAAATACCTTCAAAAAGGACTTCCTTAGGCTTAAATCAATATTCGATGTTAACAAATTTCGCTTTTTCAAGAACTATTTTCTTCCCATTGCCATTCTGCATTTTATATCCTCTGTACTGCGACCATCATTTGTTATTTTACTGCCCAAGTAACAAAACTCATCTACCTCCTTTATTGCTTCGTTACCTAATCTAATTCCTTCAGCATCACCTGATTTTCTTAGACTGCACTCCATTACCCTAGTTTTGCTCTTGTTAATGTTCATCTTATATGCACCTTTCAGCACACTGTCCATTCCGTTCAATTGCTCTTCCAGGTCCTTTGCTGTATCTGACTGAATTACTATGTCATCGGCAAAACGCAATGTTTTTAATTCTTCACCCTGAACTTTAATTCCTTCTCCAAATTTCTCCTTGCTTTCCTTTATAGCTTGTTCAATGTACAAATTGAATAACAATGGAGAAAGACTACAACCCTGTCTTACTCCCTTTCCAACCACTGCATCCCTTTCATGCCCTTCAACTCTGACAACCGCTGTCTGGTTTTTGTACAAGTTGTAAATAACCTTATGCTTCCTATATTTTACTCCTGCATGCTGCAGAACTTTAAAGAGTTTATTCCAATCAACATTGTCAAAAGCCTTCTGCAAATCTACAAAAGCTAGAAATGTATGTTTGCCTTTTCTTAATCTACTTCTAGGATACGCCGTAAAGTGAGTATAGCCTCCCGAGTTCCTACATTTGTCCTGAACCCAAAGTGATCTTCCCCAAGGTCGGCTTCTACCAGCTTTTGCATTCTCCTGTAAATAATTCGTGTTAATATTTTGCAACCATGACTTATTAAACTGATGGTTCTGTAGTTTTCACACTTGACTGCACCTGCTTTCTTTAGAATGGAGATGATAACATTTTTCTTAAACTCTGAGGGTACTTCACCTGTCTCATACATCTTACACACCAGGTGAAACAATTTTGTCATGGCTGGTTCTCCCAGAGACTTCAGTAGCTCTGCGGGAATATCATCTACTCCAGGGGCCTTGTTTCGACTTAGGTCTTTCAGTGCTCTGTCAAATTCATGTCTCAGTATAGTATCTCCTATTTCATACTCATCTACTTCTTCTCCCCTTTCTACAATATTGCCGTTAAGTTCATTTCCTTCATAGAGCCTCTCTATATACTCTTTCCACCTTTCAGCTTTCCTTCTTTGCTGAGAACTGGTTTTCCATCAGAGTCCTTGATATTCATAGAGGTGTTTTTCTTATCTCCAAATGCTTCTTTTATTTTCCTGTAGGCTGTATCTATTTTTCCCCTATTTATACATTACTAACTAAAGAAAAACAAAATGGAATACATCGGAAAATTTTTACTTATTTGTACTGTACAGCTTTGCCTTAAATTGTAGAGAAAACTGTATTATGTTTAATTCTCCTTACTTTATAAAAGCGCCATCCCCACATTAAATTACAACTGCATTATAATGTTGTCATGGTATAGAGACGATATACAATTATCTGTAATCTGTGTCTGTTATTTAATTAAAACGGTATGTTTTAAAATTACGGTATCGTAGACCTCACTGTATTGTACACACCACATCTGTTCCCTGTCTTTCCTAAATTGACACACTCCACACGCTGCGTTCTGTTTCTCCGCGGCAGCAGTACAGAGCGTATGACACGGTCAACTCTTCTTCCTTGTGAGTAGGGAAGCAAACGATACATCGATGTTTTGAAAACATCGATGTTTCGTCCATAAACGTCGATGTTAACATCGATGTTTTGAACAGCGATATATCGCCGATGCATCGACGACAGAAGTTTAAACTATCGACATCTTTCAACGATTGATTGGTATCTCCATTATTACTTTATTAGTTGCTCAGCCAGCGTCAGCTCAAGTGTGGTGCTCCTGCTGTCGTCGCTCGTCGCTGTTTTCATATTTTTGAAATAGTAGGAAAGTGAAATACGAAACAATCTGATGATTAATGTTTGTCCAGCACGGGCTGCTGGCATTGCTGAAATTTCACCCTCCAACAGCAGTGGAATCGAATCTTGGACAATGTTACCCAGTCAGACTGATATCGTACTGTCAAAAGGTCAGTTAAGACATAAAAAAAAGTCGACGAAAAATCCGAGACAAAAGCCAACAAGCCAAGTATAACATAGATTTTCATTTCAGCAAGGTACATGATTTAATAAACGACATTGATGAATATTCATTTTAAAAATACATTATTAAGTAATAACTGAAAGATACGTAATGTTTAATTTCCTCCACGTCGACAGCTAAGAAAAATGCAATACGTCAACAACACACAAGCTATTTCGCATATAATGAACAAATCTATATAAATCCCAAGTAAAATCAGCGCAATAGGTAGCGAAACCTTATTCCCAACTTATTTTTCATTATAACCTGTCATTTCGCTGTGTATTCATAACCTAGTGAAAGAATAGAAATAAGGCAGATACTTTCTGGCAATACAGCTTCAATTCAGTGTGTTTTTCCTAATATTTCTTAAACGTATGGAAACATCGGAAAAACATCGATGTATCTTTTTTCATATCGATGTTTTTTAACATCGATATTTTTCCGCAGGAAAATCGATGTCTAAACATCGATCGTTTTATCAACGATGTTGCCTCTCGACTTGTGAGCCGGCAAAGCGGCCTGGGCTGACGTCACACCGGAGCTGCCTGTCCTCCTCTGCACTAGAAACTCCTAGACAGAGCAATGTCGGTATTAACTGTATTCCACTTCTACTCTAAAGTTTCCCATTGCCCAATTGCTTTTCCGAATTAATCTTTGACCATTAACTCTCCACGGTAGCCGTTTAATAATTGTTTAAATAATGATACGTTCCGCCAGTGACTACTGCAGCGTCCTCTGAACGATCGTCAATGACTATTACCCTGCGAAACGGACGTAATGACCCGGACTCGTGATTCACCAGTTTAGCCAACTGCTGCACGCGACCACAGGCCACCGTTTGGCACGCAAACAAAACGACGCCCGCCCCCGCTGCACGCTGGTGAACGTCAAGTAGCAAGCCGGCGAGGCTGCCGAACAAAGGGCTAGCAAGTTCCAGGGAACCACCGAAGGAAAGAAGCATAGCGTTTAATGGCCTGTCGACAATGTCGTCATCAGAGACGGAACTCACGCTCGGACTGTTTTGTTAAAGCAAAATCGGCCGTGTCCTTTTTGTAATACCATCCTGGCATTTGTCTTCAGTGATTTAGGAAATCACGGTAAATCTGTGATGACATCAATTTCTTTGGTAACAAATGCAGATATTTTCAGTGAAACACACGAGATAGTTGTGCAATATTCTGCAAATTTTATTTGTTACTAACCGGTTTTCGGCAGTTACGCTATCTTCAGGTAAACACTACAGAGATGTAGTTATGCAGCTTAGAAGTTCACAGGTCAAAGATCTTAGGTTGTTGTACAGATAGTATGTATACAGAAATTTCTTAAAGAAGACTAGTGTTATAGGTATAATTACATCATTGAACTTGTAGAACTTTGATAAAATATGTGACACAAAATATAAATTACAACAGAAAGAAATAATTAGTAATATTTAAAATTGAACAAAATGGTCTATTGATTAACTGCACAAATATTCAGAATATAGAACGGTGAGAATAAGAAGAATGAAACATCTGTGAATATATAGATTCCATTTTATGAGCTATTACTGGCATAAATGTCCATTAATAACAGGACTAATTTATATCAGGCAAGTAGGCTATGGAACTGTGGTAGGGATGCGAAGCAAGTGAATAGGAGTCAGTAGTTTATGTTGGTCCATTGGATTCTGCAGACAGAAGTGGTGAGTAGGGAAACTGAGTTTGATCATTCAGCACAAGGTGTGGAGAAGTTGACATTTGTTTATTAATTTCCAGTATTTCTAAAAAGTTCATTTTCTTCCCTTTTTGGATATGATGTAGGACATCATGTTTAACTTGTTAGCTATGGTTTTCATTTAGTAGATGGTCTGCAAATGTTGAGTTCGCTTTTCGGAGTTTCCAACTTCTGTGACGTTCTTTCAATCTAGTGCTTATTGCTCTGCCTGACTGTCCAATGTAGAATTTGCTACAGTCGCAAGTGATCTTGTATATCCCACTCTTTTCCAAAGCTGGAATTTTGTCATTGCCATTGGATAGAAAGTGACCAATGGTATTGTGCACATAAAAGGAAGTTTTGAAATTCCTGGATTTAAGTTTTTTGGCAACATGAATAGCAACCTTTCCTAAATATGGGATTGTACAACACCCCAAGATCCTAACAAATGGTCGCCTGGTTTGATTAACACGAAATCACTTCAATATGGCGTATTCGTAAAACGCCAAAGGGAACTTTATTTTGAATTCCAGTCCTTCTTTCCCAAAGTTTGAAGGACACACTATAGCGCCTACTCTTCTGATGGTTGGATGGTTGAAGGAACAATTGAAGCGAGATTGTGGAATTAATTACCCTGCCTGACTTCCGCTTTCTAATTAACAGGTAAGTTTACTGTTAATCGTCTGTTGCTGTGACCGTTCACTGCATCGTATGCTTTTGGAGTGGCCGCTGTACGCTAGAGACCTCCATGGTGCTTTCTGTGTGTGTTTTTCTTACGAAGCTATTTGGACTTAAAGGCTCCTTGTATTTAGCGCAAATATACTTCGTCTCGTCTCTCTCTCTCTCTCTCTCTGTTTTTGTTTTTTTTTTTTTTTTTTTTTTTTTTTTTTTTTTTTTTTTTTTTTTTTTTTTTGTGGAATCCTGTTCGGAAACGCTTGCTGCGCTTTATGCCTGCCATCTTTACCCGCTGCTGCCTTCTGGTGGAACTGACGCTTGTCAGTTGAGCTCGCGACATCTACAGCGTAGCATTTGTCCGAAGGGTATTAGGGCTCGTACAGAGGCATAGAAGCATTTTTCGTCGTTCTATTAGGGAATGGAATAGGAAAGGCCTAGTACTGCTACAGTGTACCCACCGCCACGTACTTCACGGTAGATTGGGGAATATACAAAGTCATGTAGATGTAGTTGCCTCTAGCATTGCAACGGGTTAGGTTGTGATGTGTGTAAAGGGGGATACTTTATATATATATATATATATATATATATATATATATATATATATATATATATATATGTGTGTGTGTGTGTGTGTGTGTGTGTGTGTATGTGTGTGTGTGTGTGTGTGTGTGTTTGTTGCCTTCCGTACTAACAGGGAACTACAAAAATGAAACATCATATCGGGCTACTAAACTTGTGGATCTGACTGCGATACTACTAGGAGAGTAACTGGACAATTAGTGCGCAACGTGGTGCTGACCTACTTAAGGCAAGTTTCGGAGATCGAAACTTACGCTATCTGACTGCAATATTAGAAGGATTTAAAAGATGCAAAATCTTGGTTGTCTGATAGTCACACTCGAGGACAATAAAAGAAAGTCGTACTGTGTTGTACTTGTTGGCCCAGTCTTAGTATTACTATACAATCAGTCTGCAAGAAATATTATTTTGTTGAAAAAAGGGAAGTGATACCTCGCTTCACACCGACACACATTCCTCACTTCATATCGTTCATGTCACCCACTTGTTACAATGTACTAAATTACCATTAACTTACAATCACTTACAGCGTCGAGAATAATCACAAACAAAATTAAATCAATCAAACTGAATAAATCTGAATTAAAGACAATTAGGAAATTAGCAATCAGCAAATTCGACATGAGTAAAATAAAGTATAAAAATGTAGAATGTGCATATTATTGCGAAGTCGTGCAATGAGGCAGTTTCTAAAATAGGGATGCAGCCCTACCCTCAGGAAAGGATTAATTATAAAAAGTGGAAGGAACTGCTCTTTTTATTATTATTACGTTTGGTTAATACCCTATCCATGTTATTACAACAATTACGGTGACGAGCCACGAATTAATGAAGGTTGTTTATAGTTTCCTACTGAATGTAAAGTGACATAAACTGAAATCAAATGCGATGAACGACATTGTGCAATGCAAAACAAAAAATAATGAAAAAAACATTTAAAATAAATTACCAAAAAATTTGCACCATCATGGAGAACTCCGGGCTGTGTCCGCCGCGAGCTCCAGTGCAACCGTCACGCTCCGCTACTACTCTCTGACTCCCCGCGGGGCAACACCGAGCAAACCCCGCCTACTGGCCGCCAAAGATAATACTTCCGGACCCAACAAAGATGTTTTTGTATATGTTGTTGCCAACATATATAGTCCCAAAACTTGAGGTAGGAAATTTCCATTCAGTAGCCATCTTACAGCATTATTGCAAACATTGGTCGAGTGTACGCCAGGTCCTGTTCTGCGTTCTCGTCGGAAACCTATACGGCGTTAGGCAGCTGAGGTAGTTTCTTTGGATCTTCATTGTAGTTTATTACGCAAATCTTTTACAGCCGTATAAATTAAAAGTTCGTTAATATTGTTCCTGTTTTTTTTTCGTTTTACAGTGTTTTGTTGTTGTTGTGGTCTTCAGTCCGGAGACTGTTTTGATGCAGCTCTCCACAATACCCTATCCTGAGCAAGCCTCTTCATCTCCACATGAGAACGGCAACCTACATCTGTCTGAATCTGCTTACTGTACCCATCTCTTGATCTTCCTCTGCGATTTTTACCCAACACACTTCCCTCTAATGCTAAATTCACAATTCCTTGATGTCTAAGAATGTGTCCTACCGATCTATCCCTTCTTTTAGTCAAGATATGCCAGAAATTTCTTTTCTCCCCAATTCTGTTCAGTACCTCCTCATTAGTTACGCGATCCACCCACCTAATCTTCAGCATTCTTCTGTAGCACCATATTTTAAAAGCCTCTATCCTCTTTCTGTCCGCACTGTTTATCGTCCATGTCTCACTCCCATACAAGGCAACACTCCATACAAATGCCTTCAAAAAGGACTTCCTTAGGCTTAAATCAATATTCGATGTTAACAAATTTCGCTTTTTCAAGAACGCTTTTCTACCCATTGCCATTCTGCATTTTATATCCTCTGTACTGCGACCATCATTTGTTATTTTACTGCCCAAGTAACAAAACTCATCTACCTCCTTTATTGCTTCGTTTCCCAATCTAATTCCTTCAGCATCACCTGATTTTCTTACACTGCACTCTATTACCCTAGTTTGCTCTTGTTAATGTTCATCTTATATGCACCTTTCAGCACACTGTCCATTCCGTTCAATTGCTCTTCCAGGTCCTTTGCTGTATCTGACAGAATTACTATGTCATCGGCAAAACGCAATGTTTTTAATTCTTCACCCTGAACTTTAATTCCTTCTCCAAATTTCTCCTTGCTTTCCTTTATAGCTTGTTCAATGTACAAATTGAATAAAAATGGAGAAAGACTACAACCCTGTCTTACTCGCTTTCCAACCACTGCATCCCTTTCATGCCCTTCAACTCTGACAACCGCTGTCTGGTTTTTGTACAAGTTGTAAATAACCTTATGCTTCCTATTTTTTACTCCTGCTTGCTGCAGAACTGGAAAGAGTTTATTCCAATCAACATTGTCAAAAGCCTTCTCCAAATCTACAAAAGCTAGAAATGTATGTTTGCCTTTTCTTAATCTACTTCTAGGATACGCCGTAAAGTGAGTATAGCCTCCCGAGTTCCTACACTTGTCCTGAACCCAAAGTGATCTTCCCCAAGGTCGGCTTCTACCAGCTTTTGCATCCTCCTGTAAATAATTCGTGTTAATATTTTGCAACCATGACTTATTAAACTGATGGTTCTGTAGTTTTCACACTTGACTGCACCTGCTTTCTTTAGAATGGGGATGATAACATTTTTCTTAAACTCTGAGGTCATTCACCTGTCTCATACATCTTACACACCAGGTGTAAGATGGCTGTCATGGCTGGTTCTTCCAGAGACTTCAGTAGCTCTGCGGGAATATCATCTACTCCAGGGGCCTTGTTTCGACTTAGGTCTTTCAGTGCTCTGTCAAATTCATGCCTCAGTATAGTATCTCCTATTTCATACTCATCTACTTCTTCTCCCCTTTCTACAATATTGCCGTTAAGTTCATTTCCTTCATAGAGCCTCTCTATATACTCTTTCCACCTTTCAGCTTTCCTCACACTGTCCATTCCGTTCAATTGCTCTTCCAGGTCCTTTGCTGTATCTGACAGAATTACTATGTTGTCGGCAAAACGCAATGTTTTTAATTCTTCACCCTGAACTTTAATTCCTTCTCCAAATTTCTCCTTGCTTTCCTTTATAGCTTGCTCAATGTACAAATTGAATAACAATGGAGAAAGAGTACAACCCTGTCTTACTCCCTTTCCAACCACTGCATCCCTTTCATGCCCTTCAACTCTGACAAACGCCGTGTGGGTTTTGTACAAGTTGCAAATAACCTTACGCTCCCTATATTTTACTCCTGCTTCCTTCAGAACTTGAAAGAGTTTATTCCAATCAACATTGTCAAAAGCCTTCTCCAAATCTACAAAAGCTAGAAATGTAGGTTTGCCTTTTCTTAATCTATCTTATAAGATCTGAAAAGGCTCTCAGATGTACTGAAAAAGAACTGTCGTCCAAGCGGTATCTCAAAAACTTACTTTGAAGACTTGGAAGTCGATATAGAATTTCGGTTCGGGATCTTCCCTCTCCGTCCCCACAGTTCCGGTACCTGGTGCGGACAGCGCCCATATCGCAACGCCAACGCCAATGGACGGAGCCAGACGCGGGAAGCTGGAGGTTTTACCCTGAACTGTCGCGGCAAGCAGCCTGAGAATGTCGGGCAGGGAAGTGTGTGGCGTTTGCACAGCCGGCCAGAGTGGGCGCTTCCTTCCGCCGGCCTCTGTGATGCCTTCCGGCCGGCTGCGGCTGCGGACGTCGGCGGCACAATGCGCGCTGCTTACCGGGCGCCCAAATATTTGCCGAGTCGTCATGCCGGCTGCCGTGGCTGAGCGGCCTGCTGCGTCAGCTTGCGGCTCGTGACGTCACAGGCAGGCGGCCGCTGCGTGGCCGTGGCGGCGGCGGCGCACGCGTGCGGTCGATGGCCGGGCGTCAGGGCTCTGGAGGTGCGACGAGCCGAGCCGACACACACACACAAACACACACTCTGCGGAAAGTCACTCGTAATCGGCACTTGTCTCTAAAGCAAATTAAGGACATGTAACTGCATAGGCTTTCTCAGTCATTATCCTATATACTATACATATTATAAATGCGAAAGTTTGTATTTTTGTTACCGCATCACGCTAAAACAACAGCACTGATTTAGATGAAATTTAATATAGAGATTTCTTATGTCTTGGAGTAGGACATAGGCTACTTTTCAAAATGTTTATTTATTTGAAATAAAAAAAGGTAAAGCAGTCAACAATCCGAAGATTGGTTTGAACACCCCAGTGCTTTACTAGGCATGGTCCTGTTTGGAGGTGGTATGCCGTTGCCTTCCTCCGACCTTCGAACTGACTTACCCAGCCAGTTATAGGGGGACCTACAGTTTAACGTGGGTTCCGAACCACGGTGCTACTCGGTATTTTTCACATCAGCAATACTGCCAGAGATGAAAGAAGTGGAAAGTGACAGATAAAAATCCTAGGACATGGCGGGGATCGAACCTGCGACCTTTGGATTTGTAGTCTACCACTGTGCAACCGAGGCGCACTTCTCAGTCATTATCTATATTTATAAATGTGAATGTCTGTTCAGTCAGGGAAGGCTTTAGGCACGGTTTTATGGCAATCGCATAGCTATTTATCTATATATATTAATGTGAATGTCTGTTCGGTGTATGCTTATCACGTCCAAACGACAACACGCATAAACTTAAATATTTGTACAGTTACTAATTTATACCTGAGGAGCCGGCCGCGGTGGCCGAGGGGACTGAGGCGCTCCAGTCACAGTCTGGTCGCGACAAGACGCATAAACTTAAATATTTGTACAGTTACTAATTTATACCTGAAGAGCTGGCCGCGGTGGCCGAGGGGACTGGGCGCTCCAGTCACAGTCTGCACGGCCACTACGGTCGGGGAGTCGAATCCCCCCTCGGGCTTGGATATTTGTGCCGTCGTTAGTATAAGGTAGTAGATAAGTAGTTTGTAAGTTTAGGGACCGATGACCCCATAGTTAAGTCCCATAAGCTTAACAAACATTTGAACATTTGATACCTGAGAAAGGTTTTAGGCACGGTTTTATTGCGATCTGATACATATTCATTAATTTGAAGAAATTAACGCGAAATGCGGAACAATAATTCCTCTTTGAAAATTATATTTACTCTTTGAAAATGGTTTTCAAAAAAAATGTTCAAATGTGTGTAGAGCTTATGGGACTTAACTACGGGGTCATTAGTCCCTAAACTTACAAACTACTTATCAACTAGCTAATTCTAAGGACGGCACAAATACCCATGCCCGAGGGGGGTTTGAACCCCCGACCGTAGTGGCCGTGCAGACCATGACTGGAGTGCCTTAGTCCTCTCGGGCACCGCGGCCGGCGAAAATGGTTTTATTGGTTGCATTGTTGCTTGAGGGTTGATAATGATAAAGGAGTATATTGGGATGGAAAGTTATTGGTGTATGTAAAATTCGCTCCGCAGCGAAAAGTACAGAACTGTGTGTAATTGTTGTCCGAAGTCTCCCGTTGTACACCATAGCAGTTCCATGCCGATAGCTATAAGGGGGTGAAAGATGTAGTGGTTGAAAGTCGTCAAATTACTAAAAAAATTCGGACTGAAGGCCAGCGATGACGGTTGCGGCTCTATAGCAAGGAGGTTACATAAAGCGAAACGGGATGCCACAGACCATATCTTTGGTCTATACGTGCTACAATGCCTTCAGATCTTTCTGTCAGGATAAGCATACGAATAAGGAAATTTAAGAATAAATAAATAAAGCATTAAACAGAAATTTCTTTTAATACAAACATACAACACTTATAGAAATGAATATATACCTGAAAAATTATACAATTGTACAACATATAACTCCATATGAGATCGTGCGCATATTATATGTGTTTTGATTGCTATCTTTCTTTGTTTGGTTACTTATAATTTTGCACATTATGCGAAACAACCTTATTTCTTATGTATTCTCCGATAAATACAGCATGATTTTAGAAAAAAGGAGATGGACACAGAGACAAGGGCTAGGAGAAATACTAACTCAAAGCAGGAATAAATAAATAAATACCCGGACAAATCCGGGTTTTCAGCTAGTCGTTAATATATTCAAAAATTGAGAACGAAGTCTTTCGCGACGGCGCTCTTGTATAAAATATTCTCTGACTTCTTGCCGCATCAAATCTTGATAAAACTTCAAGCTTTCGGCGACTGCCTCCATCGCCTTCGTCAAGAGCAACTGACCGGGTGTGTAGTGCTGCGGTGGTCTTAAACAGCAACTAGATGGCTTGCGATTGGTCAGCTTCTGATTGGCTGGCGGCTACGTAATGCCGTCACAGACGGTGCCGACGTCTGCGCTGGTGGCGCCACCACTCCCATACTATCTAGACGCAGATTGTACGCGCTGTCACGGTTAAAACTTTCATCGAATAAGATTTTGTGTTTGTTTGTCAGGCTGTGCTCAGCGACTGCCGATTTCTCTAGTTCTCTATTTCTGATGTGCCTTTGGTGTTCTGTGCAACGGTCGGCGACAGTACGGATGGACTGACCGATGTAGTTGCTTCCTCACTCAAATGGTATATTGTAAATATCAGGGATCCTGACGCGGAGGCTGTCCTTTAGATGGCGTAGCATCATCTTGATTTTCCTAGGATGTCGGAAGATTGATTTAATAACCCATCTCCTTAGGACTCTTCCTATTTTGCTAGAAGCGGCACCCCGGAAAGGAAGGAAAGCCTTCGGTTGCTCATCACGAGAATGTTCAACATTTCTACTTTTCCTCTTCTTGCCAAACGCTGTCCTTATATCCCGTGGACCATAGCCATTCTTCCGAAACAGATGCTTAATATGGTGAATTTCGGATTCCAAGTGATCCTATTCAGAAACTGTTTTTGCTCTGTATATCAATGTGTTCAAAACGGCTCTCTTCTGAACTGGGTGATGGAAACTCTGTGCACTAAGATACAGATCGGTGGGCGTTGGTTTACCGTACACAGAGTGGCCGAGACGCCCATCTGATTTACGTTGTATTAAAACATCCAGAAAAGGCAGTCTTACTTTCTATTCCGTCTCGATGGTAAACTGAATGTTAGAGTGGATACTGTTCATGTGTTCCACGAAATTGCCAAGAGCTTCCATGTCATGTGGCCACACTATGAAATTGTCGTCAACATAACGAAAAAATATAGACGGTCGAAGAGGAGCTGTATTTAAAGCACGTTCCTCCAAATGTTCCATAAAAATGTTTGTCATATCAGGAGACAACAGAGAACCCATAACCATGCCATCATTTCGTAAAATTTGCCGCCATACAAGAAGTAGGTGGTCGTCATTACAAGGCGGAAAGATTTTATTGCTTCAGGGGGAATTACACTCTGCCAACAAATTCAATGTGTCCTATACGGGAACGCTCGTAAAAAGTGAGACCACATCCAGTCGGATTAAAATATCATTTGGTCCTACTCTAATCTGTTTCCGTTTCTCTGTTAACATCTCTGAGTTTTTAATGTGATGTTCACAGTGGACAACTATTGGTGCCATTAACTTGGCTGGGTATTTTGCCAACCTGTAAGTACGGGATCCTATGGCGCTCACAATCGGTCTCAGTGGGACATATCCCTTATGGACCTTAGGTAACCCGTAAAGTCTGGGAGGTCTAGGAGTTCCACCTCTGAGAGTTTTCACGTCTTCTTTTGGTAGGCCAGAATTCTTCAGTAGCTCCGACGTTTTCCTGTTAAATGTCAGAGTTGTGTCACTTTTTAGGCATTAGTACATGCTGTCTTCTAACAATGATGCTAATTTTCTACGGTAATCAGTTGCATTGAGAATAACGCTAGCATTCCCCTAGTCAGCTGGGAGAACAAGATCTTCATCTCTTTGTTATTCACGGAGCCCATCTCTCTCGGCTTTACTGATATTAGGTTTCGGAAGCTTGGCTGACGCTAAAATACGACTGGTCGTAAGTCTTACCTCGTCGGCGTCTTCTTGTGGGAGGTGACGCACGGCCTGTTCCACTCCACTGATGAAATCCACGATCGGTATAGTGCGTGGTGTAGGAGCAAAATTCAGTCCTTTATTAAGGACCGAAATGGCTCCTTCGTTCAGCTTCTTGTCAGACATGTCAATGACAGTGCGTTCCACTCCATGAGATGACAGTGTTTTCTTCTTCTTCTTCTTTTTGTCAGCAAGCCGCACAAATTTCCTTATTTGCTTAGTCGATGTAATGCTATGATGTGCTCTTTGATGACCTGCCGTTGTCATATCCACCCACTCCCAGTCGAGAGGAGCGAGAACTGCAGACAACAATAGACAGTTATATAAGGAACGTGCATTAGTATCCAGTTCGTACCTTGTGTGTTGTATCCTGACTTCGGCGATATTTTACGAAAGGCCAGTCTTGGCTATCGTTGCTCCTGACTCTGCAGCCAAGAAGATGCGGTTATTGATGTTTGGTTCGGTGGTTCTGATTAGTGGGGACATAATTGGCTTTATGAGACTAGCACAGGAGGAAAAAAGTCAGTATTCCTTGAGGAAGGCTCCTGTAACGGATCAGAAACTTTGGAAATATTTTATCATGACGCGGCAAATAGCTCAGAAGAATTTAAAAGGGAATATTTGTTTTCGGAAATGAAACAGCCGTTTTCTTGCTGCAATCCGCGCGTTTTGTCCTTCTTTCTAGGACATCATTAGTGGATCTATACCTGAAAATTACAATTTGTCGAAATTGGATTTTTCCGTCACTTCTTGGTAGAACAATACCATATTTCAAATTGAAAACAATCTGTTTTTGTTCCATTAATTGTGCCACAAACACTGCTGCATTAAAATGTAACAATTCCTTTTATTACGTTGTTTACCTTGCAGTCATTAATACCAAGCAGTACTACCAAATTGTAATTTGAAATGTAATTTAAATAGGTAAACCGAATCAAAAGTGTCCGATAATAATGTAAACAGTGTGAATAACATGTTTAGTGCACTTAAAAAGTGTGGATCTAAACAAAAGTCGCCTTAGTATACAATGGAGTAATTGTAAATAAGTGTTTCACTTTGCCCAATTCTAAATTCGTAATAAAAATATTAAGAAGACCATTTATATCATATTTATACCATGTCAAATGTCGTCCGAGAACCAATTGTAAAGTGTAAAAACGTTTTAAAGTAGACATATGTTACAACTTTAATAATTTTATCGTAGCTTAGAATAAAATATTATGTAATGTGTTTCAGTGTGTACAACTCTAAATTAGAAGGATCTTCTCACACAACGTAAGCCTGCATGGCGAGAGATGATGTCATAAGCAAAGAACAAGAGTTTTGTTGGTTGTATTTTCAAAACGTTTTCAACGTAGGCACTACCGTTTCTTGTCAACGCCTGTCAAATGTTTATTTGTAGCGATCCTAAAAAACGAAAACTAGCTCGTAAATGAACAAAAATTAGTAGAGGAAAAACAAATTGTAAAAAATTTTTTTTTAAGTTCAAATGTTCGTAAAGCTTATGGGACTTAACTGCGGGGTCATCAGTCCCAAAACTTACAAACTACTTACGAACTACCTTATACTAAAGATGACACAAACATCCATGCCCGAGGGGGAATTCGAACCCCCGACGGGGACGGCCTCGCGCATTGTAGCATATCGCCTCAAAGCGCTCAGCCGCTCCGCCGCGGCAAGAGCAGTTCGTTTTGTATTATTGCGATATAGGGGGAGAGAGACAGTGACACGGAAATGCTCGAGTTGGGGTGGAAATCGTTAAAACAAAGGCGATATTCTTCACGCGGAGATCTACTTGCGAAATTTCTTTCACCTTTTTTCTTAATGCTGACATATCTAGTTAGTGCCCACGAACATCGCGAGGAATAATCATCACAGTAAGAAAGAGATTAACAATTTAAAAAATTATGTAGATGTAGAAAACATCTGACTCAAATTCGGGAGGAAGGTGGTTCAAATGCATCTCAGGCCATCCAAATTTATGTTTTCTGTGATTTCCGTAAATCGCTTCACGCAAAAGCATGGATGGTTCCTTCCGAAGTGCGCGGCCGTTTTTGTTTCCTATCCTTATCCAAAAGCATTGCCAGCTTGTGCTCCGACTCTAATGATGACGCTGTCAACGGTACGACAAACACTAAACTTCCTTCCTGCCTTCCTTATCGTACCATAGTTTGACATTTCGCTATAAAAACATTGAACAATAAGAATAAAATGCTGAAATTAAAAACTTGACACGAGATTAAAATGGAGACAATATACATAAAACAGAGAGTCTGATAATACACATTCAAAATTAAAAAGCCACGTACTAGAAAAATGTTCAAATTTTTGTACAGCTTATGGGACCCAACCACAGGGTCATCAGTCCCTACACTTACAAAATACTTATGAACTAGCTAATACTAAGGACGGCACAAATATATATGCCCAAGGGGGGATTCGAATTCCCGACCGTAGTGGCCGTGCAGACCGTGACTGGCGCGCCGCAGTCCCCTCGGTCACCGCGGCCGGTCACGTACTAGATATTTAGAATCGAGTTTTCGTACGTTGCGGTAGGTATAAGTGAGGTATCTTTGTTGTTTATTTGTAAGTAGATCAGACATTTAATCGATTAATTCATTCCTGTCGAAAACAAGTTCTTTCGAATTAAATACATCTTGGTTGACGGGACGTTTTAAGCCGCCAATATCAATTTTCACGACATTGCTTTCAGTGCGACGTCGTCTGCAGCAAAACATTGTACAGAGGGGGACTGGGTGGCCATCTAGCGGTGACCGCGTGAACTGCGTGGTGCGCGGACTGCAGCCACGCGAAGCTACGACAGGACAGATAATGTGGCGTGTCACAGAGCAAAGCTGTGTTGATCACGTATGGCTTATCTGCTGACACACACGAGAAATACATTCTGTGCACACACATGCTTAGCGTGATACTTCTGGAAAATGTGTAAATTCTGGTGTACTGTGGAACATCGTATCATGTACTAGTTGAAAAGGCCGGCGTTGCTCAAGTACATATTCCACTCTTTATGCAATATCTGTGGCAGTTTCTAATACTGATTATGTGTGTTTTAAAGCTCTCATTTCATTGTTTTTAATTCGCCAATTTTATTTTTTATTGTTAAATACAACATTTTTATCTTCTGTAATTCTGCAGGTTTTCCCGGCGAGGCGTTGTCATTTTGTACAAGATTTTTATCTCCTCTGTTAACCTTCATATTGTGTTAGAAACAGAGACAACACATATTGTGAATGGGTCAGTTAGACCCGCAATTTAAAAAATATATACATTCTTCGATGTTACTTCAAAATATATTTTCTATATAATTTTTTCATGTAGAAAAACAGATATCGAAGCTTTGCATCATTTATTGAACATAATTAATGTAAAAAATTATTTATTACATTTTAGATTGTGAAACAAATAATGTTCATACACGGTTTTATAAGTGAATTGTTGCATAAAAGTGCAAGCTACAGCTTAAATTTTGTCCCTTATTGCAAACATTAATAATCTAAAATTACATTTAAATATGATAATTAATTCTGAAGAACTATATTTAGCTTCAGTATATGCGTGTTGTATTAGCTTACACAATTACTGCAGTAAATATTTGCAAGCTCTTGGTATAAGAATGACTGACAATTGTTACATTTATTACTTATTAGTCTTTCGATCTTTCTTCGGTCCACACTCTTTGCATCGGTCCCTTGCTCCAGAACTCGTTCCTGCGATATTTTCCATATTTACTTTTTTCTTGTTAGGAATATTTTTGAACATTATTTCCTCTTGCATTGGTCTTGTTAGTTCATATCCAAGCTCTCTTAGAAGAAGGCGTCTTTTGTACAATTTGTTTTGATAGTAGCCAGGATTAGTGTGTACATACAACACATAAGCATTTATTGAAGCAATGTCTAGCATGTTATAAAATAAACAAACAGGCCTTCGCTTAGTAGACCTTTTACAAGAATAAGTACTGGTGAGTTTATCTGTCGTGTCAACTCCTCCTTTCGTTTTGTTATAATGCAGTATTACCTACGGTCTTATGCTCTTCTGAAGACACGGTAGAGTTATGGTTCATTGTGTAGAGTAATATGACAGCTTTATTCTTTTTTGGCGCTTACGAAACCAGTGTTACATCCTTCTGAAATCCAAAGATGGTTGAATATACTTGTCTACTGTTGTTTGCAGATCAATGGTTGTTTGCCAGAATTTTTGGGGAATCTCAGCTTTGTTCATTCTGAGAGTTCCAACTAATGTTAGATTTTTCTTTAGAAGTCCTTTGCCGAGAGTGTAGTCCGTAAAGAAATTATCAGTGGTAATGTCTCGCCCAGTTTTCTCAATTCTTTCCACAAGCCTCAATACAGCATTTCTACCTTGATTTACTTCTCGTGGTCCATTTCCCGGCTTTCCTTCTGCTGCACATACATATACTGCTTTCACATTAGATAAAAACCATAATTTTATGCCATACTTTCCTCTCGCTTTTTAAAGGCATGTACTGACGCAAGAGACGCCATTCTCTAAATGGAACCAGTTGCTCGTCCACTGTGACATTTTCATAAGGAACGAACATTTTAGGAAACCGTTCCACAAACATTTCAAAGACAGTCCTGATAGCAGCCAGTTTATCATGGCGTCGCCTAGCTTCTCGATCTTCTTTGTTGTCAAATCTCAGAAATCTGCTGATTGTATACAAACGCTGAAGTGACATTGTTGCGCGAAAAACTGGCCGACCATTCATGTTGTCCCATAGCTCTTCGAGAGATTCTCCTGCATATCTGTATACACAAGCTAATATAAGAAGTCCCAAATAAGCCTTCATTTCCTGATTTGTAATATAAATGAGAGTCGCAGTTTTGGCTTGTGATATATGTATCATTTCCCTGTTAGTTTTTCCAAAATCAGTGACAACATTTCTTCTGTTATGAACAGTGAAGATGACGATACTTTCGTTTCGTCAATCCGCTGAAGAGCAAATCGAGTAGGTCCTGGAGCAGGACGAAGAATTTTTCCAGCCCTAAAGACATGAAAAATAAAGGATAATAAACTAAACTGAAGTAAACATACACGAACAAAACATAACAATCATAAGGAAATATAATACAACGTAAAAATGGCATTACGTAAAAGGCAAATAGAGTTGATGAATGATACAGGTTATCATCTTTCTAGACAGTCAGTATAACCAGGAGATAAAGGGACCACGACTGGAAAGTCTTCTACAGCACTTCATTCCCATCACAAAAATCAACTTTGGCTGAAACGAATTTCAAACCGAAAAGCACAGTAGTAATCATCTAGCATGTTAGACAATAGACCATTACGCAGCGCTGTAATGATAACGGTACAATCGTAAAATAGAGATAAGTATATTATATTTATTATGCTCACCTTGCTTTTGACACATCTGGTAGACCACTCTGTACCACTGCGCGACGTATATACATTAGGGTGGGCCGAAGAAAGTGAATTTTTGAGTATCGAGTTGTAATAGGGCTCGAAAGTTGCGTATTTGTGTGCTGATTAACGAAAAAATAATTTTAAAAATCTAACTTAATATCTTCAGTTCGCGCAAAGGGCTTAAAGTTTCTAAGAAAACGATAAATTTATAGAATTTCTGAAAGGTCATATAAAAATATATCTTTCAGTATCACGTCCCAATAGGACTCAAAATCTGCGTGTCCATGTATAGTTTAAATAAAAATATTTTTGATAGTGCTAGCTTATGTAATCAGTTCGCGCTAAAGGCCTTAACTATCGAAATATGACAACATTTCTAAATGATCAAAATGTAACGGAAATTTGCTAATATCTCGTATTTATATCTATATTTTAAATATGTTAGGTTTTATTTATTGTGATTTGTTTATTTAAAGAGATAACATCATAACTTTGCAGCTCTTAGCCCATTTCACCAGCAAATTTGGTTAAATGACCCAGAACTCACCACGAGGAGGTGGCTGCAATTCGAGTTCCACCCACACCCTGCCCAACCAACCAACCGCCCAAGGAGGACATACTAATTATATATTCATATTTACAATATATACATTTATTTACATTTTTATACCTTTATTTACATACTAGTCAAAGATATAGTTGGCTTGAATTCTGATTTGTGTCCAAATTTTGGCATTATTAATCTTGACAGCAGAATAGTCATAATGAATCCATCTCTGCTATCTTGCCCACATACTTTTTCTTTATTTCCAGAAAGCTTTTGACACCGTAACTCACAAACGGCTTTTAATCAAATTGCGTGGTTATGGTATATCGCCCCAAATTTGCGATTGGATAGGCGATTTCAGGCAGAGAGGACACAGTTCTTAGTAATCGATGGTAAGGCATCGACTAAAACAGAGATGATATCGGGCGTTCCACAGGGTAGTGTTATTGGTCCTCTGATGTTCCTTATTTACATAAACGATTTAGGGGAAAATCTCAGTAGCAACCTTAGTTTGTTTGCAAATGACGTCGTCATTTACCGTCTATAGAAATCATATGAAGATCAAAACCAACTGCAGAACGATCTGAATAAGATATCACTATGGTGTAAAAATTGGCAATTGACTCTAAACAATGAGAAGTGTGAAGTCGTCCACATGAGTACGAAAAGAAATCCGTTAAACTTTGTTTACAAGATAAATCAATCAAATGTGAAGGCCATAAACTCGACAAAATACCTAGGAATTACGATTACTTCAGACTTAAACTGGACAGAACACATAGATAATATCGTGGGAAAGGCGAACCAGAGACTGCGTTTTATTGGCAGAACCCTTAAAACATGCGACAGAACTACTAAAGAAACTGCATACACTACGCTTGTCCGTCCATTTTTGGAGTATTGCAGCCCAATGTGGGATCCTTATCAGTTGGGTTTGACGGAGGACATCGAAAGAGTCCAAAGAAGGACAGCTCGTTTCGTATTGTCACGATACAGGGGAGACAGCGTTACGGAAATGATGCAGGATCTGGGATGGGAATCATTACAACAACGGCGCTTATCGCTGCGGCGTGAGCTACTTACGAAACTCCAATCGCCAACATTCTCGTCCGAATGCGAAAATATATTGTTGACTCCCACTTACATAGGTAGAAATGATCATCAGAATAAAGTACGAGAAATCAGAGCTCGAACAGAGAGATTCAGGTGTTCTCTCTTCCAGCGCGCTATTCGAGAATGGAATGGGAGATAAACAGTATAATTGTGGTTCGATGAACCCTCTGCCAGGCACTTAAATGTGATTTGCAGAGTATCCCATGTAGATGTAGGTGTAGAAGAGTGTTTTATATAAATTTTGACAGCTCTCCATAGGCATAATATGCCACTTAACTATAATCTTTGTACAAGTCCCTGGTCGCCCTATTTCTACCTATCCTGTATGGCTGGCCCAAAAATTTTCCTCAGCACCTTGATTTCAAATGTGGCCATCTTCTCACCATCTTCAGTGTCATTGTCCATGTTTCTCTGGCAGAAGACAGTATTGGTCTCGTGATTGTCTTGTATATTATAAGTTTCATTCTGTAAGACAGTAGTTCTGACTTAAACATTGAATGTCTCACATGCATAGTTCAATTTCCTGCTTGAATTGTTGTTGTAATTTCAGTCTCAAGGTTGTTGATGTTAACTCCTAAGTATGCCGTGCTGTCTAATTTTTTGCACATTAGATAGTTGATTATTACGCTTGGTCTTACGGCCGAGTGCACCAACCTCGGTCAAAAGTTAATCGCGGTCAAGACGGCATTTAACCGTGGTCAACTCAAGTTTCTGGTGCGCCGACACCGATCAAAGTTAAACGAGGGAGTTGATCGCGGTTAAATTTGATCGCGGCTGACGCCCGGTTTTGTCGAGATGACCAGGGTTATACGAGTGTGCAGTATCAAGATGGCGGTCCGTTTGATGTTTTAGACGGAATTGAAGATTTATTTTACCTCGATCCTTTAAATCGGGATCAAAACCGGAACGTTGTGATTGTGGAAAGGAGAGACCCTTTTGAAGATTACAGTGACAAAAAGTTCGAAGAAAAATTTCATTTGTCCAAAGAAAGAGTGTGGTGGTTGTTAAACCAAATCAATGACAGGTTGGAATTTCCTACCGATAGGAATAAACCTATTTCGCCTATGAACAGACTGTTGAATACGTTAAGAGCATACGCATCTGGTGCATTTAACATACATATTGGTGCATGGGAAAATACGCTATGAACAAGAATGACATTTGTGAAATTGATTTGATTTTTTCAGTAATATTTTCTTAAGAACAATCGCTACATTCAAAGTTTGAATAATATGACTTGTTTGTCAAGTAATTAATAATTTAATGACTATGTCTTGTAGCTGACGAGAAACGAGAAGAAACAAATAACACTATTCATCAGAACACAGCTGTAACTCAATGTCACGTTTTTGTACACAGGTAACACACAGCTATACATTTTTACTCGAATTAACAAGCAATCGTAAAATAACAGACCTGCGATAAGTAAACTAAATCTTCCTTTCTCCCCATAAGTGCCCGATTGGACACAGTCTCGAACACTGAATATCCTCCTTGGCAGTAGCAAGTCTTCGGAAAAATAACTTCCCATGTAAAATTCGTAGCTTCTGTTTAATATACTACTTCGTTAGAAAAGAATTCTCCGGAAATATAAGAATTATCACGTCAGAGTACAAAACGTAAACAGATCTTTCAAAGCATACTGTAAACATTTTATAGTGTAGGTATTTCAGTTATCTGTCTATGCAACTGATTTAATAAAATATGTTATTGCCATATGCATTTCGCCTTTATTTGGAAGGCATCATCAGTGGCCTGTAATATATACATGATTATGTTTTACAATATTTTATATTTACATTTCTCAGTATTTTTAGGTTATGAACAGTTCTGATGCGTTATTTTGGTATAGTATTGATATCTGGATGTTGTGCTTACAATATTTCATGGATTTAGCTTTACATCTGGTGCTCATTGGTTGCTTCCAGCTGTTCTGCTTCAATTCTGTGCATTTTGCTGTTTTTGTTGTTCCAGCACTTCACAATTTGCACCACTAGGCACATGCCATTTTTGTTTGTGTTGTGTTTTTGTACTTGCTGGTGTTGCCAACTGTCGTGTATGTGTTTGTCCTATCTTTGCTTTGTGTCAATGTGTGTGTGCGTGTGTGTGTGTGTGTGTGTGTGTGTGTGTGTGTGTTATGTGATTGCATAGAGGACAGCACCAGATACTGATATATATATATATATATATATATATATATATATATATATATATATATATATATATATATATTAATAATCCTGATTGTGAAGAGGTATAGAACAGAATTAGAGACAGAGAGGTGGAGAGGGACATGGAGATAGAGACAGTCAAAGACGGGGGTTGTGGGAAAGGGAGAGAGTTGTGTAATCAAAGAGAGAAAAGAATTGGCACACACACACACACACACACACACACACACACACACACACACTCACACTTTGACACAAAGCAAAGATAGGACAAACACATACACAACAGTTGGCAACACCAGCAAGAACAAAAACACAACACAAACAAAAATGGCATGTGCCTAGTGGTGCTAACTGTGAAGTGCTGGAACAACAAAAACAGCAAAAGGCACAGAATTGAAGCTGAACAGCTGGAAGCAACCAATGAGCACCAGATGTAAAGCTAAATCCATGAAATATTGTAAGCACAACATCCAGATATCAATACTATACCAAAATAACGCATCATAACTGTTCATAAGCCAAAAATACTGAGAAATGTAAATATAAAATATTGTAAAACATAATCATGTATATATTACAGGCCACTGATTATGCCTTCCAAATAAAGGCGATGCATATGGCAATAAAATATTTTATTAAATCAGTTGCATAGACAGATAACTGAAATACCTACACTATAATATTATAATATAGCAACTGGGGGAAAAACAGGACAAAAGGAACTAAAAATGATAAAAATACTGTAAACAATCTAAGAAATACGTAAAAAACAAAGGAAGAAAAATCTTAAGTCAGTGAAATTAATATGAATCATCCCGGAAGTCATTAAGCTGATGTAAATAATAATCGATCGCCTGTGACAGAGGAAAGCAATAGCTGTATTCATTATTTTTCAAATCAGGATGGCTATTACGGGCCGGAAAGGCTGGTTAGCCGACTGTAACACAATTCAATTTGAATTGATTCTTGGAAGGTCAGTCCAACATAATAGTCTGGTGATGAACAGTTGGCCTTAATGCTCGCCATAATGGAGTAGAAAATGTCACGACCTGACTCCGAGGTAACATTTCTGAGCAAAAGGTTGCCGCGCTTCGTATGAAGGCCGTCACTGCTCCTGACATTTACGCCTTACACTTACTTACTTACTGACATAGTTCCTGTCGTTCCCTCTGGAACAAAGGGCCGAAAAGAAATTTCTCCACCTGGTGCGATTTCTAGCAAGTCACTTCACTCCAGGTTTTCCCATCCTCTGCAGCTTCTCTCTGGATCCTTCTTTTCCAGGCGTGTTTGGGACGGCCGCGTTTCCTAACTCTTTGAGGGTTTCAGTCCAACACCATCTTTTCAACAACTTCATCAGGTTTTCTCAACGTATGCCCCATCGTTTTCCATTTTCTCTCCCTGATTTGTATATTTATTGGTTGCTGGTTTGTCTCTCTCCAAAGATCTTCATTCGTCATTATATTTGGCCATCTCACGGTAAAAATACGTCGGAGACAACGGTTAATAAAATCTTGGAACTGGTTTTTGATGTGGTTAGTCACTTTCCAAATTTCGCAACCATACATCAGAACTACCTTCATGTTGCTATTGAAAAGCCGGAGTTTGATTTTCTTGAGATGTTCCTGTTTCTCCAAATGGGGTATAGCTGGGCAAACGCACCATTTGCTTTGCGGATGCGACTACGGACATCCTCCTCGAGTTTGTGACACTTGCGCGGAGTGACACTTGCGCGGAAAGGGAATTTGTAGACACTTACGCGGAGACCCGGACGCTGCAGGTAGTGAACAGGGTGTTCCAGAAGTAGGGATACACCACCCCTACTCCACGCCCTCCAGCCGCTACCTGTGCCGTATTCAGGGAGAGGCCCACCGAGCGAGGTGGAGCAGTAGTAACGGCCCGGAGATATCACAGCCTCATTCAACAGGGAGATAACACGTCATACAAATATCAGTCTATTTACAATACAGTACCATGTGAAGAGGAATGTGATGAAATCTGAATTGAGCGCAACTGTTGCTAACCACAATTTCGGATTTACTGCATTTTGAGTCAGAATTCGCATCTACATTCGCATTTATCGCAAATGCGAATTTTTCCTGTCCCTAGTAATACCTCTAAAAATAAACAGCTGATCAAGGCACTAAAAGCAAGGGCAGATCTTTGGATGTATTACTACAAATAACTAAAACACAATTTGATCGTGGAATTATATACAATCTCATTATAAAGGTTTTTTGTAGTTGGTTTTGAGCAGCTTTTAAATATCTTAGGAAATAGCATTATGAAATATAGACAGCTACACCTTATGTTTATTATGAGATATCGATTTCGGCTAATTTCAGGTCATCTTCAAGTCTCAAACAACAGGTGTTACTTATGCATTTTTCCAATGGCACTCATAACCTTTAAGTGTTTACACACTCCGGCCGCGGTGGCCGAGGAGACTAAGGCGCTCCAGTCACGGTCTGCACGGCCACTACGGTCGGGGGTTCGAATCCCCCCTCGGGCATGGATATTTGTGCCGTCCTAGTTCGTAAGCAGTTCGTAAGCAGTTCATAGGTAGTTTGTAAGTTTAGGGGCTGATGACCCCGTAGTTAAGTCCCATAGACTACACAAACATTTAAACATTTTGTTTACACACGAGGTCTAACGTTTTAATCGCGTTAGCGATGAAACAGAATCCAGAATCTTTGCGTCTAAATGATACATATATTGGTGTCACGTCTTATTTCGAAAGAACAGACATCACACCAACACATATATAGCTCTCGGTAAAGTGGAACGGTACGATGTCGTTACGTAGCACAGCACAGCCGACTGGAAACGCAGGAGAAGTGCAAACAACGTTCTCTCCTCAGAGGTATGATTAGGTTCGACGTAGACTTCTACAACATACAGTCTACACGGCGAAGATTACACCAAAAAATTTAACGTTTCGTCTACTTTGGCGATAGCAACCAAATTTTAAAATCGTGTCTACTATGTAATGATGTAGCAACACAAAACGCTTCAAGTCCAAAACTTCACTGATTTTCGAGTTCTGAATTTTTAATATGTTTTTAATGTTATTACAGAAAAAACATATTTGGGACTCACACTACAATTTTCATATGGCAGAATTTGTAGGTACATTCACAAGACATAAGACAACGGTTGTGTGCATTCATCTCATGAGAAATATCAATCATTTGTTTTCAGTGTTTACTTCAAATTTCTCTTTTAAGTTTCTTTAATTATTAGTACTTAAATGCGGTTATGAAATAAATAAATTACGTGTATATGTGTAGTCTTATGCGGCCAAACTACTTAGATCATTGGTCGCTAGACTTACACACTACTTAATCTTACTTAAAATAACTTAGGCAAAGTACAAACAAACATACCTATGTCCGAGGAAGGACTCGAACCTCCGACCGGACCGGTCGCGCAATTTGTGACACAAATTACATGTTTGATAATATTAATGCATAGAAGTATGAAATCACGTCAAGACTACTTCCTGCAAAAATTTCTACAAAAAAAAGTTGGCACTGAGTTTAGAAAAACAAAATTCTGGTTTATTGGATTTTAACATTTTATCAAAAATTAAATGTTACTACAAGAGATATAGCCATTCAAATTTACGGGCACCATAACGTTTTCCCTTGCTGAGTAAATGAGCTGCTTCTTGTAGTTTCAACACCTTTTTCTTGAATGTTCTGAATATAAATCTTCACTCAGACTTCTTGAGGAGGAGAGTGATACGGATATCTGATTGTAAACCACTGCCTATTACCTTAGACCTTTTTGACTGTACTGAACAGGAATTCCACGTATTCCGTAATTTATACAGTAAACAGGCAATGTAATTTATAACCAACTATTGGCTGCCAATTTCGCTTCATTTTTCCTGGAAGTCTTGCAACTTGTTTCTTCCTGTTGGCTTATGCCAAGTTCGGAGTAAAAATGGTTCTATACGACGGTGATGGAAAATAGAATTTATCTTTAGCATTTTTCGGTGTGTGACATTCCCTTACACATTCCGTATTTCATATATTTCTTTTCCGTATTTCATATATTTCTTAAATGTATTTGTAATTCGAATACAGCCAAATCGTTTTGGGGTCTACGAATAAACGCTTTAAGTATGTAAAATACTCATTGACTTATTAGTAACGTTTTTTAATTGAAGGTTTAAGGTTGCATCTCCTATTAAAAAGCATAGTAGCTATTTTTAAAGAGATGGAAGTTGCGTGATAGTGGGGTTAACTACATAGTGGTCAATTACATCAACGTATCTGTGCAGGATGCCTAATATATTTATTGCTTGTGCAGGTGTCTTGATGTGCTTAGTGTTCTGAATAATATGCTTTTAGGAGGTATGACTGTGGAAAGTCATAGTCTTGTAGTAGCAGAGACTAACTTTCAAACACATTATCACTATTAAAATACCTTTTTGTTTACAGGAGGAACACTCAACGGATTAATATGTAGTTAGAACAAGTCACTATATTGCTCTTCAGCTTGCAAAGGTTTGTGCAATTTCACTGATTTTCGTGTTATGTTGACTGTGGAAACTTGACAACAGCAGTGCTAGACTTCTTGGTGTGCCTGTACCCAGGAAAAGCGATTAGCCGCCCCAAGGGCCCTGGGTTCCGCGCAAGTGTCACTCCGCGCAAGTGTCACTCCGCGCAAGTGTTCCAACCCCATCCTCCTCAGCGCCTCCTGTAGTCGTGACTATACTTCCGAGGTAGAGGAAAGATTGGACCTGCTCTACATCCTCCATTAATGGTCAGCTTAGTGGTGATGGTCGAGTTTATCCGCACTTCTTTGGTTTTGCGAACATTTATCTTGGGGCCTACAGCTTCTCCTTCTCTTTGTAACCTGTCCAGATTTTTGTCGATGTCGCGATATCGCTATGCCATTAAGCAGATATCGTCTGCGGAATCTAGATCTTCGAGCGTATCCCACATCCCCCATTGCACACCTCTCTGCCGTCCCCTCGTTACTCTCTTCATCACATGATCCAAAACCAAATGAAATAATGTTGGCGTACGCCCGAATTAACTTGGAAAGGCTCTGTCAGTTCCTCATTTTGTATTACTTGGCATTCATAGTCCTCATACATTTCTTTGATGATGTTAATAATCTTCGTTGGGATGTCATACTTTGCAAGTGTATCCCACATGACTCTCCGGTTGACACAGTCGAAAGCCTTTTCAAAGGCCGGCCGCGGTTGCCGAGGGGACTGCGGCGCGCCAGTCACGGTCTGCACGGCCACTACGGTCGGGGGTTCGAATCCCCCCTAGGGCATGGATATTTGTGCCGTCCTTAGTATTAGCTAGTTCATACGTAGTTTGTACGTTTAGGGACTGATGACCCCATAGTTAAGTCCCATAAGCTCTACAAACATTTGAACATTTTTTCCTTTCCAAAGTCAACAAAGGTTAGGTAGAGGGTGTGTTGCCATTCCTTGTTCCAGAATAATTCGGAGAGTATTGATAAGGTCCACACAGCTTCGATGTTTTCTATAACCCGCCTGCTCTCTACTCAGTTACGCTTCTACAGAATCCTTAACGCGGTGTAAAATAATCCTCGAAAATACCTTACTCGGTACTGACAATAGAGTAACACCCCGCCAGTTGTTACAGTTAGTAACATCTCCTTTTTTTAGGTGTTTTGACGATAATACCTCGTTTCCAGTCTGTTGGCAGTTTCTCCTCTTTCCTTATCTTCCCTAAGAGAATGTAAAATAACGCAACAGTGGTGTCCACGTCTGTTTCCAACATCAGATGTTTTATTATCTGGTCCTGGCGCCTTCCCATTTTTGATCTGCGTCAGTGCTCGAACCTGCAATCTTCGGACCCGAAGTCCGACGACTTATACATTTATTTTATTTTTATTTATTTATTTATTTATTTATTTTTTGTGTGTATGTAACATATTTACATTTAATTTCCAAATTGTACGTCCCCAATACTTTTTTGCTTCGAAAGATGAGACAACATTTCACATTATTTTTATTTTATTTTATTATTTTATTTAATTTTTTTATTTTTTATTGTTATTTTTATTTTTTGTGTGTATGTAACATATTTACATTTAATTTCCAAATTGGACGTCCCCAGTACGTTTCTTGCTTCGAAAGCATGACACAACATTTCACAGCTAGATGGTCCGAAAAAATAGCAGGTATGGTTTCTATTCCGTTGATTTTGCTTCCTAAATTGTCACTCACGTATATTCTGTCGATACGGCTCTTTGACGTAGCAGTAAAAAATATAAATTTCACTGTATTAGGAAATATTTTTCCCACGCGTCTTGTCAACTCATATGGGTAACGAGGCTATTTAGCTCTTTCGAAAAATTAAATTTTGGCCACTGATCCTTTCTGTGTAGGACACAATTCCAGTCCCCACCAATTAAGACCTCCGCGGGGTTATTTCAGGATAATACCTCGTTTCCAGTCTGTTGGCAGTTTCTCCTCTTTCCATATCTTCCCTAAGAGGATGTACAAAATAACTCAACAGTGGTGTCCATATCTGTTTCCAACATCTCAGATGTTTTATTATCTGGTCCAGGTGCCTTCCTATTTGTGATCTGCTTCAATGCTATTCGAATTTCTGCTTTCGTGGGTGCATTTACACCGATGCTGGGACTAGCATCACGGTATTAAGTTCTTTCTTGTTCTTCTGCCTCACCACCACGTCTTAGACAGTCTCAGTTAATTTTCAGAGCTTAAACGGCTTAATCCCGCACATGTCGCATTAGAATCTTCACAGTTCGACTACACTATTTACAAATATTCCAAGTATTCTATTACATTCCGCGGCGGATTCATGAAAACTACGCAGTAGAAAAGACACGTGGCCTTCCTACTAAAAGTTAAAAATATTCGACCGTGACAGGACTCGAACCTGCAATCTTCGGATCCGAAGTCCGACGCCTTATCCATTTTTTTTATGTGCCTATGACTGATTTAATTATTACAAGAAAAATAGGCATACATTATTATAATAAAATAAATCAATATTTTCATGTTAACAATTATCAGGCTACACAAAAATACACCTCATTCATGTATTCGGCCGAATATAAAAAAAGCAGCCGAGTACCTAATAATAACCGAATATTCGTTGCAACTCCAATTATTACCAATATTATAAGCTTATCTTTGTAACGTGCATACAGAAATAGAGGAAAAAATATTTGCATCTGCCGGGAATCGAACCCGGGCCGCCCGCGTGGCAGGCGAGCATTCTACCACCTTTTTTTTTTTTTTTTTTTTTTTTGCCGTTTTAATAAACTTTTATTTACTCTATTCCTTGTACATTGTACTGTATACAGTAAACATCAATTATAACACCTTGGAATACATATGCACAAGTAAAATACTTTACACAGGTACTCATAATGATATACTCACACATAAACAATCATAAAAAAAAGAAAACATGTTGATTTAGTCCTATTTTACAGTTCAATTTTTAAATAATTTAACCTTAGCATGTAGGCTTCTCAAACACTTTCAGTTTTTTTCTTGTAGGTATCGATATATACTTATATTCAATTAGTCCATGTATATATATTAACCTATCCCCATTCGTTCAAATACGATAATAAGCATGTTTCCATATTTGGATTTTTGGTCCATATACTTGCTAAGTTTTTTATATTCATCCTGCATGTACAGTCAATGGTGGTGTCCGGTCCAAGATTGTTAACGACGTAGCTCACGTACTTTCCCAATAACCAGTATACTGCGTTATTTTTTTTCTCTGGAAAATATCTTGCATCTGGTCTACATATTGTGGATGGAGATACGTATTCAGGTGAAGTTCTTGTGAGGAGTGCTATTTGCGCTCTCACCCATTTCCAGTTATTTAAGTTTCCACCACAGGTAAATCTGTGTATAACTGTATCAACAAGATTACATCGTTGGCATAGATCTGTTTGATTTATACCGATTCCACAGAGTCGTTCGTTGGTGGGAATTATATTATTGACGACTTTGTACCAAGCTGTTATTACGTCCGAAGAGTGTCCTTTTAGATTAATATTTCGCCATACAGCATCCCAGTCCACATTTCTTGACCTATCTTCTATTTTATTCCTTCTTTCACATTTCTTTCTTTCATTCATGATAACCCTTGCTGTTAGGTGACTTGACCACAAAAGTGTATGGTTGACATAACTCATTTCGATATAAAAGGTCCTCACGTGTTGTAAGCAAACATTGATGTTTTTTACATCGATTGGAGGTTGAAGACTTGACGGTTTAAGAACATCAAGAAGTTTACTTGTAATGCTTCCAGATTGCTGCTGTATAATATTCATCGTCCGTTTAACGAAGAGTGCTGATGCTTTGGTAGTTATGTCTACAAGGCCTAATCCACCGTGACTGGGATCTAGAGTGGCTACTTTAGCAGTGACTCTAAATACTTCTCCTCTCCACAGAAAGTTTGTAACTTTTGACATAATTTTTTTAGCTATCATTTTCGGGAGCGGAAATACTTGTGCCGTATAAGCTTTTGATAGTATCCACAAATTTATATATTTTACTCTCTGAACTTGATTTATGTGACGTGATAAGTTATCCATTACGGCCCCTTGTACTTTATTCGCTGCGTCCTTCCAGTTTCTAGCTGCCATTTTCATCACATTTGCCATGAGCACTATTCCTAATGTTTTTTGTTGGCTGACCGAGGTTGCCCAATCAACATTTACATGGTCAAAGCCTCCCAGTTTCAGAATTTTACTTTTTTTAGCATTTATATTTGCTCCCGAAGCCCGACAGTATGTTCTAGTCACGTTTTCTAATGTACTTATTTCATTGCAACTTCGGACGACAACTCCTACATCATCAGCGTAAGCTCTGATTACTGTCTTATGGCCAGCCATTGTTATGCCTGTCAAATTTGCATGCACATTGCGAAGCAAGGGATCAAGTGAAATAGCGAATAAAAGCATGGAAAGAGGACTTCCCTGTGGAACACCTCTTTTTATTTCTATTTGTTTCGTTGTTTGTCCATTTACCGCTATTTTTGCATGTATCCCTGTTGTAATGTTTTTAATCACGCGGAGAGACCGCTCATGAAAACCCAGTTTTTGCATATTTTTAAGCAGGTATGTGAGATTGACAAGGTCAAATGCTTTATGGAAATCTAAACAGATCAATGCACATTTGATTCTAGTCACATCAGTTATTGAAATGATATCTCGATATTCAGCTATGTTTTGAAATATAGTCCTACCAACTACACAGTTTTGATGCACACTTATGATTTTGTTTGCAAACGAAGAAATTCTTCTATTCAGAAGTCTGGCGATTATTTTATAATCTGTATTAAGCAAAGAAATAGGTCGAAAATTATTTAACATTTTATTTTCTTTAGTTTTTGGGACAAGAACAATTTTAGCTTCTTTAAATTCTGTAGGTATTGTATGGCCCTGAAGAATCTCGTTTGCAATGGCTGTTATTTTCTCTCCTATAAGTGACCAATAACGTGCATAAAACTCGATAGGCAGCCCATCAGGTCCAGGAGATTTTCTTGGAGGTGAGGTTTTCACAACGTCATGGACTTCGTCTTCACTGACTTCTGAAAGAATTTCCTCATTGTCATTTTCGGTAAGCTGTGACGTGATAATTCCCAAGCAGTCAACAAGAGAGTCTTCATTTACAGGGTTGTCAGCATAGAGTTCTTCATAATAGTGATGAATCTCATTAATTATGTCCTTTTGTGATCTAAGGATCATTCCATTTGTAGTTCGGATTTCTTCAATAAGGGTACTCCTATTTCTGGCGTGCTTTAGCAAATGATATAAAGAGGTCATTTCGTCTTCTGAAGCGGTTTTAGCCTTAGATTTTATTTTCAGCCCTTCCATCTGTTTGCGTTTTATGGTTAATAATTTAGCTTTAACTTTTTTTATATCCACCAAACGAAAGGAGGACTCTGATGCTTGATCATAAAGGTTCCTCAACAGGCTGTAGTAATATTCTGTACATTGTTTTATATCCTTGGTCCTTTGTGCGCTGTATTGCATAAGGACTCTTCTCAACTTTGGCTTCGCCATTCTATTCCACCACACTAATATTGTGGAATATCTACCTATAGCACGCAGACATATCATCCATGCATGTGTTAACATTTCTTCTAATTCAGTTTCTTGTAACAATGAGACATTTAGATGCCACTGATTTCTAAAATGATGAATCGGTTGTACCATTAGATTCAAGCAAGCCTTTACACTGGAGTGATTTGAAAAATATACAGGAACAGTTTCAACAGTTAACAAAGATGATTCAAGATTCTTCGAAATGTAAAATCTGTCAAGTCTACTGCAGGAATTATGAGCAATATATGTATACTGTACAAATGCGGGATGTTTGATCTCCCACACATCCTGTAAATTCATGTGTTTGACTAGTTGTTTTAATTCAACAGAATAATTAAAATTTGGTTGCTGGTCCCTCTTATTAAGAACGCAATTGAAATCACCACCCATTATCAGATTCTGTGGATTTTTTCGTAGCAGATATATAAGTTCCTCACTAAAAAACTGCGTTCGGTCTGTTCTATGGGCACTGCCTGAAGGGGCATATATGTTGATTAAAGTCAAATCAAATAACTGTATGCTTATTCCTCTTCCTGATTCTAGACGTTCTACTGTTGTGACTGGAATACCTTCTCGTATCAAAATGGCAGTCCCAACACTCGTGTCGTGTGACACATTTATATATTCAACAAACCCTGTAATTGTCAGTTTGGGAATCACTACTTCCTGCAGAAGGGCAATATCGGTCCCTGATTCATATAAAAATTCCCTAAGTGCTGCTATTTTTAAATCTGATTGAATTCTGTTTATATTTATAGTGGTGATAGTATAGGCCTGAGGCATGATGTACTCACTTTTGTAACCTGGTCTCTTTATCAGTTATGCAACGAAAAACAAAACAAAACAGAAAAACTAACAGTTCTATGCATTATTCGCTGCATTCGCTGGATCTGGAGATTTGTCATGTGTATCAAAACAGCATTGAGTTTCGTTAGATTCATCAGCTGTCATTTTGTGATCCACGTCTGACGATATCATGTCTCACATTCTTTGATTTGGTTGTGTATTTCCCAGGTTTAGATTTCACATGAGTGCGTTGAACATTGAGATTAGACTGAGGCTTTATTTTACGACGTGTGGCATCGTGAGGTTGCAATTCTACTTTGAGATTTTCTGTTTTTGAAATCTTCTCTTTGCCATTGTCAATTGTTATGCCCTGTTTGTCAACTAATGATTCAGTACCACTGACATATATCTCCTGAGGGAAAATTTCAGGAGTAGGGGGCACGTCAGGAAAACTTTGCTGAACAGTTTTATAGACAATTGAATGTTGTTCTGTACGACCCACTGCTTCTGACCTCCGTGAACCTGGCACCCGACTTAAAAAAATTGTTTTTTACTTCATCCTATCTTAAAGAGCTTCGTTTGTAGTGGATTGTAGTGCAAAAATTTTCGTTTGTAGTTTTTCGGAAAAAAAGTTATAGGTTACTCAAAAAATAGCCAGCACCCCACTTTTAAGAAATTAAATTCTAATGGATGATATGGGTAGGGCATCGTTTGTAGTGGTTTGTAGTGAACGAATTTTCGTTTGTAGTAACTTGTATATCCCACAAAACGTGTTCAAAATGGAAGGCGGGGGCCCCATACTGCTGTGTACTGAACCCACTAGCAGCACCCCACTTTCGAGAAATTTAATTCTAATGGATGATATGTGTAGGAAATAGTGTGTAGAGGTTTGTAGTGAACGAATTTTCGTTTGTAGTAACTTGTATATCCCACAAAACGTGTTCAAAATGGAAGGCGCGAGGCCCATACTGCTGTGCACGGCACCCACTGGCAGCACCCCACTTTCAAGAAATTTAATTCTCATGGATGATATGTGTAGGAAATAGTGTGTAGAGGTTTGTAGTGAACGAATTTTCGTTTGTAGTAACTTGTATATCCCACAAAACGTGTTCAAAATGGAAGGCGCGAGGCCCATACTGCTGTGCACTGAACCCACTAGCAGCACCCCACTTTCGAGAAATTTAATTCTAATGGATGATATGTGTAGGAAATAGTGTGTAGAGGTTTGTAGTGAACGAATTTTCGTTTGTAGTAACTTGTATATCCCACAAAACGTGTTCAAAATGGAAGGCGCGAAGCCCATACTGCTGTCCACGGCACCCACTGGCAGCACCCCACTTTCAAGAAATTTATTTCTAATAGATGATATGTGTAGGAAATAGTGTGTAGAGGTTTGTAGTGAACGAATTTTCGTTTGTAGTAACTTGTATATCCCACAAAACGTGTTCAAAATGGAAGGCGCGAGGCCCATACTGCTGTCCACGGCACCCACTGGCAGCACCCCACTTTCAAGAAATTTAATTCTCATGGATGATATGTGTAGGAAATAGTGTGTAGAGGTTTGTAGTGAACGAATTTTCGTTTGTAGTAACTTGTATATCCCACAAAACGTGTTCAAAATGGAAGGCGCGAGGCCCATACTGCTGTGCACGGCACCCACTGGCAGCACCCCACTTTCAAGAAATTTAATTCTCATGGATGATATGTGTAGGAAATAGTGTGTAGAGGTTTGTAGTGAACGAATTTTCGTTTGTAGTAACTTGTATATCCCACAAAACGTGTTCAAAATGGAAGGCGCGAAGCACATACTGCTGTCCACGGCACCCACTGGCAGCACCCCACTTTCAAGAAATTTATTTCTAATGGATGATATGTGTAGGAAATAGTGTGTAGAGGTTTGTAGTGAACGAATTTTCGTTTGTAGTAACTTGTATATCCCACAAAACGTGTTCAAAATGGAAGGCGCGAGGCCCATACTGCTGTCCACGGCACCCACTGGCAGCACCCCACTTTCAAGAAATTTAATTCTCATGGATGATATGTGTAGGAAATAGTGTGTAGAGGTTTGTAGTGAACGAATTTTCGTTTGTAGTAACTTGTATATCCCACAAAACGTGTTCAAAATGGAAGGCGCGAGGCCCATACTGCTGTGCACGGCACCCACTGGCAGCACCCCACTTTCAAGAAATTTAATTCTCATGGATGATATGTGTAGGAAATAGTGTGTAGAGGTTTGTAGTGAACGAATTTTCGTTTGTAGTAACTTGTATATCCCACAAAACGTGTTCAAAATGGAAGGCGCGAAGCCCATACTGCTGTCCACGGCACCCACTGGCAGCACCCCACTTTCAAGAAATTTATTTCTAATGGATGATATGTGTAGGAAATAGTGTGTAGAGGTTTGTAGTGAACGAATTTTCGTTTGTAGTAACTTGTATATCCCACAAAACGTGTTCAAAATGGAAGGCGCGAGGCCCATACTGCTGTCCACGGCACCCACTGGCAGCACCCCACTTTCAAGAAATTTAATTCTCATGGATGATATGTGTAGGAAATAGTGTGTAGAGGTTTGTAGTGAACGAATTTTCGTTTGTAGTAACTTGTATATCCCACAAAACGTGTTCAAAATGGAAGGCGCGAGGCCCATACTGCTGTGCACGGCACCCACTGGCAGCACCCCACTTTCAAGAAATTTAATTCTCATGGATGATATGTGTAGGAAATAGTGTGTAGAGGTTTGTAGTGAACGAATTTTCGTTTGTAGTAACTTGTATATCCCACAAAACGTGTTCAAAATGGAAGGCGCGAAGCCCATACTGCTGTCCACGGCACCCACTGGCAGCACCCCACTTTCAAGAAATTTATTTCTAATGGATGATATGTGTAGGAAATAGTGTGTAGAGGTTTGTAGTGAACGAATTTTCGTTTGTAGTAACTTGTATATCCCACAAAACGTGTTCAAAATGGAAGGCGCGAGGCCCATACTGCTGTCCACGGCACCCACTGGCAGCACCCCACTTTCAAGAAATTTAATTCTCATGGATGATATGTGTAGGAAATAGTGTGTAGAGGTTTGTAGTGAACGAATTTTCGTTTGTAGTAACTTGTATATCCCACAAAACGTGTTCAAAATGGAAGGCGCGAGGCCCATACTGCTGTGCACTGAACCCACTAGCAGCACCCCACTTTCGAGAAATTTAATTCTAATGGATGATATGTGTAGGAAATAGTGTGTAGAGGTTTGTAGTGAACGAATTTTCGTTTGTAGTAACTTGTATATCCCACAAAACGTGTTCAAAATGGAAGGCGCGAAGCCCATACTGCTGTCCACGGCACCCACTGGCAGCACCCCACTTTCAAGAAATTTATTTCTAATGGATGATATGTGTAGGAAATAGTGTGTAGAGGTTTGTAGTGAACGAATTTTCGTTTGTAGTAACTTGTATATCCCACAAAACGTGTTCAAAATGGAAGGCGCGAGGCCCATACTGCTGTGCACGGTACCCACTGGCAGCACCCCACTTTCAAGAAATTTAATTCTCATGGATGATATGTGTAGGAAATAGTGTGTAGAGGTTTGTAGTGAACGAATTTTCGTTTGTAGTAACTTGTATATCCCACAAAACGTGTTCAAAATGGAAGGCGCGAAGCCCATACTGCTGTGCACTGCACCCACAAGCAGCACACCACTTTCGAGAAATTTATTTCTAATGGATGATATGTGTAGGAAATAGTGTGTAGAGGTTTGTAGTGAACGAATTTTCGTTTGTAGTAACTTGTATATCCCACAAAACGTGTTCAAAATGAAAGGCGCGAGGCCCATACTGCTGTCCACGGCACCCACTGGCAAAACCCCACATTCAAGAAATTTATTTCTAATGGATGATATGTGTAGGAAATAGTGTGTAGACGTTTGTAGTGAACGAATTTTCGTTTGTAGTAACTTGTATATCCCACAAAACGTGTTCAAAATGGAAGGCGCGAGGCCCATACTGCTGTGCACGGCACCCACTGGCAGCACCCCACTTTCAAGAAATTTAATTCTCATGGATGATATGTGTAGGAAATAGTGTGTAGAGGTTTGTAGTGAACGAATTTTCGTTTGTAGTAACTTGTATATCTCACAAAACGTGTTCAAAATGGAAGGCGCGAGGCCCATACTGCTGTCCACGGCACCCACTGGCAGCACCCCACTTTCAATAAATTTAATTCTAATGGATGATATGTGTAGGAAATAGTGTGTAGAGGTTTGTAGTGAACGAATTTTCGTTTGTAGTAACTTGTATATCCCACAAAACGTGTTCAAAATGGAAGGCGCGAGGCCCATACTGCTGTCCACGGCACCCACTGGCAGCACCCCACTTTCAAGAAATTTAATTCTCATGGATGATATGTGTAGGAAATAGTGTGTAGAGGTTTGTAGTGAACGAATTTTCGTTTGTAGTAACTTGTATATCCCACAAAACGTGTTCAAAATGGAAGGCGCGAGGCCCATACTGCTGTGCACGGTACCCACTGGCAGCACCCCACTTTCAAGAAATTTAATTCTCATGGATGATATGTGTAGGAAATAGTGTGTAGAGGTTTGTAGTGAACGAATTTTCGTTTGTAGTAACTTGTATATCCCACAAAACGTGTTCAAAATGGAAGGCGCGAAGCCCATACTGCTGTGCACTGCACCCACAAGCAGCACACCACTTTCGAGAAATTTATTTCTAATGGATGATATGTGTAGGAAATAGTGTGTAGAGGTTTGTAGTGAACGAATTTTCGTTTGTAGTAACTTGTATATCCCACAAAACGTGTTCAAAATGAAAGGCGCGAGGCCCATACTGCTGTCCACGGCACCCACTGGCAAAACCCCACATTCTAGAAATTTATTTCTAATGGATGATATGTGTAGGAAATAGTGTGTAGACGTTTGTAGTGAACGAATTTTCGTTTGTAGTAACTTGTATATCCCACAAAACGTGTTCAAAATGGAAGGCGCGAGGCCCATACTGCTGTCCACGGCACCCACTGGCAGCACCCCACTTTCAAGAAATTTAATTCTCATGGATGATTTGTGTAGGAAATAGTGTGTAGAGGTTTGTAGTGAACGAATTTTCGTTTGTAGTAACTTGTATATCCCACAAAACGTGTTCAAAATGGAAGGCGCGAGGCCCATACTGCTGTGCACGGCACCCACTGGCAAAACCCCACATTCGAGAAATTTATTTCTAATGGATGATATGTGTAGGAAATAGTGTGTAGACGTTTGTAGTGAACGAATTTTCGTTTGTAGTAACTTGTATATCCCACAAAACGTGTTCAAAATGGAAGGCGCGAGGCCCATACTGCTGTCCACGGCACGCACTGGCAGCACCCCACTTTCAAGAAATTTAATTCTAAGGGATGATATGTGTAGGAAATAGTGTGTAGCGGTTTGTAGTGAACGAATTTTCGTTTGTAGTAACTTGTATATCCCACAAAACGTGTTCAAAATGGAAGGCGCGAGGCCCATACTGCTGTCCACGGCACCCACTGGCAGCACCCCACTTTCAAGAAATTTAATTCTCATGGATGATATGTGTAGGAAATAGTGTGTAGAGGTTTGTAGTGAACGAATTTTCGTTTGTAGTAACTTGTATATCCCACAAAACGTGTTCAAAATGGAAGGCGCGAGGCCCATACTGCTGTGCACGGCACCCACTGGCAAAACCCCACATTCAAGAAATTTATTTCTAATGGATGATATGTGTAGGAAATAGTGTGTAGACGTTTGTAGTGAACGAATTTTCGTTTGTAGTAACTTGTATATCCCACAAAACGTGTTCAAAATGGAAGGCGCGAGGCCCATACTGCTGTGCCTGCACCCACTGGCAGCACCCCACTTTCAAGAAATTTAATTCTAATGGATGATATGTGTAGGAAATAGTGTGTAGAGGTTTGTAGTGAACGAATTTTCGTTTGTAGTAACTTGTATATCCCACAAAACGTGTTCAAAATGGAAGGCGCGAGGCCCATACTGCTGTCCACGGCACCCACTGGCAGCACTCCACTTTCGAGAAATTTAATTCTAATGGATGATATGTGTAGTAAATAGTGTGTAGAGGTTTGTAGTGAACGAATTTTCGTTTGTAGTAACTTGTATATCCCACAAAACGTGTTCAAAATGGAAGGCGCGAAGCCCATACTGCTGTGCACTGCACCCACAAGCAGCACACCACTTTCGAGAAATTTATTTCTAATGGATGATATGTGTAGGAAATAGTGTGTAGAGGTTTGTAGTGAACGAATTTTCGTTTGTAGTAACTTGTATATCCCACAAAACGTGTTCAAAATGAAAGGCGCGAGGCCCATACTGCTGTCCACGGCACCCACTGGCAAAACCCCACATTCAAGAAATTTATTTCTAATGGATGATATGTGTAGGAAATAGTGTGTAGACGTTTGTAGTGAACGAATTTTCGTTTGTAGTAACTTGTATATCCCACAAAACGTGTTCAAAATGGAAGGCGCGAGGCCCATACTGCTGTCCACGGCACCCACTGGCAGCACCCCACTTTCAAGAAATTTAATTCTCATGGATGATTTGTGTAGGAAATAGTGTGTAGAGGTTTGTAGTGAACGAATTTTCGTTTGTAGTAACTTGTATATCCCACAAAACGTGTTCAAAATGGAAGGCGCGAGGCCCATACTGCTGTGCACGGCACCCACTGGCAAAACCCCACATTCGAGAAATTTATTTCTAATGGATGATATGTGTAGGAAATAGTGTGTAGACGTTTGTAGTGAACGAATTTTCGTTTGTAGTAACTTGTATATCCCACAAAACGTGTTCAAAATGGAAGGCGCGAGGCCCATACTGCTGTCCACGGCACGCACTGGCAGCACCCCACTTTCAAGAAATTTAATTCTAAGGGATGATATGTGTAGGAAATAGTGTGTAGCGGTTTGTAGTGAACGAATTTTCGTTTGTAGTAACTTGTATATCCCACAAAACGTGTTCAAAATGGAAGGCGCGAGGCCCATACTGCTGTCCACGGCACCCACTGGCAGCACCCCACTTTCAAGAAATTTAATTCTCATGGATGATATGTGTAGGAAATAGTGTGTAGAGGTTTGTAGTGAACGAATTTTCGTTTGTAGTAACTTGTATATCCCACAAAACGTGTTCAAAATGGAAGGCGCGAGGCCCATACTGCTGTGCACGGCACCCACTGGCAAAACCCCACATTCAAGAAATTTATTTCTAATGGATGATATGTGTAGGAAATAGTGTGTAGACGTTTGTAGTGAACGAATTTTCGTTTGTAGTAACTTGTATATCCCACAAAACGTGTTCAAAATGGAAGGCGCGAGGCCCATACTGCTGTCCACGGCACCCACTGGCAGCACCCCACTTTCAAGAAATTTAATTCTCATGGATGATATGTGTAGGAAATAGTGTGTAGAGGTTTGTAGTGAACGAATTTTCGTTTGTAGTAACTTGTATATCCCACAAAACGTGTTCAAAATGGAAGGCGCGAGGCCCATACTGCTGTCCACGGCACCCACTGGCAGCACCCCACTTTCAAGAAATTTAATTCTCATGGATGATTTGTGTAGGAAATAGTGTGTAGAGGTTTGTAGTGAACGAATTTTCGTTTGTAGTAACTTGTATATCCCACAAAACGTGTTCAAAATGGAAGGCGCGAAGCCTATACTGCTGTGCACTGCACCCACAAGCAGCACACCACTTTCGAGAAATTTATTTCTAATGGATGATATGTGTAGGAAATAGTGTGTAGAGGTTTGTAGTGAACGAATTTTCGTTTGTAGTAACTTGTATATCCCACAAAACGTGTTCAAAATGAAAGGCGCGAGGCCCATACTGCTGTCCACGGCACCCACTGGCAAAACCCCACATTCAAGAAATTTATTTCTAATGGATGATATGTGTAGGAAATAGTGTGTAGACGTTTGTAGTGAACGAATTTTCGTTTGTAGTAACTTGTATATCCCACAAAACGTGTTCAAAATGGAAGGCGCGAGGCCCATACTGCTGTCCACGGCACCCACTGGCAGCACCCCACTTTCAAGAAATTTAATTCTCATGGATGATTTGTGTAGGAAATAGTGTGTAGAGGTTTGTAGTGAACGAATTTTCGTTTGTAGTAACTTGTATATCCCACAAAACGTGTTCAAAATGGAAGGCGCGAGGCCCATACTGCTGTGCACGGCACCCACTGGCAAAACCCCACATTCGAGAAATTTATTTCTAATGGATGATATGTGTAGGAAATAGTGTGTAGACGTTTGTAGTGAACGAATTTTCGTTTGTAGTAACTTGTATATCCCACAAAACGTGTTCAAAATGGAAGGCGCGAGGCCCATACTGCTGTCCACGGCACGCACTGGCAGCACCCCACTTTCAAGAAATTTAATTCTAAGGGATGATATGTGTAGGAAATAGTGTGTAGCGGTTTGTAGTGAACGAATTTTCGTTTGTAGTAACTTGTATATCCCACAAAACGTGTTCAAAATGGAAGGCGCGAGGCCCATACTGCTGTCCACGGCACCCACTGGCAGCACCCCACTTTCAAGAAATTTAATTCTCATGGATGATATGTGTAGGAAATAGTGTGTAGAGGTTTGTAGTGAACGAATTTTCGTTTGTAGTAACTTGTATATCCCACAAAACGTGTTCAAAATGGAAGGCGCGAGGCCCATACTGCTGTGCACGGCACCCACTGGCAAAACCCCACATTCAAGAAATTTATTTCTAATGGATGATATGTGTAGGAAATAGTGTGTAGACGTTTGTAGTGAACGAATTTTCGTTTGTAGTAACTTGTATATCCCACAAAACGTGTTCAAAATGGAAGGCGCGAGGCCCATACTGCTGTGCCTGCACCCACTGGCAGCACCCCACTTTCAAGAAATTTAATTCTAATGGATGATATGTGTAGGAAATAGTGTGTAGAGGTTTGTAGTGAACGAATTTTCGTTTGTAGTAACTTGTATATCCCACAAAACGTGTTCAAAATGGAAGGCGCGAGGCCCATACTGCTGTCCACGGCACCCACTGGCAGCACTCCACTTTCGAGAAATTTAATTCTAATGGATGATATGTGTAGTAAATAGTGTGTAGAGGTTTGTAGTGAACGAATTTTCGTTTGTAGTAACTTGTATAACCCACATTACACGAACTTCATGATCAGCGTGCTGCTGGGTACCTACACTTGCGGAAGATATTTTTTTTTCTTTTTTTTTTTTACTCGCTTGAATATTTACGTTTCGATTGTGTTTGATTGAATGTGTTTAATTTTGTTACATATAGTTTTACGAAATAATCTTACACTCAGAAATAGCCTGCTTCCCGTTTTGAAGAAATTAAGTGTAATGTTTGGGTTGTGTTGGTATCGTATGTAATTTTTGGAGTGAACGTATTTGTGTGTATAGGTCTTTTTGACTGTCCGGCTTTTATTCTTTTCTTCCTCGATAGAGAAGTCGCGCTGGACTCTTCTGCCAGTTATAGAGAGTGCATGCGAAAGCATGCAGTCTGTGTGGAGGATATAGGTAGACGTCTGGGCGGATGCGGATATCTGCGGATATCTACAGTATTTTTTACTGTTTCGTTTCAAATTGTGAGCATCGCAGATATTCTCGTGTTATCTGGGGATAAAGAGCGAGGTTCTGCCCAGTACGTCTGTCGAAATGTTAATGGATATTCTCGGAATCCATGCAGGGCTCAGGTAGAGCAGAAGTCTGTTGTCCTCATCTCCTGGCCACAGCCACAGACAAATATGTTACTCTGTGCCACAGCGGTAGTAGCTGTACCCGAGGGACCTGCGTCTTATCCGTTTCCGTGACCGTGTCTTACCTGGGGTCTGCCAAGTGCTTTCTGGTTGGCAAACCGGCCCACTGCCTACTATAGATGCCATGCCAAATTTTCCGTGCCTTCAGTTAGTGCTTTGTAGTGACCGAGTGACAACGTATATTGCAAGGAATACCGTGACAGTTCATTCTTAAAATTAACATATCAATGGATATTATATCGAGTAAAGTGAAAAGAGGTGATTCGGCATTACTCAAGTAAAACAAATTGAAATCGTGAAGTTGGAAAAAGAAATTGGATACTTATTTGATGGCATGGGAAAGATCAACGACAAAGTAGCTTGTTTTGCGTGTAAAAAAGTATATTCTTACACTGGGCACAATAGTAGAACTTCAAATTACGTGTAACATTCGTGTTAGACAGGACAAAGAAGCGTAATTAGTTATTAAAATCCCATGACAGATGCAAAAGTTCCTGAAGTTCCACCAAATATGAAGACAACCGCGACCGAAAAAGTTATGCATCTTGTCAACAAAGGCATTTTACCGTTCTAAGTTGCGTGTGGATCTGGGTTTCTCGTGAGGGGCAGTTTCCTATAGATGTGGTGGCATATTTGATGCACTATGTGTTTTATAGTCATTTAAATATGCCAATAACCGTCACGAAAGTGCAAGCAATATGTTGGCAAAGTTTCATCGCAACCGAATGAACTGTACAGCCGCGCATAAACATACAAACCTTAACGTTTCTGTGTTAGAGAAACGGTGACATAGGTAGTAAAGATTGACAATAGCATCTTATTGCAACTTTCATAATCAGATACGGTGTACGGTCAAAGAAACATATTTAGGAAGATACACAATGTTAGTTGTATAGGCTGGACGTAGTTGCAGCTGTTAGTCTCTTTTTGCTGACAGTTACCAGTTACAAGTAGATGGCAGTTTTAACACTTGAAATGACATGCTTTGCGTTGTGTCACATATCCTCTAGTGTGTTAATATGGGGAAAAACAAGTGTCCCTTTTGTAAAACTCCGAAAGAACCGTTTCTTTCTTTTTAAATGTAAACACAGTAAATATTCAAATGTTTGTAAATCTATCGGACTCAATTGCTTGGTTACTACTTATATTAAGGTAAACTAACCTAAGAACAGCACACACATCCATGCCCGAGGGAGGATTCGAACCTCCGGCGCGGAAGGCCTCGCAATCCGCAACGTGACCCTCCAGACCATTCGGCTACTCCCGCGCGGCAAACACAGTAAAATCTCCTCTATGCCGATCAGTCTTAACCACTGAAATTTATGAAAATGCCTGACGTAGTGCTCCGGCCACACGGGCTCCGAAGCGCTACTGTGTGTGTCCGGAGCGCCAATGCTTTCCTGTTTGGAATTCAAATGTTCAAATGTTTGCTAAGCGTATTGGACTTAACTGTGGGGTCATCAGTCCCTAAACTTACAAACTACTTATCAACTAACTGATACTAATGAGAGCAGAAGCATCCATGCCCAAGGGGGTATTCGAACCCCCGACGGGGAACGGCCTCGCACAGCGAGCGTAACCCCTCAATACGCTCGGCCGCTCCGCCGCGGCTCCTGTTTGTAATAGCCTGTTTTGGAGTAGGTATGGAACAGTTACCATGATTCGAGAAGTCAGAAATAGTTGTCACAGAAATGACACTCTAACAATAATTATATCATGGTTTTAAATACTGCCATCTGTTACTGTTACCCATTCAAAACTTTAATGTCTGCGGATGCGGATAAAGTGCCGCGGATGCGGATATGTGTCTTGCGGATGTGGTGCGGATAACACTTTTCTTATCCGCGCAGGCCTCTAGGTATAGGGTAGCTTGCCTCCTTCACTGGCTAGGGAATCTAGAAGTGGGCCGACACGTTCTTCGTATTAAAGATTTTGTTTATAATTAATTTTCTAAATAGATATAGATGTTTGATAGTGGTTTATATGGAAGTTTATAGTTCATGGAGAACGGGCTATAAATATTGGTAGCCACATAATCATTTTGAGTAGTTTGGAAATATTTAGTTAAAATCTTAACTATTGGAGTGAACATTCTACGATTCGGAATTTTGTTCATCTGTTGAATATCAGTATCTTGTGAACACACAGAATTGTTGATGAGAGTAATAGACTGTATTCTTTGTTCCTCCACGTTCAATTAATGTTTCTTAAATGACATCATGTTTCATCCTTAATGTATTTTCGTAAATTTAGTACTGGCCGATTCCAGCAATCGGACAATAATAAAACGTAATCTTGGTATTTTTTTATTCAGACCGTAAAAATTGAACACTTGCAGCTGTCTAATATTTTACGTGATTAAGCTGTCTTCTATTTTGCTGTTTATATAGGATTTTCACGGCTGCCCGTTGTCGGAGCTTAGTCCTCCCTCGAACATGCGTGTTTGTTGTTGTTCTTAGCATAAGTTACTTTAAGTCAGTATAATGGTTTTTAAGTGTAGGGACTGATGACAAACATAGTTAAACATTTGAATTTCACGGATGCCCATAACCAAATACTGTCGCTGCTAGGCTTTGGCGCGATGTAAAGCATTATTACAACGTCAGTAATAATCTGTTTTCGTACTATCGCTGTACATAAGACTGTAAAGTATCCCCAAACAAAATTTCCAGATTCTGATGGTATCTCGAAAAGGCGAAAAGCGTTTAAAAATAATTCTTTGCAACCAAGAGCCGGCCGCTGTGGCCGAGGGGACTGAGGCGCTCCAGTCACGGTCTGCACGGCCACTACGGTCGGGGGTTCGAATCCCCCCTCGGGCATGGATATTTGTGCCGTCCTTAGTATTAGTTAGTTCATAAGTAGTTTGTAAGCTTTACAAACATTTGAACATTTGAATTTTGCAACCAAGACTGTGTTTTATTAGAAATCTCTATATATAAAAGGAAGTGTCCCGATTGTCTGACTGACTGACTCATCATCGCCCAGCCCAAACCACTGAAGATAGAAACTTGAAATTTGTGGAGGGTGTTGAGCTTATTCTGTAGGCGTCATTTAAGAAGCGATTTTTTAATATTCCGTCCGTAAGGGGGTGAAATAGGGGATGAAAGGTTTTTGAAAATACATAACTATTTAGGCAATTTTGAAGATAGAACTACAAAATTTTGGATTTTAATTCAGGGTTCGAATTTAAAAGACACGTGTTTCGGCTTTTTTTTTGAAATTCGACAAATAAGGGGGTAAAGTAGGTGACGCAAAAAATTGATTTTCTGAAATATGTTGCTGTTAACTCAAATTTCAAGCTATCACTACGAAAGTTAGGATATGGACTCTTGATCAAGATTAAAAAGACACGAGTTTCGGTATTTTTGGAAATTCAAAAACTAAGGGGGTAAAAGAGGGGATCAAAAATTCTTTTCGAAAACGCTTTGTTGTCAAGACAATTTTGACGCTATAGCTGCAAAAACTGGTATTTGTATTGTTCGTTATGATTTAAAAAATACGTGTTTAGGTATTTATCAAAATTCAACCATCAAGGGGATTAAATTGGAGAGGGGGTGTTTTTCGAAAATCTGTTGCTATTTAGGCAATTTTGAAGTTAGAACTACAAATTTTCGGATTTGGATTCGGGGTTCAAATTTAAATGACACGTGTTACGGTATTGTTGAAAATTCGACCAATAAGGGGGTGAAATACGAGATGCAAAAATTGATTTTCAAAAATATGGTGCTGTTAACTCAAATTTCAAGCTATAACTACGAAACTTAAGATATGGATTCTTCATCAGGATTAAAAAGAAACAACTGGTGCAGACCAACCAGCCTACGCATGCGAAGCAGCGGGGGTTCCGCTAGTTAACATTTATTTTACTTCTTTACAGGGTGTTACTCTCAGAAAGACGTGTTACGCGACAATGTTAAATATTACAATATGTAGTGCGATACGGTATTTACAATACCATTGTGCTCTTTATTTATAACATTTTAAGATAGGGCACCTCAATATTAGCAATATTTTCGGAATAAGTGGCTAAGCGAAATGCAAATTAAAGACTCCAGCTCGAGGTTCTGGAGAAAACAATTTTAAATAAATACTTTTCTTGCCTTGGTATCTTCGTTCACCAGTAGTACACCCGGCGACTGGGAAGTATTTTCGCTATGGCAAGCTTTCGGAAATCTGTATCGCTATGCCAGGACTTTCAGGTCTCTGGACGTAACTTCGGTTAAACGGCACAGTAAGGTAAAACAGTATATATGTACCATTTTCCAAAGCTTTCACTATCAAAAATACTCATTTCTGTGCATTACTGTACGCGATAGCTTTGTTAGTGACGTCACTACTGAGGAACTCAGACGAGCAGCTGCACAGTCAGCGTTGTACCCGCATCAACTAGGAAATTACTCTTTTTCATATTACTATTATTACAAAAACTGAATTAAAAATTTAGAGCTTTTTATTGTAAAACCGCGGGATTTCGAAAGCCATCTGGCAGGATTATTTAAAGACCTGTTTGCAACAAAGAATTTCTGGATCCCATTTCTTATTCTATTTTTAAAGTGCCAGGAACATGTCTTTCCTTCTTCAAGAAGTTCAGAAGTCTACTTTTATGAATAATTTCAAAGTATTCAAAAAGGAAATATCTGAAACGTTAAGAAACATATGTAATGCGTGAATGCGTGCCAAGGGTGGGCTTTCTTTTATGTACCGGTAACAGGCGAAAATAATTTGGTGACGGAAACATTGTCATTTTCTACTCGGCTACGTGCATACGTCCAGGGTGACCAAAGTAGCAATTTTGTCGCTAAATTTCGAAGCGAAACAGCCACAGCTGCAACTATTGCAATGTCCCAAAGTGTAGTTTCCATGACCTGGACGCGATTTCAGACAAGACCCACTAAAAAAAGGCAAGGCCAAGGTCGTCCACGGGTAACATCAGCTAGAGAGGACTATTATCTCCAGTTAACAAACAGCCCGTCGAGACAGGAGGCTGAATGCAACTCAGTTGCAACGCACCCTCCAAAAACCACAGGACGCTCAATATCAACACACAGTACGGAAATCGCCTTCGAGAATGTGGCTTCTACACACAGAGGCCTATGGTGCGTGTCCCATTCAAACCAGGAACCCGGCAGAAACTGGGCGGAGGAACATCGGAATTGGAACCGTAAAAATGGAGCAGTGTTCATTTCACATATGAGTCAAGATGTTTTCCGCCGGACAATCGTCGTTCCCTCATCTGAAGAGAACGTGGAACTTGCAACAATCTTGCTTATGTATACGAAACATCACCATATTATGGTGGTGGACGAATGGTGTGGACAGGAGTCAGTATTGGCGGACATCGGACCTCTGTCATTCAGAATGGCGCTTTGACTGTTCAAACGCACAGAGGCAAGATCCATCGATCTATGTTCTGCCCTATACTGGTGCCATAGGATATGGGTTCCTTCTGGTGTGGTGGACGATAATGCTCATCTCCACAGAGTTGTACTGGTGGACAACATCTTTGAAGCTGAGGTAATTGAACGAATGGAGGGCCGGCTTTTCACCTGACTTGAACAGGAATAGACATGTCTGGGATCACTTGGCAGATGGGTTGCAGTAAGACCAGCACCTCCCACAACGGCTGCAGACCTAGTTATTGCGTTCCTGGAAGAATGACCAAATATACCTCAAGTTCTCATTGTTGTTGCTGCTGTGGTCTTCAGTTCACGGGCAGGCCGCGGTGGCCGAGAGGACTGAGGCGCTTCAGTCACAGTCTGCACGGCCACTACGGTCGGAGGTTCGAATCCCCCCTCGGGCATGGATATTTGTGCCGTCCTTAGTTGTAGGTAGTTCATAAGTAGTTTGTAAGTTTAGGGACTGATGACCCCGTAGTTAAGTCCCTTAAGCTTAACAAACATTCGAACATTCAGTTCATGGATTGGCTTCATGCAGCTCTCCGCGTTACACTGTCGAAAGCCCCTTCATCTGAGAATACGAACGGCAACCTACATCCTTTTCAGTCTGCTTACTGTATTCGTCCTTCGGTATCCCTCTATGATTTATACCCCATACGTCCTTCTAATGCTAATGTTTAAGATTTGTAGATGTCTCAGAATGTATCCCACCAACCGATCCCTTCTCTTAGGACATGCCAGAAACTTCTTTTCTTCCCAATGCTCTTATGCACCATATTAGTTACATGATGTACCCATCTAATTCTCATCATTCGTCTGTAGCACCACATTTCGAAAGGTTCTATCAACTTTTTGTCTGAGCTCCTTGTCCTCCAAGTATCACTCTCATACAATGCTATACTCCAGACAAATGCTTTTAGAAATTTAGTAACATTTATATTACTACTGGATGTCAAGAAACTCTTTTCTTCCCACAGCCATTTTGAATTTTATATTTCCCTTACTTTGGCCATCTGACATTATTTTGCTACCCAAATAAGAAAACTCATCTACTAATCTTATTGTCTCATTACCTAATCTAATTCTTTCAGCATCGTCTGTTTTTCTAACACTACAATTCCATTATCCGTGCTTTACTCTTCTTAATGTTCATCTTATACCCTCCTTTCAAAATAGTGTCCATTCCGTTCAACTGCTCTTTCACGTTCTTTCCTGTCTCTGACAGAATTAGTGTCATCGGCAAACGTAAAGTTTTTATGTCTTGTCCCTGAATTTCAATTTCTTCTCCAAATTTCACCTAGCATTCCTAAACATATCATCCATTAGAATTAAATTTCTTGAAAGTGGGGTGCTGCCAGTGGGTGCCGTGCCCAGCAGTATGGGCGTCGCGCCTTCCATTTTGAACACGTTTTGTGGGATATACAAGTTACTACAAACGAAAATTCGTTCACTACAAACCTCTACAAGCTATTTCCTACACATATCATCCATTAGAATTAAATTTCTTGAAAGTGGGGTGCTGCCAGTGGGTGCAGGCACAGCAGTATGGGCCTCGCGCCTTCCATTTTGAACACGTTTTGTGGGATATACAAGTTACTACAAACGAAAATTCGTTCACTACAAACGTCTACACACTATTTCCTACACATATCATCCATTAGAAATAAATTTCTTGAATGTGGGGTTTTGCCAGTGGGTGCCGTGCACAGCAGTATGGGCCTCGCGCCTTCCATTTTGAACACGTTTTGTGGGATATACAAGTTACTACAAACGAAAATTCGTTCACTACAAACCTCTACACACTATTTCCTACACATATCATCCATTAGAATTAAATTTCTTGAAAGTGGGGTGCTGCCAGTGGGTGCCGTGGACAGCAGTATGGGCCTCGCGCCTTCCATTTTGAACACGTTTTGTGAGATATACAAGTTACTACAAACGAAAATTCGTTCACTACAAACCTCTACACACTATTTCCTACACATATCATCCATTAGAAATAAATTTCTTGAAAGTGGGATGCTGCCAGTGGGTGCCGTGCACAGCAGTATGGGCCTCGCGCCTTCCAGTTTTAACACGTTTTGTGGGATATACAAGTTACTACAAACGAAAATTCGTTCACTACAAACCTCTACACACTATTTCCTACACATATCATCCATGAGAATTAAATTTCTTGAAAGTGGGGTGCTGCCAGTGGGTGCCGTGGACAGCAGTATGGGCCTCGCGCCTTCCATTTTGAACACGTTTTGTGGGATATACAAGTTACTACAAACGAAAATTCGTTCACTACAAACCTCTACACACTATTTCCTACACATATCATCCCTTAGAATTAAATTTCTTGAAAGTGGGGTGCTGCCAGTGGGTGCCGTGGACAGCAGCAGTATGGGCCTCGCGCCTTCCATTTTGAACACGTTTTGTGGGATATACAAGTTACTACAAACGAAAAATCGTTCACTACAAACGTCTACACACTATTTCCTACACATATCATCCATTAGAAATAAATTTCTCGAATGTGGGGTTTTGCCAGTGGGTGCCGTGCACAGCAGTATGGGCCTCGCGCCTTCCATTTTGAACACGTTTTGTGGGATATACAAGTTACTACAAACGAAAATTCGTTCACTACAAACCTCTACACACTATTTCCTACACATATCATCCATGAGAATTAAATTTCTTGAAAGTGGGGTGCTGCCAGTGGGTGCCGTGGACAGCAGTATGGGCCTCGCGCCTTCCATTTTGAACACGTTTTGTGGGATATACAAGTTACTACAAACGAAAATTCGTTCACTACAAACCGCTACACACTATTTCCTACACATATCATCCCTTAGAATTAAATTTCTTGAAAGTGGGGTGCTGCCAGTGCGTGCCGTGGACAGCAGTATGGGCCTCGCGCCTTCCATTTTGAACACGTTTTGTGGGATATACAAGTTACTACAAACGAAAATTCGTTCACTACAAACCTCTACACACTATTTCCTACACATATCATCCATTAGAAATAAATTTCTTGAAAGTGGGGTGCTGCCAGTGGGTGCCGTGGACAGCAGTATGGGCCTCGCGCCTTCCATTTTGAACACGTTTTGTGGGATATTCAAGTTACTACAAACGAAAATTCGTTCACTACATACCTCTACACACTATTTCCTACACATATCATCCCTTAGAATTAAATTTCTTGAAAGTGGGGTGCTGCCAGTGGGTGCCGTGGACAGCAGTATGGGCCTCGCGCCTTCCATTTTGAACACGTTTTGTGGGATATACAAGTTACTACAAACGAAAATTCGTTCACTACAAACCTCTACACACTATTTCCTACACATATCATCCATTAGAAATAAATTTCTTGAAAGTGGGGTGCTACCAGTGGGTGCCGTGGACAGCAGTATGGGCCTCGCTCTCCATTTTGAACACGTTTTGTGGGATATACAAGTTACTACAAACGAAAATTCGTTCACTACAAACCTCTACACACTATTTCCTACACATATCATCCATTAGAATTAAATTTCTTGAAAGTGGGGTGCTGCCAGTGGGTGCCGTGGACAGCAGTATGGGCCTCGCGCCTTCCATTTTGAACACGTTTTGTGGGATATACAAGTTACTACAAACGAAAATTCGTTCACTACAAACCTCTACACACTATTTCCTACACATATCATCCATTAGAAATAAATTTCTTGAAAGTGGGGTGCTGCCAGTGGGTGCCGTGGACAGCAGTATGGGCCTCGCGCCTTCCATTTTGAACACGTTTTGTGGGATATACAAGTTACTACAAACGAAAATTCGTTCACTACAAACCTCTACCCACTATTTCCTACACATATCATCCATGAGAATTAAATTTCTTGAAAGTGGGGTGCTGCCAGTGGGTGCCGTGCACAGCAGTATGGGCCTCGCTCTCCATTTTGAACACGTTTTGTGGGATATACAAGTTACTACAAACGAAAAATCGTTCACTACAAACCTCTACACACTATTTCCTACACATATCATCCATTAGAATTAAATTTCTCGAAAGTGGGGTGCTGCCAGTGGGTGCCGTGCACAGCAGTATGGGCCTCGCGCCTTCCATTTTGAACACGTTTTGTGGGATATACAAGTTACTACAAACGAAAATTCGTTCACTACAAACCTCTACACACTATTTCCTACACATATCATCCATTAGAAATAAATTTCTTGAAAGTGGGGTGCTGCCAGTGGGTGCCGTGGACAGCAGTATGGGCCTCGCGCCTTCCATTTTGAACACGTTTTGTGGGATATTCAAGTTACTACAAACGAAAATTCGTTCACTACAAACCACTACAAACGATTCCCTACCCATATCATCCATTAGAATTTAATTTCTTAAAAGTGGGGTGCTGGCTATTTTTTGATTAACCCATAACTTTTTTTCCGAAAAACTACAAACGAAAAATGTTGCACTACAATCCACTACAAACGAAGCTCTTTAAGATAGTATGAAGTAAAAAACAATTTCTTTAAGTCGGGTGCCAGGTTCACGGAGGTCTGCTTCTGCAGTTGGTTCGGGCACGTTACTTGATAAAACCCCACTTGCGGACTCGCTTTCTAACATAGTTTTCGAGACTTGAGTGTCGATTTCCATCGACACTACCTCTTTCTGAACCTCTTGCTGAATCTCTTGCTGTATCACCTCATCGCACTGTTTTTGCTTACGTACTGAATGAGGTGTGTCGGATAATTCCGCGTCTGAACAGCTGCCAGTATTTGCATGCGGTCTTTTTTTCGACTGAACATCACTACCATGACCAGAGTCAATAATAGGCTTCTTAACTAATGGTGGAAACTGAGACTTATCTTCGAGAGGGACATCAGAACAGCTTGCTATATTTGCTACGTTTTCAGTCTCATCCGATTGCGCCAGAACAGAAGGCTGTAATACATCACTAACAGTAAGCCTCTGGCGTTGTTTTAAATTACTTTTTAACACAAAAACTCGCCGAGGACAGTCCTGTCTGAAATGTCCAGACTCATTACATATGTGACACGTAGGTTCCTGTCCTGAGTACACTACTTGTGCTCTATAACCACCTACAACGATGTGAGACGGAATATTTGCTTTAACTTCCATCTCCACCGAACGAATGCCATTGAAACACTGTAATTTATAATGCCTCGACCAACGTTCATTTGTAATAGACTTGATGGTGCCATATTGACTAAGTACATCCTTGATTACTTCATTATCAAGTTCAATTGGGAGGTTCAACACTCTAACGGTTGTATAAACTATATCGGCTCTCCAAATAGATACTTTGCTTTTCCTGTTATCTCTATGAGTAAACTCGACTTCATTACCCCACTTCAGTAACAGTTTTTCAATATAAACAGGGCTCAAAAACTTGACAAATATACAGTATTTATCGTTGTCTAATTGAAAAGTATGGACAGATTCATCAGTAACACCGATTACCTCAGTTATCCAATCGTGAATTTCCAGCGACGTCGGCTGCACATTGCGGGTTTCCTTGTCAAATGAAAAAACCAGTGTATTCTTCCGTAGATTAGTAGACATGATGCCAGTAACAGGAGAACTTCGGTTAAAAATAAACCGAAATCCTGTTAATCACCAGCAGAATGGAAAACACCACACGTAAACACGAAGCAAAACACGTGTTCTAGCAGAACTAAACACTGTTTAAATACTAATTATTCCTATACTTTTAACTATTTTTAAAGCTATCCGAAATCCGTGTTATTTATTTTGCTCACCAAAGATACTATGTCTCGTTTCCAGTCTGTTGGCAGTTTCTCCTCTTTCCATATCTTCCCTAAGAGGATGTACAAAATGACTCATCAGTGGTGTCCACGTCTGTTTTCAACATCTCAGATGTTTTATTATCTGGTCCAGGTGCCTTCCTATTTGTGATCTGCTTCAGTGCTATTCGAATTTCTGCTTTCGTGGGTGCATTTACACCGATGCTGGGACTAGCATCACGGTATTAAGTTCTTTCTTGTTCTTCTGCCTCACCACCACGTCTTAGACAGTCTCAGTTAATTTTCAGAGCTTAAACCGCTTAATCCCGCACATGTCGCATTAGAATCTTCACAGTTCGACTACACTATTTACAAATATTCCAAGTATTCTATTACATTCCGCGGCGGATTCATGAAAACTACGCAGTAGAAAAGACACGTGGCCTTCCTACTAAATGTTAAAAATATTCGACCGTGACAGGACTCGAACCTGCAATCTTCGGATCCGAAGTCCGACGCCTTATCCATTAGGCCACACGGTCGTTGCAGTTCCAGAGCAATGTAGCGTGTTTTCTCCCGAGCGTAGTTCCCTCTCCTGCCGCCAGATGGTGTCACGTTGGGAGTTTCACAAGCCGTCTACAGATGGCAGCACGTTCTAAGTGCAGATCTTCTTGCCGGCTTCGTACAACACGAACTGCACAAACACAAAGATTTGTCTGTATTTTCTCAAAATAACATTTAATATTAAAAGATAATTATATTCGATATTAAATGTAGTATGTTACAGGTATTTCCGTCACAGTTCCGTAACAGCAAACGATTTCCGTTAAAAAATTATAAATTTAAAATAATTCTAGGCCTACGTTTGCCAAAAGAAAATTCAGTTACATTGCAATATCTAGTTCGTTGCTTATGTGGAAGGTGTTCTGACACATTAAGGCTTAAGCCAATTTTGCGATCCGAAAATAGGAGCTTGGGACTCACGCACACCTCGAGAATATCTAAGTATCTGAGCAGTGGTTTCCAATCTTATCCATAATGAAACACACAATCTTCCTGTAAAAAATTTCGTGACCCTGAATAATCAGTAGGGCCTACAACTACTATGTAGTAATTAATAGTAATATAAAAATTACATTTAATAGGAAATGAAAGGAGATTGCTTTGCTAAGATTTCTAAAATGTTGAAGAGAACTTTAAGAAAGAACTTTTTTGTCCAATAAATTCATTTAAACCAAGTTAAACGGTAAACTCAATTAGATCTGCGGTATTTAGTACTGATGTTGATTATAATTTCCGATCTAGATAGGAGCATATTTGTCACTTCGATTAATTCCTTAACTCCATACTTACACGTACTAGATACTATCCCTTATTGTGACCCAAAATGGGGTATAAATTTTCTCCTTTAAAGAAAATTTACAAAAATGAATCACATGGTATTTTCATCAGGAAGTCTTTCACAGATGCTGCAAGTTATATGTATTTAGGATAGTCCAATATAAACTATTTTTTTATCCATAGCAAACAGAAATTCTTGGAAAGTAACACCTAAAATAAGGATCAATTCTTAGTCTTGCGTACACAATGTTCAGTTGGTGTAATGTAAAAATATAATTTCGAAAATATCTTACTCATATTTTAAATATAGAAGTAATGGAACTGAATTGTTACTTCATTGAGTGAAAATAATAGAATGAAAGTAATAAGACTGACGAAGTACTTAAGAAATTATAAGTCATCTCGTGACCGCCTAAAGAGAACCCACATTTTGGGAAGCACCTGGCTTATCTTAAGAAAATACCGACTGAAAAAATAATTCGTCGACACTTTCTCAAGGATTAAAAAGAAAAATTCTACGACATTCTGGATTCGAAAGCACTTCTTTCTTTAAACAGTACTATGGGTGTAATTAATTTTAAGCAATGTAAAGGAATTTCATACCGAATACTTCAGCGAGTTCAAGAGAAAAGTTTTCATTCACGCTTAGTTAAGATTCATAATTTCCCACTACAATTGTCTTTGGCAACAATCGATACAGAAAGCTTCGAACTCTGCAACCTGCGGAGAAGACGAATTTAGTGGGGAATCGATTCAACAAATGCCATCCACGATATAACTATAGAAGACACCAGGTGAGCTGAAACATCTTTTGACATACCAGTACAGCAAAAGTACAAAAGTACACTGCCCCACGGCAAGGCAATATTAGGAACTTTGTTTTATTGCGACCATGTTATTACAATGTGAGCAATACACTGTAACTCATTGTTGGATTAGTACTCTGCGATCTGCATAAGCTCTGAGCTGTGTTCCTTGAGGACCACAGTACAGGTGATAAAGTTTTCCGAAATTCAAATTGTTCAGCCAATTTAATTTCATTCACTTTGGTTCATTAATTTCACTGTGGTTATGTTGCGTCTTTTAAAATTTCTGATAATACTTAAGGACCGACCCGATACCACGCGTCTGCTTTGATCCATGACGTCATGGACGGGGACATACCTAAACAAAACAAAAATCGTCGAAAACAACATTCCAAAAGGCAAAGTTCATTAAATAAAACGAACAAAGAAACTTTCTTTCATCACAGTGTTATGACAAGCAATTGCCATTACGAAAGATCAAAATTTCACGAAGGGCCATCGTTGCTTGTTCGCTCGCAATAATTTAAGTTGTAGGTAATTTTGAAGATGTGATACATAGGACGGCGGAGGCGTCCGAACGATATATATCGAAGCGATAGTATCAAACAAGCGAATGTTGAGACGGGAAGCAGCGGTTGATTCGAATAGTGTTTACTGTGTGAAGTGTAGTGCCGTGTAATGTCTAGTGCAAGCAGTGGCGAAGAGAGCAATAGGATTGGAGGAGAATGACAAGGACGAAGAACAAGATACGCATTAAGAAAAGTACGTAAACTTCACACGTGAACAAGCTAATGATTATAGATTAAGATTTTGTGTTTAGAAAGTGATCTGTAGCTTGTGTCATGGTAAGGTATAGGTTAACACAGGGTATTTTTTTCCGCAAGTGAGACCTGATCGATGGTACATTCTGTTGTTGTAATCTGTAATTTACTTGGGGCTAAATTTTACTTACCGTCTCAGTAAAGTGCTAATGCTGGCAATAAAATGTTCGCTTTACGAGGATAATTAATTTACTAACCGGACAAGGGTACATATAAGAACCTGTCAACCACAGAGCAGGAACAGGGTTAATTATTTATTTCACGGTCAGTAGGAAGAATTATTCCTTGTCATTCTATGTTATCGAGTTTTCAGAAAGCATTCAAAGGCCGTCGCCAACATCAGCACACTACATCTCCGGGGCGGTAGGTAAACTTTTATCTTACGAGGATAACTACAGATTATTTATTATCTAAAATACGCAAGTGATAATTATGTTTACTCGAAATAATTTAAACTGTTCTGTTAGGTTCCTGCATAACCACGTCCTTTAAAATCGTGACATATTCGTAAAAAGTGTAGAGGTCAATGTAAAATCTTAACATTCGCTTGTTCGCTACAAATCGTTTCGATATGAGCGGATTCGAAATATCGAAGCGATATATATCGTTTGGACGCCGCCGTTGGTTTTTTTTTTTTTTTTTTTTATATGCTAAATAGTATTTCTGTTTCTACTTACAATTATTGTCTGCTCCATTACAGTGGGTTCACGACATAAAAATCTTCACACTGGTTGCTTTTGTGTAAAGGTAGGCATAGGTCACGATTATTGTGTGTGTGTGATTCTGTGTAATAGAAGCACAGTAAGCATACAGAAGAATATTTCCAACTTTAGGATAAAATACACGCCGATATTTATTCTGTCCGACTTTTCGAACTGCAGTTACCTATAAAAGACAACTGCAGTGCAAGAATGGCAGAAAATCACATATTGACACGTAAAAAACTACCGTACTTTTGTAAACAAATGCGCTAGAAAATGCGAATAAATTATCGAAATGTTGTTTCAAGCAATAAACTGAGACCTAACTGCTGCAGTTTTTCATTGTTTAAATAGTAAAGGTTAGCTCATGTATGTCTGCACAACTTGAAACAAAATCAGCAAAATTATGTAATGTTGCTTTTAAACGTCACCCGGAAATAGCACGAGTATGTAACAAATTTCTCCCTTTACCGCTACCTCATATTCGTGAAGTTTGCCTGGTAGTAGCAATAACTCAGGACAGTGAACACTATTCTCGCCACATTTTCTCGTCACAGCTGTAGCTCATTCACATGCATTCGGTGTCTACTTCACATACAGAATAGATTGTAACCCAACCTAACCTCCTCAAATGTTCAAATGTTTGTAGAACTTATGGGACTTGACTACTAACGTCCTCCTTGCCCCAGCAAGTAACTACTCATACATCAGACGATGGTTTCAGTGAACGTCTGGAGACGACGTCAGATGACCGTTAGACGGTACCACTGTAAATGCAGCCTAAAAGGAACCGAATATATGAAAGACTACGGCAAAATATATATTATATGCGGTGATAAGTTACACTAATTAAGCTCGAAAAGGGCGCTGAATAGAACTTAAAAATAAACTCCGATAAAAGCGTTTTTACCTTGCCTGTAGCCACGGCTACATTTGCACAGCTGACTCCCTGGAACCGTGCACAACACGAGCAAGCGGCCTTGCTGACAACAGACTGCGAGAAGTGTGGTGAATGGGCCGTAGTGAAGCAGTGCAGTGCAGTGAGACAGATGGCGTTGGCTTCACTGTGCGTTAGCAAATGCGAAGGGCCGTACTGTACACAGAAATCAAAAGGTGCATAATTTTTAAAAATAACAGCCAAGAAAATTCGTAAAATTTTACATACCGTCTCGTAGTAATGGGAACGTATTGTTATTGGTTTCTGTTGTCGTGAGTGACGTCATATCTCCTGAGCTATGTGACGTAGGTAGGTTTTAAACCGCCAGCGATTGTTTTCCGATAGTAATTAACAGGTGTACCAAGTTTATTTCAAATCGGTCCATTGTTTTAGGAGGAGATGTGGAAAAGCAGCGCATTATTTCTAATGATTTAAAAGACTTTGCTGTCAAACCTATGTAAAGAAATGAAGGGAAAGAAACCTCTCACAACCATACAACGACTGGTTCTCGATGTACATTTCTGAAGATATTCTGCAGCGATTTATTATACGATGTAAGTCGTATCTATAATTTTTATGTCTTGATATAGATTAAGCTGTTGGTGTTTTGTCCTCGTTCTTCTTAGATATTATATACTGCGTGCATACCTAACTCTTATGCCAAATTACATTAAAATGTATATCATCAGAAATTTTCAACTATTTCCTCGAAAATGACATGATTTCCGAATATGTAGTTACGCAGATACGTAGGGTTCAGTTTACATCATTGATATTTGGAGAAATTATTAGTGTTTTCGTACAGACCGTGAAGTAAATAAATAATGCTGTTCCTGCTCTATGGTTGACAGGTTCTTGTATGCACATACCTTGTCTACCCAGTAAAAGTATTATTGTCCTCGTAAAACGAAGATTTCATGACAAAACATTTGTGTTGTCACCCCGTTGGCTAATGCCAACGTCACATCATTGCCAACATTATCACGCGAGGTCGCTGGAAAGACAAGTAAAATTTAACCAGTTATTTTAAAATGACCTGTAGCTCGGCGTATGCTGGTGTCGCTTTCGGTTTCGATTGTCTTCATTATTTTTAAGGCAGGGGTGGCCAACTTGATTGTACCTAAAAGCGATCACACAAGTAACTGCATGTTTGACACCTATGCTTGCACGAGTCTGCTAATCGAGCATGCACAAATTTTTCGCAGCTCCACACGGCCATGCATGCTTGTACAAGCATTAGTTTGTTTATAGCAAATTAGCTCAGACGACGATGTTTTGAGTTTGGGAGCCTTTCGTTTGCGTTACAGAAAAATTGAAATAAAAAATATATTGAAAGAGAAAATCTTATCGGGGTGCACTGAGTTTTTAAAGAACCAGAGATATTTCTACACATTGCTGTCTTTCATGATTTAAATTGTGAAATACTCCATATTTCTCCTTGCTTAATACATCAATTGGAAGTATTTACTTCACTATTTTTGCATGATGTTTGCAAGTGTGCATTGCTCTGCCTCTCGTGTGCTGTAGCTTTTAGGTTAAACATTTACTGGAAAAATCGCACACAATAAATCTATCTGTTTCCAACATAAGGAAGACGGTACAATACCGGTACTAGCCAGATAAAATTCCTTTTTCTGTTTTTCTGAGTTTCTAATTGCTATATATATAAGAGAGGCGTAGCCCTTAAACAGAATATAGCAACGCTCGTGCTAAAAGTGGAAAAGTATGTTCTGAGGCAGTGTTTCATTATTTTAATTATGAATATGGACAGGAAAAATTCGTTTTAACGATAACGCGACGAATAACGCGAATTCGGCGGTTTTTAAGGAAACAACGCGAATTTGGCGGTTTTTAGGAAAATAACACGAATTCGTCGATTTATTATTATTATTAACGCGAAATTGGCGATTTTCAACGAAATTACGTTGTTCTGGGTAAGAAATGTCGTAAATTTAATTATGCCAGATATATGTTTGATGTAGAAATGTTCCATATCCAAATGTAGTGGCTATGTTTAATTTTGTAATGCATACTGTAATACGACAGCGCCACACATATTGTTAGATGCGCATATTCACAATAGTCCGATTTACGATCGATAATTGTCAGCTAGCTTATTTCTCTCCCTGTGTTAATTTATGAAGATATTACGGTAATTAATATTGAGATGATTGTTTTCACATTTCGATGGATTTCTTCGCTGAAATGTTTCTAGCATTTTGAAACTGTTTGAGATTATTTTTCGTGATCGAACGCTGATATAGCAGTTTGTAAATTCGGCGTATTGCGCATGCGCAGCTGCGACTTAACAAGGTCTTTGAACAGCGTCAAAATTAAGCAGTTTTGTCTTTATATTCTTTGACTGAGCTGTTATTGTTAGCCTTGATTGTTATCGTTACTGTTTCACGGCGAAGTGGATTACTGTTTTCGGACTTGACGTTGGCTTTCTCTCGGGCTTATAATCACTGCAACTGGATTTAAACAAACGCTTTCTTTTGTGGCTGCTCATTTTATCATCTTCTGGCCTAGTCGGTAAACTTTTATTTACGAAAGCGCCGGTGTAATGTGCTGATGTTTGCAACGATCTTTGGATGCTCTTCGAAAAGTCAATCACATAGAATGAGGAGAATAATATTTAGTGTGTTGACCCGAAATAAATAATCCTGTTCGTACTGTATTCTCGACAGGATTTTTTTTTTTTCGATCAGTTAATTATCCTCGAAAAGGAAGATTTCGTTGGCAACATTACGGCATCGCCACCGTTGCCGAACGTAAAATTTCTTTTGTTTGTAGATGGATTTGTTTTTTGTTTATACGCCACTTGTCTAGATATTTGTAAAAATGGCATTTCTTGAGGGAGGTGAACGCAACAAAAGAACGCCGAGCAGGAAGGGGGGAGGGGAGGAGAAAGAGTTTGTGTCCCGGAGTCAAAGATCCGGCACTGAAAAACTACTGAAAGTGCACAGCATAAATGAGCCTTTCTACTTATGAAAAATAAGAGAACTTTAAAAGAAATTTTTTATATTAAAAGACTGTCTTACTGATGGGAAACAAAATTTCAAACTCACACTTATACCAAAACGTATATTATAATCTTAGTTTCAAAGCCAGATGTGACTAAACATTAAAAAATATTACGAAAATTCATTTTTGTCACATTTTAACCTCGAGTTAAATACCTTTTATACACATTTAAAAATATTTTGTACCTAAGAAATACTTTAAAAATATGTGACCCTTCAAGTTTTTTTCATATAAAAATTTCTCTTGTGGCAAAGACTTTTTATTTATTTACAATACTGCTGCAAAGGCAAAGACTTTTCTTTAGCCTACATTTTAATATAGTCTTCTATTTTTCAATATTGGTATTCTCTAAAAAATTGTGACAATATAACACAAATATTTAAAATTCAAAATTTTAAACATGGCTGCAGTTCAGCAATGGTGGAACCATCCAAAAGTCAACTCAATTTCTGCCAACCAGTTGCATAAAAATGGTTTACATGCATATTTAAGTCGGCAAAAAAAGTCCTTGCGTCAAAAACAGTTTGTTTACCTGAAGAAATGGATAACCTGCTGCATACAATCGTTGGCAATTTTTTTCACAGTATTTGAAATACTTCGTGTATAAAAAAAAAAAAAAAAAAAAAAAAAAAAAAAAAAAAAAAAAAAAAAAAAAAAAAAAAGATTTTTAGGCGCATATCTGCATCGATTATTTTTGTTAAAATTATTTTTTCAACATCTATATCATATTTGACCCACCATATCTTATGAATAGGGTAATTTTCAACATATCATGGAAAAATTTAGCACTGAAAATGGAAAAAGATTACCAGAAAATAACACCGACAATGGCAAAAAATAACACCGATTTTAGCTATAAAATAAAACCGATTTTTTTTCCTGTCCCCATTTACTGACTTTTCAAAAGTTTCGATATCGATGGATGAAATAGTTGTTTTACTTATTTTTCACTTTTAATATTATATCTTTTGACTTGTCCTATATGCGTGCTCATGAGAGAAGTCGTCGATGCAAAGATTTAATCACTATATTCAGCGTATGTCTCATATAAAGCAGTACAGACAAGTAGCCACTAGTCGCAGCTAGGAGATGGAGTCCGTAGACAACTACTACATTTCGAACTGACCATCCTCCAGGGAAGATGGTAAACCGCTGTCTACAGTCTGCACAACGCTGAATATGGTTGCTGCCTGAGGCCAGCTCAGTCTTCATTGTTTGATTTTCTAAAGGCCAATTGACTCTAAATAATGAGAAGTGTGAAGTCGTCCACATGAGTACGAAAAGAAATCCGTTAAACTTTGTTTACAAGATTAATCAATCAAATGTGAAGGCCGTAAACTCCACAAAATACCTAGGAATTACTGTTACTTCAGACTTAAATTGGAAAGAACACGTAGATAATGTCGTGAGAAAGGCTGCGTTTTATTGGCAGAACCCTTAAAACATGCAACATAACTACAAAGGAAACTGCATATACTACGCTTGTCCGTTTATTTTTGGAGTATTGCTGCCCAGTGTGGGATCTTTATCAGGTGGGTTTGACGGAGGACATCGAAAGATTCCAAAGAAGGGCAGCTCGTTTCGTATTGTCACGATACAGGGGAGACAGCGTTACGGAAATGATACAGGATCTGGGATGGGAATCATTACAACAACGGCGCTTATCGCTGCGGCGTAGGCTACTTACCAAACTCCAATCGCCAACATTCTCCTCCGAACGCGAATATATATATTTTTTACATAGATAGAAATGATCATCAGAATGAAATACGAGAAATCAGACCTCGAACGGAGAGATTCAGGTGTTCTTTCTTCCCGCGCGCTATTCAAGAGTGGAATGGGAGATGAATAGTATAATGGTGGTTGGATCAACCCTCTGCCAGGCAATTAAATGTGATTTGCAGAGTATCCAATATAGATGTAGATCCTGCCGACGCGCTAGCACTTTGGAGCTAACCCTGGCAGTGCTAATCTAGAGGTCATCTGTCCCCACGGCATTCGACTTCAGTGGTTCCAAACATGGATCCACACGCAGGGGCATAGATCGGAGGATAGACCGAGGACTCCACTTGGCTGTCTCTCCTTCGACCCCCAGACGCCGCAGCGCGGGCACCTCCATCCGAACAGTACCACACCTGGCCCATAGAAGACGCGGCGAGACGGCGAGCTAACGTGGCTGAAGGAGACGTCACCTGCTGATCTAGCTCCTGCCGAACTACCGCATACACCACGGAATCTTGTATTCAGTTGAATAAACTTGTAAACTCTAAGACCGTATTACCAGCGTCCTCTGGCGCTCCACCAGGTATCACACCTCATCCTAACATAAAGCTGGGAACCTACCGCTCGACCCCACCAGTATCTTTTATGAAGGTTTGAAAATTAGCAATTTATGCTTGTCTCGGTTGCCACAGTCCAGTAGCTGTACATTCAATACCGCTGCCTACGGATTATGCTAGCAACAAAATCGCAGGGTGGAGACTAGTGAGATGCTTTGCACACTCCTTAAATTTGGAAGTAAAAGTGGTCAGCAACGGAAAGAAATTAAACGAGTTATAGCAAACTACAAAAGTACCATCAAGTTCATCTGCGTTATCAAAATCAACTCGCGGGCGCGGACGTAATAGGGAACACCAGGACGCCACGACTGCCGTTGGGGGCGGCCAGAGCAGGTACGGACGGAAGATAGAACTCCAAGAGCGCCAGGGGTGCGCAACTAGCGGGCGCGGACCTAGTAGGGAACACCAGGATGCGACAACCGCCGCTGGGAGCGACCAGAACGGAAGCGCGAATTGTGGGCGCAAACTGAAGAGGAAACACCAGGATGCGACGACTGCCACTGGGTGCGGCCAGAGTGTGCCCAGATGGAATACTGAACACCTAGAGACCCAGGGGTGCGCCACTCGCGGGTGCGGACCAAGTAGGAAACATCAGGACGCAACGACCGCCACTGTGGGCGGCCAGGGCGGGCGCGGACGGCAGATGAAACACCAAAAGCGCCAGGGATGCGCGACTCGCGGGTGCGGACCTAGTAGGGGACACCCGATTGGGAACGGACCGAGAAGGGAACACCAGGAGGCCACGATTTCCGCTGATAGCGGCCAAAACGGGCGCGTACGGAATAGGGAACCCGTATTTTTCTTTTTTTATATATCAGTGGTATGTAGTGTGTGTTGCTCAAGACTTATCCTCTTTGAGGGTCTTTTATTGCTGTGTGTATGTTTAAGGATATGGTTTTGTTTTATTTATTCTCTTTATTTACACTTTATGAGGTTACTTGGGCTCTCTTTGGGTCCTTAGTTCCTCAGCTTTGGTTTCATATTGGATATAGGGTGTGCTGCGTCGTCCACGGTGTGTCCTGTGCGAGGTCGTTGATATTCGGTGAGTCGTGGCGTAATCCATCTATTTATGGGGGGCGCCAACGGTGTAACGCCCGCGGCACTTTGTACTTGTGCCATCGTTGAAATTGTATAGTTCCGACGAATTGTAGTTGCCGTACATCGTCGCGGTAGCGGTCGATTTTGTCGAAGAGTTTTGTGGCGTACTTTTCTGTTTATCTTTGAAACACTGCCCCTGAAGGGCGGCGTATAATTCTCTCGTTCGCGTGTGCCGTGGCGCTCCAAGTGTCCATCGTAGGCAGCGGTTCTGTACCGCGTCCAGCGATTTGATGTTGGAGTCGCACGTGACGCCCCAGGCTGCACAGTCGTACATTAGTTTCGGCTGCACCGTTGACTTGTACAGCCTATACTTCGTTTTGGTGTTATGTCTGCGGCTGTTGAAGAAGGGAGCTAGAAGAACGGCAGGCAGACGCCACCAATGGGCGCGGACCGAATACGGAACACCAGGCACTGGCCAGGCATAACTATCTCATCGGGTCAAACAGGCAACCACTCTCAGGTAACACCTGAAGAAGACACCGAGTAACGGCCGTCGAAATATCGTGTTTGGAAGTCGCTGGTATCCAGCAGAAGACCCGACTTCAACGAGATGTCAAAATCAAAACATCCGATATTGAAACTGAAACAGGACTGTGAACATCGTTGGGACTCTACATATGATATGGTTAGTAGAGTTCATACAATTAAATGCTTTCGGAACTTTGACAGAAATCCTTACCGCGACACAGAACTCCCCTCTTGTAGCGCCTGCCATTGGAGTTTCTTAATCATCGCAGTGACGCTGTTGCGCTTTCTAATTGAGACTGTAAGGAAGCGTGCTGTTTTCCGTTGGATCTCCTCTATGTCTCCTATCAACCTCATCTAGCACGGGTCCCATACTGATGAGCAATAGTCAAGCGCTGGCAGAAAGAGTGTTTTGTAACCTACTTCCTTTGTTGACGGACCACACTCCTTGAGGATGCACCCAGTGAATCTCAGTCTGGCATCTGACTGATCCGCGATGGATTTTGTATGGTCGTTCCTTATCAACCGCTGCTTATGTCTGCTTACAATAACCAAATGTTTGTTAAGCTTAAGGGACTTAACTACGGGTCATCAGTCCCTAAACTTACAAACTGCTTATGAACTACCTTATACTAAAGACGCCACAAACACACATGCCGAGGGGGGATTCGAACCCCTGACCGTAGAGGCCGTGCAGATTGTGACTGGAGCGCCGCAGTCCCCTCGGCCACCGCGGTCAGCTTCCTGAAACCGTTTACAGTTTTTCTTCTGGTACTGAGTACATAAATAGTAAATTATCTTCTATGTAAATGCAGCACTTTACATTTGTTTACGTTGAAGGTAAATTGTCATTCCCTGCAACATTCGTCAATACGCTGCAGATCATCCTGCATTTTGGTACCCTTGTCCAGTGCTGCGACCTCTCGATAAACTACAGCATCATCCGCGAAAAGCCTCACTGAACTTCCCATGTTATCTGCGAAGTCATTTATATGTATTGTGAAAAGCAACGGTCCTACAACACGCCCCTGTGGCACGCCTGAGATGACTTTAACATCTGAAGATAACTCTCCATCGAGAAAGACACGCTGCGTTCTGTTAACTAGAATCGCGTCTCTCCAGTCACACGATTGGTCTGATGTTCCATATGCTCGCATTTTGTTCACAGGCAACAGTGCGGAACAGTGCTGAACGCCTTGCGGAAGTAAGAAACGCGGAATATACCTGGGACCCTAGATCTAGTGCCGTCTAGGACTCGTGGATGACTATATTTGATTAGATTAGATTAATACTTGTTCCGTAGGTCACGAATACGAGATTCTTTTTTTATTTTTTTATTTATTTAAAAAAAAATGTTCAAATGTTTGTAAATCTATCGGACCAAACTGCGTGGTCATCAGTCCGTAGCTTACAAACTGCTGAAACCTAGGTACACTAACCTAAGGACAATACAAACACCCATGTCCCAGGCAGGACTCGATCCTCCACGGCGAGCAACCGCGCGCTCCGCAGCGAGACGTTTTAGACCGGTCGGCTACTCCACCGCGGCTACGAGATTTCGTAATGATGTGCAACGTGTCTGTTTAGTAAAAGATAACATTACACGACATGCATTTTCTACTTTCATTTTTTACTATTTTTTTATTATTTTTTAGTAAAAGTAATGATTTTTTTTTGTAAAATTCATCTACTGAGTAGAAGAATTGGCATCCAGAAACTATTTCAGTTTGTCCCTCGGAGGAAGCTGTTGTCAGTTCTATAAGATAATAGAATAGGAGGCCAACTTTTGCAAGCAGTTGAATTTCTTTACGTAGACAGTCCGGCATCAGTTAGAATAGACGGCAGATTAAGTTCATGGTAGAGGGTAGTTTCAGGGATAAGACAAGGCTGTAACTTGTGACTACTGTTGTTCATACTATTCATGGGTCATATATTGAAAATGGTAGATTGTCAAGGTGGAATTAAAATAAGAGAAAACAAAATAAGCAGCCTCGCCTATGCAAATGACTTAGTTGTGATGGCAGATTTGATTGAAAGGTTGCAATGTAATATTTCAGAGATCCATCAGAGATGTGAGGGTTATGATATGAAGATCAACTTCTTCAAAACAAAAGTAATGTCTGTGGGAAAGAGATGTAAACAGACTGAATGCCAAATAGGAGGAAAAAAGTTAGAACAGGTTAGGCAGTTTCAAGTACCTATGATGTATTTTCTCACAGGATGGCAACATAGTGAAATAACTTGAATCAATTGGGCTCGGCAGCAGAGGATAAGATGAGTCGAGGTAGACCAAGGAGAAAGTACTTAGATTCGGTGAAGAATGACTTTGAAGTAAAAGGTTTAACATTAGACAAGGCATCAATGTTAGCACTGAATAGGGGATCATGGTGGAATTTTATTAGGGGGACTATGCTCCAGACTGAACGCTGAAAGACGTAATGAATCTCTAATTATGATGATGGTGATTGTGATGTTTTTAAATGCCGGTTGGCTATCTGTCAGACATTTGATGTTATGTGATAAGTGAATCGTGTGAGTCGTGTTTCAGTCTGTCGTTGCTTTCGTGATCCAAGTTTAATTGACACAGAGATTTTCGGTCACTAGAAATGACATAATACTCGAATATAGGACGTGTTCCAATATTCTTCAACTGACCGACGTCAGAGATGTAGGGTTATAGTTTTGTGCATCTGATCGACAACCCTTCTTGAAAACGGGATTGACCTCCACTTTTTTCCAATCCTCAGGAATGCTTCGCTACTCCAGAGACCTTACAAACTGCTACTAGAAGGGGAACAAGTGTCTTGGCATATTTCTTGTAAAATCGTATTGGTATCTCATCAGGTCCAGCGGCCTTTCCTGTGTTGAGCGATTTCAGTTGCTTTTCTATCCCTCTGACATTTATTCCAGTATCTCTCATTTTGTCGTTCGTGCGTCGGTTTAGAGGAGAACTACAGTGCAACTTTCTTGTGGGAAACCCCGCGACTAGTCACAGTTCCACAACGGAAGAGGTGATATCAGGTGCCTGGCCCGCTGCGGTGAGCATCCGCCCGTCTCAAAGGCCGCACTTGCCGCCTCTGTGTGTGACGGCCCGTGAACCTGGACGTAACGTGGGAACCCAGTCCCGGACCCTCCGCAGGAGTTCCCCGACAGATTCCCACTCTCTTGGTTGTCTGACCAGTCCCGCTGCGTCGCGTCTCGCAGGCAGTAAGTAGAGCTTGAGAAGTGCGCTGTATATAAAACTATCTGAAAACCCACAGTTGTCCGAGTATTTATTTATTTACTCAAGCGCTGAGTTGGTACTTTTCCTATTCTTTTTCTCTCTGTCCACCCTTTTTTTCCTAATATCACGTTATACTTATGGGAGAATATCTTAGAAATAACGCTGTCTTGCAAAATGTTCAAAATTATAAGTGCAGTATCCAATCAAAAAAAGGTTATATGTAACATTCATTTAATTCAAAACTTGACTACAAACAATATTTATTGTTACTTGTTCAGAATTTAATATGAATAAATTCCTTAGTTACTCCGCCCCTGAGCAGACGACATAAAGTTGTCCGTGTAAGATGTCAAATAAAATCCGAAGTATTTGACTGCCCTGTGATTTATTAATGGTAATCTAATATTGTTGTTGTTGTTGTTATGGTCTTCAGTCCGGAGACTGGTTTGATGCAGCTCTCCACCCTACTCTATCCTGAGCAAGCCTTTTCATCTCCTCATAAGAACGGCAACCCACATCCACTTCAATCTGCTTACTATACGCGTCTCTTGGTCTCCCTCTGCGATTTTTACCCCACACACTTCCCTCCATTGCTAAATTTACGATTCCTTGATGTCTAAGAATTTGTCCTACCAAGCGATCCCTTCTTTTAGTCAAGGGTATGCCAGAAATTCCTTTTCTCACCAATTCTGTTCAGTACCTCTTCATTAGTTATGCGATCTACCCACCTAATCTTCAGCATTCTTCTGTAGCACCACATTTCAAACGGCTCAATTCTCTTCCTGTCCACACTGCTTATCGTCCATGTTTCACTCCCGTACAAGGCAACACTCCACACAAATGCCTTCAGAAAAGACTTACTTATACTTAAAATAATATTCGATGTTAGCAAATTTCTCTTTTTCACAAATGCTTTTCTTCCCACTGTCATTCTTCATTTTATATCCTCTGTACTGCGACCATCGCATGTTATTTTACTACCCAAGTAACAAAACTCATCTACCACCTTCATTGTTTCGTAACCCAATCTAATTCATTCAGCATCACCCGATTTTCTAAAACCGCATTCCATTATTTTTGTTTTGCTCTTGTTAATGTTCATTTTGTACGCTCTCTTCAACACACTGTCCATTCCATTCAACTGCTTCTCCAGGTCCTCTGCTGCCTCTGACAGAATTACAATGTCATCAGCAAAACGCAATTTTTTTATTTCTTCCCCCTGAACTTTAATCCCTATTCCACATTTTTCCTTGCTTTCCTTCACTGCCTGCTCGATGTACAAATTGAATAGCCTCGGAGAAAGGCTACAACCTTGTCTTACTCCCTTCCCAACTGATGCTTCCCTTTCATGCCCTTCGAGTCTAATAACTGCGGTCTGGCTTTTGTACAAGTTGTAAATAACTCTCCTTTCCCTGTATTTTACCCCTGCTGACTTTACATTTTGAAAGAGTGTATTCCAGTCAAAAGCTTTCTCCAAATCTACAAAAGCTAAAAATGTAGGTATGCCTTTCCTTAATCTATCTTCTAAGATAAGACGTAAAGTGAGTATTGCCTCCCGGGTTCCTATGTTCCTCCTGACTCCAAACTGATCTTTCCCGAGGTCAGCTTCTACCAACTTTTCCATATCTAATATATAAAAATGAATGTTTGTGTGTTCGTTTTTTTATGCGCGGCCGTACCGTTCAACCGATTTGGATGAACTTCGTCAACATATTACTTACATTTTGGCGATGGTCATAGGCACCAATAAATAATATTACATGACATAGTCGGGTTTGGAGACGATCTGATCGTTTTATAGTTTTCAAAATGAAATACCACGATCGTACATTTATAATTTATTCAATGACGACCGGTCATGTTTTTAACTTGTGTATTTTTATATAGTGACTAAGTGCAAAGTTGCACTTGTTATTTTATACCCAATTTTATTTTAACAAGATGACCAGCTTTTAATATGTATGTGACCAGATGATGGTGACACAATTCACCGAAACCGGTCGTCATTGAATAAATTATTAATGTGCGATCTTGGCATTTCATTTTGAAAACTATTGGCTGCACGACAAATAGTTCAGAAGATATGACGTAATAAACAATGAAATGCGCGGAAAAGTGCTGCATCATGCGACGTCTGCTTCTAAACCACTGCACCGATTTCAAAAAATTTACTGCACATATTCCTTCCATGAGGTTGTGATATTACAGATACAGAGGGAAGCTGATTGTTTCCATGTGAAAGGCGGATTTTGCCAGGGTGTTGGGTTCACCAGCCGGCCGGCTACCAGTTTGTACCTAGTGAATGGAATACAGCAGGTTGTCAGGTTTTCCCTAATGTGGTCGGAAACCGGAAACGCTTGGCTGAGCGAGGTCAGCTATTCCAGATTGCAACTGAAATACAATATAGCCACACACATTACTCTAAAAATCCATATAAAATCAGGGAATCATCATACGGCAAATATAATTATATGAATGGATTAAGGAGACTTGAGAGAATCAAACGCCGTAATTACAATTTCAATACCCCTTGCAGATAAAAAGCTGACAAATATCAGTACTATAATAATAATAATATTATAGGACTTATATTTACAATTATTGATACGTAATGTTTACCAGTAACAATTTAAGAAGCAAATGGGCAGCATTGTACCACGCTACCTATCTTAAAAGACATACCACCTTATTTCCGTATTCTTTCAATAAACTTTCTTGTACTCTCTTGTTCCGCTTTTCGTTGAGGTATTAATATTCTTGCGTCAGAACATAGATTCCACCACAGAAACACAAAACATAAACATAGGAAAGCGCATTACATTTCTATATGTTTTTTATTATATTTAATATTATTCTTAGTAACGTTCATTTTTATAATGTAGACTGTCACTTAAATATTTTATGGCCGACTAAAATAGTAGATATGCAGCAGATAAATTATATATAAACAATTATAAGTATTTGTGGCCAATAACTGAATATATTTGTATAAAGAGCCATGATAAATTAAATATTAATTGTGTAACTATATTTCGACGGCGGCAGTATAATTTAACAGTGGGATGCCATGCTTAATGGCTATCTGAGCAAAGAGCTTCAGTCTCAACCGTTTTTTAGTATTGTTAAATATATATTTGTTTGTTAAATGTAAACAACGTTTATAGGGAGGTGTTCAAAGCATTTAATTCTGTGATATTCGAATGTATAATATTTTGGAAGGGAAATTATATTTGAAGATGAGGCGTTAGGATGCGCGGAAGAATACAAATTTTCGGAGCATGGAGAGCACGCATTTCGAACGCTTGGGAAGGGACTCGTAACTTGCACGTGGTGGTGAAAGGTTGTGTCGCTGGGCGGTCTGAAGCCGCGTTACGAACTTTCGATTTGAAGAGATAGGCATGTGTGGACTTAGAACATTTATGGGACAGTGACTGCAGAACTTGGTCTCTGCTTGAAAAGTGATAAACTATGCACGGTAGTAGGGCTGCAGAACTGTGATAATTCAGCAATCGTGTACTCGTGTGATGACAAACTGTGTTTTATAACAAATACTTTTATCTCGGATTAACTTGGAACTGCAAAGTTCGATGGACTACTCTAACTTACAAGCGATAATTTGGAACTTTTAGTCTCGAGTGCGTGTGATACTTATTGTGCCTCTCATGAACAATAGTTGGGGAAATATTTAGTTATTTACCGATGTATAAAATAGGACCACCTCCGCGTTTCATGTCTAATAAGAATAATAAACTCCATGTACAAAGAATTAATTCGTGAGTGAATAACTTCTTTATCTTAGAATCCATTTTGTTGGTCATTCAGAGGTTTAATTTATGTTTGTTAGATATATTTTCTCGTCATCATATGCAGATTGACAGACTGGCTATACTACAGATTAATTATTGATCTGTTTATACAGATTGGGTTGCTGTTTAGGACATAGAAGCTGGCATACATAACTCAACGCTATGAACATAGAAAACGAGCTATAAACTTTTACTACCCTGAGTTATGTATTGCCCAAGTCTTATTGGTGAGAACCGATAGGAAGGTCGCTAGGTAACAATTGACGTAGGGGTAGTTCAGGAGATATGACGTCATAAACAATTATATGGTTGAAAACCTGTGGCATCAAGCGACATGCGAATTAAGGACACTATTCGTTCTAAAATGTTCATGACCTTTTGGACTCTTGACCTTCAAAACTGTCACATAAAATCGTTTGGATGGTGCGTGACGTTGGATACTTTACACATGGACTTCGTCAGATTCTACAGTTGTATTCCGATGCTGATGAAATTTTTAAGTATGAACAATTCATTATATGCGTGCAGTATTAATATATTCAGATTACCTACGTTTTCGACAATGACTTCTACTCAAATTTGACATCTTGGCTAGGAGAAATGAGTTTATTGACAGAGCGAGACAACCAGGATTTTGTTTTTGCTGACCTAGGTCCGAAACCCTAAAAAACCATGATACACACAGGTCCCTCTTTGACAGCCGTTGCGAAGCACGGGCGTATAAGCTAGTAGAAAATAAAAGTCGCACTGGAAACTGCAGTCTCTTGGAGTCCATCAGTGGGAAATTATGGGTATCCGTTGGGTGTACACTGTTTCATTATCTTCATTTTCTTGTTGCACTATAGAAGCCTTTTTCTTTCGCCTGTAGCCGTATGCGCTTCACAGTTTAAAGTTGTCTGCAGCACTATCAGATGTGTTTTATTCATCGCAGTACACGTGATATGATATTTTATTGAATTATGTATTATACAGTTGTGTGATTATGTAGGTATATATTCGTTTGTATAAGTGCTGTCGTCATATCTCATAAACTACGTGTCGTAGTGTGATACAATTTAGAAGGTACATTCAGCTGTATGCGTGTGTATACTGCCTCTAAAATTTCCTGCAAGTCCAATTTGTAGTAAAGAAATTGTAAATTGCAACGTCATACCGAATGCCGTAGTTTTACTCCATGAACAGCGAAAAATTAGTAAGCAAGAAACGTTTTTCCTTACATCATTTTGATGTGGTTGTCAGCTAGAAAAAGTGTAATAGAGCTTTGAAATTATGTTTAAAGTTTGTTGCAGGTCGATAAGGACTTATTCTCATACAGTGTATGAATAAAATCTCGTCGCATGATGTGGCAGTTTCTTGCGACTCGTATTGCTTATGGCGTTATATCTCCTGAACAGTGTCTCGTGTGTGGTTATTACTCCTACACCAATAGTTGCCTCACGTTAAGGAGTATGTGCAACAAATTTGATTGAAATCGGTGCAATGGTTTAGGAGGAAATGTGCAACATTTGTCGTGTGATGCAGCAGTTATGCGCGCATTTGATTGTTCACAACGCCATATCTCCTGAACTCCGTGTTGTATGTGATGATTACACAGACGGCAGCCGTTCTCTTGCTTTGAAATTCAAGTTCTGCTTTAGAGATGAAGCAGTGTTGCTGGATAGTGCGAAGTTCCGTCTGGAGATTTTATTTTCTCTCTTGTATTGTTGCAACTCTTGTAAGATACCTGCTATGGGAAGGTATACATTTCATATTCAAATGTACCGCGAATTTGAGACCAGTGTCAAGTTAGTCAGGCATGGGTTATTTATCTTTGGTTGCAGGCTTATTTTTCGATGGCCGTACTACCGATATTGGAGACGGTGATTGTATTGTTGCCGGGAAGTAAGGTTGTGATTACTGAGAGTGCAGACTTTGCTAGGCGCGTGGATGAGATTGCAGAAGCGTGGGGACCGTGGTTGTGTGCAGTTGTCGTTCTGGCTGGAGAGTCGAGGAGATGACATTTTGAGACTTGAATGCTGAGCCAAGCTGTTTGTTTAAGATGTGGAGACGAAAGGAATAGATGACGTTGAAGAAATGATATTTTGAAGTTTTTATAAGGTAAATTTTTTCATGAAATACTTGGCACGTTTCTGTGGCACAACTTCGCATTATTAGGCTGAACTGATGGTAACAGTAACGGTCGGGAAAGATCTTGCTGTTAGCTTGTGGTCTCAAGATTCATGCTAGGGACCCCTTTCTGTGTTAGGTAAAGTATTTATTGTAATAGTTTAGTTTTGAGATTCCATTTTTTATGAAATAGGAATTTCATGGATAGTGTTCTTGAAATATGGTTTTGTTATAACATTGTGTAAATCGAGTTAAATTTATTAACAGTAAAGAAATGTTTATCTTTGTTTAAAAATAATTTTGTAGGCAGATTAAATATCTGAGGTATATTTTTCTTTGAAAGATTTTAAAACCATAAACATGACATTGTTAGTAATTTGCATGAAGTTACATCAGTTAGTAAATAAAGCAGATATTTCATTTTTGTAATTAGCTGGAGTTTCTTAAACAGATTATCAGTTTATCCCTCTTCACACTTTTATTAAAAGATGTTTTCTGTAGTTAGTTTTGCAGTAGTACAGCAGGGAGCAGTTTAGTGTTGCGCAAATTTGTGCAGTAAGTGAAGGGGAGAAAGAATCAGTTTTTGTCAAGCTTATAGTTCAGTAGGTTTTACAGATTTCAGGGTAGGATAATTCATACAGTGTTCAGGTTAACAAGTGTTTGCATTGAGTCATATTTCATTGACAAATATTGTGTTCGTTACATTCCGTTAAAGATTGTTAGTTCAGTCAGTAACAAGTTTGTAGAGCCAGAATTATTAAAACAGTGATTTTTATTATCAGTAATTTTCAGACAGTTAACTTTGTTACGACATTTTCATACAGAAACAATTAGCAGTTTGTGTTTTATTATAATAAACATTACGCAGTCAGATAGGTTTTGCAATTCCTTTACTTTCAAATAGAATACAGTTAAAAATACGCAGTCAGATTAACATAACGTTGTACAAAGGCATTCAGCTAGAACAAGTTCAGACACATAGTAGACGTAAATTTTGTAAGAGAGAAGGAGAAACGTGAAACTGTAACTCTTTGTCCGTTCAACAGCGTTTTCAATTAAAAAATAAATAAATATATAAAAAAAGTCAGCAGTGCCCAGGTCTGGAGAGTACGGAGGACGAAGCAGCTAAGTGGTTTAGTTGTTTGTTCAGTAGTCATGCACCAAAGGTGATGAATGCACGGGAGCTTTATCGCGATGCAAGAGCCGTGGATTGTCTCGCCACTTTTCAGGCCGTCCCCTATCACATTTTCTCGCATGCGTCGGAACACCTCCCGATACTACAGTCGAATAACATCTGTCTCTGCTGCAGCACGAATTCATGATGAACTAATTTTTAAAAATGGCAACAACAACAACAAAAAAACTACCTGCATGTGTAGTGGGAAGGAATAAACAGCTCCTATTGCCCTACATGAGCTCTTTTTTGCAGAATATCTATAAAGAAGATATTACCTTTTTGTGTTTTACGAAGGAGCAGACGAGCACTCCGCTACAAGGGGCCTTCATAAACATCAATGTCTTTTAACCATCTCGTTTTAACAGTGCCTAGAAATTGCTTGTAATCAGTACCAACGAAATCACAAAATGATTGCGCTTCCTCTTCATGTATAGCGTAGCTATGGAATTATTGAAAAATTGTATTCTCTATTGTTTCCTTATGAGCGGGACAAAGTACCTCACTACGAAAACTTTGGACGTGTCCCGTTGGAATATATTATGGAACAATGGGACATACAACTAAAAAAAGGACAGTTAATAACATGGAATAATTTAAATTTCCGGTAGTCACGCATTCATCACAGGCGTGTGCAGAGATGTCTACCGTATTACGTTCGGTTGTGTGGCCAACAGCTGTTAAAATTGGCTGTGAGAGGTATTCCGTCTTGTGCTGACTGCAATTAAGACATTTATTATTCACACAACACGCATGTCGCTTTTTATTTTAGAAACATCTTCTGTGGTCTGTAAACGATACAAAGGTATTTATTTTATTTTTTTATTATTTATTTATTTTTTTATCTATGTGGCGCAGTGGTAACGCACTGCCCCGCATTAGGGAGGGTGGTGGTTCAAAGCCACCTCCGGCCATCCAGATTTAGGTTTTCCATGATTTCCCTAAATCACTCATGATAAATGCCGGTATGGTTCCTTTCGAAGGGCACGGTCATTTTCCTTCCCCATCTTTACCCAAAACCTCGAGCGTTAGCTCAATCTCTAATGACCAAGCTGTCGACGGGACGTTAAACCCTAAGCTTCCTTCCTCCTTCCCTTTAACTTTTGTGCACGTTAGGCCTATGTGTTTTAAATTGATATTCGGTCTACTCACGGTGTTGTTGTGTTGTTGGCTGGGGTTGGTTGGTTACTGACGTGCGTAACAAATGCAACGGGAGAAATGACAAAACCCGGCAAAAACCGCCGTATAAATTAACGGTTTTAATCTTTTATATATAAAGTAGAGTGTTTGTGTGTTTGTTTATGTGTACGCATTGCATACAAATCTACAGTTTTGTTCCAATCGTTATGAAATTTTTCACACCTAAGCTTCAATCCATGAGGACGGTCACCGTAAATGGAAGAATCATGTACAACACTTACTTCACGAGGTATAGCATCATAAACAACGAGATGTGACAAAAACTGCTACATAATGCGAAAATGTTGCACATTTCCTCCTAAACCACTGGACCGATTTCAACCAAATTTGATACATATATTCTTTACCATGAGGTAACAATGCTTCGGATTAGAACCACATACGGCAATGGGTCAGGGTATATAATGTCATAAACAATAAGAGTTGCAAGAAACCGCACTTAATGTGCTGGAACTTTATTCACACACTGTATGAAAATGAGAGTACTTAGCGACTTGCAACATACATTAAATATAATTTCAAATCTTACACTTTTTCTCTCTGATGAAAGGAAAAAAGTTTCTCGCTTACTTCTTTTCCGCTATTCATGGACTAAAGTACAGCATTCGGTATGACGTTACAATTTATAATTTCTACACTACAAATTGCAGCCGCAAGAAATTTTACAGACAGTATACACACATATAGCTGAATGTTCCTTCGCAATTGTATCACAGTACGACACGTTTTTCATGAGATATAAGCGCATAAACAGTAACGTTCATGGAAAACCGCTCCATCACGCACCAGGTTTTAATATACTACTTCTTTACTACTAACTGTATTCGTAACAGATTTTACTGTCATGCTGCACTTATACAGATGAATATATACCAACAAAGTCATACAATTTTACAACATACAATTCAATAAATATGAGAGCGATAAACTACGATGGGTAAAAACCTGTCACATCGTTCACAATGTTTTAGTACATTTACGTATTTACTACTAAGACACTCCTGTATTCCAGTAAATTGAAAGAAATTCCTGAAAGCTGATGGTGCTGTTGACAACTGTGAAGTGTACTCGGCTGTAGGCGAAAGTGAGACACTTCCGTAAAGCTACAGAGAAGAGAAGAGAATGAAACAGTGTACATCCAACGAATACCCATTATTTCCGGCAGATCTATCTTTTAACTTCACGGGACCGTGGTTTCTAGAGAGACTTGTACTTTCTATTACGATTAATAAATCACAGGGCAGCCTTTTAAATACTGCAGAGTGGTTTTGACATCTCCGTGTTTCTCACACGGACAACTACAGGTCGCTTGGTCAGTGGTGCGCTCCACAAGGAATTTATTCATATCAGATTTTACGCCGCGCGGGAGCAACCGAGCGGTCTGGAGCGCCACGTTATGGATCGCGCGGCCTCCCGCGTCGGAGGCTCGAATCCTCCCTCGGGCATGGATGTGTGTGTTGTCCTTAGGTTAGTTTAACTTAGTTAAACTAGTTTGTAAATCTAGGGACTGATTACGAACGTAGTTTGGTCCCATAGAATTACAAACATTATTTTTATTTTTTTTATTATTTATTTATTCTTCCAGGAGTGCTAGTCTTGCAAGGTTCGCAGGAGAGCTTCTGTGAAGTTTGGAAAGTATGAGGCGAGCTACCGGCGGAAGTAAAGTTCTGAGGCGGCATCGTGCGTCGTTTTGGGATAGCTCAGTCGGTAGAGCGCTTGCCCGCGAAAGGCAAAGGTACCAGGTTCGAGTTCCGGTTCCGGCACACAATTTTAATCTGCCAGGAAGTTTTATTTATTTATTTGACAGGTAACCAGAAATATTGTTTATAATGAAGTTCTGAATTAAATGGATGTATCAAGGTTACATATGACTGGCGTCTTGATGACTACGTTTCTTTCTTTAATTTGTACATTATGCAAGACAGCGTTATTTCTTGAATACTCTCCCATAAACATGACATATTGTGTGGGAAAAAAAGCGAGAGAGAGATATCGACAAACTTGAATAAATGCCTCGGATTGCCGGGCTTTCAGCTTGCAACGGGTCATCTAGTATATATGTAAGTGGGGATACTTAATATGTGTGTGTGTTGCCTTCAGTACTAAAAGAGGTCTACAAAAATGAAAGATCGTATCGGGCTACTAAAATTAAGGATCTGACTGCAATACTACTAGCAGAGTAACTGGACAATTATTGCGCAACGTAATGCTGACCAACGTAAGGCAAGTTTAGAAGGATTAAAAAGATGCAAAATCTTGGTTGGCTAATAGTCACTCTGCAGAACAATAAAAGAATGTCGTACTGTGTTGTCCCAGACTTAGTATTACTATACAAGCAGTCTGCAAGAAATATTGTTTTGTTGAAAAAAGATAAGTGATACCTCGCTTCACACTAACAAACATTCCTCACTTCATATTGTTCGTGTCACCCACTTGTTACAATGTACTTAATTACCATTAACTTACAATCACTTACAGCGTCAAGAATAATCACAAACAAAATTAAACTAAACAAACTGAATAAATCTATATTAAAGAAAATTAGGACTCAGCAAATTCGACATAAGTAACATAAACTATAAAAAAAATGACGAATGTGCGTATTATTGCGAAGTCGTGCAATGAGGCAGTTTCTAAAATAGGGATGCAGCCCTACCCTCAGGAAAGGATTAATTATAAAAAGTCAAAATGTCAAAAAGTGAAAGGAACTGCTTTGTTATTATTATTAAGTTTGGTTAATGTCCTATCCTCGTTATTACAACAATTACAGTGACGATCCACAAATTAATCAAGTTTGTGTATAGCTTCTTACTGAATGGAAAATGATACAAAATAATAATAATAATAATAAAATGAGAGACCTTGCGCAACGCGAAAAACATTTAAAGTAAATTACCAAAAAATTAGCAGCATCGTGAAGAACTCCCGGATGTGTCCACCGCGAGCTCCAGTGCAACCGTCACGCTCCGCTACTACTCTCCGATTCTACCGCGGCTACACTCAGCAAACCCCGCCTACCGGCCGCCAAAGATAATCCCTGCGGACCCAACAAAGATGTTTATATACATGTTGTTGCCAACATATATAATCCCAAAACTTAAGGTAGGAAATTTCCATTCAGTAGCCACCTTACAAGCTAGTCAAAATATTCAAAACAAACTTGTACAAATCTTTGTACTAGTTAGAGACCGCAGAATATGCTTATAAAATAAAAATCGAAACGAGTCTGGTGTGGAAAATTAATTGCAGTCGGCAAAAGACGGAATACCTCCTATAGTTGTTGTCTACCATATTTTGGTCCAACTCTTCATTGGCGGGTAATTATGAATGTTCGGGAAGCTTCATGAACAGGTAACGTATCAGCATCGCATGACTTTTCACTTTTGCAGCATCGTTGTAAAGTATCCAGGAAACTCTCGAAGGTAAATGCGGATGGACGGTCCCGGATTGGGATCGACCGCTTCGGCCACCTGGCCGCGGCTCAGCTGGGCCAGGTGTGCGCTGTCGGCCATTAGCGGGCAGACGGACCCGTCTTAATTGGCGGACAGGACAGCGCGTGGGTAGCGGGGGCACCCAGCCGTGGAGGCGCGGGGGAGGCGTGGGAAACCGCCCGCCACCAGGTCTCACCGACACTCTGCTGCTCTCCGCTGCACTGCCGGCGGAGGTCATCCACTGGTCACAGTCGTCAACTCAGCCTGTCCACTCAGACTGGCTGCTACACTGGAGGCTTTTAATCAAATTGCGTCGTTATGGTATATCGCCCCAAATTTGCGATTGGACAGGGGATTTCCTGTCAGAGAGGACACGATCGATGGTAAGGCATCGACTAAAACAGGGGTGATTTGATTGATTTCATTTGATTTTCTCATGGAAGCCAAAACAGTATTGGTCCAATCCGTCACCTCCCGCACCGAAACTAAGTTTATTGTGCGGTATCGCTCCCTGTATAAATAGTAAAGCCAACCAATGCCCTTGAACAGTGCAAGGAGTCCCTTCACCAGTTCTTTATTAGACACAATTTCTTCGGGTCTGGTTGCCCAAATGTTCTGTACCTTTTACTCTCCAATGCAATGCATTCGAAGATTAGATGTGATGCAGTTTCACCACCGTCATCACAGATCCTACATTTAGGGTCCTCTTCAGTTATTCCCATTGTATGTCGGTATTTTTTGAAAATTCCCATGGCCTGTCAGCAATCCCACCATGAGTCTAATCTCTCTCCTGTTCAGGCCCAGGATTGCAGAGCTTCTTCCACAGGGTAGTGTTATTGGTCCTCTGCTGTTCCTTATTTACATAAACGATGTAGGGGAAAATCTAAGTAGCTCTCTTAGGTTGTTTGCAGATGACGCCGTCATTTACCGTCTAGTAAAACCATCTGAAGATCAAACCCAACTGCCTGAATAAGATATCACCATGGTGTAAAAATTGGCAGTTGATTATAAATAATAAAAAGTGTGAAGTCGTCCACATGAGTACGAAAAGAAATCCGTTAAACTTTGTTTACAAGAATAAATCAATCAAAAGTGAAGGCCGTAAACTCCACTAAATACCTAGGAATTACTGTTACTTCAGATTTAAACTGGAAACAACACGTAGATAAAGTCGTGGGAAAGGCAACCAGAGACTGCGTTTTATTGGCAGAACCCTTAAAACATGAAACAGAACTACTAAAGAAACTGCATACACTACGCTTGTTCGTCCATTTTTGGAGTATTTCTGCCCAGTGTGGTATCCGTATCAGATGGGTTTGTCGGAGGACATCGAAAGAGTCCAAAGAAGGGCAGCTCGTTTCGTATTGTCACGATACAGGGGAGACAGCGTTACGGAAATGATACAGGATCTGGGATGGGAATCATTACAACAACGACGTTTATCGCTGCGGTGTGGGCTATTTACAAAATTCCAATCGCCGACATTCTCCCCCGAATGTGAAAATATATTGTTGACTCCCACTTACATAGGTAGAAATGATCATCAGAATAAAGTACGAGAAATCAGAGCTCAAACGGAGAGATTCAGGTGTTCTTTCTTCCTGCGCGCTATTCGAGAATGGAATGGGAGATAAATAGTATAACGGTGGGTTGATGAACCCTCTGCCAGGCACTTAAATGTTATTTGCTGAGTATCCCATGTAGATATAGAAAAATATTACTACACTTGGAGAGAAGACGGCGATTTGATTCGATTATGGCAGATGCCACCTGAAGGGATAGTAGATCTACTGAAAATGATTTCAACGTCGTTCGCCAACAGGTAGCTCGGTGACGTAGCTGCACAGCATCTGCGTGTAGCATTAAATAGGGCATGTTTACAGTTATAATACTCAGTGTGATATCAACGTGTGAAGTAAACGGCGACATGCCAACTGAGAGAGAAAGGGCTGAAGTTGTGGTCTTTCGAGTTGTGGGGTGGTCCTTTCGAGGAACTGTCACCCAAGTTGGACGTGTTGCGTCAGTTGTGTTATGATGCTGGTTCCAGTGGTCACATCCGTAGCTGAGGTTCTGGACATCCACGCGGCACTGACGTCCGCTGTGATCGTCGAATTCTAGGGGCAGCAGTGGCAGATCGTACAGCTACCACAGCACAGATAAGAGGCTTTATGAGCACAAAAGTGTCAGCACGAGCTGTTGCCAACACGTTACTGGCATTGGCACAATGGGTAAGAACACCTTCAGCCAGTCTTCCATTCACAGCACACTATCGACTAGCGCCGTCAGACTATCACTTACGAGATGAGAAAACGGGCCTTCGTATTCGATGATGAAAGCACATTCTGCCTATTTGCAAGTGATGGTCATTTGCGGATACAACGTAGATCTGGGAAGCACTGTATCGTAGAGTGCATTCGTCCAAGACAAATTTGCCCCGCCCCAGGCCTCATTGACTGGGGTGCAATGAGCTACAACTCTTCTTCGGCTTTGCTGTATATGGACAGAATTGTGAGCAGGGCTCAGGACGTGCAAAATGTTGTAAGACTCATTCTTTTGCAATTACTGCCACAAGGAAGTGATGCGTTGTTCCAACAGGAGATTGCTCGCCCTTACAGTGTGTGAAACTCAAGGTGCTCTATAGACGTGCACCAAATTCCCTGCCTAACAGGATCTATGGACTTGTCTCGTATCGATCATGTTTGAAATAGGATTGGACGATAATGAAAACATACAACTCGTCACCCAACTGTAGCAGAACTACATGAACAGGTCGAGCAGGCATGGAACAATGTGCCCCAAGACAGTCTTCACCATCTGTATGATCGAACGGATGCCACAAACAGGGTCTACAATGCCGCCCATGGTGGCTTCACGCAAAACGTCATGTAGGAAAGCACTTCCGTGCATACATGCGGAGCGATGGGGGAAGCGTGAAGGGGAGGAGCAATAGCGGAGCTCCAATAGTGGAGCCTGCAGGAGAAACATTGCGTAACTCGCGGTCAGCTACGCGCCTAGAGAATGAGAATTATTGGCTTCCAGTACAGTAATGGAGGGGGATGCGCAGAACGGCTGAAAACTGAGCTGCCTTCCTATGTGACGCTGACTATAGTAGGGGTGCTTCAGCATAGAACAGAGCTGTCCAAACTGGGCGTCGCTACACCCTGGGGTGTCGTGTAGTAGTATCAAGGGTGTTGCGAGACTAACAAATTTAGACTGAACAACTAAAATAGCACAAAATATCCTTCTCTTCATACTACCCTGAAGATTCGCCTGCAGCTAATCTTCTCTTCATTCAGTGCACCACAGATCACGGATTAAAGAAATGATCTGTGCACATTAATTGCTTGCTCAGCCGCCAGGCAGTAGCTCTGCTTCAGCAGCAGTAGACACTCAGGGTTCGTTCAAGCAGCTGCCAGTTGCGAGATTCCAGCAAACTGCGCATGCGCAGAGCTGCTGCTGCTACTCGATAACAGCTCTTCCCATGCGCAGTTTGCTGGAACTGGCAGCTGCTTGAACAAACCTTCACTGTAGTCTGCTTTCCTTCTCAAAAAGCTGCACCTGAGCGTTTTTTAATGGATTTATCAAAACCATGTCACCCTCGGTAGCGTTTCGTACAATTAAATGTCAATCAATGTCACAGTGGCTGTAAAAGCTGTCAGAGATTGTAAAAGCAGTCACAATTGTCCACCGACTAAAGCTATTCAGTAGCTATGTTTAGTATGGAGTTTGGCCGGGTGATTAACGGAGAATAGTATTTTAAATGCAGTGATCGTTGGTTCGAACCCTGGTACGTGTTAATATTTTTTTCTCTCATTTTTCTGTATGTAAAAGATTCTGGGACCAAAAATGACATTCATATTCTTACTTGTCACAAATATTTATCCATTTTTTATGTCGGGATTCCGAGCTCGTGGTGAAGCAAGAACCTAAGAATAGAACTTAAATAATAATTCATCACTAGTCATAAATGCATAAAAAAAAATGTTCAAATGTTTGTAGAGTCTATGGGACTTAACTACGGGGTCATCAGTCCCTAAACCTACAAACTACTAATGAACTACCTAAGACTAAGGATGGCACAAATATCCATGCCCGAGGGGGGATTCGAACCCCCGATCGTAGTGGCCGTGCAGACCGTGACTGGAGCGCCTCAGTCTCCTCGGCCACCGCGGCCGGCCCATAAATGCATCCTCTTTATTTCTGAAAATAATGTGATAATATTAAACTGAAAGGGAGCAGCCACTGTGCTGTCTAAATCTGAAATCCGAGGAGCTAATTTCCAGATGCCGTTTTCAATCGACCCAACAAAACCGTATATGGCTCTGACACGTACACACGACAGCGAAAAACTGTTTCCGAAATTCAGTTTTCGTGTTTCGGAAGTTGGGCCACATGTAGAAGAAGCAAGTATTACTGTTTGAGTTAGGCATTGTTCACTGCGGTGTTACTCTGTTGTACATCTCCGTAGTTCCTAATGTTTCCTTTTCTTGCGATGAGTGTACGTAATTGCTGCAGTCAGGATCAACATTAAACGTGTCAATGCGTACGAGGATTTCAGTTCCGTTTACAAACTTCCAAACTACACATTTAAGCGATACTTTATTTCCGCTCCCCCCCCCCTCCCGCTAGAACCATGTAAATTCTACCATTTGTATTGACCCACTTTAGGTTACGGTAGTAACACTAAAAGTGGGCCTTTGCGATCGTCTTTTGACAGCTCGAAATATAAATGAAAATAACGGCTTAATCATTCATCTGACACGAAAATTGAATAACCCAAATTGTAGAGGAGAAAATTTTCTACATCTTTCTTCCCTTATGTTTTTTTCATATCTCGTATCGTTTCAGAGATATTTGCAAAAATAAGGCCGATTTTGGGATGTCTGTATGTCTGTCTGTCCGTAACGTGTTCCCTGTTTTAAGACGAATCGGTCAGCCGATCAGCACCAAATTTTACAGACATGATTGTAGGTCGCCAGAGAGCGAAAGAACCCTTTTGAAATTTTTCGGACAAAAATACGGTAGTAAAACCAAAAAAATATGTAATATAATATAATTGTAATTGGAAACGAACTGTTCATCTGACACGAAAATTGAACAACGTAATTGGCAGAGGAGAAAATTCTCTACAAGATATCTCCCTTATTGTTTTTTTTCCATATCTCGTATCCTTTGAGACATATTTGCAAAAATAACGGAGATTTGACACCCTCCATTGAATTAACGAAAACCAGCTGTTCATTCCTCGCGTATTTGATGATTTTCTTATTGTAACTTCTTATTATAACTTACACGTTGTCATTTCAAAGCAACGGCACACTGAGGAATTAACAAAAACATATCGTTCTTCGTACGATAAGTGATAACCTAATGTCTACAAATGCCATATTAACATCAGTTAACAACGGCTGTTAATAGTATGAGATTAAAGAACTTCTGTTTTGATTTGTAGGCATAGCGTAGTGGGCAAGGTGCTGAACTGTGACGCGAAAGGTCGGTGGCGTCGGGTGCCGTGGCTGAGCGCGCCCGGCCAGGGGGCTAAACGCCCTCCGTAATAAAAAAAAAAAAAAGCTGAGCCAACCGTTGACGGAACAAACACGAACGAACTGAACGTACGACCGAGATCTTTACATCTAACAGATAAAAAAAAAAAAAAAAATAAATAAATAAATAAATAAATAAATAAATAAATAAAAAAAAGACACTAGCTAATTTTTTTCCTAAAAGGGTTTCAGACACTCTTATTAATTAATTTATTATTATTTTGATTATTTTGGTCCAAAATGTTTGCAAAAACTTATAACACTACAAACTAAAGTGGGCTGTAAAACACGTCAGTGTGATACATTTTTCGAGAGCTAAAAACGAGAAAAAATGGTGAAGACCATAAGAACATGATTTTCTCAAGGAAGCCAAAACTCTGGTATCCCGGAACGACATCTTTGAGAGCCCGCCAGACCACATGGACTATGACAGCAGCCGTTAGGCGGCGCGCACAGCCTACTAGCGCTGCCATCGCCACTACAGCGCTGCACGCCGTGGCGCGCCTACCGCGCCGCACTATATAGGGCCGGAGCCACAGCTCGCTCCTCAGTCTTGTGTTGACTGCGCTCCGTTTATTTTCGCTATTCATTGGTTATCAGGCTTCGTACTCTGCTCTGTCACGGTTCCGATTTGGCTTTCGTTTGGATCTTTGTTTTTTCCGATTAGTTGTTGTTATTGTCGTCTCTGTGGTTTCGCGGAGTGTTTCTCGTTAGCGGCGACGCTTGATCGGTCGGTCGTCGCTAGTCGCTCCCGACCCAGTCAGGTCTTCGGTCACAATAAAAACAGTCTTGGTCCAACCCGCCACTGCCGGCACCGAAACTAAGTTTATTGTGCGGTATCGCTCCCTGTATATCTAGTAAAGCCAACCATTTCCCTTGAACAGCGCAAGGAGTCCCTTTACCAGTTCTTTATTAGACACAATTTCTTCGGGTCTAGTTGTCCCAAATGTTCTGTGCCTTTTACTCTCCCATGCAATGCATCCGAAGATTAGATGTGATGCAGTTTCATCAGCGTCATCACAGATCATACATTTAGGGTCCTCTTCTGTTATTCCCATTGTATATAGGTCTGTCAGCAATCCAACCATGAGTCTAATCTCTCTCCTGTTCAGGCCCAGGATTGCAGAGCTCCTTTAAGACATGGCTTTGGTATCATTACCTTGCCATGTTTTTGTTGATAGGCCCGTAGGCGGTTGTCATTTATTACTTGACTAACCTGGTGTCTTCTTTCTCGTAGATGTACCCTCCGCAGAAGAACCACACAGGTCGTAGACTCGAAGTTTTCTGAAGTGAGACTGAAATTGAAAGTGGTTGATACTGTAGCTTTCTAATTACCGTTAACGAAGTCGATGAATTCCTTTAGAGATGCAAGTGGCTCTTTTACGAATCACACGAATACAGAACCCACAAACTGCATGTTGACGTCATTATTAGTTGACAAAATTGAAAGTCATAATAAACTTTGACATACATTTCACGCACTTAACAAACATTTTAGCCCTATTACCGACCGATTAATAAAAAAATGGTTATCGCAAATGCCGCTAGATGTTTACTGTGTCGGGGCTCGCAGTGAACTGACTAACAGTGGAGCTGGGCTCCACGCTAGCGCCTAGAGGTTTGGCCTCTTCTAGAACGCCACACTAACTCTTTACCTAAAATACTTAATCTAATAAATCTACAAAACAATTAATTAATACACATTATGGCATTAAAATGGATAACTGAATTTTTATTTAATAAATAATTAGTAAAATATCTGGGACGTTGTGGCGTGTAAAGATATAAAAGGTAAAGCAGTCAACATTCCGAAGACTGGTTTGAACACCACAGTGCTTTAGTAGGCATGGTCCTGTTTGGAGGTGGTATGCCGTTGCCTTCCTCCGACCTTCGAACTGACTTACCCAACCAGTTACAGGGGGACCTACAGCTTAACGTGGGTTCCGAATCACGGTGCTACTCGTTATTTTTCACATGAGCAATACTGCCAGAGGTGAAAGAAGTGTAAAGTGACAGATAAAAATCCTAGGGCCTGGCAGGGATCGAACCCGCGACCTTTGGATTTGTAGTCTCGCACTCTACCACTGTGCAACCGAGGAGCACTATAAAGCTAATCAGATAACTGTTAGAGAAAGGGGCGGAGTTTTGCCACAGGACCATCTGGTTACTATCTGGCACAGTCACTTCTTACTATCCCATGTCGGGCCGGAAAGGAGCTCGAGAAGGTTAAAACAGGCGAGAGGGCGTTTTGTCGGCCAGTTTTAAGGTGAGCGCGCGGCCCGCGCTGCGGCGCCTTTAAGGATGGTGGCGGGTCGTCGCCATGACTACGGCACGCGGCGGGCGCGTGCCCCCGGTCAGGTGGCGCGCTCTGCGGCGTGCGCGCGCCCTGGCGGCGGCGCCGCAGAACTAGCGGCCCGGCCGGCGCGGCGGCGAGGCGTCAGTGTGCTGCCGGAGCCCGCGCCGCGAGCGTCAGCTGCAGAGGCAGAGGCAGAGCGTCGTGGTAGCGGTAGAGCGAGATGTCGTGCGGCGACTGGGCGTGGCGCGTGCTGGGGCGCGCGGGGCTGTCGCGCTGCGCGGACCCCGACTGCGTGGTGCCGCTGGAGGCGGCGCTGCGGCCGCGGCCGGCCGTGCTGGCGCTCTTCTTCCTGCCGGCGGGCGGCGGCGCCGCGCCCGACGACCACGGCGCCTTCACGGCGCGCCTGCTCGACCTGTACCGCCGCCTCAACGACGAGCCGGCCGCGCCAGACGAGGCCGCAGCCGGCGCCGCGGCCCCAGCCGCCGCCGCGGAGGGCCGCCGGCTAGAGGTGGTGCAGGTGCCGCTCACCAACGTCGACACCGCCGCCGTCGCCCTGGAGGACGCCGAGCTCGCCTTCCGCAAGGCCGCCGCGGACCTGCCCTGGCTCGCCGTGCCCTTCCACGACATGCACAGGAAGGTCAGTGCCAGCCGGCGCACAGCAATCGCCGGGCTGCATTGCTCTAATGCATCCCGACCTCCAGACACACTGAGCGACTGCGTGTGTCCTTGTCTAGGTTACGCTGCAAGATGCCAAGGCTCATTTACATCCACATCCACTCTGCAAACCCATTTAAGTGCCTGGAAGAGGATTCATCGAACACCCATTATACTATTTATCTCCCATTCCATTCTCAAATGTTTGTAAATCTATCGGACCAAACTGGTTGCTCATCAGTCCGTAGCTTACAAAGTACTTAAACCTAGGTAAACTAACCTAAGGACAAACACACACACCCATGCCTCAGGGAGGACTCGAACCTCCACGGCGAGCAACCGCGCGCTTCGCAGCGAGTCGCTTTAGACCGCTCGGCTACTCCACCGCGGCGCCATTCCATTCTCGAATAGCGAGCGGGAAGAAAGAACACCCGAATCATTCCGTTCGAGCTCTGATTTCCGGTATTTTATTCTGATGATCATTTCTACCTATGTATGTGGGAGTCAACAATATATTTTCGCATGCGGAGGAGAATCTTGACGATATGAGTTTCGTAAGTAGCCCATGCCGCAGCGATAAGCGCCGTTGTTGTAATGATTCCCATCCCAGATCCCGTATCATTTCCGTCACGCTGTCTCCCCTGTATCGTGACAATAGGAAACGAGCTGCTCTTTTTTGCACTCTCTCCTTGTCCTCCGTCAAACCCACCTGATAAGGATCCCACATTGGGCAGCAATACTCCAAAAATGGACGGACAAGCGTAGTGTATGCAGTTTCTTTTGTAGTTCTGTTGCATCCTTTTAAGGGTTCTGCCAATAAAGCGCAGTCTTTGTTCGCCTTTCCCACGATATTATCTACGTGTTCTTTCCAGTTTAAGTCTAAAGTAATAGTAATTCCTAGGTATTTTGTGGAGCCGGCCGCGGAGGACGAGGAGACTGAGGAGCTCCAGTCACGGTCTGCACGGCCACTACGGTCGGGGGTTCGAATCCCCCCTCGGGCATGGATATTTCTGCCGTCCTAGTTCATAAGTAGTTTGTAAGTTTAGGGACTGATGACCCCGTAGTTAATTCCCATAGACAATACAAACATTTGAACATTTTTTATTTTGTGAAGTTTACGGCCTTCACTTTTGATTCAATTATCATGTAAACAAAGTTTAACCGATTTCTTTTCATACTCATGTGCACCACTTCACACTTCTCATTATTTAGAGTCAATTGCCAATTTTTACACCATAGTGATATCTAATTCAGATCGTTCTGCAATTAGTTTTGTTCTTGATATGATTTCACTAGACGGTAAATGACGACGTCGTCTGCAAACAACCCAAGAGAGCTACTTAGGTAAAAAAAAAAAAAAAAGGTAAAGCAGTCAACAATCCGAAGATTGGTTTGAACACCACAGTGCTTTACTAGGCATGGTCCTGTTTGGAGGTGGTATGCCGTTGCCTTCCTCCGACCTTCGAACTGACTTACCCAGCCAGTTATAGGGGGACCTACAGTTTAACGTGGGTTTCAAACCACGGTGTAACTCGGTATTTTTCACATGAGCAATACTGCCGGAGGGGAAAGAAGTGAAAAGTGCGAGATAAAAATTCTAGGGCCTGGCAGGGATCGAACCCACGACCCTGGATTTGTAGTATTGCACTCTACCACTGTGCAACCGAGGCGCGTTCGATCCCCGCCAGGTCCTAGGATTTTTATCTGTCACTAATACGGAAAATACGGAATCGATTTGCGAACCATTGTCGATAGCACCCATCACTTCGTGTGAATAAAGACATAGTTGTGTATCACATGAACGATATTTTCTAAATCCGTGTTGACCTTGGGTCCATAAATCGTTCTGTTCGAGACAGTTAATAATATTTGAATAAAGGATATGTTCCAAAACCCTGCTGCAAATTGACGTCAATGAAATAGGCCTGTAGTTTATTGGGTTACTCCTATTTATAGGACGTGATTCCACCCGTTGGGCCGGCCGCGGTGGCCGAGAGGACTGAGGCGCTCCAGTCACGGTCTGCACGGCCACTACGGTCGGGGGTTCGAATCCCGCTTGGGGATGGATATTTGTGCCGTCCTTAGGATTAGTTAGTTCATAGGTAGTTTGTAAGTTTAGGGACTGATGACCCCGTAGTTAAATCCCATAAGCTATACAAACATTTGAACCATTTTGAATCCACCTGTTGGCATCGGCGTGTTCTGTAGTAGGCAAAGTACTTTTGACAAGTTAGACTGTAGGTTTCTATCCTGACTGACCAAAGTACTTTAATATTTGTTACGAATATGTCACAATTCCATTTCAGTTCTAAAATCAACAGCAGTAAAATATAAGGAACGGAAGGTCATTTACAACTTGTATAAAAACCAGACTCTGTTATCAGAGTTCAAGGGCGTGAAAGGAATGTAGAGGTTGGGAAGGGAGCGAGACAGGGTAGCAGGCTTTCTCAAATGTTATTCAATTTGTATATTTAGCAAGCTATAACGGAAAGCAAGGAGAAATTTTGGAGAAGGAATTAAAGGTCGGGGTGAAGAAATAAAACCACTGCGTTTTGCCAAGGACCTTTAATTCTCTCAGAGACAACAAAGGACCTTGCAGTTGAATGGAATGGGCAGTATTTTGAAAATTGCGAATAAAATGAACATTAATAAGAGTAAAACATGGGTAATGCAGTGCAGTCTAAGAAAATTAGGCGATCCTGAAGTAAAGTAACTAAACAATGAAGGTGGTAGATGAGTTTTATTACCTGGACAGTAAAATAACTTGGAATTGTCGCAGTACAGAGGATATAAAATGCAGAATGGCAATTGGAAGAAAAGCATTTTTGAAAAAGAGAAATTTGTTAACATCGAATATTAATTCAAGTGTAAGGAAGTCCTTTCTGAAGGCATTTTTGTGTGTGTTGCCTTGTATAGGAGTGAAACATGGGCGATGAACAGTGAGGACACGAAGAGGATAGCCGGAAATATGTTGCTACAGAACAATTAGGTGTGTCGATCGCATAGCTATTGATTACGTACTGAAGAGAATTGGTGAGAAAAGGAATTTCTGGCATACCTTGACTAAAAGAAGGGGAAGATTGATAGGACACATTCTTAGAAATCACATAATTGTGAATTTAGTGTTGGATGGAAATGTGTCGGGGTAAAAATCGCAGAGGGAGACGAAGAGATGAATATAGTAGGCAGTTTCAAATATATGTAGATTGCCGTTCTTATGAGGCGATGAAGAGGCTTGCTCGGGATAGAATAGGGTGCGGAGATGCATCAAACCAGTCTCCGGACTAAAGACCAAAACGCATACAGTCACAATATGTCTTTTTTTATTTTTAATGTGGTTAGGCAGGAACCTAAGCGTACAGCTTAAATTGTTGCAACGAGAACAAGCAACGATGACACTCCAATACTCGCGTGTTCGAAATGTACAGATTGTGGGCGGCAACTGCGATATATAACGCTTCTTCCAAATTATCAGTAAAATTTTAACAAGCCCTGTGATTTAATCAATCGAAGCATTGATTATTTGCATTTGGCTACTACTGAAATACGGGTTTTTCATGTTCATCACGTTATGTGTCAAAGCAGACGTGTGGAATCGCGTCGTAAAATTATGCCGCTGGCAATTTGGAACTAGTCCGTTAATTGCTACAATCCGACCTCGGGGAAGATAAAAAAAAGGTTCAAATATTTGTAAATCTATGGGACACAACTTTTATTAGTCCCTAGCTTACAAACTAGTTAAACTAAGGTAAACTAACCAAAGGACAACAGAAACACCCACGCCCGAGGGAGGACTCGAATCACCGACGTCGAACGGCCACGCGCACCGCAGCACGGCGGCTCAGTGTGCACGGGTATTCCGCCACGGCTCGGGGAAGATCAGTTTGGTTTTAGGAGAAACATAAAAAGACGTCAGGTAATACGTTACGACTCATGTAAGATGACAGATTAAAGAAAAGGCAAAAAATATATTAATATCGCTTCTGATATAGTAGACTGGAAGATCAGAGCAAATCTACGGATTTTATCCTAGCCCAAGTACCCTCCGCCAAACAACAAACGAAATCATATGTAGACTGTAATATTCGTCTTGATTTGAAGCATAATTGTCCAAAATTTCGTCAGGATCGAAGTACAATTGTACATTTTATCGAAATTAGTACGTGAAACAACCTCTGCCACTCAGAATAAAAGTCGTATCTACTGATCTGTGTGTCAAGGAGGTTCTTACCCCTTTAGCAATTTTTACCCTGTTGTAACAAATATGTCCACCAAATTTAGTGGGAATCGGTCGAGTGGTTTAGAAGGACATGTGTAACATTTCACAGATTATGACGTCATATTCTTGAACAGTGTGTTGTACACGATCCTTACACTCATAGTGGCGGTTCTTAGGTTTGAATGTTAATTGTGCAAAATTAAATCAAGAGTGGAACAAAACTGTATATTTGTATGCAATACAAGCACCTACACACAGTATTTTATACGTTTTTTTAAGCTTAGTTAATGATGGTTCCTGTATACCACAAAAGTATAAAAATGTATGTAAATAAAATCACACAAACTCGATGAGTGAACTGAAACATTTACATAACGGCCGAAACCGAGAGAGACTTGTTTCACTCGGTTCTCCCGCATCGACTAAAACCACTCAAACAAGGCGAGTGAATCAAAACATTCATACGGCGCACAGACTATTTTCGTTCGATTGTTTCATTCAAATGAAAAAAAAATGACTGAACGAGAAACAAACGATTGAGAAATCGGTTGGTAAAAACACCCAAAGGGCATGAAAACTATGGTGTCGTTCGGTCGGGAGTAAAACATTGTTGTAGTCTTTCCTCAATATTACTCAGTATGTACATTGGACAGCCTGTGAAGAAAAGCAACACCTTCTAAAATACAAGGCCTACGCATAGCGGCCATATTGGCACGTGACGTCATCAACAGTTGGCTGGTTCTGTCCGCGACTGTGTTGTGTTGAAAGCGTGTGCTACGTAAAGTATTACATTTCATATAGTATCGCCTGCAGTTATTTGAAGTATGGGGTACAAGTGCTGCGTTCCCTACTGCCAGGGAAATTATGACTCTCAAGGAGGAATAAAAGTGCACGTTTTTCGATTTCCCAAATGTGAGAACCTGAGAAATCGCTGGATTGCTGCAATACCGAGGAAAGGATTTGTGCCTACTGAGCATTCAAGGGTGAGTAAATGGCGCTAAGTGTGTAACTGATTTGTTTATTCAACACCAATGCGGACAACATTAATACTAAGGTACCAATACAATGTTTCGACAAAGGATAGTTACATTGGCTGGTGATGTGCTGTTACAGATTTGCCACAAACATTTCCAAACGGAAAGCATTCTATGGACTGCCGAACACTTTGATGAGAAAACAGGACGGATTTTAACAGTAAACCTGGAACGACCGAGGATAAAAGAAGGCTGTGTTCCGTCGATATTTCCTGGTTGTCCGTCCTATTTGTCGTCACAGTTGGCATTCCGGGAATCTCCTGATGAAAAGCGAATGCGTGTGGAAGCAGCACAACTTCAGAAAGCTCTTAATGAAAGTGTTACCTCAGCCGAACAGTACGACAGTGAAAATAAAATTTCATGTATATTGGACTTAACAGGGGGACGTAAAATCAACTTTTCTTCATTCTGGACTATGATTGGTAAAGCAGACAGTGTAATTTTTGTCAATATCGAGACACCAGGATCTGTACCTCAGTTGCATTATTCCGTTGTTGTCAATGAGCAGTTGCAAGTGTCAGTTTTTTATAAAGGAGTCTTAATGAGTAACATCCAGAACAAGTACAAATTTCCTTGCAAAATAAACTACTTTCATGAGATTGAAAGTATATTGGAATGTGTTGAAACCTGTGAAGCTGTAGATACAAAAGATAAACACCATTTATTAGAGATAATGCAAAATATTTTAGATAAGTTAATTGAAGGCAGTGATGATAAAGCCTTTTTTCAATTTGTAAAGTCTCAAATACATCTTGTGAGTAGCAGGGACAGACTAAGATACAAACCAGAGGACTTGTTGTTTTTTTCTCTTGTTCAAATTATTTCTCCAGCTGCCTATAGGTTCATGAGGGAATCTGGAAACTTATTAATGCCTCATCAAAGCACAATAAGAAGACTTTGTTCTTCACTAAATGTTGGCCCTGAATTGGAAAAACTGGACAGCAATTTCTTGTGCTACATTAAGAATAAAGTTCCTCTATTGCAGTCCCAAGATATGATTGTAACTTTAATGGTTGATGAGATATATATTAAGCAATATCTTGATTACAAGGGGGGTAATGTTGTTGGAAATGCCTTTGATTCACAAGAGTTAGCTTCTAGTGCCCATACATTTATGATTAGCAGCATAATGTCTTCATACAAAGACGTTGTACACATTTTGCCTGTTCGGACTGTTACCGCTGAACTGTTGCACAGAGTTTTGAAGAAGGTAGTTCTTGGCTTGGAAGAGGTAGGTTTTAAAGTGCTTGCAGTTGTTAGTGATAATAATTCTGTGAACAGGAAGGCTATGACATTCTTCTCAAACAAGCCTAAGCTGAGTATTGTGTATCCACATCCTGCTGATAGCTCAAGGCCTCTTTTTTTTGTTATTGATCCTGTGCATTTGTTGAAATGTATCAGAAATAACTGGCTCAACCAGAAAACTGATGCATGTTCTTTCAGATTTCCTCCATTTGATGGCAGCTCAAATTCACTTTTGGAAGCCTCATTTTCAGAAGTAAGAAAATTGTACAATTTAGAATCAGACAAGTTATTGAAATATGGTTATGGGTTATCACTGAAAGCTCTCTATCCTTCTTCTCTAGAAAAGCAAAATGTGAAATTAGTGATCCAAATATTCAATGACTACATTGTGGAAGCATTAAAGACATTGGGTCCATCTAATAATTTGAGCAAACATGTTGGCACAGCAGAATTCATCAGAATCATCTCTCTGTGGTGGAAAATTTTAAATGTAAAGGCTCCTTACAAAGGCTTACTGAAGAGGGATAAAATGCAAGAACCTTTGACTAATTCAAACACAGATGAACAATTTATCTTCTTAAACAATTTTTTGATTTGGCTAGATAAATGGGAAGAGTTAGCAAATGGTGAAGGCATCCTTTCAAAAGAAACATTATCTGCTTTGAAATTGTCTACACATTCCATTATTGAAATCACAAATTACTGTGTGGATGAACTTGCATTAAAATACATTTTGCCTGGAAAATTTCAAACTGACCTTCTTGAGGACAGGTTTGGTAAGTACAGGCAACTGGCAGGGGCACAATACCATGTCTCAATAAGGCAAATTTTTGAAGTTGAGAAAAAACTAAGATTTTCTACAATTTTAAGGATTTCATTAAGATCTGAAACAAAAGGAGAAATCAAAGTTAATTATTTTGATGTTTTAGAACCCTGGAAGCAATACAGTTCAGAAAATACTCCCTTTTCTAACAACTTTGCATCTCTCTCTGTGACAGAGTCCGACATCACTGATGTTGGCAGTTATTTGCCCGTAATTACATATCTCGGAGGCTACTGTGCATACTCAGTCATAAAAAAACTGAAATGTGATATATGCAAGGATTGTTTGGTTTTCCAAAAAATCATGCATTATGAGGAATCCTTCAAGCTTATTAGAAACTTAGATCGGGGAGGCCTACTCTACCCACGTCCATTTGTTGTTAATGCTGTCATGTACAGCTATATCACTATTTCAAAGCTCATTGGTCCTGAATATGAAAAACTGTTCCTGCAGGAACAAAATCAAAGACAACAGGCTACAAGTTTGATTCTACACAATTTATCCTCTAACTTTGATCAGCTTGATTTGTGTGGCACTCATACATCTGAAAATATTCTCAAAATGATTATCTGGGTTGCAACAAATTCATTATTGAAAAATTACTGCAATCAAAAACTTAACACTCAAGGCATAACATCAAAAGGTGGTAAGAAGAGAAAACTGGAAACAATACTAAATAAATAAGGGATTTCTTTTGTTATTTGTCTCTTCCAGTAACTGTGCTAAAGAAGTGGTTGCCTTGCATGGGTTCTGAGCTTTGGTAATGAAACTGTCATTTATTTTTCTTTGACTTATTCATCATTATTTATACCAATTCTTTCTTACTGTAAATATCTAATTACTTTAGAGCTGATATCTGCTACTGCTTTAAATTGGTCATGAATGGGCAGTACAAGACATATTAATTTCTTAGTTATAGGCCTACTATATTTTGCTTCTCTTTCATGCATTTTTCTTGTGTTGTGCCTTTTTGATGTGTATGTGTCAGATGTGTTTTACATAGTCTTCAAAAGCATTAGTCACTGCTATTTCATCTTTTCAAGGTTGGCACTCAACTGCAAAAAAACAATTTGAAAAGCACTTAATGTTTCTTTATTTATAATCCTTTTTCTGAAGACATAGAATTTCAGTCATACTAATGTCATCACAAACACATATCCTTATGACATATACTGCTAATATTTATCTGGAGATACTTTGTGATAAAATTCTAGAAAGGGCAGCCTGTGTACTACCGTTATGTGTATGGTAGTAATGCCTACTGTGAATGGTCATTGGAAGTTAACATGTCAAGACAAATTATTTGTGTTTAGAGAATACCATTGCTTTAGTTTTAAAAATTGGATTTTAACATAACATGTCTGATCACAACCAGGTTTTCTGCTTTCACTGTCGTTGGGTTCGGCAACTCACAAACTCTTGCCTCCCGACCAAACCTTGAGCTTGGGTTCTGCTACAGATCAGTCTGTCACTATAACCAGTTTCTCAAATTTCATCTTTCTGGCTATCAGTTGATTGCCATACTAGAAAAGACTTGTCTACATTAGTACTGTGATCCCTACTACATTAGCAAAGGCATTACCATTATTCACACTGTGAACAAGAACAGAGTGGTGTATCCTACAATCTGGCCTGCTTTGTCTCTCCTGTCTACTGGTCTTAGCTCCGTATCACTATTTCTGTCTTATTCTTTCCTGCTAATGTTTGAGTTTTCATTTCTATTGGATTGAAGTGCTCATTTTTCTATCATCCTTCACAATTTAAACAATGCTATTTTAAACAATATTCTGCTTACATGATAGGATCTTGTTTAAGTTTTTCTCTAAATACACCTCAGATGGAATTTTCAAACTAAGTACGGTAGTAGTTTGACCGTAAGACTGAAAAAGAACAGTGAAACAGCAATGTTCATATGGTATGGTAAAGTATTGTATTTCAGGAATAAAAATGTCAAGTTACAAAAAAAAATGTTTGTGATAGAAAAATGTAGATCATATGCATAGCTAGGCCTATACTTGAAATTGATAGGGGATCAACAGGTTTTAATTTGATGTAGTACTCCAGGAAAATGTCCTCTGATTAACTTCAGAGATTCACAAGTAATTTTCCAACATCTAAACAGCCTTTGTGGCAAATTAACAACATAGAAACAAAAGAGCAGCTGAGCAAGGCAGTCAACCTAAAAACTGCAATTTTCTTTACGGAGCAGTTCTACAGTGGTGCAAATGAAATTCCCATTAAAATAAAATAAGTAATTCGTAACAGACATTGTCCTGTGAGACCTTCTGCAAAAGATAAGGTGGGTCAATTGAAGATCGGGATACCACCCATTATCTTTGACAAATGACATGATAGTCAAGTTCACAGAATTTATTCAGTAATACAGATTGCTGCCTTATCATGATTTGGATAAGTAGATCAAGAATGAGTCACTACATTGATGAAACAGTTTGCTTTAGGTAATGTAAATTGACACATATGTTCAGTAATTGTCATCCATATGACATCTTTGGTCAAAGCTGACATGTGGTACCCCCTCCCCCCTTTCAGTTATGCCAAAAATGTATTGAACAAATTTGATATTAATGTTTTTTGAATAGAGGGTCTTATTTTAATGACTAGAGTTGCTAAAAATCTTGATAGTGATCAGAAATGATGTACAAAGGAGAGGTCACTTTTTCTATGTGCTTATGCAATTCCTGAGAAGTATAGAAATAAGAAATAATGACAGGAGAAAGAGTTGCTTTGAGGGGAAGAAACCTAACCAACATTTGGTTTCTAACACCTAGTTGCTAGTTTTCTTTACTGCATAATGCTAAGCATTTGTGTATCCTTAGGTATTTCAGACAACATTCTCATCCATCTACATTCTACAATACTTAAAAACTCATTAATTTGGGACTGTCTGTGAACTAGAAGTTACATAATTGACTCTGAATATTCTGATGCAGTTAGTTACCCTTCTGGTTTGTTTCATATATGTTGTGGTGTCTTACTGACAGACAGCAGTCAGAAAGTAACATCTTAAGTTTTATAATGCAAGCATGCTGGCTACATTTCCTCTGTTTGCACTTTTAAAAGAATATTTTTTGGAGGAAATTACAGCTCTCATTTCTTGTGTGTCTGTAACACAGTTCCTCAATTGTTCATGTAGCAAATTCTCTCTGATACGTGACTTGGTACTCATGATTCTGAAAAACTGTACTTTCTCTCTTCCTTAACTAAAGATAACTGATGAAGCTGTTTTATTGTCGTCAGTTGACCATCAGACAGACATAATGTGAAATCAGGCATATAGTCCAAAACGAAACATGTGTGTACAGTGATTTCCTACTTATTTCCATTAAGGTTGGATGACATATGGTACCTTAAATTCCTAGTGAAGTAGAAAACAAATCTGTCATGGTATTCTAGACTGACAGAACTAGAATAAATTATAACAATGACCTGGAACTTTATTCCAGTTTTTATGTTTGTATGGTACTGTTAAATTTTGTTGTGCATAAAATGTATGTACAGTAATATCTTTTGATTCTTCAGTTTCCTGTAGATATACTGTATAGTAATCACAACTTTCAGCTGCTTAAGTTTTGATGAAAAAATCAGAATGTATTTTGATGTATTCCACAAAGTTAAAGACAGCATAGTTTTATTTAAGAGTACACTGCATGTTTTGTCCAACTTTCAGTTATCAGTATGCCTGACAATGAAATATGTGTCCATTTTCTGGAATAACTTATGACATATTCTGAGTTTGCCATTATTGGTTTTTATGTGGTGTGCCTACATTAAGTAATCATATTGCAGTGTCAGTGTGTTGTGGGAGAGTTACAAGGAATTATGTAGTTAACTTTTTGGCCCTCACTGATTGTGTACTGGTAACACATCACCATTTCTGCATTGCATTGGATGAACATGCTTGTGGTTTTAGTATTTAAGAAATAAAACATTTTATCACATTCAATTTAATATCATTCTGATAAGGGGGAAAAAGTTTGGTTCTACTGTAAGTCAAACATCTTGATGTACTTAATTCCCAAGTTTCTTGTTGCTGTACAAATATTTATATGGTTTGCTGCTGCATGTTGTCTTAGAACTTTTCAGTGTTAAAAATAAATTTCTGTTCACTCTGTGCTTCAAAAAAGTTTAGTATTCCTTAACATTCCTGTCATGTTTTTTACTTTCCTGGATTTTTATCTTAAAAGAGCTATTAAATCATTTTGAACAATACTAGAACTACCATATTTACTAAATCATTTTGGCTGTTTACACAAAAATAGCTATTACTGAAATAAACAGTTGTTTCAAAGTATTTAGCGTTTTTATAACAAAGAAATATACGATACACAATTTCGATTTAAGTTCCTTACTAGAGAAATTAATGGAACTCTGGTAGCATTTCTCATCAAGGTTGCAAAAGAAATAAAGTTTCTACAGCTCTGGAAAATAAGTGAAAGGTAGGATCCTTGTAACAGTTCTTAATTTATTTAATGAATATTTTCTCAGAGGACGATACAATCCATCAAATGATCTGAGTTTCATAAGTAGTAAGTACTTTACTAGTGATACCTGGAGACAAAGGTTTCAAAAATTACCGAAAAATAAATCCTTATATATTCTAAGAACCAATTTGCTTCATTAAAATCGTAAATATCGGTATCTTGTTGCTTTTCAGTGACAATTTATTGCAGGAAAAGTTTTATGTCCGAGGCAAGGCAAAGAACTAATTTGATTTTCCAGTTTGTCTTAAAGACCGACAGATGAATATTTGCTGAAAATTGTCAAAAGTATTTCACAGGCTCAAAACAAAATTGAACGAGTGTTGCATGTATTAATTCCCTTAGTGTAATTGCAAGGCCGTGTAGGAGAAGAAAGCACGGAAATACCGACGCAGTTGGCGCATTAAAATGCAAAACGTTCGTATAGCGCCTGCATCACAGCGAAGTTCCGACGCAGACTCAGCCGTCTGCACGGCAGCCAGCCTTCAGTTGGTGACGTCACGGGCATGCGCGCAGGCCTGTACTCTAGAAGGTGTTGAGAAAAGCAAGGAGAAACTGAGAAGGAATTACCATGACATTGTAATTCACGGAAAAGGGCCTGGAACAGCTATTGAATGGAACGGATACTCTCCTGAAAGGCGAGTATAAGACCATAACAAGGATAACGGTACGTAGTCTAAGAAAATCGGACGATTCTGAAGCAACTACAGTAGGTGACGAGACAATAAAAGCCTTAGATGAATATTATTTGGGTAGGAAAATAACTTCTGATGGCCGAATTATAGAAGATATAAAATGCAGACTGGCTATGCCAATAATGATAATAATAATTCTAAAGAGGAGATTTTGTTGACATCGAACATTAAAATGTTAGGAAGTCTTTACTGACTGCATCTACATCTACATGGGATACTCTGCAAATCACATTTAAGTGCCTGACAGAGGGTTCATCGAACCACCAATATATTATTTATCTCCCATTCTCGAATAGCTCGCGGGAAGAAAGAACACCTGAATCCTCCATTCGAGTTTTGATTTCTCATATTTTATTCTGATGATCATTTCTACCTATGTAAGTGGGAGTCAAGAATATATTTTCGCATTCGGAGGACAATGTTGGCGATTGGAGATTCGTAAGTAGCCCACGCCGCAGCGATAAGCGACGTTGTAATGATTCCCATCCCAGATCCTGTATCATTTCCGTAACGCTGTCTCCCCTGTATCATGACAATACGAAACAAGCTGCCCTTCTTTGGACTCTCTCGTTGTCCCACCTGATAAGGATCCCACAGTGGGCAGCAATACTCCAAAAATGGACTGACAGGCGTAGTGTATGTAGTTTCTTTTGTAGTTCTGTTCCATCTTTTAAGGGTTCTGCCAATAAAGCCCAGTCTTTCGATCGCCTTTCCCACGACATTATCTATGTGTTCTTTCCTGTTTAAGTCTAAAGTAATAGTAATGTCTAGATATTTTGTGGAGTTTACGGCCTTTACTTTTGATTGAATTATCTTGTAAAGAAAGTGTAACGGATTTCCTTTCGTACTCATGTGGACCACTTCTCATTATTTAGAGTCAATTGCCAATTTTTATACCATAGTGATATCTAATTCAGATCGATCTGCAGTTGGTTTTGATCTTCATATGATTTCACTAGACGATAAATGACGACGTCATCTGCAAACAACCTAATAGAGCGACTTAGATTTTTTCCCAAATCGTTTATGTAGATAAGGAACAGCAGAGGACCAATAACACTACCCTGTGGAACGCCCGATATCACCTCTGTTTTAGTCGATGCCTTACCATCGATTACTACGAACTGTGTCCTCTGTGACAGGAAATCCCCTATCCAATCGCAAATTTGGGGCGATATGCCATAACCACGCAGTTTGTCTGAAGTGTAGCATTGTACGAGTGTAAGACATGGGCGACACGGAATTCAGACACAAACAGGACACCAGTAGAAGCGTTTGAAATGTAATGCTACAGACGAATGCAGAAGATTAGAATGCTAGGTCGCGAAAATAATGAGATGCTGAACAGAATTGGGATAAAAGTCTTACAATTAGCTCGAACAAAACCAAGGTTCTAAGACCTGTATCTAGAGTTAATAGACTGAAAGAATAAGAAAATCTGGAAAATTTAAAAATGTCGGGATTTTGGTGTTGTAGGGAGAAGTAAATGTCTGGATTATCTCGAACAGAATGACCTATTGACCCAAGGTCGACAGGGATTTAGAAAATATCGTTCATGCGAAACACAACTAGCTCTTTATTCACATGAAGTGATGGGTGCTATCGACAAGGGTTCGCAAATCGATTCCGTGTTTCTTGATTTCCAGAAGGCTTTTGGCACCGTACCTCACAAACTGTTTGTAATCAAATTGCGTGGTTATGGTATATCGCCCCAAATTTGCGATTGGATAGGGGATTTCCTGTCACAGAGAACACAGTTCGTAGTAATCGATGGTACGGCATAGACGGAAACAGAGGTGATATCTTGCGTTCCACATGGTAGTGTTATTGGTACTCTGCTCTTCCTTATTTACATAAACGATTTAGGGAAAAATCTAAGTAGCTCCCTTAGGTTGCTTGCAGATGACGCCGTCATTTACCGTCTACTAAAATCATCTGAAGATCAAAACCAACTGCAGAACGATCTGAATAAGATATGAATATGGTGTAGAAGTTGGCAGTTGACTCTAAATAATGAGAAGTATGTAGTCGTCTACATGAGTACGCAACGAAATCCGTTAATCTTTGTTTACAAGATAAATCAATCAAAAATGAAGGCCGTAAACTACACAAAATACCTAGGAATTACTGTTACTTCAGACGTAAACTGGACAGAACACGTAGATAATGTCGTGGAAAAGGCGAACCAGAGACTGAGTTTTATTGGCAGAACACTTAAAAGAGGCAACAGAACTACAAAAGAAACTGCATACAGTACGCTTGTCCGTCCAGTTTTGGAGTATTCCTGCCCAGTGTGGGATCCGTATCAGGTTGGTTTGACGGAGGACATCGAAAGAGTCCAGAGAAGCTCGTTTTGTATTGTCACAATACAGGGGATACAGCGTTACGGAAATGATACAGTATCTGGGACAGGAATCATTACAACAACGACGTTTATCGCTGCGGCATGGGCTACTTACGAAACTGCAATCATCAACATTCTCCTCCGAATGCGAAAATGACCATCGGAATAAAATACGGGAAATCAGAGCTCGAACGGAGAGATTCAGGTGTTCATTCTTCCCGCGCGCTATTAGAGAATGGAATAGGAGATAGATAGTATAATGGTGGTTCGATGAACTCTCTGCCAGGCACTTAAATGTGATTTGCAGAGTATCCCATGTAGATGTAGATGAACTAGTTATTTCCAAACTGTGGGCTGCGGAATCTAGTGAGGTGGATCGCAGGCTATATCTTGAAATATCTAGAAGGCTGACTGTAACCATATGGAAGTATGTTTAGTAAGTCGTATTATTTTGATGACAGTATTTTTCAGTCAATAACTAGGTCTAACAATTGATTTAAAACTAGCTGAAAACGCAGCGTCGTCCAGGTATTTGTTTATTGCCGTCTTGAGTTCTCATCTAGGCTCTATCCTCTCACTTTGTCCATCTCCAGCTCGCCCTGTCGCAGCCATCTTGTCCCCTCTCTTCGTCTATCCGGCTCACGCCAACTGAGCTACTTTTACAGGCGAAGGCGGCGTTTGGTTCTTTTAAGTGACCGCAGATGCGGTCATACGTTCGACCTCGCACCGGAATCCGTAATGACGAGTGTAAGAAAACATGTAAAACAGGGTCGCTACAGCCGTAGAGTGCGGCCTCTGTTAGTTGGAGGCGAACGAGAGGTGAGCACGGGTAGCGATGTGGTTAAGGCGACCGCTGGCCCGAAGCGGGAGATCCGGATACGATTCCCGGCCCAGCTCAAGTTTTCAATTGTCATTCTATAATATCAATGCCCCAGTGCAGCTAATGTCAATTCTCCCCTTTCTAATCCTTCTTGCTTTCCCTCCTTAATAAATAATTTGCAAAAATATGAATGTTTGGGTGAGTGGACTCAAATAAAGTTTTAAAACAAAAGTGAAAACTCGCATGTTTTCGTAGTTCTCCAAACCGCAGAGGACTTGTCTGCCCCAATAGAAAATGAGAAAGATGCATTATCGCGCAGTTGTAGACGCCATGTCAGAGAATGCACGTCATCTACCGCCGAAGGTTCGAGTCCTTCCTCGGACATGGTTGTGTGTGATATTTTCTCCTTAGGTTAGTTTAACCTAGTTTCACTAATTTCTAAAGCCGTCCTCACACGGGACGTCTTGTCCCAACGTGGCGCAGGCCAGACGTGCTGTCTACCTAGCTACTAGACTTGCGCGTAATAGTTCGCGATCGGAAGCGCTCACTTTAGTTCGCGGCTCTGCGCGAACTAGTTCGTTCTGTTAGCTCGTCCGCTCCCAGTGACGGCTGAGCGGCGTGGTCTGCGCATGCAGGTGGAGGGAGTAGTTGCCCCACCTAGATGCTTCATGCGCTTGCTGCTTGAGCCGCTAACTATACACGCAAACCAAAAGAAACAGTTTGTGGATAATTTCCCGCGTTTAAGTTTAAAGTTATCTCTATAACTTGGCATTATGGAATTTATTAGTCAGATATTGCAGAGTCCAAAATACTTCAAAACAGAAATTTTGTAGCACTGAACTACGTAATCTAGCAGACAGACGCTAACCTCGAAATGGCTCTGATCAGCAGAAGGCAAACACGTGATTTTTAATGCTGTTCGTGACCTATCGCGTATATTGTAGTTCGCGACCTATCGCGCATAATTTAGTTCGCAACCTATCGCGCATCTTTTAGTTCGCGACCTATCACGCATATTTTCGTTCGTGACCTATCGCGAATATTTCGCATATTTTCGTTCGCGACCTATCGCGCATACTTCGCATATTTTAGTTCGCGACCGGTAGCTTTCATTTTAGTTCGCAGCTAGGCCGCGAAGTAGGTCGCTCTTTTTAGTTCGTTCGCTGTTTTTGGCTTTTTCTACCGCTACTAAAACTACAGCTGAGCTGCATCTGAGCTCGAAATGACGGCAACTGGCAAGAGGGAATCACGCGATTCTGCGCGCTCTGGCGTCCTCTCCCTGTTACTCGTCAGTCTTCGGAAAAGGAGCAGACGAACTAAGAAGCGAGGGATCTGCGAACTAGTTCGCGTAGTTCGCCTGTGGGAGCCCTCTTCCGAACTAATTCGTTCGAGAAAAACACAAGACTACTAGCTGCAGCACGCTCTGAAACGACCCGCTACATCCCACGGAACACAACGCGCTGCTCATCCTGATTTGCGGCCGCAGCGCTCTCCAGCGCCCGTTGAGGCCTGGCGCGTAGATCATTGTCTTCACAAAGATGGATGTGCGTAAAATTACACGGTATATGTAAGCGAACGCCGGAAAAAACTGAATACTATAGCTTTCTTATGCTTGCACGTTGCATGCAATACTCTTCCAGAAATTGTAATTTTTTTCTTCATGAAACACATAGACGGTACATTAACTGAAAGCGTTTGATAATGATATCAAAATGTACGACTAAATCACTTGTGGCAAAATATCATTAAAAGAACTCTAAACGGTGAAATCCTTCATCTGCGCCAGGTCCACTTGTCTTGCTCTCTTATATTGCTCTTTTTCACGCTGTACATATTCTGCATATCCAAATGTTTACTTTGGCCTTCTTTCTAAGATAATAAGTTCTGCTGATACAGTCTACTTGTTCATACACGCAGGTCAACGGCTCAGTTCGACAATGTTACAATGTTCATTGTGATAATTTTTGCTTTTAGTATTGTACGTAAACACGTTTGCTCCTTTACTCATCTGCTTCCATAACCACATTCTCTCTGCACTGTGAAACTGAACTATTCCAGCATTGTACTGAAATGCAACAGAATTCAAACGCCGTGGCGAAAACCGAATGACGTGGGGTACTGTCTCGAAATTCATTGGTACCTGTGCCCTTGCACGAAATACTGAACAAGTTCTCTCCTGGGCAGAATTCGTTCATGTTTGTAGTAAATAACGTCAAAATGTTTGTAAAGTCTATGGGACTTAACTACGGGTTCATCACTCCCTAAACTTACAAACTACTTATGAACTACTTACGAACTAGGACGGCACAAATATCCATGCCCGAGGGGGGATTCGAACCCCCGACCGTAGTGGCCGTGAAGACCGTGACTAGAGCGCCTTAGTCCCCTCGGCCAGCGCGGCCGGCAGTAAATAACGTCGAATACTGGTTATTATAATTGTATTAAATTAACAAATAAATTACATAAACCGTAATCAAACCAAATCGTTAAAAAAATATCTCCGAGAGTGTAGATGTAAACCTGTTATTTACATCTCTTTTCCTTCACAGCTCGTAACGCTAACCGCCACGCTAATCCGTCGTCTTAAAAAGAAATGACAGCGAATATTGGGGATATTACTCTTAAATTCATAAGAAAGAACCAGAAACATTAAGGAAACAAAAAAGGAAAAAATAAAACATTTTTAGAAGTTCGGGGTCAGGAAACCGTGTTACTCTGAACTTCTGCTCAGCGGCTTACCGCGCTACGAACTACGCAATTTCTCCTCTGGAGAAAGTGCGCTGTATTTACGATATACGTTCCACCTAAAACATTTACCAGAAAAGTATGAAAATGTACGTAAATAAAATCACACAAACTCGATGAGTGAAATGAAACATTTACATAACGGCCGAAACCGACAGAGATTTGTTTCACTCGGTTCTCCCGCATCGACTAAAACCACTCAAACAAGGCGAGTGAATTCATATGACGCACAGACTATTTTCGTTCGGTTGTTTCATTCAACTGAAAAAAAAGAAGAAAAAAACGACTGAACGAGAAACAATCGTTTGGTATGACAAAGTATCATGAAGAGGCTCCTTTGATATAATGGGGTTGAATCGTAGCATAGGAACGACATTTTCTTACACGGTATGCCAATTATAACACTGACTAACGTTAAATACGATATCCTTTAAAGCTATGAATATATAGTTTCCGATAATTTATTGTATCAAATCATACCTAAAATGATGCGTTTTCAAAAGTTCTTCAATCTTCTGGCGCTTTAAAAAGATTATATTTATACATCGTACGCTAAAACGAAAGAAGGCACGAAGTACGGAGTTCCGCTCGCGATATGGTGGATCAGTAGTTCTGCTTGTCACGTGAAAACCAGGTCGCTTTTCATTGGCCACGTTCCACTCCACGAAGCAAAAATCTAACACGCTGGATCCTTCATTCCACGCTTCGCAGGGCAGAGGAACATCGAATTACACGCTACATCGGCACCACGTCCTCCTCCACGTGCGTTTCCACGTGCGGTGAGAGGATGGCATAACTCTAAGGACTGATGACACCTTAGTATGTTCTTAAAAAATTAAAAATATTTGAACATTTTAAAGATGCATTTTCCTCATCATCATCATTAGAGACTGATTACGCCTGTCAGCGTTCAGTAAGCAGTAGTTTTGTGTAGTTCGCGAACGAACTAGTTCGGAAGAGCGCTCCCACAGGCGAACTACGCGAACTAGTACGCAGATCGCTCGCCTCTTAGTTCGTTCGCGCCTTTCCCGAAATTGACGGGTAACAGCGAGAGGACGCGAGAGAGCACAGAATCGCGTGATTCCCTCTTGCCAGTTGCCGTCATTTCGAGCTGAGATGCAGCTCAGCTATAGTTTTAGTAGCGGACGAACTAAAAACAGCGACCTACTTCGTGGCCGAGCAGCGAACTAAAACGAGAGCTACCGGTCACGAACTAAAATATGCGCGATAGGTCGCGAACTAAAATATGCGCGATAGATCGCGAACAGAATTAAAAATCACGTGTTTGCCTTCAGCTGATGAGAGCCATTTCGAGGTTAGCGTCTGCCTGCTAGATTACATAGTTCAGTGCTACAAAATTTCTGCTTTGAAGTATTCTGCACTCTGCAGTATCTGACTAATAAATTCCATAATGCCAAGATATAGAGATAACTCTAAACTTAAGCGCGAGACATTATCCACAAACTGTTTCTTTTGCTTTGCGTGATATCGTTAGCGGCTCAAGCAGCAAGCGCATGAAGCATCTAGGTGGGGCAACTACTCCCTCCACCTGCGTGCGCAGACCACGCCGCTCAGCCGTCACTGGGAGCGGACGAACTAAAAGAACGAACAAGTTCGCGGCAGAGCCGCGAACTAAAAGTGACCGCTCCCGATCGCGAATTATTATGCGCAAGTCTAGCCTGGAGCATAGTACCTCTAATAAAATTCCTCCATGATCCCCTATTCAACGGTAACATTGATGCCTCGTCTGATGTTATGCCTTTTACTTCAAAATCATTCTTCACCGAATGTAAGTACTTTCTTCTTCGTCTACCTCGACTTCTCTTACCCTCCGCTGCCGATCTCATGAGTCTCTTAGGTAACCTTGCTTTCCCATGCGTGTAACATGTCGAAAGATAGTGCGGTGCACTGCAAGCTTAGTCTTGATACTTATTTCTTGCAGAAGAGAGTAGATCTTAGCTGAGCACTCACTGTATTAGCTTTCCTGCACCTCGATTCTAGTTCTTTCACTATGTTGCCATCCTGAGAGAAAATACATCCCAGGTACTTGAAACTGTCTACCTGTTCTAACGTTGTTCCTCCTATTTGGCACTCATTCTGTTTAAATCTCTTTCCCACAGACATTACTTTCGTTTTGGAGATGCTGATCTTCATATCATAATCCTTGCACCTCTGATCGGGCTCTGAAATATTAGTTTGTAACCTTTCAATTGAATTACAACTAAGTCATCCGCAAATGCGAGACTGCTTATTTTGTTTTCACCTAGTTTAATCCCGGCCTGCCAGTCTACTGTTTTCAACATATGATCCATGAATGGTATGAACAACAGTGGTGACAGGTTACAGCCTTGTCGTACCCCTGAAACTATCCCGGACCATGAGCTTAATTTGTCATCTACTCTAACTGCTGCCTGACAGTCTACTTAAAGCCCTTTAATTGTCTGCAGAAATTTGCCTCCTATACCATAATATTGTAGAACTGACAGTAGCTTCCTCCTAGGAACACGGTAATAAGCCCTTTTTAGATCTTTGAAACATAGATACAATTCCCTGTTCCACTCATAGCACTTTTCCATTACCTGCCGTAAGCCTCTAAAAGGCCTAAACCCACACTGATTTACATCTAACTTGTCCACAATTAATACTCGCACTCTCATTTCAACAATACTTGAGAATATTTTGTCTACAACGGTAATTAAAGAGATACCTCGATAATTATTACAATCTTTTGTGTTTCCATGTTTGAAAATTGGCGTGATACCGCTTTCGTCCAGTCAAACGGAACCTTATCAGTATAATTTTTTAACAGGTAGACGGCGAATTGTGTGAGCCGGCCGCGGTGGCCGAAGGGACTGAGGCGCTCCAGTCACGGTCTGCAGTGCACGGCCACTACGGTCGGGGGTTCGAATCCCCCCCTCGGGCATGGTTATTTGTGCCGTCCTTAGTATTAGCTAGTTCGTAAGTAGTTTGTAAGTTTAGGGACTGATGACCCGTAGTTAAGTCCCATAAGCTATACAAACATTTGAACATTTTTGTGTAAGTGATGGATCTTCTGGCATTGCGCTTATTAGATCACAAAACGCATTTCTCACTCCCTTATGTTCCAAATAAAGAATGAAGCCACTTCCCTGAGTCACACTTATCGTCGTGATGAATTCGTCGAAGTTTTAAGGTCTGAATTTTTAATGTGCAAATTCAAGGTCTTTTACTGGCACAAGCCCAGTACAACCCTTCAAAGTTTAGGGGGCGGAGGCTACGACAGCGTAGCTCACTGGCTGGTGGTCTTGAGACAGTGGGCCGTGCCCCAGGGGCTAGCCACTCGGCCAGTCAGCTACACTATCGCAGCCTCCGCCCCCGGAACTTTGAAGGGTTGTAGCTCCCAAACTAACAGTGATAGGAATGTAGTTTAAATTGATTTGGACGCAGCTGGTTTAAACGAATCCAATACACGATAGAAAAAACTATTGTTCTATTTAAAAAATTATATCTTTGTGCTGTAACTCTTTGGAAAATGATATAATAAACTATGTTCATAGCTCCGCAGAAAGTGTAACATTTCTTGTGTTGACCTACCGCATTAAAATTTCCCGTCACCTATTATTTTATAAGTTACAGAGGCAAACACACTTAGTGAAACACCCTGTATATACAACCCATCAAATACGAGCTTCTATTGACGGGCAATATGGCGCCTTCATCTCTTTACCCGTCTACCGATAGGAGCTGCCACTCTCCCCTGGTAGCCACGTGGTGTGACGTCGGTGGCGTTCTCCCATCTTATTGGTGATCGTTCAGACGCACGTTGAAATTTTCTGACATGCTTGATACTGCCCGACACGTTGAGAAAGTCTCTTCAACAGTGCGCACGTTGTGACACAGAAACTTGGCACGTTGACCACACTCGTTCAGATACACGCTACTTGTGCCGACGGCTTTAAGGACCCCACACACGATGCGATTTATTGGACCAATTCCTTGGTCACCCGATAAATTGAGCGGTTTTAGTTGCTACCCGACCAACTTTCCTTGTCGGTCGGTTGGTTGTGCCTGACCACCCGATCTCCTATTCCTCCACCACTTCATCCCACAAATTGTACCGTATGTAGTGCTTCCCAACCAACTTCCATGCATGAGGTCGTCTGCACAGCAAACACGCGAAAACAAAAACAGTTCGACAAACAGACACCAGAGAAGAGGGTGGCGCTGCGTGCAGTTGGTCGGAACGTGTGTAGGCTGCTACCAATTGGTTGGTTCGTTGGACATCTTGTTGGTCGTAAGATAAATCGCAGCGTGTGTAGGGGCCTTTAGACTAACGCTGGCGGGGAGGTGGGCCAAGGGGAGGAGTAGATAAACAGAGCGAGAGGAGAGGACAGAGAGGGAGGAGGAGGAAGAGGAAAGAACTGATAAGAGAGTGGGATGAACAAATGCCCCAGAAACACGCACTTTTCAGCTAATTTTGTATAAAATCTGTGTCTCTTTATCTTCATTACGGTATACTTGATGAAAGTTGCGGACCATTCTCCCCCCACTCCGTCATTATCTGCTAGCGCCCCTTCACGGTATTAACCGCGATGCCTCGTGGGGGTGACTAAGCTTTCGCCCGATGTGATTAGCAAACACTGATCCAGTATTCAGCTTGTAAATTGGAAAATAATAGAGGTCTCTCATCAGGAGTTATGGGGGCGAATATTTATGGCAGTGGTTCCAGCAGGAACAATTGAGACGGGAGTTTGTAATGCCCGCATTGTTATGGAAATGCAAGGGGTAGGGGAGAGGGCGTGTCGACCCCTCGCGTTTATCTGGGAGAGGCGGGTGAAGGGGGGGGGGGGGGGCGGGGGCGTTGTGCAACCACGCCCTTATCTGACGTCCGCGTTACGAGGGAGAATCTCAGTCGACAACCCTCGAGGTGCCACATTATGTGACGTCACGGAGAAGCGCGCTGTGTACGCCGGGGGTCGCTAAGTTCTCATTACCCTTTCAGTACATGTCTGGTACTGAATGCGAACTTTCGGTCACGATAAAAGTATCGCGATCAGGGTTGAAGTTACACTTGTCACTTTACGCTACTCGACGTGCCAGCTCTACTGCATGAATACACTAGTTTAACCCGCAGCTCCGCTCGCGTGTTGGTTGATTATGATAGATAAGCTATCTTTCAGAAGTGTGCTATTTATTTTTATTTTTCATATTCGTATGCTTATCTTTACCGAGAAAGAGCTGAAGACATTCTAGCACGCATAGGCCAAAGATATGGTCTGGGGCATCACATTTAGCTGTATGTAACCTCCTTGCTATAGAGCCGCAAACGTCATCGCTGGCCTTCAGTCCGAATTTTTTTTATAATTTGATGACTTTCAACCAGGTTATCTTCCATCCCCTTATAGCTATCGGCATGGAACTGCTATGGTGTACAACAGGAGACCTCGGACAAAAATTACACATAGACCATTTGTTTGCGTTCTGCAGTTTTCGCTGCAGAGCGAAATATTAACACACACACGTAGAATTTTATATACACCGATAACTTTCCATCCCAATATACTCCACCATTTTATCATTATCAACCCTCAAGCAACAATGCAACCAATAAAACAATTTTCAAAGAGTAAATATAATTTCAAAGAGTAATTATTGTTCCGCATTTCACGTTATATTCTTCAAATTACTAAATATCTATCAGATCGCTATAAAACCGTGCCTTAAACCTACCTCTGGTATAAATTAGTAACTGTAGCATACAAATATTTAATTCATATCAGCATACATAAGTGAAATAATCGTATGAAAACACTCTTTGCAAATAATCACATGACAATGTTTTCAAAATGTTCACCATTGGCACTACAGAGGTGGCGCAAACGAATAATGAAATTCGCCATTACATTTCGTAGTGTCTCAACCGAAATACATTCACATGCCACAGAGATCGCCGATGGCGGGATGCTTTGGGTGGACCATGTCTTTCACTGTGCCAAAGCAATGACTCGATTCCCGAAGTATTCCTCAAGAAAGCGAAACACTTGATCGGTCCGATGTGGTCGGGCTCCATCTTGCACAAACCATTCAGTACCTGGTAGATACTCTAACGCTTGCTGTGTGGCGACAAATTGTTCCAAAATTGCAACGTAACGTGCACCAATGACCGTTTCTCGAATGAAAAAAGGGCCAATAATGCCTCTGCTGCATACTGCAGCCCACACAGTAACTTTAGGAGAATACAGGGGTTTCACTTCACACTGATACGGCTTTTCGGAACTCCAAAATCGCCAGTTCTGCTAATTCACGTACCCATTCAGGTGGAAGTGTGCTTCATCTGTAAGCCAGATGCAGCCAACATCATAATTCTTCACTATCAATCATTGTGAGCATCTGATTAGCAAAGGCAACCCTTTGTTGCACAGCTCGTACGGGTATGGCCTGGCGCGTTTGAATTTTGAATGGAAACATGTGTAGGCTCTTTCTCGATATTTTCTGTGTGCTGGAACGCTTCAAACCAGTCTCAGATGCAATTCCACCGACGGATAACATTGAATTTCGCTGAATTATTCCAGAAAGTGGCGATATTTTCAGGCGTAACTGCGGTTTGCTTACGACCAACATGCCCCACTAGATCATCAGTTACGCTGCCCGTTCGTTGAAATTTTGCGAAGAGCGTACGAATGGTTTTCGCATCGGGTCCTTTTGGAACATTAAATCGTGCTTGAAAACTTCGCCTTGTTGCCGTAGGACTCTCTTCTAACCTGTGGTACTCCAGCACGAGAAAAACGCGTTGTTCAATGGAGTACATGGTTTTAATCTCTTCCTTCGGTACGCTAACCTCCTTTCACGTTTCAATAGTGGAACTGATCGCTCTGAACTTCAGATCACTATTTATACTAGGCATTACGTATGGCAATTACAGCGCCATCTGTTAGCAGCTTTTTTAACTATTATTTCAAACTGCTGTATAAACTTCTTACAGCTATCACAATAAATATACCGTTTACTGCATTCCTCTATCGATCTTTGTTTTGGAGATATTTAATTTTGAAATCAGGGAGTCGTCTTCTGGACACCCTGTATTTTCACTGTCTCATACATCTTGCATACCAGGTGGAACAATTTCTTCATGTCTGGTTCTCCTATCGATGACAGCAATTCAGATGGAACATAATCTACTCTAGGGGCCTTATTTCTACTCAAATCTTTTAGTGCTCTGTCAAATTCTTCTCGCAGTTTAGTATCTCCTATCTCATCTTCCTCAACTTCGTCTTCCACTTCTAGAATACTGCCTTCAAGTTTATTTCCTTTGCACAGGCCCTGTATATATTCCTTCCACCTCTCGGCTTTCCCTTCTTTGCTTAGTACAGAAGAAAACATCGAATTCGCTGTCTTTGGATTCACACACACACTTGTGTTACACCACAGTGAGAGCGAGGTGGGGAAGGGTATCGGCAGAATATTTTGCTTGGAAGGGGGGACGCGAACTAAAAAAGTTTGAACAACACTGATCTAGCAGAACTGTCAAGTTACAATTGTGGACGATCCTAGTTTCATCCACGCAAGTTCTCCTAGAGGGTCTATATGAGAAATCAAGCTCTAAAGCAGCGGTCGGCAACTGGTGGACCGCGGTCCACGTCCGGACCGCGGAAGGCCAAAAACTGGACTACCGAAAGTATTTCCAAAGTGTAAGTTACATACTATAATTACTAAGATTTTTTTTCTTTAGGTAACTACACCGAAATCGGAAATTAAAATGTGATTTGGTTCAAAATGTATCATCATTCCGTCACAAGCTGGTTCTTTGAAAGAGACGTTTTAAGTGAAGAATTTCTTCATTACCCAACAATTTCTGAATATAAAAATAATCCTGAAATAGATATTTCCATATTATCAAAATTTTTGGCAGACGTTAAGAAGAAATTTGCAGTAAGATTCAACGAAATATACGAGTCGTCACGGTTCTTAAAATCACCATTTGAGGTTTCTCCTGCAGCATAATGGACGGGCCACGGAGGAGCGGCCGAGAGTATTGAGGCGCTATGCTGGGATGCGCAAGGCCGTTCTCCGTCGGGGGTTCGAATCCCCCCTTTGGCATGGATGTTTGTGCTGTCTTTAGTATAAGTTATTTCATAAGTAGTTTGTAAGTTTAGAGACTGATAACCCCACAGTTAAGTCCCTTAAGCTTTACAAACTTTTGAACATTTTGAACACAATGGACGGAAGTGGCTGCGAAGTTGCTGCACCTTTCAAAGCCTTTACTAACAATGGAGATAATAGGTTTGCAGGAATACATCTCCTTAAAAATGTATAAAACCGAATTCACTGAATAATTTTGGAGTCAACATGTCCTGGAAAAATATTAGCGAGATACCTGACTACTATGTTTGGCTCCACATACATATGTGAAATTTAATTTTCAAAACTGAATTTCTTAGAGAGTAATTTTCACTCAAGACTAACGACCGCCCTCTTTGAAGACACTATTCGCATAAGCTCCTCCGCACTTGAATCTAACTTTCAGAACTCCCTCAAAACCGCAAATATTATTTTTCCCATGGATTTAAACAGATATACATGCATTTCATTGTATTTCATACTTTCTTAGCGAAAATATAAATATAATGTATAATGCCTGGCATGTTTCAGGACTTTTCAATAAAAGATTGACTATCCAATTTTTAATACTTTTTGTGAGTGAAACTAAAAATAAATAAATAACAAACAATAATTTTTGTTGAATTTTTTATACATTATTATTTTACATCTGTTGTATTTCATATTATTTTGTGAGTGAAAATTAAAATAAAAAATTAATAAGGAACCTGCGGTTTTACATCTGGACCTTGATAAAAAATTTCAAAACTATCCGGACCCCATCTAAGATTACTCGCCGACCTCTGCTCCAGAGCATAAAATGTGATAAATAAACGATTACGCCCAAAGCACCCAGATACGCTAGCCATGCTGGCTATGCGAATAATATTGGGACAGTTCGGCGTAGTCATTGGCTGCAATGTCGAGAAACAATCATTGGCTGCAATGTCGAGAAACAATAATGGACTTGGAGCGCTCGAGCCGGTATCAAGACTGTAGCGTACCGTCGGTACTGTGCCGTATGTTTGAGTTCAGGGCAACGGGATCAATAGCTGGGGAACTCAATTAGCACTGTACCAACAGCCGGGAGGTACTCGCCGGGGGTGAGTACACGCAGACCCGCCAAGTTCTCCACCCACCACGGAAGGGAGGCGAGAACAGGCGGCGATGACCGCAGTCTATCCACAAGGAACAGGACTTCCATCGTCGATTACAAATATACATTACGCGTTCACTTTACAATTGCCTACGGCAGATCGCGGAACTGAACTGTGTTTACGGCTAGTTTTGTGTAGTTCGCGAACGAACCAGTTCGGAAGAGCGCTCCCACAGGCGAACTACGCGAACTAGTTCCCAGATCCCCCGCCTCTTAGTTCCTCCGCTCCTTTTCCGAAGACTGACGGGGACAGCGAGAGCGCGCAGAATCGCGTGATTCCCTTCTGCCAGATACCTTCTGTCAGTTCGAGCTGAGATGCAGCTCAGCTGTAGTTTCATAGTTAAATGCCACAAATTTTAATTTCTAAGGTATTCAGCAGTGTCTAAATATAACCCTCAACTCAAAACTTTTTTCTCGCCTGGTTTATTTGCTTAAGTATTTGATGTCTAATTGTCCAAAAATACGGGTAACAGCACACGCTTGGGCAACACTGATCATTCTATAAAAATGTTGTCATAACAAAAGAAAGAGCTCTTTTCGTAGCGGTAGCAAAAGCCAAAAAGAGCGGACGAACTAAAAAGAGCGGCCTATTTCGCGGCCGAACTGCGAACTAAAAGGAGAGCTGCCGGTCGCGAACTAAAATATGAGCGACAGATCGCGAACTAAATAAAATATGCGCGATAGGTTGCAAACTAAAAGATGCGTGATAGCTCGCGAACTGAAATATGCGCGATAGGTCTCGAACTAAAATAAAATATGCGCGATAGGTCTCGAACTAAAATAAAATATGCGCGATCGGTCGCGAACTAAAATATGCGCAATCGGTCGCGAATTAAAATATGCGCAACCGTTCACGAACTAAAATATGTGCAATCGGTCGCGAACTAAAACATGCGTTACTGGTTGCGAACTATTATGCAAAACGTATCTCGCTTCTTAGTTCGATGGTTTCTTTTCCGAAGACCGACGGGTAATAGCGAAAGGGCGGACAGCAGAATTAAAAATCACGTGTTTGCCTTCTGCTGATGAGAGCAGACGTTAGCCTCTGCCTGCTAGATTACATAGTCTGTTTTGAAGTATTCTGCACTCTGCAATATCTGACTAATAAATTCCATAATACCAAGATATAGAGATAACTCTAAACTTAAACACGAGAAATTATCCACAAACTGTTTCTTTTGGTTTGCGTGATATCGTTAGCGGCTCAAGCAGCAAGCGCATGAAGCAGCTAGGTGGGGGAACTTCTCCCTCCACGTCCACCTGCACGCGCAGACCACGCCGCTCAGCCGTCACTGAGAGCGGACGAACTAAAAGAACGAACAAGTTCGCGGAAGAGCCGCGAATTAAATAAGCGCTCCCGATCGCGAACTATTATGCGCAAGTCTATTTACGGCCGGAAAGGACCGAATGCGTCAGACAATAATCGACCATAGACGATCAACGCACGTGGCCCGGCATTGTATAGTCACGTTATTGCCATAGTGCGACCACTTATACAAAGCGTCGGCAGAAATGGATTGGTATCGGGCAAATATTCTTAATCAGAGAGTACGTTCTGATGGAAAAGTTCCACTTCTTCAGTTCGCACTGCAGCGTCACACCTTTTCTCCTCCATCCACTGCCAAAGTTCACAACTTTGCCTATCAATTTGTGACTCGTGGTTCTTCAATTTCTCCAGGCGTATTTCATGGCGAACTAGATCTCGGGTGAACAGCCTGGCGTATGTATGCAGACAACCAGGGGTGCTGACTTTTGAAAATCAGTGTGAGTGCTCGTGGTTTCCTTTTTAATCAACTTTTCGGCCGCAAGGTTCATTGAATGGGCCAAGCAGTGCTGAATTTCGTTGACCTTTGCTTGCAGCCTAGAAAACATACCAGTCATATTTGTCTCTTTGTCAGTAGTAATAACATTGCATGATTTGATATCTAGAGAAAAACGAGAGAGATCATTCAATGATATTATTAACAGTACTTCAACTGTTGTAGATTCAATATTATAGAAAACAAAATAAGAAACAAAAAAATCATCAATTTGAAAATTAGGATCACTGGTACGTCCAGGAAATTTTAAGAAATTTAAAACTAATCAGACGATTGAAGTATGTTAAAATTTCGTTACGCTTCTCAGATAGACAAAACTCTTTCATAAGCACTTCGATTTGGTTCTGCATCTCTATTATTAGATGCTCTTAGCCCTGCAATTACTAATTTCTTAAAGTGCATAGTTGTGTGAGTATTGAACGCTAAATTTAATATCCAGTTTTAATCTATTCGACAATGAACTTTGCCCCTTTCATTTAGATACACATATTTCCTCGTGACTGACAAACAAAGTAAAGACAACTAAGACAACGAATTGTACTGTGCTAAGGTATATTCCCATGCTTGTATAACTTTCAGGGAACCTTTGAAACGGCGGTTATTTGTATGCCGACAAAGCACAGATCCCACACACGTGACGTCTTTATTGCGGCGCCTGGTTGCACTCCTTCAGCAGACAATGGCGCTTCGTGAATGGAGCAATGAGTAGTCAAAACGTCTTTCCTGGGTTAAATTTTCAGTTCATTTCTGAATATGTCATTATTAAGCTCGGCTACTAGCCCTGCAGGTGCTTCGCCCTTTACCTGCCCGCGATTTTTTACGTGAAGTTGTGTGTAGCGCCACTGTACTTGTTAGCAGAATTAAATACTTTGACGCAAAAGACAGTGCGGATGTCATTCTATCTTAATGAACTGAATTAATGGAGCTACCACAGAAAACTATGGCTGTCACTATGGCTCCCCCTCCCTCCGAACGGGCTGCAAGCATCTGCAGTGAGTGCTCCTTGGGACACTGTTGGAACAGCCTAGGTCACGATTGCTACACTGCGATGGTAAAAATGCATAATTGTCAGCTATGACTTTTCCACATTTTTGTGCTTCTTTACTTTCCTCCCTTATTTTGTGTGGGTGCTGAGCACCCCCAAAAATTTCGTGGGAGGTGCACCAGCACCGGAGCACCCGCAGAGTCGGTGCATACAACCCAATATTTCGGCACGTGACCATGTTGCCATCATCAGGTGACCTATGCACACATACACCGAGATCTAGCTCGTCAATTTGTGACTTAATTTTATCGTAACTCGTTACTGGCGCGTCCTTTTTTCAACTTCTGCGTATAAGGAGTGCGGACATCCATTGCTGCTCCACAAAAGCACTCAATCCGCGTCACTTGCGGCCTGCCAATTATCGCAGTAACACGCGCTCCTAATTGCTGCAATCTCCCGGGAGGGAAGAAACGCAATTCCGCTCTCCGGCCGTCAGGATTAGAAGCTGCAGCCGCGGGAGCGAGCGCGAACAGATCCGGCGCCTTCCCGGCTGCAATAATCGCCTCTGCTGGCGAGGAGCGGAACAGATAACTTAATTGCGGAGCAGATTAAAAAGAGAGCGGATTTCCGTAATTGAGCCGAGTTCCGCAGGCGGCGCGTTCCGCCACGGACGTCTCTCTGCTCGCAGACTCCCGGCAGTGCGTCAGACACGATCCTCTGCTGCACCTGAGCACCGGGTAAAGGACAGCAAAAGGAAAGGGAAAGGAGGATGGCGGAGATAATATTAACCCTCTCATGCACGAATTATCAACCCGACAATGAACAAAATTTGTGATACATTATTTGGTAACTTAAGACCTATCTTGTGCAGAATTCTCATAATTTATCTAAAAAAAAATAGTTTCATAGACGAATAGGAAAGTGTCCTCAAATGGGGATAGTGAGTACGAAAACTACTACATTTTACATGGAACATTTATTAATAATATCAAAGAATACATGAAGAGTGTACACTATTTTGTATTTTTCGTACAATGAAATTGTTTCAGGCACTCAGTGCACACAGCAAGTTTACACTTTTCTCAAACGTAACGTATTTTCCGTTGGCAGTCCCGATCATGGCACGTCTTGTCATTGGGATCACCTGATTTGGCTGGCCACTTTTGTATCCCATCGAAGCGTTATTCGTTGGCTACAGAATGACAAGTTTTTTTTCGATGTACATACAAGAATGCACTTTCATCTGAATGCCTGTCTCTACTCTTTCTTATAATCTCTACTTTCCACTTCTTTGTTAGCCTAAAGACTAACACTGTTGTCTAGGAGACATCCTAGCATTCATTATTAGTCCTCATTTGAGGTACCTGTGCTTCCACGGTCACCTCAGATGTAAAAGATGACAGAAATGAGAAAAGATTTAAATGTCCTCATTTGAGGACGCGACGCATGAGAGGGTTAAAGAGGTGCGATATCAGCTGTGGGAAGCGGAGTTAGCACAGGGTACCAGATTTCCAAAACTAAAATACGGGGTAGAAGATGGCAAAAGTAAATGTTGACTTTATCTGTGGCATCATCAGCTTGACCTTTCCTTAAAGCTTTTGCAATACGATGATATCCTGTATTCAAATATTATGAATTATCTCGAACCGAATGATCTATTGGTCCAAGGTCAACATGGATTTAGAAAATATCGTTCATGCGAAACACAACTAGCTATTTACTCACACGAAGTGATGAGTGCTATCGAGAACGGTTCGCAAATTGATTCCGTATTCCTTGATTTCCAGAAGGCTTTTAATCAAATTGCGTGGTTACGGTATATCGCCCCAGATTTGCGACTAGATAGAGGGTTTCCTGTCAGAGAGGACACAGTCCGTAGTAATCGGTGGTAAGGCATCGCCTAAAACAGAGGTGATATCGGGCGTTACACAGGCTAGTGTTATTGGTCCTGCTGTCCTAATATTTACATAAACTATTTAGGGGAAAGTCTAAGTAGCTCTCTTCGGTTGTTTGCAGATGACGCCGTCATTTACCGACTAGTGAAATCATCTGAGGATCAAAACCAGCTCCAGAACGATTTGAATATGATATCTGTATGGTCTAAGAATTAGCAGTTTACTCTAAATAATGAGAAGAGTTAAGTTGATCACATGAGTAAGAAAAGAAATCCGTTAAACTTTGTTTACAAGATAAATCAATCAAATATGAAGGCCGTCAACTCCACAAAATACCTAGGAATTACAATTACTTCTAACGTAAATTGGAAATGTCGTGGGAAAGGCGAACCAGAGACTGCGTTTTATTGACAGAACCCTTAAAAGATGCAAGAGAACTCCAGAAGAAACTGCATACACTACGCTTGTCCGTCCTTTTATGGAGCATTGCTGCCCAGTGTGGGATCCTTATCAGGTGGGTTTGACGGAGGACATCGAAAGAGTCCAAAGAAAGGCAGCTCGTTTCGTATTGTCACGACACAGGGGAGACAGCATTACGGAACTGATGCAGGATCTGGGATGGGAATCATTACAACAACGGCGCTTATCTCTGCGGCGTGGGCTACTTACGAAACTCCAATCGCCAACATTCTCCTCCGAATGTGAAAATATATTGTTGACTCCCACTTACATAGGTAGAAATTATCATCAGAATAAAATACGAGAAATCAGAGCCCGAACGGAGAGATTCAGGTGTTCATTCTTCCCGCGCGCTATTCGAGAATGGAATGGGAGATAAAATAGTATAACGGTGGTTCGATGAACTCTCTGCCAGGCACTTAAATGTGATTTGCAGAGTATCCCATGTAGATGTAGATGTAGAAACAAAGCCAACGTTTCTACCCGGCTGCCACCAAGTTAACATGTATTCGTTGTTTATCGTATTTGCATTTTATTCCCTCGAAATCACTTGTTCTTTAGTGCTTTATATTGTTTGTAGAAGCTACGACTTTTGACTATAAAACAGTTACCACAACCCGATAAATATTTAATTGGTGAAAGAAAATGAAACCACCTGGACAAAAGTAGGCCTTAGGGCTTTTGGAAGGTCATAAACTAAACATACGACAACACAAAAATACGACAATGAACCAAACACACTCACACAACAAGAAGCCGAATAAATTTCATTACTAATTAAAGAAATAATTTGCTTTATAGTCGTCATAAGAAAAAAAGTAGGAATGACCGTTAATATTACTTACGCAGTCTAAATTCCTCACTCAATTATATTTTGCAGAAGAATGTATGTCCTTCATAGGTTCGTTGTTTTCAGATAGATATTCATAAAAATCAATACATGAAGTATTCTGATAATGAGGTCTTGTTAAATTATTTCCTTGACAGTTTGCACAATAAATCTATTGTTTTCTTCAGTGCATAAAATATTCGATATGGAGAACACACTTGCTGCAACACCATTAGTGCGAGGTAGAGCTAGCACAAAGCCAGTAATGAACGGCAGATTTTTAAACCAGATATCTTCAGATGCAAGTAAATTGAAAATTAGGACCGGGAGTCACCAGATCCTTTCACAGATTTTCACACTTCCTCAAAATGCTGATCTTCACATATTTCTTTCAAAATATTTTCATCGAACTCCGTTAGAGTTTTAAGATTTTGCTGAACAGACTTCCACAGTGGAGGATATTAGCGCTTACCCAATTAAATGCTTTCAGCACATGAAAGGGTAAGCCCATTTCGTGACATAATCAATAAACGTCTCGTTAAAAGCACTTGAAATGTCAAAGAAATCCCAATCTTTCAGTTCGTCATCTTGTAGCTGTGATCTCATTAACTACTGAATTTTTATAGTAGGAGTAGCTCCAAATGTCACGTGAAAACATTGCGTATTACAACCAAACGCATTTAAAAAAAATCGAGCCGCGGTGGAGTAACCGAGCGGTCTAAAGCGTCTCGCTGCGGAGAGCGCGGTTGCTCGCCGTGGAGGTTCGCGTCCTCCCTGGGGCATGGGTGTGTGTGTGTGTTGTCCTTAGGTTAGTTTATCTAGGTTTAAGTAGTTTGTAAGCTACGGACTGATGACCACGCATTTTGGTCCGATAGATTAACAAACTTTTTTAATCGAACTTTGCCTTATTGACTTTATGTTAAACTCGATCGTTTCCATTGCTTTGATAACATTTACGTTATTCCAAAATATAATGCACGGTTGGTGAAATACGGGACAATATACGTGCCGTATGTGTTTTGTCGGGACAACGGGACACTTGTAATAAATAAGGGACGATCCTATAAAATACGGGACTTCTGGTCACCCTAAGTTAGCAGACGCGCATTGTTTTCATCCGCACCGGCAAGACTGACTCCGCGATTGAAAGGGCTGTAAAAGCACACTCGTTTATAAGAACGATCGTGATTCTCCAACTGATGGTCAATGTAGACCAGTACGAAACTTTCACTCTTCAAGTGTCGGGCCTGGTGGTCTTGGGGTAAAGCGCTCGAATGGAAACCGCAACGCCGGCCGCGGTGGCCGAGGGGAATGAGGCGCTCCAGTCACGGTCTGCACGGCCACTACGGTCGGGGGTTCGAATCCCACCTCGGGCATGGATATTTGTGCCGTCCTTAGTCTTAGCTAGTTCATAAGTAGTTTGTAAGCTTAAGGATTGATGACCCCGTAGTTAAGGCCCATAAGTTCTACAAACATTTTTGAAGCCGAAACCCGATCGGGCCTCGGTGTCTCAGTCTGCGCTTTAACCCCTCCTTCACAACGATGCGAGGAATCGCCAGAAACGACACGTGGTTCAGATTCCACGTTAAGCTGTAGGCCCCCTTTTCCCGCTCGGATAACTGAGGTTAGGGGTGCCCAATTGAAAGATTTGCACCAGGTCAATGAGCCACATGAAATTATTATTTACGCTCTCTTCAGCGGACTGTGTCCTAACATGAAAGTTCCTGGCAGATTAGAATTGTGTGTTGGAACCGGGATTCGAACAGTGGACCTTTGCCTTTCGCAAGCAAGCGCTCTATCGACTGAGCCATCCTCCCTTGGGCATGGATGTTTTTGTTGTCTTTAACATAATTTATTTCAAGCCAGTTTAGGTTGTTTCTAAGCCTAGGGATTGATGACAACGTAGTTAAGTCTCTTAGATTTACAAACTTTGAATTTGAATTTTATGATCCGGTGAACAAGTATACGTTGGGAAAACTCCACCCAAAACGCCAAAACTCTCCAGCAGCTAAATTATATTTAACATACTAGCTGTCCCGTCAGACGTTGTTCTGCCCTATTTTTTTTTCTCTAAAACAACACTACATTTATTTTTTATGCTAAATAGGTATTCCCCGACAGACTTTATGTCAAAAGTTATTGGCCGTTCGCAACAACAAAACATATATCAGAGTGACCACATTATTTATGTTTCTGTTGTTTTAAAAGTTATTTAACTGTTAGTTTAATAGAAAGAAGACAAGCGTAGTCCTCTAGAAAGTTCTGTTGTCGTCAAAATGTAGTGACTTACGCGTAGTGCTACGCTGCCACAGTCAGCCGAGCTAGCGGCCTCTGAAAGTGTACTCCTATGGGAAACGAGTGCGTGTACCGAGTAAATTGCACCATAAAATTGATAAATATTTGTAAATTTCCATCAAACAGTTTTGGCTTTCGGTGTAGGAACAGTGATTTATAAATAAACTAGCTGAAGACCCGGCGTTGCACGGGTATTTATTTATTTATTCCTGCCATTTCTCAGGTATATATTCATTTGTGTAAGGGCTCTATGTCTGTAAAATCTCTTGGGAATACAATTAATAGTAAAGAATTAATAGATTAAAACTTGGTGCTTGATGGGCCGGTTTTCTATGAACGTCATTGTTTATGTACTTATATCTTATGAACTTTGTGTCATACTGTGATACTTAGTATAAGGTACACTGAATTATGTGTGTGTATTCTGTCTGTAAAATTTCCTGCGGCTACAATTTGTAGTGTAAAAATTATAAATTGTAACGTCATACCGAATGCCGTAGTTTAGTCCATAAACAGTGGAAAAGTAGTAAGCGAAAAACTTTTTTCCTTTCATCATTTTGCTATGGTTGTCAGCGAGAAAAAGTTAACAAAGGTTTGAAATTATGTTTAAAGTTTGTTGCAAGTCGATAAGTACTCTCATTCTCATATAGTGTATTTTTAAAGTCTTGCCGCGTTATGTGCCACTTTTTTGCGATTCCTATTGTTTATGACGTCATATTTTCTGAACCATGTGCGGTATGTGATTCTTAACCATGCAGCAATTGCGGTAAGGAATGTGTCGATCAAATTTGGTTGAAATGTGTCCAGTGGTTCAGGAGAAAGTGAGCAGCATTGTCGCCAAATGCAGCAGTTTTTCGCGCATCTCATCGTTTATGGCGCCATATCTCGTGAACTATGTAACGTATGTGATTCTTACACTTACGGCGACCGTCCTCATGGATTGAAGCTTAAGTGTACAAAATCTCATAAAGATTGGGAAAAAACTGTACATTTGTATGCAACACGTACACACATACGGACATTCTGCTTTATATATTAGAAGAAGAAAAAAGGCCGGTGGTATCGGGAATGTCGTGTGACGAAAGTTATTGTGAAATAGTGAAACGTGGCCACATTAAACTATAATTTCAGCCTCAAACAACCTGAGTGCTGCTTCTGCACAGAAGAAACAGCGAAAGAAGATATAAGGTTAATGAAAATAACTTCTCGTCTTCATACCCTGACGAGGTACAAGCAATACGGTCCCTCACGTGCTGTGTGCTTTTTTCTAGCACAAATAGGAACATTGGCACAAAGTGTATTGGTAACAGGACCGAGACTAGAAACAGCAGAAAAAGAAAATACTGGTTAACTTACGGGCTTATTCACTTTCGGATAATCAACTTTATTGAACTATAAATCCATAATCATACCTCACCTTTTCTCTTTTATCCCGCCGTAATGCAAAGACGTAATAAATAATTTTCAAAAAACAGAAGAAATTTACTTCTTTATAAATTGACTATACTGAAGGAACTCGCTTAACGAGCGTAATCAACACCACCTAGAGACAAGGCACCACAACAGCCCGTGATACGTAACACTGAGCAGGCCTAATGGCTGGCCGCTGGGGCACGCCCCCTGCCTCGTAGCGGGCAACCAGTAAGCTGGCGGCCGCGGGCTGATCACTGTGACGTAGCACGGGCTGTTGTGTGGCCTTGTCTCTATACGCGGGCCGCTCAAACATTGCACTTGACGTTTCGCATTACGGCGTGTTAAGCTGGCTACACTGCCTTAGCGACTTAGCAACACTATCCTCTATACAATCAACAGACGAAACGGTTTTCAATTGCATCTCGTAAATGCAAGCTATTTAGCAATAAAAGTGCATATAATAATTCGTTCTTGAGCTGCTACCACAACGCAACAGTTAATTAACGGCATAGTAATGTAGAGAAGATCACAATAACACATACGCTTTCAACAACGGAGCAAAGAAATTTAGAAAATAAGCATTGGGTCATGACAGATACGAAATAAATAATAATGAGGATAGTAACTTCTCTCGCTACGTTTTATAATCACAGTGTTCTTCACTCAAGAATTTACGGCGACAATAGGGCAATTACATCCAGCTCCCCATCTTCACTGTTGTCGTCACTGCCAAAATCTTCATCACCAAGATAAATTTTTGTATCCCATCCTCGTCGCCACTTTTGTGTCCCAGCCTCTTCGCCGCTTTTGTGTCTCGTTTCCGTCGTAGGTGTCGGTGGCCGAGTAGAAAGACCAACACAGGAATAAAGGATGCACGCTTGTGCAGGTAGGAGGTGACCAGTCAGTGAGACAGCAGAAACTAGAAACACTAGAGTAAATTAGAACGAGATATATATTTCTTAGAGACTTAGTAATACTTAACTTTTACATAGCTCAGTACTGCAGAATGCTGATACATAGTTCAGCTAGAGGCCTGCCTAGTGCCTATCCGATAGCCAAGTCTTCACTGGTGCCTATCTGATTCCGAAGTGTTAACTGGTTCCTATCTCAGTCCCAAGTGAACGATGTCGTTCAGTGGTGGCCACGAGCGGAGTTGTAGCAGAGGGCGCTCGTGGCTGACGTCGTAAGAACGCCGCGTCGTGCGTGCATGGCGGCGCGCGGCGAAAGTAGGTGGCGCGCACTTTATACTTGTGCGACACCACACAAATCATTAACTGTTCATGATTACTGATGATGCCTTCTACTGCCTGCGATGCCCGAATCAGTTTTTCAACGTGCTCGACCCTTTTTATTCCAAGATGCAGCATACAAATTGGCAACAGCTTCACGCAACAACCTTTCCACCTCTGTTATTGTGAAAGACTTATTATTGTTCATTATGTAATTGTTCACGTCACTCCATACTAATTTTGTAGGTTTAAAATGGCACTGATATGTGGCAGTCTTATTACATTATGACCCTGCTCCTTTGCGATTTCGTGAACTACATATGTGACCGTAATAGGCTTATTTTGTTTCACGAGAGAATATAAAAGAGGTGTTGACATTAACATATCTGCAAGAATATTTAATTCTTGTAGCCATTGCACCATAACTTCTTTCCGATCGTCTGAAGCGAGAATGAAGTTCATGCTCAAAGCGTATGCTTCGAAGATTTTTATTCATACGAAATTGAGAACTTAATCAGAAAACGTCACTAGACAAACGTCTTTTCAGTTACATTATCACATTACTTGAACTCGGGAACTCAAGTTAAACCACTCGCAATAAAACAAAAAGCACACTCAGCATAAACATGCGGTAAACAGGATACACAAATTTGTTTACGGTAGCACTGAACAAAGGCGGCAACGCGGGAACTTTGAAGTCACAGCACGTGACCGCTGGAAGTGTTTAGCGCGCTGTGATTGGATCGTTCCAGCGACTATCGCCTCGCGATTCTTGCTGTACAATTGTTATTTGTAAACGTCAAGTGCAAAATTTCAGCGGCCCGGGTATAGATGGTGTTGGCGTAATACACTTTTAAGTATCACCCGAAGCCAAAGATTCATTATTACTTTGAGGGAGAGATCACTTAGATACGAAGCGGTCGACAAACGAGAGGAAATCGCGACGTACCGCATCAGATCAGACTGTAATACTGCCTTCTATTTTTCTCTCTCTTTTTTTTAAGCCTCCTTTTCAGAGAGTTGGGATTGCCTGTCATTGCGGTCAGCTTGCTATTAGTGCTGGATGCAGTTCATTACACGCGCCGGGTTTCGCCGTTATTTTGCGGTCACACACACACACACATACACACACAGTCACAGAGACACGCCTGCAGCAGTATCGGTCTCAATTACTAGAATTACCAGTGACCAAGCTGACGCTCTGACCATTTTCCCGCGCGGCTTTACGCCACAGGACTGCTGATTTCACTCTATCGAATCGCTCAAATTTTCTGCGGACACTATATTTTTTTGCGTTAATTCACATTTATCTCTAAATCCGAGGTTTAAAATTCGTGCCGCTACTCGTCCATTATCAGTGCCTGCAGGCACTGTAGCAGAAATTCGATAATTTCGAATCTTTTCTTCTAGCACTAACAGAAGTGAGTTGAAACTGATCCAGTGTCGCGTCCAGGAACTTTGTCGTGGTGTGTGTGAGTATTTGGGGGGGGGGGGGGGATATTTTTGTCACATTTCTGTCTAATTTTATTCATAAAGATATACAAATTCCAAGAATGCTTGCAATCGAAGTAGCTCGGCCTGAAATTATATATATATATATATATATATATATATATATATATATATATATATATATATATATATATATTTTCAGGCCGAGCTACTTCGCAAATCATATTATCGTATTAACAGTGCCTTCTATCTGTTTGTCTCTCTCTATTTTAGGAAACAGATTTTCGGGCTCTGGAGAAAGGTGGTTGCGGCTTGGTGGGGGGAGGCTACAACCCATCCCGTATTCGCCGCTGAACTGATTATCAGCTCCCGTATCTAGATCTACATAGATACTCTGCAAATCAGATTTATGTGTCTGGCAGAGGGTTCATTAACCACTTTCATAACTTTTCTCTGCCGTTCCATTCTCTAATAGCGCGCGAGAAGAAAGAACACCTAAATTGTTCCTGCCGGCCGCGGTGGCCGAGGGGACTGAGACGCTTCAATCACGGTCCGCAGGGCCACTACGGTCGGGGGTTCGAATCCCCCCTCGGGCATCGATATTTGTACCGTCCTTAGGATAAGCTAGTTGATACGTAGTTTGTAAGTTTAGGGACTGATAACCCCGTAGTTAAGCCCCATAAGCTTAACAAACATTTGAACATTTGATTTAAATCGTTCCGTTTTCGATCTGATTTCTCTTATTTTATTAGGATGGTCATGTCTCTCTAAGTAGGTGGGTGCTAGCAATATATTTTCACATTCAGAAGTAAAAGTCGGTGATTGAAACTTCGGAAACAGATTACGCCGCAATGAATAATGTCTTTCTTTTAATGATTTCCACCCCATTTCGTGCAACATCTCCGTGACGCTCCCCCCCCCCCCGCCCCGATAACGTGAACCTTCTAAATGTCTTCCGTCAGTCCCACCTGGTGAGGGTCCCACAAGGGGAAACAGTACTCCAGGAGAGGACACGCAAGTGTGATGTAGGCAGTCTCTTTGGTGGAGCTGGTGCATCTTCGAAGCGTTCTGCCAATGAAACGTTATCTTTGCTTCGCCTTCCCCACAATATTTTCTGTGTGTTCTTTCCAGTCTAAGTCGTTCGTTACTGTAACTCGTAGGTATTTGGTAGAATTTACGACCTTAAGGTTTGACTGATTTATCGCGTAATTGAAGTTCAGTGGATTTCTTTTAGTGGCCATGTGTATTACTTCACACTTTTCTTTATTTAGTGTCAATTGCCAATTTTCGCACCATGTAGAAATTTTGTCTAAATCGCTTTGCAGTTGCTTTTGATCCTGTGTTGACTTCACTAACCGATAAACAACAGCATCATCCGCGAGCATTCTAAGGGAGCTATTCAGATTGTCTCCTAAATCGTTTGTAGACACAAGGAAGAGTGGGGGACCTATAACGCTTCTCTGGGGAAGGTAGCTTGTCTCTTAGTTCTAACAAATGCATTTTGTTACAGTCACTTGACAGTGTAATCAGTTACTTTCGGTATTTTAGTGTTCATGTGCACATTCATATGTTCTTGGTGTTTATTATCAAAGTAAAATGAACAACGTTCAGCATCTTTTAGAAACAAGTTACTCAGCTTTCAGATTGGAAGAGAAGTGTGAAATAAAAGAGCTTGGTAGGTCGACGCCTCAGCTCGAGTTGAAGCAAGTGCAAACAAGCCGAGGTAAGACATTCTGCAGATCTGGTAACGAAAATATTTCTAAAGGGGGTCGCCAAAATATGGACGCGCCGAGCGGGTGGAGGGGGGCGGCGACACTATTATCAAGATTTGCATTTATCGCGAATCTTTAATTCAGCGCAAAGTTCCTAGTGACTGGAAAAAAGCGCAGGTGACTCCCGTTTATAAGAAAGGAAAGAGAACTGATCCATACAATTACAGGCCAACATCGTTGACATCAGTTTCATGTAGAATTCTGGAGCATATTCTCAGTTCGAATTTAGTAAAATTCCTTGAAACTGAAAAGCTTCTTTCCATGAATCAGCACGGGTTTAGGAAACATCGTTCATGTGAAACTCAGCTTGACCTTTTCTCACATGACATCTTGCGAGCCATGGACGAAGGACAACAGGCGGATTGTGTTTTTCTCGACTTCAAAAAGGCGTTCGATGCGGTGCCACACTGCAGACTGCTAACGAAGATACGAGCTCATGGAATAGGTTCACAGATTTGTGACTGGCTGGAAGACTTCCTAAGTAATAGTACACAGTACGTTTTTCTCGACGGCGAGTGTTCATCAGAGACGAGTGTATCGTCAGGCGTGCCCCAGGGGAGTGTGATAGGACCGCTATTATTTTCTATCTATATAAATGATCTGATGGACAGAGTAAGTTGTAATTTGTGGCTGTTTGCTGATGATGCTGTGGTGTATGGGAGGGTGTCGTCTGTAACTGACTCTAATAGCATACAGGATGACCTAGACAAAATTTCTAGTTGGTGCGAAGAATAGCAGCTAGATCTCAATGTAGAAAAATGTAAGGTGATGCGTATGAGTAGGAAAAACAATCCTATAATGTTCGAATATAGCATTAGTAGTGAGCTTCTTGATGCTGTCGCGTCGTTCAAATATCTAGGCCTAACATTGCAGAGCGATATGAAATGGAACGAACATGTAAGGACAGTTGTGAGTAAGGCGGACAGCCGACTTCGGTTTATTGGGAGAATTTTGGGAAGATGTACTTCACCTGTAAAGGAGACCGCGTATAAAACGCTTGTACGACCACGTCTTGAGTATTGCTCAAGTGTTTGGGATCCGCATAAGATCAGTTTAAAGGAAGACATAGAGGCAGTTCAGAGACGAGCAGCTAGATTTGTTACCGGTAGGTTCGCCCAAGCGTATAAAACGCTTGTACGACCACGTCTTGAGTATTGCTCAAGTGTTTGGGACCCGCAGCAGATCAGTTTAAAGGAACACATAGAGGCAGTTCAGAGGCGAGCAGCTAGGTTTGTTACCGGTAGGTTCGACCAATGCGCGAGTGTCGCGGAAATGCTCCGGCAACTCAATTGGGGATCGCTGGAAGAAAGACGATGTTCTTTTCGTGAATTTCTGTTGCGTAAATTTAGAGGGCCGGAATTTGAAGCTGAGTGTAGTACGATCTTGCTGCCGCCTACTTACATTTCGCGTAAAGATCACAAAGTCAAGATAAGAGAAATTAGGCCTCGTACGGAGTCATATAGGCATTCTTTTTTTCCTCGTTCAATTTGGCAATGGAATAGGAAAGGAAATGCCTAGTAGTGGTACAGTGTACCCTCCGCCACGCACCTTACGGTGAATTGCGGAGTATGTATGTAGAATTAGATGTAGAAGATCCGGCGCGAGAGAAGCGAAGCCCCTGTCATCTATCTGAATCACCAGCCGCCACTGCCGAAGGCAGAACAACTTTAACGTCTGAAGTAATCTCTGAGAATAACGAGCGCCTCAATCTGGTCACACAGTTGGTCTGATATCCCATATGGCCGCACTCTATTCATCAGAACGGTAGGGAAAGTCTCGCGGAAGTCAAGAAATACGGCATCTACCTGGCACCCTGTATCTTCTGGTCTCTGGGTCTCATGGTTGAACAGCACGATGTGGCTTTCACGTGATCGTTTCCTTTGGAAGCCATGTTGATTCCTTTTAAGTAAAATTGCAGTACAACTTCAATGAACCTCTTTTTAATAATTCGCCTAGTGAGAGAGGAAGCTAAGCCGCTCTGAGAAGAAATACAGATAAATTGAGTTTTCTAAGGCGCTGTATTAAGGCATTATTTATACAATTAAGGGGTCACTTTTTTCGTCTTAACTTATTGTTATGCAAATTATGCAAAAGCAAAAATATCACTGTTAATGTTAATAGCACTGTTGTTGTTATGGTCTTCAGTCCGGAGACTGGTTTGATGCAGCTCTCCACCCTACTCTATCCTGAGCAAGCCTTTTCATCTTCTCATAAGAACGGCAACCAAATCAAATGTTCAAATGTTTGTAAGGGACTTAACTACGGGGTCATCAGTCCCTAAACTTACAAACTACTTATGAACTACTTACGAACTAGGACGACACAAATATCCATGCCCGAGGGGGGATTCGAACCCCCGACCGTAGTGACCGTGCGGACCGTGACTGAAGCGCCTCAGTCCCCTCGACCACCGCGGCCGGCGAACGGCAACCCACATCCATTTGAATCTGCTTACTATATGCGACTCTTGGTCTCCCTCTGCGATTTTTGCCCCACACACTTCCCTACAATGATAAATTTACTATTCCTCGATGTCTAAGAATGTGTCCTACCAAGCGATCCCTTCTTTTAGTCAGGGTGTGCCAAAAACTCCTTTTCTCACCAATTCTGTTCAGTACCTCTTCATTAGTTATGCGATCTACCCACCTAATCTTCAGCATTCTTCTGTAGCACCACATTTCAAAAGCCTCTATTCTCTTCGTATCCGCACTGCTTATCGTCCATGTTTCACTCCCGTACAAGGCAACACTCCACACAAATGCCTTCAGAAAAGACTTCCTTACACTTAAATTAATATCCGATGTTAACAAATTTCTCTTTTTCAAAAATGCTTTTCTTCCCATTGCCATTCTGCATTTTATATTCTCTGTATTGCGACCATCGAATGTTATTTTACTGCCCAAGTAACAAAACTCATCTACCACCTTCATTGTTTCGTGACCTAATCTAATTCCTTCACATCGCCCGATTTTCTAAGACCGCATTCCATTATTTTTGTTTTGCTCCTGTTAATGTTCTTTCTATACGCTCTCTTCAGCACACTGTCCATTCCATTCAACTGCTCTTCCAGATCCTTTGCTGTCTCTGACAGAATTACAATGTCATCAGCAAACCACAAAATTTTTATTTCTTCCCCCTGAACTTTAATCCCTATTCCAAATTTTTCCTTGCTTTCCTTCACCGCCCGCTCGATGTACAAATTGAATAATATCGGAGAAAGGCTACAACCCTGTCTCACTCCCTTCCCAACTGATGTTTCCCTTTCATGCCCTTCGAGTCTAATAACTGCGGTCTGGTAGCACTGATTATGATAATATTCATCTCGGGTGTGCAGCCGGATACCGTCGTCAAGTAAACACGATATTTCGGCAGACCAAGTGGCTGCTATCTTCAGGTGAGTGCGCTGATACACTTACTCGCAGAAAACTGAGGCAGAACAGAGACAGCGGCCCCTTAATACACCGCTGACGACCCACCGCGCGTGCGCGAAACCAAAGTAGAGGCTCTCTAGGCGCAATAGAACTAGTAGCGCGCCGGTGGAGAAAAATGGTGTGGCCTCATGGAATGGATGCTTTAAATCATTTTTTAGATCATTTAAATTGTCTCCATCCTAATATTAAATTTACGATGTAGCTAGAAAAAGATGGGAAACTTCCTTTTCTGGATGTTTTGGTTCAAAAGAACAGTGATGGGACCTTGGGACAGTGAGTGTATCGCAAGCCCATACATACCGACCTTTATCTTCATACGACGAGCTGTCATCCGCCACACTGCTCAACAAATTTGTCGTGCATTTCAATTTGGTCCAAAAGGTGAACCATTAGAGGACAATTACAAGTCTATTGCCTTTTTACCTTTCGTCGGCAATATCTCCTCGAAAATTTCCAGAATGTTAAGAAGATTTGACATTAAAAGTGTCTTTACGCTCCCACCAAAGACTAGGGCCCTCCTTGGGTCAGTCAAAGATGATGTATGACTGAGGAAACCCGGTGTTTATAGAATTCCATGTTATTGTGATAAAACTTACATTGGCTTAACGATCTGCACAATTCAGAATAGGTGTGTGGAACACCACCGTCATTCTCGTTTATTTCAACCGGAAAAGTCAGCTGTTGCTGAACATTGTCTTAATGAGGGACACAAGATGTTATATGATGAAACTAAACTGATTGATCCTGCTCCCCGATATTGGGAACGTGTTCTTAAAGAATCCATAGAAATAAAAAAAAATTTAAAAAAAATAAATAAATAAAAAATAAAAAGAAAAATATTCAAATGTTTGTAAAGCTTATGGGACTTAACTACGGGGTCATCAGTCCCTAAACTTACAAACTACTTATGAACTACTTACGAACTAGGACGGCACAAATATCCATGCCGGAGGGGGGATTCGAACACCCGACAGTAGTGGCCGTGCAGACCGTGACTGAAGCGCCTCAGTCCCCTCGGCCACCGCGGCCGGCATCGAAATTCGTATGGCCGATAATATTATTAATAGGGACAAGGGCTTCCCTCTAAGTAAAACTTGAACCCAATCTTATCTGATATTAAGCGACAAAGGTCTTCATTTCGACCTGCTGTTTCTTTTTAACTAGTCTTGTTTCGACCCATCGTTTTGCCGATTTTCTCCACCGGCGCGCTACTAGTTCTATTGCGCCTAGAGGGCCTCTACTTTGGTTTCGCGCACGCGCGGTGGGTCGTCAGCGTTATATAAAGGGGCCGCTGTCTCTGTTCTGTCTCAGTTTCCGGCAAGTAAGTGTATCAGCGCACTCACCTGAAGATAGCAGCCAGTTGGTCTGCGAAATATCGTGTTTAGTTGACGACGGTATTCGGCTGCACACCCGAGATGAATATTATCGGTTATTACGCCGGGAAAGTCTACGCAACCACAGCACTGATTATGACTTTGTAGGCTTCCATGTTCAAATGTTTGTATAGCTTAAGGAACTTAACTTACGGGGTCATCAGTCCCTAAACTTACAAACTACTTATGAACTAGCTAATCCTAAGGACGGCACAAATATCCATGCCCGAGGGGGGATTCGAACCCCCACCGTAGTGGCCGTGCAAACCGTGACTGGCCGGCCACGGTGGCCGAGGGGACTGAGGCGCTCCAGTCACGGTCTGCACGGCCACTACGGTCGGGGGTTCGAATCCCCTCTCGGGCATGGATATTTTTGTGCCGTCCTTAGTCTTAGGTAGTTCATAAGTAGTTTGTAAGCTTAGGGACTGATGACCCCGTAGTTAAGTCCCATAAGTTCTACAAACATTAGAACATTAAACCGTGACTGGAGCGCCTCAGTCCCCTCGGCCAACGCGGCCGGCTACACGTTCTTAACATTCTTCTTCTGAATAGTAACATTAACCGTGGAAGCATGATCTTTTAAGATTTACTAAAAAGCGAGACTCTTGCAATAATCTTTGTGATGTGAAGGCCTATTCTAATTTTATATCACACAGTTTGTCATGAAACTTTAATTATTCGCTGCACTTATTGACATAAAATGCGACTTTTATAAGAGCCTTATGTTCATAGGTATTTTGTTGTTATTTATTTAGCACTATCACATAACATAACGAACATAAGCACAAGCGCGGAAATAAGCGGTGCAATAGAGGTAAAGCAGGAATTCCACTCTTTTGACCGAGAGAGGTTGCCCAGTGGTAAGACACTGGACTCGCATTCGGAAGGACGGTGGTTCAAATCCACTTCCGACCATCCTCATTTAAGTTTTCCGTGATTTCCCTAAATCGCACCAGGCAAATTCCAGGATGGCTCCTTTCAAAAGGGCACGGCCGATTTCCTTCCCCATCCTTACCCAAAACTACGAGCGTTAGCTCCGTCTCTAATGACCAAGCTGTCGATGGTACGTTAAACCCTAAGCTTCCTTCCTTCCACTCTTTTGATTTGGTAAACAGTGTGACTCCAGCAACTGATACCGCCGACAACTGTCGCTGGAGCGCGCTGCGGTCGCGAGTAGCTCGTTGAGGCACACGTCTTGTCTCGTATGCTCAAGTCGCGCCGTTTCCGAGCGTTCAGCCGCACGGTGGACTCGTTACGTTGACCACACACGTTCAGACACACGCTCCGTGTGCCGACGGCTTAAGGGCAGGAGCTCGCTAATTTGTAATAATATAGTATTAATGAGAATAATAGCATAGTATCCTGTTGCCCACAAAAACCACGAACTCCGCTTCCAGTACACAAACACGGCCTTTAAGAGTGTTGTTAAGGTAAGTGCCCGGCTGAAATATATATAGCTGTTGGAGGGTGGGGCGAGGTGCCGGCTGCTTTTTCGCGCAGCGCGAGACACGGGAAGAACAGCGGCGCCTCCACTTCCTCCCCCGCCCTCTCCAGGGTGTCAGGAGACTGCCCCCCCCCCCCCCCAACTGCCGCGCAACAAGCCTGACGGCCGCTAATTGGCCGTTACCATGGCGACGCGCCGTCTCGAGAGCCCGACTCGCCTCTGGGCCGCCGCTCACGATCGCACCACAAAACAACCAACAACCGCCGAGCTGTCGCCGTCAGAGGCACGGTTTCGGCACAAACTTCGTGGTGAAGTAAGAACCTAACGATAGAACTTAAATAATAATTCATCAACAAGTGCATGTAGAGCAGAGCTTTCCAAGGTGTAGCGAGACTAACAAATTTAGACTAAAAAAAAAAAAAAAAAAACCTTGCCATAAAATACCACATAATATCCTCTTCATACTACCCTGAAGACTCGCTTGCAGCTAATCATCCTCTTCATTCAATGCACCACAAATCACGTGTTAAAGGAATGATCGGTGCACATTAATTGTGTGGTCAGCCACTAGGTTGCAGCTCTGCTTCAGCAGCAGTAGATACTCAGAGTTCGTTCAAGAAGCTGTTAACAGATTCCAGCAAACTGCGCATGCGCAGTGCTGCTGTTGGTACTCGATAGCAGCTCTTCCCATGCACAGTTTGCTGGAACTGGCTGCTGCTTGAACGAACCTGCACTGCAGTCTGCTCTCCTTCTAAAAAAATAAAAAAAAAATAAAATAAAAAAAAGCGCCTGCCTGAGCGTTTTTTAATGGATTTATCAAAGCCACGTCACCCTCGGCAGCGTTTCTTAGAATTAAATGCCAATCAATGACACAGTGGCTGTAAAAGCTGAAAAGCTGTCACAGATTGTAAAAGCAGTCACAATTGTCCACTGACTAAAGTTATTCAGTAGCGATGTTTAATATGGAGTACGGTCGGTGATTAACGGAGAGTAGTATTTTAAATGCAGTGATTGTTGGTTCGAAACCTGGTAACGTACGTAACAGATTCTGGGACCAGAAATGACATTAATATTCTTAGTAGTCACAAATATTTATCCATCTTTTCCGAATATATCGGGACTTCCGAGGTCGTGGTGAAGTAAGAACCTAACGATAGAACGTAAATAATAATTCATCACTTGCCATAAATACATCCTCTTTATTCCTGAAAATAATGTGATAATATTGAACTGAAAGGGAACAGCCACTGTGCTGTCTAAATCAGAAATCGGAGCAGCTAATTTGCAGATGCCGTTTTCAATCGATCCAGCAAAACCGTATCTGGCCCTGACATGTACACACGACAGCGAAAAACGGTTTCCGAAATTCAGTTTTCGTGTGTCGGAAGTTGGGTCGCATGTAGAAGAAGCAAGTATTACTGTATGAGGTAGGCATTGTTTTCTGCGGTGTTACTCTTTTGTACATCTCCGTAGTTCCTAATGTTTTCGTTCTTGCGATGAGTGTACGTAATTGCTGCAGTCAGGATGAACATTAAACATGTCAATGCGTACGAGGATTTCAGTTTCGTTTACAAACTACGTTGAAGCGATACTTTACTTCCGTGCCCCCCCCCCCCCCCCCCCCGGCTAGAGCCATGTAAATTATAACATACGTATTCATATTAGTGAAAGAGTGTCGCCGGCCGCGGTGGCCGAGGGGACTAAGGCGCTCCAGTCATGGACTGCGCGGCCGCTACTGTCGGGGGTTCGAATCCCCCTCGGGCATGGATATTTGTGCCGTCCTAGTTCATAAGTAGATTGTAAGTTTAGGGACTGATGACCCCGTAGTTAAGTCCCATAGACTATACGAACATTTGAACATTTTAAAAGGGTGTCGCGCGAAACTGTAAGCTACAAAAAGGTGTCGCCATGAGGGAAGGTTTGGAAAGCACTGATGTAGAGGCTAAGTCCACAAAAGATGACGGGACCCTTGCCCTCCATATTAAGGGCCAGTTCGTCCATCTCTCGTTAATCTTCTCGTTAGTAAACGCGAAGATGACTTTAACGTCCAGTTAAATGTGTTCGTTACGTGCGTTGCGTTTGTCATTGCCAGATACACCTGTCGTTTGCTAACCTGGAGAAAACGAGAAGGTACGATATATTTCGCCTATGTTGACAATGGAAACAAATGAAAGTGCCGCGTGACTAAACAGCTGTTCGCCATATTTGACTTGCAGGGTTTAGCAGGCTGTTGTTATTTGGTGCTATGGAAAAGAAACGTTCAGGAAGGCTCGAATGTTACAAGCAGATTCAAAAGGTTGTAGGTTGCCGAACGTATTGTCAGATGAAGAGACTTGTACAGGACAGGGTAGCGTGGAGAGCTGCATCAAACCAGTCTGCGGACTGAAGACCACAACCACAACAGTACATTAAAATACTTCTCAGATAGCAAAATGCTTCGTTGTATTCGCATTTGGACGGAACAGCAGAGAACAGTAAGGAACAGAATTAGTCGACAGAGACGTCTCATTCGTTCGCTCCCCTCGGCTGCACGCTGCGTTATTGTGAAGGCGCCGAGACGCCTGTCGATACCAGCAGCGCATTGTGGGTCTCAGAACGGATGAATGGCAGCGCTGCGGCGAGGAAGGAGGTGACAAATGAAGGACGCAATCTGACTGGCTGCGAGTGGATCGCGCGCCCTCTGCCGGCTGCTGGTTCATTCCCAGTAGAGGTCTGCACCTCGCTCGGTTGCTCGCTCGAATCACGTGATACATGTCGTACTATTATAGTCCGGCAGATGTCGGTACTGCAGGTTGCGGCAAGGCGCGTGGCCGCGCTAGACTTCCTGCACGCTCGTTCGAAAGGGGCACGCTCGACCGGCCCGACCGTCCACACTGCCCGCTCGCCACTCGAGTCCAAGGCGAGTGTCGGGAACAAACTAGACGCTAGAGAATAAATCCTGACTGCTAAATTTGGAATTGTTTCCTTTCCCGGGTGCTTCGAAAGCTGTTCTCTCGAACCAGATGAACTAGCTATTCAGTTTTGCATTTTGTACTTTTCCATACAAATTATTATACGTGATTAATATAAAGTTTCTGTGCTAAGATCATTTACTAAATGAGTTATCCATGATCTTTCTTTCTTTCTTGTTCCCATTTTGTGGACTGTTAGTGCCTGTTTAGTGGTAGGTGTAACTTGCCGTCTTAGCGAGGAAATGATAGTATTTAATGTCCATTCCTCTCATCACTCTGAAGTCCTGGAATACTTTGTGCGTCTTTTATATTGATATTAAATACTCCTATATTGATCTCCACCCATTAGGGTAGGTTTGTGCATCTCTCTCTCTGTTGCACCCGTTAACACAATATCCCGTAGCATTTTGGCACTGTGCGTGGTTGCTGCGCCTCTACCTTTTTCAAGTTAGTCCTTAACGGGAATTTTTCCAATTGCAACATTTATACAACCCCACTGCTACTGTCGTCTTTCTTATCTACATAAGAAAGAACGAATGCAAGTTTTTGTGCAATATATAGGATCCGCCCTTTCTTCCGCCGTCAGGGTCATATGCTCATATATCCTGTACCTGTTTTAAATCCTCTTATTCCAATTGTTTAGTTTACACAGCTGTACGAATTATGGTGCTCCTTGTATTTCAGTGATATCTGTTTTATATTTATTTAGGGCCGTCTGAAGAATGTCACCTGGGTGCACCAGCCAAAAGAATGAACTGCTTGTTTTCGGAATGGCGGGATAAGAGATCGGCCTAGGTACATTGCAGGGGAAGTGACAATTAGGGGGGCAGCTACCCCTAAAGTGACCAGTTTTGTGTGCTCAAAAATTGTGTTCATTTCATCGAAGTTGAATCTATGAAATTTGTCTTTTATCAAAAGATACTTTCATACCGAAAAATCGTTAAAATCGCTTCACTAATCTCTAAGTTATTGCCATTTTTCTATTTTAGCCCAAATTTTGGAGGGACCGTTTCAGCCCTTAAATATGTTTTTCCGCCGCTAAAAAAAGTACCTGTCCCATAGTTTCTCATGTATTATAAAATATGCAAATTTCATAAAAATCGGAGAATGACCGGTAGGTTTTCTTGTGAGTACAGCGGCAGCGCCACGCTGTGCGGCCTCTGCCCGCCCCGCCCCACGCAGCCTCGTTCGAGTGTGAACACGCTCGCTCCGAGCGTACACACTCGCCGTGCCACCGCCGAGCGTTGCGCGCTCGACCGAGTACGAGAGAGCGAAACCGGCGATTTGCAGACCTCTTAATTCCCAGGGGCTAGCTGTCGCAGTGTGACGTATCGCAGCATCCACGCCGCCGGCGTCTGCTAGCAGCCGCAGGGAAGACGAATTCATTCGGCCTCAGGTTGTCGGCATGCGGAGCATCCTTTACACAGACGCGGCGAAAGGCATACATGGGGCGGCCATATGCAGAGATACGTATGGCGGCAGGAACGCCGACACAAAGTTATCAAAGAACGTCGCATTCAAAGAGCAGTCTTTTGGCCCACTTTAGGTTACGATAGGAACACTAAAAGGGGGCCTTTGCGATCGTCTTTTGAAAGCTCGAAATTTAAATGAAAATAACGGCTTAACCAATCATCCGACACGAAAATTGAATTACCGAATTTGTAGCTGACAAAATTCTCTATAACTTTGCTCTATTTTGTTTCTTTCACACCTCGTATCGTTTCAGAGTTATTTGCAAACATAACGGCGATTTTGGGATGTCTGTCTGTCCGTAACGCGTTCCCTGTTTTTAAGACGAACCGTTCAACCGATCGGCACCAAATTTAACAGACATAATTGTTGGCTACCAGAGACCAGAACCTCGCTTTTTGAAATATTTCTGTCAATATATACGTTACTAATACCAAAAAGAGCCGTTTGTAATTGAACTTTAATTGCAAATAAACCGTTCATCTGACGCGAAATTTTAATAACCGAATTTGTAGAGGAGCAAATTCTCTACAACTTTGGTCCCTTATGTGTTTTTCATATCTCGTATCGTTTGAGAGATATTTGCAAAAATAACGGAGTTCTGACACCCTCCATTGAATTAACGAAAACCAGCCGTTCGCAGATGTCACGTGACATTCCTCGCCCAGAACTCTCTCTGGCATACGCCATCTTGCGTTGCGCATTTCGTGATTTTCTTAATGTAACTTACACGTTGTCATTTCAAAGCAATGGCTTACTGAAGAACTGACAAAAGCACGTCGTTCTTAGTACGATAAATGACAATCTAGTGTCTAAAATGCCATATTAGCATGTGTTAACAACGGCCATCAATAGTATGAGATTAATGAACACCGCTCCTATCTGTTAGCCGTAGTGTAGTGGGCAATGCGTGACGCTGAAGGTCAGTGGTTCCGAACCTGCTACTACCTAATTTTTTTTTTCGTAAAACTGTTTTAGACACTCTTATTAATTAATTTTTTATTATTTAGATCATTATTTTGATCCAAAATGTTTGCAAAAACGTATAAAACTACAAATCTAAAGTGGGCTGTAAAACACGTCAGTGCGATTTTTTTACTACGGTTATTCATGCGAAAAATTTGTCGACGTACCTATGGCTGCACGACGGAAATTTGTGACCGCGGAAGTGTAGTTCGAGCGAGACGCACGAGACATTCGATTTCGAAAATCGATACGCAGTTAAATAATCGAGATCATTAGTCACAAAAGTGCTTCCAGCGTGCCAGATTTTTAATCATTATGGTCTCGGAAGTTCAGTTAGTAGTATACTTCAAGTGTGTCCACTGACAGAAGTTTTAAAGGGCACTACCAGAAAATTTCGGAAAAAAACAAGTAATCTGGTGCATCTAGTCGAAATAGCTCAGGTACTATTGTGCTTGACTGTCATGCATGTCAACAGGATTCGATCCTACCTGTGAGAATATTTTATTTAATTTTTTTTTATTTTAAAAATTATAACAATTTTAATTAAAATTAAAGATGTAAAATTTTATCAATTGCATCATGAATTACTTTATTTATGAAATGATTCTTGCAGATAACTAAAATTTTAATTACAATATATAGTCGAATGCTATTTAGAATATTAATTAAAACGTTAAATACTATTGTCATTACAATTTTATCACAAAATTAGGCCATATTGTAAGCTGTGGAAAGATTATAAACGTTCGTTGTAAACTCGAGGAATCGGTTTCTTCTTGGAAAAGTCGCATTGTCGTTGGTGAACAACATAGTTCTAGTACGACATTTTGCCGCTTGGTAAGGCGTGTAGCCACTTCTGCGGCATTGATCATTCCATTTTGGAGATTGTGTTGCGTTGCCGTCTGTACGTGGCTGAGAGTGTGAGCGTGAGTGTGGTTCCTTTTATTTTATTTCAGGAGTGAACTGTCTTGTCTTGCGATGCTGTGGCGAAGATCTGGCAGTGTTAACTGTCCACAAAATAACGTCCAAGTAATAAAATACCTCGATACAAACGTCCATGTTGTACATGGAATACATTACATTAAAAAAAAAAAAAAAAAAAAAAAAAAAAAAAACACAATAGTTCGACAATTAATTTTAAACACGTATTTTGATGTTTAGTGCACTGCATTAATACAAAAACACTGAATTTTAATATTTCCAAAGCTGAATTCATGATATGGGAATGAAAGGGTTAAGTAAATACAGCAGAAACGGTAACACACATGCACACGATTTAGCAACCAACACTGCATATTATTTTACTCCCAGGCGTCCCACATGAGGTCATGCGCAAACCAGCGAAAACGCGTATCCTACTGCGCATCGGTTCCTGCGACCCCTTCCTTGCCACACACCAAAGGGATTAGCGGAAGGAACCCGTCGGAACATTACACTTTTACCAAGATTTACCGAACGCACAGAAGAAACACCCGGGAAACGAATCGGAAAGTTACTTTATGGATGTGCCCCGTACCTTTGTCATCAATCTGGCTGGTCATATCAATTGTCTCAGTCTGACAAATGTCGGAGCAAATACGAAGAATACTAATAGCAGCCGGCCGCGTTGACTGAGGCGCTTCAGTCACGGTCTGCACGGCCACTACGGTCGGGGGTTCGAATCCCCCCCTCGGGCATGGATATTTGTGCCGTCCTTAGTTGTAGGTACTTCATAAGTAGTTTGTAAGTTTAGGGACTGATGACCCCGTAGTTAAGTCCCTTAAGCTTAACAAACATTTGATTTTTTACTAATAGCAGACTCGAAGCCGAGACAGAAATAAAATACAATAAATAAATAAAGAGACAGATTATATTCAGAACTAGCAGTCAGATCGCAGTATAATTATTTACTTTATGACGACCATTTTCAATGGGCTATACCACCATTATCTGGTCATATCAAATTATACGATGTGGTCATCTTACGTTATTAAAAATGGAGGGTAAATAGTACGTGCAACATAGCACTCAGTGGAAATATAAAATACACAAGTAAAATCATTAACAGCTTGTAAGATCACATTGTATAATTTTCGATGACCAGGATGGTGGTGGCATAGCCCATTGGAACAGGTCGTCAGAAAGTAAATGATTATATAGCGATCTCGGCTATCTATTTTTGAATATAATTAATCTCTCAGATCGCCTCCACAGCCTACGATGTCAGGTACTGTCACAAAGCTTTAGATCAGATTAGTACTTGTTCCATAGATCATGAATACGACACTTCGTAATTATGTGGAACGTGTCAGGTTAATGGAAGGTGTCTTTACCAATTATTACTTTGATCTAAATATTATATGACACAATATTTATTTTTTTATTTTATTTATTTATTCAGATTTACTAATTTATATCTAAAAATTCTTCTATGGTGTAGAAGGAGTTGCCATTCAGAAATTATTTTACTTTATTTTTAAATGTTATCTGTCAGGCTTTTGATGCTGTTTGGTAGGTGACCAAAGACTTTTGTGGCAGCATAATTCACCCCTTTCTGTGCCAAAGCTAGATTTAACCTTTAATAGTGAATATCGTTCTTTCTCCTAGGGATGTAGTTATGTACATTGCTATTGCTTTTGAATTCGGTGGGATTGGTAATAACAAATTTCATAAGTGAATATATATATATACTGTGAAGCTACTGTGAAGATCCCTAGCTCTTTAAATAAGTGCCTGCAGGATGATCTTAGATGGGCTCCAGCAATTATTCTGATTACTCGCTTTTGTGCAATGAATACTTTTTTACTCAATGATGAATTACCCCAGAAAATGATGCCATACGAAAGGAGAGAATGAAAATAGGCATAGTAAGCTAATTTACTGAGATGTATATCACCAAAATTTGCAATTCCCATAATAGCATAAGTAGCTGAACTCAAACGTTTCAGGAGATCTTCAATGTGTTTTTTTTTTCCATTTCAACCCCTCATCGATGCATACACCTAAAAATTTTGAATATTCTACCTTTGCTACCGATTTCTGATCAAAGTCTATATTTATTAAGGGCGTCATTCTATTTACTGTACGGAACTGTATGTACTGTGTTCTTTCAAAATTTATTTTTGCTGAGAACCACTTAATGATTTTCTGAAAGACGTTGTTTACAGTTTCTTCAGTTAGTTCTTGCCTGTTAGGTGTGATAACTAGACTTGTATCATAAGCAAAAAGAACCAGCTCTGCATATTCATGTATATAGAATGGCAAGTCATTAATATATATTATGAACAGCAAAGGGCCCAAGACCGAACCTTGTGGCACCCCATTTTTTATTGTACCCCAGTTTGAGGAATCAGCTGTTTTTTGCATATTATGTGAATTACTTATGTCAACTTTCAGCACTCTTCCTGTTAAGTATGATTTAAACCATTTGTGCACTGTCCCATTCATACCACAATACTTTAATTTATCTAGAAGAATTCCATGATTTACACAATCAAGGGATAGACAGAACGCAGTAACAGGCAACTGGTCGTCACTCGTCTGATGGGTCTTGTGCCAGAAGTCCCGTGTTGTTCCACACGCGTGTACCACGAATATCGCGGTACCGGTGAAAGGACCTCAGCGTATTACTACTGCGACCACAGCTAGCTCGTTGTAGCGCGATATGGTGCTGATTTATTCTGTTTTGTTTTCGAGTTCATCGCGTTTAATGGAACGCGCGTTCCCTTCGCGTTCCAGCCCGCAACACGCGATCCTGCCGCGAACGCCAGTCCTTTGAAGCTCCGCCTAACGTCATAATTAACTCGGCATTTCTCTCCCGCGTGACAGACTTGTTTAGTGGCGTCTGGGGACTAGCTGCCTCGGCCCTTAGATCACTTCGTCTGATTACTGCATCGCTACAGTTATTGATCGCACCTGTTTTTTTAAGTTTATCGGCTATTCATCGCAAAAGTTCGGATAACAGTGATGCACAGCTACAACTGTTCATAATTGAGGGGTCTACTGAGAGAGGGGGGCTATGCCACATTACATGAAATATTGAGCTCTGTCCATTTCCAGTATTTTCGTGCCACCTTGCGTTTACCCTGTTAACTAGAATCACGTGGCGTGGCTCCCATTCTTTCTGGAGCAGTTGCTGTTCTTGGATGCGCCCTTGCGATCATTTTCAATGAGAGGAGGAGCTATGCCACATACCGGTGTTGTCCGCTTTTTCAGTTGCAGTTTCTTCTTCTATACCTATTAAACACAATTTGCATTATGTCTCTATCTTGTAATAAATGTGATACGTTCTTATTCTGTGTACGTAAGTTGTTGTAGTAGTGGCTGGTTGGTAGCCCTGTTGTGTAATAGTACGTGAAACACGGATCCTTGTGCATCAGAGAATGTTGCAAGAGGTGGTAAAAAACGCAATCGTAATCCAGACAGATGTAAGAGAGATTTCTGAGACTTGACGCCTGGAGGATAGCAACCACCGCTGCCCCGCTGGTTAGCTGCTTGCAGACTTTCCTGTGACGTGTTAGTGTGCATGAGTAGCTAACCAGCGGGGATGTGGGGCAGCGATGGTTGTCTATCCTCCAGGTGTCAATTCTCAGACTATTTATAATTCGGGCATGCAAGGATTAAATTATGGTGCTTACAGCGCCATCTATTGCTATTATTTATTTTTCTTCTGCCATACGTTTCCCCCTTCGCCAATAATATTCTGTTGCAATTTGACCGCAGTCTGACAGGTGGTGTTATTTTCACAACGTATTGAAATAAGTGGGAACTACAGTTAACCCTATGAGGCCCATGAATAAACATAGGAAGAAAACTATAACAATTTCTTCCAAAATCTACGTTCACTATCTCAAAAAGCAATGATATAGTGCAATAACAATGAAAGTTGTAGAGCGTTAAATTTCCTTCAATTTGATATGCACATTTGCTACGTTATCTTCAGCCAATCAGAAGTTACACATAATTTATAATATGTGCGCTCAGTTTCGATGTCCTTCCAGACCTGAGTGTTTTGAGGGACTGTGACGTTTTTATCTTATGAAACGTGCTAGCATAGTAAATAACAATACTTAAACACTGTTAATAAGGATATGATAGGATGTTTTGGGCGCACAACAGCAAGGTTTTTAGCGGCCTGACAAATGAATTAGACAACAGTAAAAAAAAAAAAAAAATAAAAAAATAAAAAAAAAATAAAAAAAAAGAAAATAAATAAACAGGCAATAGAAGAACGTAGGTCTGGGCAACAACACGAACATATATTGCAAATCAGAGATGTAAGATGTCAGACTGAAGTATACAACCTTAGAAGTGCTTAAAAGAAAATGTCTGAGTATAGAGGTACGCTGATCGCTGATGGTAAACGCATCGGGGAGCTCTCCTGTAACACACTAAAACCTCCAGCCTAAGAGCTTAGGCCAGAGTCGAGATCGTTCACAAAATTGTAAAACGTTCGTCACACTCGCCTCGTCATCAGCTAAAACAGTGGGTAGGGCAGGACCAAGATTAGCCGCTGCCCTACTGTTAATAAGGTAATTCCAATTGAAACAGTACAGCTTTTTATAATTGTAGCTTTTATGATAATATTATGAATCATACAATTAAAGTATTTACAAGCACTGAAAGTGATCAACATCCAAGGCCTGTCACTTGCTGCGGGGTGGAATGGAGTGTTCTCACTCACTTCTTACTTCAGTTCACTTCAAGAGTTCGCCAACCGTAGAGAAAGTGTGTGTGTCGGTATTATGTGGCAGTTTTTAGAGATATTTTTTATTTATTTATGAAAATGTTGACTGTGTATTGCGCGCAATGGCTACTCTGTGTTTTGTACGTAATGAAACAATAGATGGACCAGGTGTTTCCACAGTGACAAGAAAGGAATACTATCACTCATCAAAGCTAGTATAGAAAGCGAAAATAGCAATGGATCATCTTTAAAAGGTTTGTACATCCTTCTGATTCATACTGAATGTCCAAAAAATTACATCAGGCTGCAATGGTTATGTTAGATTTTTGAAGACCAATTGTCTTCGGAGACGTTGTACAGTGGTTTTTAATGGGTACTCTAACATATCGGAGAGCATAAGAGCAGCTGAACTAAGTCGATGATATTGGCTCAGGAGATGTTGAGAAATGAATGTCAGTCTAGAAATTAAAATTACAGTGAAACAAGAGGATTTCCTTTCCAAATTTAACAATAAGAATCAGCTGATAAACCTGTTGCTGCAACTACAGAAAAATGGGATAAATGGCATTCAAGCTTTAGGTGATATTGTGGAGACAGCTATCAACAGATAACATAATTCCTCGATTATCATTATTGGAGAGGATTTCGACTTACTGTTCTCTTAATAGCAAAATTTGCAACTGATCGTAACATTCTGCTTGTAGAACCAGGAAGAGGAAAGGTTAAGACATTTTGATATTCTTCACAATAGCTGCAGCAGGAATTGAAAGTGAAGGACAACGCCCATTTGTTACTCTCACATGCATTTACAGGCTGCGACACAGCATCCATAGCGTATTGCAAGAGTAAAATGGTGTTTGTCAAAATGCATCAGAAGTCCACAATCATACAACATGCTGCTAAGACAGCGGGAATCATAATGGTATGGAGCTCCAGCCACCACAAAATCCCTCAACGATTTCCGCTACAAATCACTTATAAAAGCAGCTGGGAACATGAAGCCTACTGTCAACTCTTCCTCCCTGAAGGAGTTGTTATGCAGCACGTGTTCCGAACGTACCACCAACGTCTTTGGTTAGGAGAAGTACCTAAAGGTGGAGCGCCGAATAGGGGTTGGAATGGCCAACTAGTTCCGAAACTCTCAGTTAGATGCTGCCCATGACGAAATATTGAGGATAATTTTTTTGTCGATGCACGAAATGATGTGACTGTAGCAGATGTGGTTGCAGAAAAGCGATGTTACACTGCCTTGTTTCATGCCTGAACTGCAAGGGACACTGCAACAACGGATTCGAAATATGAAGATGACGACAGTGACATCGAGACTCTACCAATCTCGTTGGACGACGTCTCCACTACTGATGAAGATGAATGAACCTTGACCATTCCTCTTCAGAAAAACGAAGATGTTGCGTTGAATGCACTTTTTTTTCACTCTGAATCACTTTCAGTGCTTGTAAATAATTGTATGATTCATAATATTATCATAAAAGCTACAATTATAAAAAGGTGATCTGTTTCAGTTGGAATTACCTTATTAACAGTGTTTAAGTATTGTTCTTTACTATGCTAGCACGTTTCATAAGATAAAAACGCCACGGACCCTCAAAACACTCAGGTCTGGATGGACATTGAAACTGAGCGCACATATTATAAATTATGTAACTTCTGATTGTCTGATGATAACGTAGCAAATGTGCATATCAAATTGAAGGAAATTTAATGCTCTACAACTTTCTTTCTGACAAATTTTCTGTCAAACGATCGAGTGAGTCACTAGAAGTAAATGTTTGACAAAATTAATGAAGTAAAGATGATTCTTTCCGAAATTGTCGATCTCGAAAACCGTTGGGAATTCGACTAATATGTATAGAAACAATATTATATCAAATTCAATTGTCTTTCATTTTTATTTGGAACAACTTTTTCCTAAAGCCGACCGTTTCCGAGATATAAGCGAAAAACCAAAAAATGGTACCTTTCCACCCCCCTTCCCGCTTTTGCTCATCCCCCAGGGGCGGGGACTTTTAGTACGTTCACCTCCTAACTATCCCTAACAAAACCCTGAAGTCAAAAATTCTCGGATATTCCATGCACTCTACAATGCATTCATTGACTGGACTATATTAGACGTGTCGTATTGCTACTGGTGATATGTCGGTTGTCGACATGTAATTACAACAAATGGCACAAAGAATTACTCGTGTTGACAGATCTTCAGTCCGCCTTGCCTTGAAACGGCAGATTACTATAATACGGATTTTTTTTAACCACGTATAAGACGTTTCCAGTCATTTATTCCAACAAATACTTGCTCTAATGACCGGTTTCCGATAGATTCTCAATTTCCTCAGTTACTTTTACTTGCTTTGAAATGTCATACATTCATGAAACCTATGTTATATACATAAAAACCACGAAATACGACGGCCAACATGGCGTCTTCGTCTCTACCGGAAAGAGCTGCCCCCCTCCACGGATAGCCACGTGGTGTGAAGTTGGGGGCGTTCTCCTTGTTGGTTCACCTTATTGGTGATCATTCAGACGCTCGTTGAGAATATCTGGCGTGCTTGATACTGCCCCACACGTTGGAAAAGCCTCGCCAAAGTGCGGTTCGCACGTTGTGACGTCAGAAACTCGCCACATGGATACACACGTTGAGATACGCGCTCTGTGTGCCGACGGCTTTAACCTCTCTGCTCATCACTTGCCTTTGTGCTCTCAGGTTTCTCTCTGCACAGCTGAAAGCCCGGCGTTGTTCGGCTATTTATTCATTCCAATATTGAGTTGTTCCATTTAAGGAATCATTCACGCCGGAGGACCATGCAAACATACCTTTACTTGGTCGTCGCACTAACTCCCATATGGAGGACGTAGCAATAGGCATAGCTGGTGTAGAGAAGCAGCCGATGGAGACTTAGTAAAAGCGGATTGATACCCCATCTGGACTTGGCGACTTGTAACCAGTGCCTCTGGTCCTTTACTTATCTGTCATTTATCGTTCATCCAGCACAGATAGATCATATCATTCATCCAGCGGAAAGTACCAGAAGACTGGAAGAAGGCACAGGTAACTCTCGTGTATAAGAAAGGCAATAAAACGGACACCCGAAATTACAGACGTATATCATTAGCATCAGTTTGCTGTAGAGTACTTGAACATATCCCCAGGTCCAATATAGGATGTTTTGCTTGTGGCGGAAAAGCTTCTGTCCATTCATCAGCGCGGCTTTAGGAAGAATCGATCGTGCGAAACTCACACGGACAGCTTGCACTTTTCTGTCGTGACATCTTGCGTGCTATGGATGAAGAGCAACTGGCAGATTGCATATTTCTTGATTTTCGAAAGGCGTTTGACACGGTACCGCACTACAGATTGTAAAGAAAGTAGGAGCTTATGGAATAGCTACCCAAAATACGTGAGTGGCTCGAAGATTACTTAAGTAATTACGTTCTCCTCGATGGTAAGTGTTCATGAGAGAGTAGGGTATCGTCGGGAATGCCCCAGGGATAGGGCCGCTATTATTTTCTATCTGTATAAATGATCTGACGTACAGAGTGAGTTGCAATCTGTGGCTGTTTGCTGATGATGCTGTGGTGTAGGCCTACAAGAGGGTGTCATCATTGAACGACTACACTAGGACGCAGGTGACTTGGACCACATTTCTAAGTGGTGTCAGGAATCGCAACTAGCGCTAAATGTAGAAAAATGTAAGGTGATGCACGTGAGTAGGAGAAACAACCACGTAGTTTTCAGTCCAACATTAGTACCTTGCTGCTTCACAAGGTCGCGTCAATTAAATATCTGGGCGTAACGCTGCACAATGATATGAAATGAAAAGAGCAAATAAGGACAGTCGTGGGGAAGGCAGTTGGTCTACTTCGCTTTATTGTGAGATTTTTGGGTAGGTGTGATCCGCCTGTAAAGGAGACTGCATATTAAACGCTTGTACGATCCCGTCTTGAGTATTGCTCAAGTGTTTGGGATCCCCACCAGATCGGTTTGAAGGATGGAGGACATAGAGGCAATTCAGAGGTGGGCGGCGAGGTTTGTAACTGGTGGATTCGATCAATGCGCGAGTGTTACTGAAATGCTTAGGGAACTCATCAAATGGAGGTCACTGGAGGAAAGGCGACGTGCATTTCGAGACGCAGTGTTGAAAAAATTTACACGGCCGGACTGCAGAACGATTCTACTGCCGCCAACCTACATGTCGCGTAAAGACCACAAGGATAAGATCAGAGAGATCAGGGCTCGTACAGATGCATAGGGATATTCGTTTTTCCCTCTGTCTATAAGGGAGTCGAACAGGAGAGCAAGAAACTAGTGGAGGTACAGAGTACCCTCCGCCACGCACCTTGGGGTGGATTGAGGAGTATGTATTGCGAGCGAACACACGGATTTTACAAAATACAAACTAGGAGAAAGACACTATTCTGTGCAGGGTGGCATAATTTTATCAGTTATTTCCTTCAGTTGACTCGAGCCTCCAGTGCTACAGTACGAATAATAATAATAAAAAAAAACACAAATCTCCCATTCACAGCCCTTGTTTGCTTGGTGCTCTGTGAAGTGCGGCTGTATACAAACTGGCTGCGTCGTGTCTAGGGCCAGCCACACCTGCTGCAGTGTCCCCAAAATGTTTAGCTTGAAATAAATTCAGGCAGGAACAAAAAATACACAAACGACACGTTCTTTTTTATCTAAATTGATGTTTATTCCACCTAATATCCGTCAGTGAATATTTTTTACACCTGACTTTAGAGTAATGCCGAATTTCTTAAGGCTGCCACACCAAAACTTGGAAACTCGACAGAACAGTTTCTAAATCGCACAGTCGCCAAATAAAAATTAGTCTAGCAGCAATCCTGAGAAACTGTCACAGAATATACGAGGAAATCAGTAGGTGTACTAATTCCGAAACCCCGTCGGCGAGCACTGCCGTTGACAATGATGGAACAATTGTAGCTGAATTAACTAAAGTAGTTGACCATTTAAGACGTGAGAACAATAAACTAATATATGAAATACTTACGAGTCGCGTCCAGAAAGTAAGTTCCGTTTGGTAATAAAATGAAATTGTACACAGATATAGAAGAAATTTTTATTGCACAAAATTCTACAACTCTTAAACTACTTTTCCACATAACTGCCGAAATTTTGTAGGCACTTGTCATAGCGTGCCACAAGTTCTTGCATGCATCCTTCACAGAAGGTTGCCGCCTGTGTATTCAACTATGTTGTAACAGCTCTTTATCATCGCTGAAGTGTTGACCACGAAGGACAGAGTTTAGGTGTAAGAAGAGATGAAAGTCGCTAGGAGAGAGGTCCGAGCTGTATGGAGGATGATCAAACAGGTCCCATTGAAATTTCCCTAAAATTGTTTGGTCACATTCAGTGTGTGAGGTCAGGCATTATCGTGAAAAAAAAAAATCTTTTGATAGTAATCCTCTTCTTACACCTAAAATCTGTTCTTGGTGGACAACACTTCAACGATGATGACGAGCTGAAAGAACATGTTACCACATGGTTGAATACACAGGCGGCAACATTCTATGAAAAAGGCACACAAAACCTTGTGCCACGCTATGACAATTGCCTACAAAATTTCGGAAGCTTTGTAGAAAAGTAGCTTAACAGTTGTAGATTTTTGTACAATCCATTTTTTTTCTGTATCTGCACCCGTTCGTTTTATATAACCAAACGGAACTTACTTTCTGGACGCGCCTCGTAGTTAGTCCACGAAGCGCCACTGAGGACTTTTTCTAAGTCCCACAGACGCAGAATAAAATCAAAGTTCTCGAAGCGCTACAGAACTAATATTTCTAAGTTCCACACTAGGACACTTCGCTGAAATTTTGCAAGTCCTCAAGCGACTCCACAGTCGCCTGTCATAACGACACGTCTTCTCTGTCAAACGGACACTAACAAACTGCCCCCTAACAAGCCAAAATGTCCGCCTTAAGTGCCCTCGCCGGCTTACTTTGAAGTGAAATCAGCAACTTATTTTCACAAAATTACCTCTTTTACAAAAAATATAAATGAAATACATACATGTGATAATAGTATCTATTGGAAATTTTCCGCTGAAGCAGAATATGGCATCAAAAACATTGTACATATTGCAGTTTTTGCATTATCAAAAAATTAAACTTTTCTACATTTGCATTTTCATTATTTAAACATAGGTAATTCACTGTTCTATTGATCCTGTGATGTCATTAATTATTTACGTACGTCAAATGCGACAGTTATACTAATACTAGAGTTATTGTTTATTTATTAAAAGCCGGCCGCGGTGGCCGAGGGGACTGAGGCGCTCCAGTCACGGTCTGCACGGCCACTACGGTCGGGGGTTCGAATCCCCCCTCGGGCATGGATATTTGTGCCGTCCTAGTTCGTAAGTAGTTCATAAGTAGTTTGTAAGTTTAGGGACTGATGACCCCGTAGTTAAGTCCCATAAGCTTAACAAACATTTGAACATTTGAACATTTATTAAAAATCCACCTTTTATACCTGAAAACAATGTTAAAGGCTTCTAATTCAAATTTACGGGATTTGCGCAAAAAAAACTAAATATACATCTTAATAGTACTCACTTATAGCTATCATTTGACAACTTGTACGTAGAATTTGGTTAAGCCTTTTTCAAGATATAGCGTTTACGAAATTGTTATTTTATAATGATTTTTGATTTACTATAACTCAAAAACTATTTGAGTGACAGGAGACGCGTCTATATCAGCGCATCCGTCTAGTCTTTGTTTTAAAATGAGCTACGTCACATGTCTATACACTAGACTTGCGCATAATAGTTCGCGATTGGGAGCGCCCACTTTAGTACGCGGCAGAGTTCGTTCTTTTAGTTCGTCCGCTCCCAGTGACGACTGAGCGGCATGGTCTGCGCATGCAGGTGGAGGGAGAAGTTCCCCCACCCAGCTGCTTCATGCGCTTGCTGCTTGAGCCGCTAACGATATCACGCAAACCAAATGAAACAGTTTGTGGGTAATTTCTCGCGTTTAAGTTTAGAGTCATCTCTCTATATTGGCATTATGGAATTTATTAGTCAGATATTGTAGAGAGCAGAATACTTCAAAACAGAAATTTTGTAGCACTGAACTATGTAATCTAGCACGCAGACGCTCACCTCGAAATGGCTCTCATCAGCAGAAGGCAAACACGTGATTTTTAATTCTGCTGCGCGACCTATCGCGCATATTTTAGTTCGCGACTATCGCGCATATTTTAGTTCGCGACCTATCTCGCATATTTTATTTTAGTTCGCGACCTATCGCTCATATTTCAATTCGCGACCTATCAGTCATATTTTAGTTCGCGACCTATCGCGCATATTTCGTTCGCGACCTATCACGCATAGTTTAGTTCGCGACCGGTAGCTCTCCCTTTAGTTCGCAGCTCGGCCACGTAGTAGGTCGCTCTTTTCAGTTCGTCCGCTCGTTTTGGCTTTTGCTACCGCTACTAAAACTACAGCTGAGCTGCATCTCAGCTCGAAATGACGGTAACTGGCAGAAGGGAATCACGCGATTCTACGCGCTCTCGCGTCCTCTCGCTGTTACCCGTCAGTCTTCGGAAAAGGAGCGGACGAACTAATAGGCGAGGGATCTGCGAACTAGTTCGCGTAGGTCGCCTGTGGGAGCGCTCTTCCGAACTAGTTCGTTCGCGAAATACAGAGAGAGGCCAGACGCTCGTTTGACAGATGAGAGGTGCCGCTATCTATTGACTAACATCTGAACTACGACGACTCAGTACCTGTCAAAAATTACAATTTCCGTGCGTGTAAGCGATTTACCACAGAATTGCAGACTTCAAGTGTCCCCACGGTAATATTCAATCTCCATTTTCAATCACTGCTTTTAAGAGCTGTCCCCCCACCTTTATAACGCGCCCAATACGCCCGAGCATTATTAAGATGAAGAATTTTTTTATTTTATTTTATTTTACTTTTTTGCGGCCCTCGTTAGGTATCTCGCTGACGGATCGGCCACGCTGGGTGCCGTGAGGGCGGCATGGCAGCAGGGCAGGGCGTAGCTGCCCACGTGGGGCCATTATTTTTCGGCGCGCCATCAGAATTCATCGCCCGGCGCCGACAGGGCGGGGCGAGCAACAGTGTAGCACAGCACGCGGCATTCCTGCTGCGAGATCCGGCTCACCGCGCGCAGCACCGCTACTTGCCCCAAACTGCGGCCCGCGGCCCACTAGCCGAGCGCTCTAAGGCGCCTTGACTAAATT